>OZ024908.1:30891828-31550262 GCA_964017125.1 Flabesymbios commensalis
AACTTAGTAGCCTTACATGATGTCATAAAACCATACAAGATGGCCGACATGTTAAAATTTTCATTTTCTTAGATCTTGAATAGGCAAAATTGAAACATGATTATTGCACGAGACTTATTTTGTCAGTGACAATAAATCTTCATCTAAGATATATAGAGATGTAAACATGATAAAATATCCGCAGAAAATCGCAAAAGACTAAACGTTTACTCTTTTTTTAAACGTTTCGACAAAGACTAACCTGTTACTTTACAAAAGCTGTATAGAGACGGTTTACGATTGTGAGTTTCTGGAATTCTTTAATATGTATTTATTTTAAAAGGCGGCATGCATCAAATAATTCTGATCACCCAGAATACATATGACAGGAACCGAGTTTAGTTCATTCCAGAAAGGTTTCCAGCCTGAATCATTTGCAGGCCAGCCCCACAGTTTTGGACATGGTAGATGAGAAGCTGGTACAAGGGCTTGTGGCCACACGTGTCCTGCTTGGTACAAAGCACGTTTCACATGTTAGAGGAAAGCAGCTTTGGTTGGTGGGATATTCTCAATTTTGTGTGAGCCTTGGCCAAACAGCTGTTTTCTTGCGCCATCGACACTGGTAGCTGGACATGTTCTACTATACATCACAATTATAAACCTCTCGATCTGACTCAGCTGCTGTGGTTGTGATGATAGGGTGATGAATGAATCTTCTACAGCTGGACATGCAATTCACTCTAGCCATGCAGACCTTTTCCCATGCCCCAGGAAGCTGGAAATCCCCCGCGAGAGAATTAAATAGCATTAAAGGTATAACTTTCACACCTAGGCTGTTTGCTATGTCATGGATTGGGAGATGACGGAAGAGAGCGCTGGTACCAAAGCTTACCCATAACTCCTCAATGCCAAAAAATTGAAATGACACACAGTCAAGATAACCACATATGTATCCACAGTCCTAATAGCTACTTTGTGTAGGCCTTGCTTTGCACAATGTGCCACATGAAGTATCATGTGTGTATCCGCCTCCTCTTGCGTGAATGGTTGGAGGCATTCCAGATATGCGAGAACATTTTGACCTGCAGTCAGTTCAGTTCAGTTTGTTTATTTATGCTTGAAAAATACATACATGCAAATAATTATAAAAATGCAAAGGATACCTGCAAAAGGCTTATGATAAGCCGCTTCCATGCAGGCCACCCCTCAATAAAGTAATATATATAGTTTCTGAAAAACTGCATACGTCGCGGGGAAGACGGAGATACAAAAAGACGGCCAATAATAAAATAGTAGCATTTATGCGGAGGGAGAAGCGGACAAATACGAGTGTAGTCTATGTATCAACGCTAAAACAGAGACACAAATTAAATATATTAAGAACGTTAAAAATAGCGGACTGCATGGATATAAAATATAATAATACGATCTTATAGAGCAACCTTCACCTTGGCCAAAAATAGGGCCAAAGAGGGCCAGCGTCCAAAGTGCACCGTGTATTACGAAACAGCAATTTTTGAACAGATATAGCAGTTTGGTATTAAACATATTGAGTTGTATGCATTTACAAGAAAACATTTAAGATATACTGAAAATCCTTTTCGACTATGAGTTTTTATTTTATCTGTTAAAAGGCTGCTTGATTTATTTAAAATATCCGGAACACAAAAACGCATACATTTTTGAGCAAATACATGTTTTACTCGTGCAACTGAGCAGTTTCTTTTTTGTCTGATGTTATGATGGTAGATTACTGGTTGTAAAAGTGAAGACATGTTAATGAAATATGCAGGTAAATTGTTATTTATCAGGTCAAAACAAACCGTTAACAGTTGAAGCTTAAACATACCATCAATTTTAAGCACATTTAGCTTCTTAAAGAGGGGCTCGCTGTGAGAGAGGTAACCACTCGAACATATAATTCGCATGGCTTTCTTCTGTAATTTTAAAATTATTTCCTGGTTGAAACCCCAGCACTTAAGACCATAAAGTATATGTGGTTTAATCAGCCCATTATATATGGTTAAAAGAATTTCAGAAGGAACCATGTGTTTAAGCCGGTACATAATTCCTATAATATTTAAAATTTTAGAAGCTGTTTTGTTTATGTGTGAATCCCATTTTAAATGCTTTTGTATTGTTAACCCTAAAAATTAAATTCATCAGCAAATTCTATTTTGATATTTTCAATCTTTATATTTGGTATATTTACTTGTTTTTGAGGCACATGAAATACCATGAATTTGGATTTTTTTATGTTGATTGATAATTTGTTCAACTTTAACCAGTCTGCAACTTTTGTCAATTCTAAATTTAAATTTTTGGAAATATAATTACCAAAAACATCTAATGTGGAGTATAAAGTAGTATCATCAGCATAAATAATCATCTTAAACAGTTCACTGGTGTTGCATAAATCATTAATATATATGATAAATAGAAGATGGCCCAATATAGACCCTTGAGGCACACCAGTGGATATATGATACATATTAGAATTAGTTTTATCATAAGAAACATATTAGGTTATATTTTGTAAATAGTCTTGAAAAAGTTTTAACTCTACTGACTTTATACCATAATAATTTAATTTCTCAAATAAAATAACGTGATCAAGAATGTCGAATGCCTTTGTGAGATCTAAGAGAATGGATATCGGTATTTTACCTTTATCAAGATCTTGAGTGATTCTATCAATTAGTTCAATCGATGCTAACTCAGTAGAATGACCAGCCCTGAAACCATACTGACTGTCATATAAAAGTTTATGTTCATTTAAATATGTACACAATTGTTTGAAAATTAGTTTCTCCAAAATTTTAGAAATTGAGGGAAGGAGTGAAATTGGACGGTAGTTTGATTTATCGTTTAAAGACCCTTTCTTATGAATAGGTATTACTTTAGCTATCTTTAGTTTTTCTGGGAATATACCGGTATTTAGAGACTGATTAAAAATACATGTGAGAGCTGGTATTATTTCTGTTTTAATTGCCTTTATTAATCTCATAGAAATGTACTAGATTGATTTGGTAGATCATTAAACATTTTAAGTATCAAAATGTCGTCTATTTGCTTAAATTGAAATGTACAGCTATGTGTGCCAGTTAGAAAATCTTTAACGTTAATGTTTTGGGGCATTTTTATGTTTTTGGCGAGGCTAGGTCCAATGTCGGGGAAATATTTACAAAATTTATTAGCTATGATGTTTGAATCGGTGATTTCTTCCCCATTGATCGTAAAATGATTAGGAAAGTCTCTTTTGACTTTAGATTGTTGTAATATATCCTTTATATTATTCCATGTATTTTTAATATTATATTTATATTTTTCAAATAATGAGTAGTAGTGATTTCGCTTTGCCATACGAATGTTTGATTTTAATATTTTGTTATACGTATTTAAGTTAATTTTAATTCTATCGCATGCATCTGTATTTGAAGGTGTTGTTCTGTATTGCTTATATAATTTATCTCGATAAGAAATTGATTTTACAATACCTTGAGTTATCCATTGTGATTTTTTATGGCGACGTTTATTAAATTTGACAATTTTAGGGGCCAGATGTTGTTTAGTGGCTGATTTTAAAATATTGTGAATTATGTCATAGTTAATATTGGGGTCAGAATATATGTCTTTATTCATTTTTGAATAAATATCAGAGTTAGCTATTTCACTTTTGAAGTTATTAATCAAAACATGGGAAGTCTGTTTCACCTCAATGTATTTGTCAGTGCGTTTACCAGATTTTGAGTACGCTAGCGATATAAAATATGGAAAGTGATCGGAAAGGGAGGTTAATAATATACTTGCAATAGAGTTACTTGAATGTTTAGTTATTTTACATAAAAAATTATCAATTAATGTTGCACTAGAATTTGAGATTCAAGTGGGTAATGTTATACGTCACAACTGTATCATTTTGTGTGCTGATCAGAACCTTTCCTCCAGAATCATACGACTTGTCTTGTGATCAACACTCAAGAAACGTTTCCAGTTTTGGGGGATTGGAGCGTCAAAGAATAATCTTTGTCTTTTACCACTATTTGTGCTGCACTCCCTGCTTGATTGCTTCAGGCTTTCTTACACATAACTGCCCCACACAATATCCAGTCTGCTGCGAGTGTTCATTTTTAATATATGGAAGGAAGACATGATCAGCATAATCTTTGAACGTCCTACTTCCCTTCGGTTTCAGCATGTGTACAAGAGCTGGACCATACAACACTTTTGCATCAACATCTGAAGTTGTTTGATGACGGTAAGCACCTGGCTAAGCAATCTAATGAATCAGACTTTGTACCTTGTCCTAGGACTCCCATGTCAGAAAGATATGGCTGACACTTTGACTTTATTTTGTGTGGGATGTACTCAATAATGGTAATGTGTTCTTTGATACAATATCACTGAGTTTCTGTGTTTTGCAATAGCTCCCTCACAAAATTACTATACTGACTTTTTCGTATTTCTTCTATAGTATTAATTGTGCTCAATACTTCTTTATGCATGCTAATCTTGGTATCTAATGTTACAATATCACTGTGTCTTTCAGAAAACTGGTTACACATGTCCTCAATTGTTGATACTAGGGAGAAAACGTCCTATGCAAAAGCCTTTTGAATGCTTGGGTTTTATTCGTGATGTTTAGTTAATATATGGGTCTAGTCACACTAAGCTAGGCCAGTGGCTGATTCTGAGGGTTGTCGTGTTTGAACACATTTTATCGATATTTTTATTTATTTCACCACCGTAATATTTGGTGGGTAGGAAATAGACACTATGGAGAGTACTTTACATAAAAAACGCCATATATTGATTGGCTCATTCTTTGTGACTTTGTTGTTAAATTATGTCCATGACAAGTGCGTTTTTCCCTATATCAAACGTTACATCGCCAGACATCACATTTTGAGAGGATGAATAAAAGTCTCTGTTTACCACATACTTAGCTGTTTTTAATGAAATTATGTGCAATAATGATCAGAGTTGAATTTAGGACCACAATGGGGGTAATTTACTGTTTTTTACATAGTTCTTATGCGTTCTGAAGACAAAGGTAACGTACGTGACGTTCAGTAAAAGATTTTTGATCTCCCAAGAAAGTACTCATCATTTTGTGTAATTCCTCTGAAATTAGATAACAGATATAAAAACTTGTACTTTGAAGTTTCAAGTTTTATTTCGATGAAAGGTCATCTGTATTATATAAGCCTTGGCTTTTCAATAATTATTTGTTTCTGAAGGGATGCAAACCATTTTGAGCATCACGTACGTTACCACGATCTTTAACCACATATCACCATTTCTTACATGAGTCAATTGCTGTGCAAGGGTGTGCAAAAGTTACTTGGCGAATGGTTCCTTGAAGCAGCCTTGCTGCCAAATCAAAACATGCTGCCATGTGTGAGATAAGTAGGTTTTAAATTGTGGGTGTCAATAAATCATGTACGTTACCGAAAAAATGTTCAAGGAAAAACAACCTGATGACAGGTAAATTTTTATTATGCCTGAGCGATAATTGTTGCTTTTATGAAAGGTTAAGTCCATGTGACATTTGACGTAACAGAAGAGTCTTGTACATGATCTTTGACTGCTAGCAACGTATGTGATTATTGACATTTTCAGTCAGTTGTGGAGAGTAAATGTATAGCTCTTATACTGACGCTCACAATCATGTCAACAGTCACGTACTGAGAAGAATTACGTACGTGACTTGTCAAACATCACATACGTACAATACACTCCCTGTTTTATTCAGTAATTTGCTTTTATCTTCACCTGTGGTCGCCCAGATCGGCTCACTACTGGCAACATAATTATATGAAAACCAACAATATATCAAAGGTAACATAGTATTCATGTATTATGTCCATCAGTCGCATGTAATGAAGATTGTTGATTTGCCCGTTCTTGAAGTATATGAAAACAGAACACCGTCACTTGGTGTGCATACCTCGTCCGAGTCACGTGTGATCCTGATAGTATTGAATATGCACAACCAGAAGAGGTAATTTCAACTTCAAGGAGTGCTGATGTCCAGCCACTTCCCCGAAGCCAGTCACCCGATAACTTTAACAAATTCATTCCGATATGTAAGCCTCTCATCATTATTAGAAATGTGTCCTCTCCTCGAGTCTATGGCCAGCACCACGGCACTTGGTTGGCTATGGCATACAAAGGTTGGTCTGCAACCTTCAAAGGCACTTTTCAGTATATGCAATCATGCATGTCGTGTGAGCGTTTTCTCGGAACATGGGAAGAAGTCCTACATTTGACACTGGCTTGTCTAAGATAGGCTGTTTACTCGCATGATATGCGGACCACTACAAATAGTCATTTTCATTCAGCTTCTCCTTGTTGAATAGCGTCTGCATCTGCCAGCCACTGGCAGATTCAGACGCTAATAAATTGTTGTGCCATATAATGCCTTTATCAGGGCTAAATCAGCTTCCAGAACCCCACGCTTCACAGGGATAACATGATCTTGGACTTTAGCTATAGGGGGGTCATTGTGTAAGATGCTGGTATCTTTGTAACATCATGATTAATCCTTGTCACTTCAACACCATTGTCCTGTACTTCTACTGTTGGAAACTGTATAAGTGAGATTTCTGTCCCTTGAAAACAATGAGTCATGAGCTGTCTTTGCACTTGTGTTATGGTTAATGTTATCAACCGCACCACAAGTGAATGTATGGTGGAGCACACGATGGCACACAACTTGCGCTACATTGTACTGGTTACATACTGTATTTGCTAAATCAGTGGAGATGCACATTAACCGATCGTATCATACGAGATACACAACCCTAGGTTGAAGAGTTTGTCTATAAGTTTCCTTGTTTTGTCTTGAATGGCGCCTCCCTTTCTTTGTTATGCAGTATTACATCTGATGCACCACGTTGTGATTTCACTGCATTGAACTGTAGTAGCTCTGACAGGATAACGGCAATGTGATATTTAGTTGTGTTTCCATGACTCTGGTGTTCAATGTTTGGGCCATCAATCATCATCCGAACAATAGCATTAAGTGAAGCTCTGTACCGTTGTTCCCAGAGTGAGTTCTAAGATGGGTTAAAGGGTTTTTTGGTTGCGGCCCCTCAGCTCTGAAATTGTATCCCTCTTGAGATTAAAAAAATTAATCTTCACAGTCAGTTCAGAAAAAATGACAACTTTCTATTTCGGCCAAGCTTTTCCATCCTAAATCATTTGTGTTCCGGCATGCTGGATCTACGAATTGGAAGGGCAAACGGACAATGCTAACGAGCCTGATTGGGATTTGCAGCGCCTCTGAGCTCGGGACACCGAGGATTTAGGGGCATTAGAAGTTTTTCATTTAATTTCATTCTACCGCATCTTTCTCACAGTTATTTGTAAATGAACCACTAAAATCGTACTTCCTTTCAAAAATGTCTTTTCGCACAATATGTGCAACTCTGATCGCATCTCTACCCATAGCATTGCTTATTACACATTCAATGGCACTACCAATGTCTTTTTCAAGTAAAATCGATAAATTTATGGCCCTAATGTTGCGTGTGTCCACGCATGCATAATGCATTGTGCCTTGTGTAATCCAAATGACACATTTTTCAAGTGATAGTTGAAACGCAAAATTGTGTCTTCCATATCGAGACTATAACGAAATATTGTATAGGCCTACTTCAAAATAGATGTGATGATATGTGTCAATAATTATCGGGAACTGTTAACCATCACAAATTATAATGTGCACCATTTCCGATGTAAAAAGCAACGAGCCACGACGCAAGATACCACCTTGCAGAATACAATGATAATATTATCATATCACAGCACAAATATGCCATATAGCACCAGTACTAACCAACAAAGGTTATTACATGTTGCAAGATAGAATGACAAAGGAAAATGAAATGAATCGGGCTTTAGGCCACCTTTGTGCACATATAGGCTAAACTGGGCCAGGAGAACCTCCTGAGGATGGTGAGTTGACACTGTCCTCCAGACACAGGATTCGAAATTCGAACCCTGGCGATCTGAGGCCGAGCACGCTACCTCTCGGTCACAGAGGCTCCCCACAATGCTAACTTTCACACGTGGATGGGGAAGAAACATTTTTGTTTCTTTCAAACCGCCGAGACCGGGAAATGAACCCCGAACTCTGGCGTGAAAGGCAGCGTAGCTAACCACTACCCTAGGGCCCCCGCCCTGAAATGACAAAGGAGCCACAAAGAATAAAGCACATGGCCACAAAGCACTAGGCATAAGACAGCAAAGCAATATTAAATATAAATTGGAACCACAAAGAAGCCACAAAGCATGAAGCAAAAAGCATCAAAGCATGAAGCACAAAGCAATAAAGCAATATTTATTAATTGGGCCTAATATCGTTCCATATATATACATAAACAACCCTTGGATCAGAGATTATTGTAGTAGGCCTATGTTATCATAACCTCATATCTGAATCAACTTAAACGACTGTCGACACGAGTCCTAAATGTCACCGTGACACAACAAGATATATGATCTAGATCTAATATAAGCTACTGTGGCAAGCCGCAACAATATTACATCAATATAAGCAGGTCATTATTACCGGTAAAATCCATCAATATTGTGGATTTCATGAAAGTTGATATTTTAGATACTAACTAAATCTACTATGTTCTCTTACCATAGTAAATGTTCCCATGAAATGTATTGCTAACTTATAAATTACAATAATTATATTTCTGCTCGTTTTCCGAAGCCTTTTAACCTTCAGACTGCTAAACACGTATACGTTTTATGACGTTGCTAAACACGTACATATACGTGTGAAAAAACTAGAAAAATAAGAGTGGGTATTGTCGCAATGAAAAACTAATTATATTTAAAATAGAAGTATTATGCTTGTCATACGTGGTAGGAATAGTTGAGGATCGTCTTTGGCGTGCATTGTATGTCTAGTTTTTCCTATTGTACCGCAAAGGCCCAACCTAGCGGGCATTTTAGAACTACAAATAACAGGTGCAGGCTGACAGCAAAGGTTTATCTACCAACAATACTGTGGTCATTTCAACCAAGGAAAATATAATATTTCCCTTGTTTTAACCGAAAAAAAACACACTCAACCTAGACATAATTTTTGGAAAGGCGATTTTATCAAAAATGAGTTCATATGTGTCTATACTTTTACCAAAAAATGTTTTAAAAAATGTGTTGCCTACAATTGGATCTAATTTTCATATTTAAAATGGCCGCCATAAGAACAGTGCAGAAAGTGAAAATGCGTCATATCTCAGTAACCAGTCATCATTTGAAAACAAATAATGGCTCTACACCTGGGTTTTCGGGTATACGGGGAATGCGTTAGTGGCATTTTTTTGTATTTCAAGGTCAAGGTCACATAATGGGTCAATGTCATAGGTCATGTCAGCCATCCGAAAATTAAAATATGCAATATCTCAGTGACTTGTCGTGATATAAAACCAAATAATGGCTCCCCACCTACAGTTTCGGATACAGGGAAGCCGTTGGTGCCATTATTTTTGTGTTTCAAGGTCAAGGTCACACCATAGGTCAATGTCATAGGTCATATATCATGTCAGCCACCAGAAAGTTCAAATATGTCATATCTCAATACCTTGTAATCATATAATAACAATTAATGGTTCTACACCTAAGTTTTCGGGTATAGGGAATCCATACGTGCCATTATTTTTGTGATTTAAGTGAGCTGAGTTTTGTGATTTAAGTTTTTAAGATTTTAAGATGATTTGACCTTTCTGTGACCTTGCGATAACCTTGTTATGACCTTGGGGTAATACCACTGTAAAGCCCAATCCCAACCCATGTTACCATGTGTACCTCATCACATGTATTCGAAGTGCTGGCCATTATTGGTCCAAAAATGACAATCGTTGAGTTATTTTGTCCATTTCTGCCATATGAGAAAAAGGTGACATAAGGGTGATTTGGCGGGGTATATATTCCTCTAGCCCTTATATTAGCCCCATTACTTATTGGGGTGTTTTGTTATATCTCCATGCTGGGGTCTAGGTGAGTTTCAACCACCATAGACGTCTCAATTGAGTTGAATTGAATACAAACCAACAAAAATAGGTTACTTTCACCTATTTGAAGCTGATTAGACCTTCTTGTGACCTTGAGATGACCTTGTTGTGACCTTGGGGTAACACTCCCGTCAATCCCAACCTCAAACCATGTCACCATGTGTACTCGGGTTTGGGATTCATCCAATGTATTCGAAGTGGGCTTACTGGCAATTAGGTCTAGGTGAGTTTCAACCACCATAGACGTCTCAATTGAGTTTAACCCGTTGAACACAAGATCATTATGCTACTGCGCTCTTTCTGAAACGAGATTATTTTATGACGTCATAGTTATCTCATGCAATCAGACCCGGAGATCTCCGGGCCTCGTATTTGAATGGTCTCCTTAAATTACGGAGATCTCCGGGGCTCGTCACAAACGGGTTAATTGAATCAAAACCAACAAAAATTAGCTATTTTCACCTATTGGGAGCTGATTTGACCTTCCTATGACCTTGAGCTGACCTTGGGGCAATACCTATTCGAAACCCAACCTTAACCATGTCACCATGTGACCTTAGGTAGGGATTCATCAAATGTATTTGAAGTAGGCCTACTGGCCATTGGTCCAAACATGACACTCGTTTCGTTATTCGGTGCATTCCTACCATACGAGAAAGTGGTGGCATAAGGGTGATTTGATGGGGTATTACCCCTCCAGCCCTTATATTACCCCCTGTAACCTCTCGGGGTATTGTGGTATAGCTCCATTCTGGGGTCTCGGTGAGTTTCAACCACCATAGACATCTCGAGTGAACAGAATTTGAGCAAAACTTTCCAAAAAGCTTTTTCCACACATTTTAAGCTGTTTAATCCTGCTTTTATTGAATTTGGTTGCCATTTGTAGACATGACAATATGCTAAATATGTTGTCACACACATACATTGAGATGCCTTAATCAGATTCTGCCTTAGGCTACTCTCAGACATGCTGTCAATCGAAAAGTCATCACTGCAAGATTCTTCGTATGTGTCCTGTGTCCATGTTTGTATAAAAAATCTGATGATTGGTGAATTGTTTACAACTGAACATGTGTTGGCCGACATAGTGTAGGCTTCCATTAATATTACCAATATCACCCCAAACCCATTGAATGTTAAAGCTGCATAACTGTTTTGTTTATTTTATTCAAACGATTAATCCATGGAGAATGGTGTTTTATTTTTTTATTTTACTGCTCCGGTTACTGAGTTATTAAGGATTTAAGTTTGTTGTTTTTTAATATTGTTGCCCCACCAAAACAAACCTGATGACAGCGGAGTAAGACATAGTGTCTATATAATCAGGACAATAAAAGTACCAAGTGGCAGATAACGGTCATCATGGAAAAAAGAGAGGAAGACTTTTAAAATTATTATTATTTTTCCAGGTGATCATAGATACATTTCACAGTACAACGTTTATTGTCTGATACCAGTTAGACATATCTAGAAGTTATTACTTTGTGTGATATGGATGATATCTGCATGTAATGTCATGTTTAATATCGGTACCGGTATGGAGAATGTCACTCACTTGAAAAATAGAACCCTATTTCGGTATGGTGCTTTTAAGTGTGGGCCAGCATTAGAGCCTTTGGCCCGCCATTAGGATGCTCTCATCAAACCGTTGGAAATTGTATACGGAATTGACATCAAATTCAGTGATGTAAATCATCGTTTTCGCTCTTTGGATTTTCGTGATTTTCTTGAAAAACATTTGCATTTTTTTAATATGTATCTCATGAACATTCAAAATATAGTCAAAATGCTACTAGACAATATCAGACTTTATTTTATTTTATCGTTAATCATCACATAAAGTGATATACATCGCGCTATGCGGTAAAATAATATTTAAAAACATCAGCCTTTACTGTTTACGATTTGAACCAGTCTCCAACATCTAGATCTGCGGCTGGTTATGTGAGCTTTGTATCTCAGCTAACACGAGGCATTGATCCAATGGCAGAATAATGTCGGCCCATCGTCTGCGGCACTGGCCCAACTTTATGCCGATTCAGTTCAACGTATGTGTTTGGTATTAAGGGGGTGGTTTCGTGATAATAACATTTATTGGCCCATAACCTTATAGTCCGGCAGCCATGGTGGTATACCTGGACTTGGAGTATATAGTTTTTTTCTTTGCAGAATACTGCTGCTCAGACCTCCTGTTTGAAGATTCCGGAGGGTGTGGAGGTGTCACCCTTGGGCAATTTTAGTTATTCACGTTTTTCAAAATGGCCGCCAAGAGCCATAGTGGAAATATAACTTTTTCACATTTTGGCCTAGAAATATGTATAATACCACTTTTCTAACTAAATTGACCACGAGAAACTCATTTCCGGCATTATTTTCTAACATAGAAGTCGCCGTCGTGCATAAATCCAAGATGGCCGCCACTACTCAACCGCATGAACAAGTAGGCCCTACATTTCTGAACAGAAACAAGTGTGAAACTACATTGCTAGCCAAACGTTCTCTGTGGATTAATTCTGTACGTGGATTAGGCGAGATCATATATAACAAAAATTATTAGAGCACGATCAAAACAAAAACGTAATAACAGCAATAATATTAGTAGAAAAATATTTACTGCAGCAACGGCATACAGGCAAATGCTAATGTATTCACCATATAGACCACCTTAGATATATATAATTAGGTAGGGTTATATAAAATAAAACTACCATCAATCTATAAGGCCTGTTTATACCTTCTGACCTCAGTTGTCATGAACATCGTAAATTGTGTGCCTGCCTATACGTACATTAAAATCACGAAAAATCATAACTTTACTTTAAAAACTAAAAAGGTGCCGACGATTATGCCTCAGCTGCAGAGCTTAATTTGCATGAACCGACAGGAGGAATTGGAGATACATTCTATACATGTAGATGGACAACCTGACTACTTAATGTAGCCGGCCTCAGGCAGATGGGGACACAGTAGTAGTAGTAGAATAATGCTTAATGCCACTTTTTGACACCAATTTTAAATGTCATTTAAGTGACATTGTAATACACTAAAACCAGTGCAGTCCATTGATGAGATACATGATGTACAGATGAGGATGTAGAGCATGGTGGGGTATTAAGTGTGGTGTCCTTCACTCGCCCGATAAGGGGTTCTAGGCATGTCTAGAGGATTTACCCCCAGACGGCGGGAGACTTGGGTTTAGCTATACAAAACACAGCTCCGCTATTCTCCGTAGTGATAGACCTAATGTCAAACACGCTATTGCCGGTAGGTTATAGCGTGCCCTAACACGGCCAACACCATAGTGCCTGCGCAGATGCGGGAACTGCCTTTGTACACAAGAAATTTTTTTTTTCTTTTTTTAAATCTCTTTGTGTCTATTCCTCCTAAGAGAACTCGTACGACCTCGTCATAGTCGTTCGTTTTGTTATTCGTTCGCTCGAGTCGTATAATGTATCTCTACAGCCATGTCGATGCTGTATTAGTCTGATATTTCCTAGCGGTGAATGTTGGCTCATTGATATATCATCAAAGGTCTAATTTGACGTTTTCAATGCGCTGTCATCCTGCAAAAATGACATCGCTTCGCCGACAAAACTATTATGTTTTGAATTTATTGTAAAAAAAATTTCTTTACTTTCGTTTCGCAATTATTTCTTTGCGAAACACATGAAAATGAGAAAAATTCCAATCTCTCAGGCAAAGACCAGTGTAAAATTATATTAGTCTTGTAGAGAAATAAAATATTTTAAGTTTTGTTGATAAGAATTGTAGTCACGTCTGCCAGTTATCCAATATGGATGCCGCACCATGTGTGTGGAAGATACTGATCTCGCCGCGGAAAATTGTGTCGTCTTAATTTATGTGAATATCAATGAGCCCAGACATCGTATGATGCGCGCTTTCTGCGCACTAGTCGGTGTGGAGGAACACGTGTAGACCCCGTAGGTCTGAGAGCGGCTAATTCTAGGGATCGCTACCACCACCTAGCGGCGGCTAACTTACCATCACATAGAAAAATATAATTTCTGCTTCCACTGAAATACAATATTGAATAAAATGTAATGAAGTTTGACCTATTATCCTAAAATTATAGAACAGACCAATCAAAACCTTTTATTCATTCAATATGGATGCAATTGTGTAAAAATGCCTCTGTTTCCTAATAAAAACAGCACGAGTCGAGATATAATTTCGTTGCGGAAAAATATTTTTCGTGTATCTCAAAAAAAAAAGGCGGGTGTCCTCGTGAAAACCGCGTCACCTGAATGATTTAAAGGGTAGACTATTCCGTCTAGTATGCATTTTTCTAAGTCTAGGCTGGATGTCTAAAATCCGCCATTTTGAAAAAGTCGAAACCATGTGGGTTTCTAGAAAAATCTATCGAATATTTCGCTGTTTTTAACGCGAAAACCTTGTGCAATTTTTCTGACTAGCCTAATGACATTTAGTGTACATTTAGACCCAAACTCTTACGTACCTTTATGTCCCTTACATATAAAAACTATCTCGCAATTTGAAAAGCTGTGGGACACAAAAATGCCGATCTGATCTATTTAACTGTGTAGAAAGTTGCGTGTTGGATCAAACGTCGTGGAGTACCGTTAATGATGTGGTAACCCAAAATGCTGGCAGAAGGTTGCGTGTTCTTATTGATTCACAGTCGGGGCCATCAATATCGTGGTCTGGGGCGAGGGTTACCATTGACGTTGCTGAATGTTCGACAAGTCAATTGATGCGACCAACGCCTCAGGCCCCGATCTTAATCGTGGTGTCTTGCCAGGTCAGCAAGCTGTGGTTCGCTGCAGAAACTCAGTCAAAGTAGAAGATTTTCTTGATTCATTCTTTGTTCATTCCATATTCGTGCAGACATTGTCAGATATGAGCGTGCTACTTAGTCCCGTGCGACAGGGGGCGGCTATCCAGCCATGCGGCTGAATGTGTGTGACACGGTTACACGTCTGACTTCCGAGAAGGCCAGTGATAGAGTGAGCGAGCACGGCTGAGCCGCACATGGCGTGAGCCGGGCGGAAGTGCTGACCCGTCGATCAGTGATTCCGTCCGGCTCGAACTCGGCGTGATGATCTACTAGTTAGTTTGTCACAACGTTACTTGAGTAGCTCTGCATATTTTTCAAGCAAACACGAATTATTGACCCAATATTGGATCTATGTTGGCCCACCGTCTGCGACGCTGGGCCAACAACGAACCAACATTGGGTCAATGTCCCGTGTTTGCTGGGATAGGGCCCACTTGATGTGTGTCGAACGGTCTCTCCTTGCCTGGCGAGCCCGTCCAATTTCATTTATGGCCGGGTATAGGCCAAGGTTCTTAACCCGTTTGTGACGAGCCCTGGAGATCTCCGTGATTTAGGGAGACCATTCAGATACAAGCCCGGAGATCTCCGGGTCTGATTGCATGAGATAACTATGACGTCATACAATAATCTCGTTTCAGAAACAGGGCAGTAGCATAATAATATCGTGTTCGACGGGTTAATCACGTCACATTCATGTCTGTGCTATTGAGGCCAGTGAATAATTTTCTGGGTCAAGTCATAGGAAATGCGTCAGAGGGGAAATACAATACTGTGAACAACTCTTCATCCGGGGAAGTGACCTTTCAAAAATGCCTGAATTCGGGGACTACCCTATTTTCATCTAAAAATAGCGACAAGTCACAAACATTCGCCATTGGGGCATTCCAGAGCACCCTCTGTAGACCTGTCATGCAGATACTCTCTCTAACATGGTGACATGCGTGATACTCTCTCTACTCTCCTGCTTTCTAATGAGCCATCAACAAGCGCATATGACGAACATAAATTCACAGTTTTCGCATATTTGCATATGCTAAAAGTGCTCAATTTTTGTATTAGATATTTTATGAATAGCTGTTGTACCACCTTGCAAACGCATGTACGAATGGAAATCGATTTGGTGTGTTCATAAGGTGAAATAGACGCCTGCTCACGAAATATCGGCATTCGACTCCGAAGTTAGACATATGTCGACTAAAAAAAGAATGTCTGGAAAATAGCCAAAGCCTTAAAGGGGACTGGGATAAATTTAAAGCTAGAAATAAATTGAAATCGGTATTAAGAAAGAAGTAAAGATATTTTGTTGATAATTTTGGTGAAATGTCAAAAAGTAATCCTAAAAGATTATGGTCTTTTTTTAGAAAGAAAACGAAAAGAAACTTTGGGACACCCAAAAAGCAAATCCCCCACATAGCCCCGCGGTGGGGGGTGTCGGGGAATTCGTTGACTGCTGCATTATTCCCATGTAAGCCGCCGCCTCCTAGTGATCATACCTACTTGCAGTAGGCCTACTGTTTGAATAATTTCATTCAAAAATGTCTTTCATGAGTCTTTTATTAGTCTATTCCAGATTACATTCTGTCATATGGTATGGTAAACCTTTTACTGTCAAACACAGTCATGTTCCCAAATTATTATTTATATATGTATGCCTACCCTGACAAATGTGCATAAAATCATCGCGACAAAATGAATAAATATAGGCCTTTATCCTTAATAAATATAGTATCAAAAATAATGGAACGCTGTATATATAATCATATTTATGGTTTTGTCAGTAAGGACATCTCTGAATAGCAACATAGTTTCTCGGATAGGTCATGTAATACCCAGCTGCTTTGAAGCGTACCATAAGGTTTTCAAACTGATGTAATTTATTTAGATTTTAGTAAGGCCTTTGACAGTTTACCACACTCATAAGTTGTAAAATTTGTATTTAATGATGACTTGTTGAATCGGTGAAAATCCTATCTAACAGGTGGAAAACAGCAAGTAGTCATAAAGGTTGCTAAATCTAGCTGGTTGTCTATGACATCAGGAGTACCCCAGGGCTCAATTTTAGGCCCACTTTTATTTTCTTCATACATAAATGACATGCCAGATGCTGTTTCTTTTTGCTCTATAAGTTTGTTTGTTGACGATGCAAAGTGGTTTTTTTAAATAAGGTCTTTTAATGATTGTGCTCTACTACAGCAGGACATCAAAAATCTCTTAATGTGGAGTTATATCTAGGGAATGGATTTTAACATTGATAAATACCATGTATTATCCATCACCAGAAATAATTTTCCATTTTTTTAAATATAAAATTTTGGACAAGCCCCTATAACGAGTGCAGCACATCCGAGATTTGGGAGTAATGATAAACACCAATCTCGCATGGGGTACAGATTGTAGGGGATTGAATAATAAATGTAATAGAACGATGGGTATGATTAAACGAGCAGTTGATTTTAATGCTCCTGTTATGTCACGACCTCTCTGTACCGTACATTGGTACGGAATAATTTAGAATATTGTTCCAGTGTGTGGTCCCCCAGTTCGCTTTCAGATACAAAGGCTATTGAGTCAATTCAGAGAGAGGCTACTCGTTATATTCTTAAAGGATACTATGACATATCCTGGCATAATAATAGAGAAGTACTTTCAAACTCATCGGTAAAGCTGCATAACTGTTTTGTTTATTTCGATTAAAATAACCTAAAACGTACAAAACAATCATTGCTATTGTTTTAAAGGCCTTATAAATGCACTAAAACTGGGTAAATGTAGCGGAATTAGTTCACCATGCGGTACACCATCAAGTATTATTAAGTAGTGATTCGGTGTGTGTACAATAATCATGTAATAGCGGTAAGGTTATGGGCCGATATAATGTCACATTGGCCAGCACGAAACCACCCCCTTAATAGCAAACACATACGTTGAACTGAATCGGCATAATGTTGGGCCAGTACCGCAATCGATGGGCCGACATTATTCCCCCAGTGGTTCAATGCCTGTGTTAATAGCTGAGTTACAAAGCCCCCATAACCAGCGGCAGATCTAGATGGCGGATACTGGGTCAAATCGGTTACGGTAAAGTCTGATGTTTTTTTCAAATATTATTTTATTTTACCGCATAGAGCGATGTTTATCACTGCATGTGATGATTTACGATAAAATAAAATAAAGTATGATATTGTCTAGTAGTATTTTGACTATATTTTGAAATGTCCATGAGATACCTAATAAAAGAATGCAAATGTTTTTCAAGAAAATCACGAAAATCAAAAAAGCGAAAACGATGATTTACATCACTGAATTTGATGGTTATTCCCAGTACAATTTCTCACGGTCTGGGGCGAGCGTCTTAATGGCGGGCCAAAGGCTCTGATACTGGCCCACACTTAGAAGCACCATACTGAAATAGAGTTCTACTTTTTCAAGTGAGTAACATTCTCTATACCGGTACCGATATTAAACATGACATTACATGCAGATATTATCCATATCACACAAAGTAATAACTTCTAGATATGTCTAGCTGATATGAGACAATACACGTTGTACTGTGAAATGTATCTATGATCACTTAAAAAATAACAATAATTTTCAAAGTCGTCCTCTCTTTTTTCTATGATGACCGTTATCTGCCACTTGGTAGTTTTAATGTCCTGATTATATAGACAGTATGTCTTACTCCGCTGTGAGCAGGTTTGTTTTGGTGGGGCAAGAATATTAAAAAACAACAAACTTAAATCCTTAATAACTCAGTAACCAGAGCAGTAAAATAAAAAAATAAAACACCATTCTCCATGGATTAATCGTTTGAATAAAATAAACAAAACAGTTATGCAGCTTTAAAATCTGGCAATACAGGCCTTGTTCTACGCATGAAAATGGGTAGAACAGAGTGTTATAAAAGAAGTTACTTTAACAGAATATTTCCACTGTAGAACGCCCTCTCGCGGCAATTGAGGGACGCCGATTCTATATATTGTTTTAAAAGTAAACTTGTTTGCATTATGACAACCTTGTTACAGATTTAGATACAGATGAAGTATGTATCTGATCAGGGGCATGTAGGTGTCACTCCTGTGTGTGTAATCGTGGTGCTCCACGTTAAAACTTTATTATTATCAATTTTATTACTCTTTTAACATAATTTCAATTTTATGACGATGGTTTCTCTGAGCTTGTATAGGTATATTGCCTGCTCTCAGCTAACCTGCCATATTGTACTATTTGTTTGTGAACTCTAATGTATTCATCTGTTCATGTACTGTGTATGGCAAATAAATAAATAAAAGAAAAACTAATAAAAAACGTTAGGCCAAGAGTATTTGGTTCCGTACTTGAGCAAATTCACAACAAGCTGAAAATTTCTGAAAATGTTCAGAAAACGATCCCCTACAACATACTAAAAGTCCCCACCCTTATGGTTGGCCATCACCCTCATAAGTAAATAAATAAAAACCTTCCGCGGATAATTAGAAACCTTCCGCGGACAATTAAAAACCTTCCGCGGAGAATTATAACCTTCCGCGGATAATTAAAAACCTTCCGCGGAGAATTATAATCTTCCACGGATAATTAAAAACCTTCCGCGGACAATTAAAAACCTTCCGCGGATAATTAAAAATTAATTCTCCGCGGAAGGTTTTAATGTTCCGTTTTTAATTGTCCGCGGAAGGTTTTTAATTGTCCGCGGAAGGTTTTCAATTATCCGCCGAAGGTTTTTAATTGTCCGCGGAAGGTTTTTAATTGTCCGCGGAAGGTTTTCAATTATCCGCCGAAGGTTTTTAATTATCCGCGGAAGGTTTATTTACTTATGAGGGTGATGGCCAACCATACACCCTGGGCCTTTTGATATACATATATACTTATATTTTTATTGTTTTTAATTGTCCGCGGAAGGTTTTTAATTGTCCGCGGAAGGTTTTCAATTATCCGCCGAAGGTTTTTAATTATCCGCGGAAGGTTTATTTACTTATGAGGGTGATGGCCAACCATACACCCTGGGCCTTTTGATATACATATATACTTATATTTTTATTGTCATATGTAATTGCAAGCTCCCAATTAGCAAAACCATAAACGTAGGAACAAGTGTAATTTTGCCTGAAATATGCATTTCTTGTATTACTTTCATGATTTAAAGTCATCTTCAATATCAAAATGTCAATTTCAAGTTCAAGTAATCGGAAATATCAAGTAATCGGAAATATTTTTATCAAATAAAACTAGGAACATGACTGTAATACCTAATTTTTATGGGATTTCGATTTCAACCAATGTAATATGTTGTTTAAATTTAATTTCGACTAGAAAATCAACGCCTTTCCATCCCCTTCTAATGTTTTTTATGTCGCCCTTTAACGTCCTGTAGTGCCTCTCCACCACCTTTTAACACCTAGTCGAACTTTAACGCATATTCGTCGTCATTTAACGCATCCACATTGCCCGTTAACGTAAACCAAGAGTAGGGGGTGCTTTTTATGTCCGTGGATATTCGATCTTGTGACATGTATGATCTAAAATATACCTTTTTGAAAGGGCAAACAGTTCTTTTGGAAAATAACATAAAATTAATTTCCTACAATATGGACCATTTCTCCTTTCTTGGTCATGAGTCAAAAATATTCGTTGAAATTAAAATAATAAATGTCGTAATAGCTGCTGTATATCCACGAGAGTTGTACAAGTTTTACATACATCACTATACAAACACATGTACGTAGCTTGTAATATGGTTATAATTCGGACATCAGGACATTGTACGTACCAGTGAATTTTATCACACTTGATACATCTGAGTAGACATAAACATACTAGTGAGGTGGCTTAGGGGAAAATTTTACCGATATATTTACATGCCGGACAAAAGCGTCAAATTTGGCATGCTGTTAGATAAATTATTATACTTGAAAAAAAATCCTTGCTCCAAAGAATTTGCCCATTATTTGACCATAAAAACGTCAAAAATCCAAAATGGCCGCAATTCACTCAAAAATTATTTATTATGTGATAACTGGTTGTAGTTTTTTTATCGTTTTTTAAGTTGCTGGCATAATCTATTATGATTACTAAAACTATATTGTATATTTATTCACAGATAAGGGACACTTAGTCGTAAATATGTAGTTTATTCAAGCAGTACATCATTTAAAATTTATTGGAAATTAAAAGAGTAGATTCAAATCATGCTTTATCATTACAGGTGTATCTGCCTCCGCCCTAAAGACAGGTAGTAGAGCTACATTACCCTCACACATAAAGTGTCACCCTCCTGACCAGGTGACCAGAGGGCGATGCTCACCTTCTCCGATGAGAGCAGATTCAATCTCTTAATCACGATGAGCCTGTTAAAGTTTGGTTTACCCATGATGAGAGGTTCTTCCCAGATTGCCTGTTTCAAACAAAGAAAAACACCACCCACTCCGTCACGGTGTGGGGATGCATCGGTTGGGGTGACACTTTATGTGCAAGGGTAGTGTATAATGGAAAGTGGATTGATTTGTTCAGATTGTATTGTGGCGTGATATGTAGCCAATGAGATGCATTGTCCTGTTCCAAGACTTGTACGTGTCTGCTGAACAGATATATTAGCAGATTTCATGGACACGTCAGGAACATATGACCCTGACAATCAATATTTTATGTTTGCCTGTATCATTTCAAACTCAGATTGTGTTCCATAGATGCCAGGATTCCCATTAGTTGGTTGCTGGCCATGGTTCCATGGAACGAACCATGGCCTGCCGTTGATGAGGGTTTGGGTGATGCAAATATAGTCTAATGAACCAGTCGCGAAGAATCCTTTTCGTTGGAAGGACAAACCAGATTGTCAGCGTGAAATTCGTAATCAGGAACTGATTCTTCTTTGATTCGCTTTTTGCAATTACGAGAAAGAAAATGTGCAATCGTGAGACATGGTTGAGAATGTTTCATTTCATTGTGCATGTTCGACCCATATAGAATCACAGAATTGAAAATCTGATCACTACGAGGGACAGATAGTGGTCTTGATAATCAGAAGAGAAACAACCAGGAAATTTAACTTTCTTCACGTTGAATATTTCCTCAGATATTGGCAACTTTTGCAAAAAGAAAAGCCTCTTCTTCGTAATCGCGGTGCATAAGTGTCCCTTTCGCATATTCTGAATTCCTTCAGCGAAAACAAAAACTACCCTCTTACCATCAGACCAGAGTCAGCAAATTGTGCTAACTGTTTAGACGTGCCCTAATGATATTCACATTTTGATCGTTGTTTCTTTCCTTTACATGAAGGTCAGATAGTTTGAACAAAAATACATTGTCTTCAGCAGATGGCTCCGTGTGGGAGACAAAGGCTCTAGCTTTCGCTTTCTCAATGCATACATGTGGATTGTCATTCTGATTTTGGACAACCGAGCGATACCTATTTCCGTAGATTGTCAAGTTAAAATATCCGTGGTATTTCGCACCAGATGTAACTGTATCCTGCATCTAAGAAGGCAATTATCTTAACAAAGCTTTAGCTGATTAAGTGCTATAATCATAAAGTTTTTTACTCTCTGACAAAAATTCATATACAAATTATTTTCTATTTGATGATAGGGCATCGTCTACCTACTGCCTTCGTTTTTGTCCTTTTCGCACGCCAACGTGACAGTTTGTTCGTATTCTTTCACACGTGTGATCAATAAAACTTCAGATGTGTGTTTTCATGAAAAGCGAGCTACGGGCTTATCCGTGCTAGGTTGTTTGTCTTAATTTTGCATTTTCTAAAACAATCTGTACGCTTCAAGGAATCTAAAAAATTAAGTATTTTTTATAATTCATGTTTGCTTCTGCTATTATCAAGGTACTTTCCTCCATCTGATAATAATCCAATAAGCATGTATGCTACTTTACAAACTGAGGTCAGACATTGCATTATTAAGGCTACTAGCCCCATATAGATGCATTTAATTTACTGTAACGTTACTATTTCTTAGTTTCACACAGCCAGCACATATCACTGTCGATGCTGACACGTGATTAAAACAAAAATGTATTTGACATTTAAATCGCTAAAATTTAACTCGTATGGACTTGCCAGCGTTACAAACAGACGGCAGACTAACTCACTGATCAAGAAGAAAATGTGCAATAATTGTGGCCTCACAAATCAAAATGGTAACATTGCATCATCAACACACTATTATCTGTAAATGTTAGGGCCTAGAAAAGCGTTTTTAGCCTGATAAAATGCCAAAATACCATCAAATACAATATTACGCCATAACGTTCGTAAAAATTTTTTTTTTTTTTTTTTGTTATTTGGAGCAAGGATTTGTTTTGATCCATATATGTCCCTGAGTCTGTGTAACAAAAATGGCACTTTTGTCCGGCAAGTAAATATAATGTTGCTAAGCCACCTCACTATACTAAAACAGCAGTTATACACTGTAAAATTATTGATATTAATTTCTTTTTTAGGGTCTTTGGCGACCATCTTGGTTTTTTTAACATCTTTCCATTAGTCAGAACTTGGATAGATTTTGCCTGCTTTTAAAGTACATTCCATAGGTGACAAAACCACTGGAAACAAATTAGTTTGATTTTTTGGGGGATACGAGTGGTTGCTTGCATCAATCGACAGATGTTGTTATTGATTTTGTTTAATTAAACCATAAATAACTTTTAATGTAATTAATATAATGTTAAAATCGAATTCCTTGCCCTTAAAAACCATATGTTTAGACTTTTTATTTACATTCCTATGATGATTTCAACCCGAGATATGACAAAATTAATAGTGAAATTGGAGGTCATCGTGGACGGCATCTTGCATTTCCCAAAAAAGGCCCAGGGTGGATTCCTGGGGACTTTTAGTATGCTGTAGGGGATAGTTTTCTGGACATTTTCTAAAATATTCAGCTTGTTATGTATTTGTTCCAGCTTTCACTCATATATACCCCAATAATGTTGGCCTATTATGCCTATATCGAATGAGCATTCGTCAAGCCACATATTGAAACAGCTAGTACATACGTCAAGAATGTTTGTGCTGGCTATCGTAAATAGTATTTCACATTTTCAATGCAGAATCTGAGACGACAAAATTCCATACAAACAATTGACCAGCGCTGGGTAGCTCACACCCTTTCAATTCGAAGGTGAGGACTGTATGAAACGTGTAAGCCGAGTCTGAGACAAACTTGGTTTTAACCCTTGTGCTGCTTATAAGTATGATAAATACACATCGAATTAACCCTTTCAGCGCGGGGACCGACTTTAAACGTCAGAATCTGACGTCTGTAGACTTCATATTCTGATGTCCAAAGTCGATCCCCGCTCTGCAGTAATAAAACATCTATAACGGCCGTAGATCCATAACATAGGTATTCCAGTGAAGCGGAAAGAGCCAACTAAGACATTTAAGAAGATTTGAAGTTGAAAAAAATTTTATTTCATTTTTTTTTATGGTTTATATCAAAATATTTCAGCGATTCAAGGGTTAACTATCACAAACTAATTGAACAATTCCAGTGGCATTTCATACGGTAGAAAAATTGTTGGAAACCATATATATATAGGACCTATTATATATATATATACGGTCCTGGCAGCAGCCCTAGTGTTAACCCTCAGAGCACCGATCTATTCAATTTAAATTTTCAGTCACTTAAAGTTGTGTCTCGCTACCGCGATACACAGCTTTAAGTGACTGAAAATGTATTTTATTTGTGAAATTTAAGTCCCAATATATTATATCAGTGTTTCAAGATTGCATGCATATTTTACCTGCGACAGCTCGTTATCAGGGGTTACACGGGTGTTAATAAAAACTCAGTGCTCTAAGGGTTAACCCTCACACCGCTAAGCACGACTGCAGTCGTTTTTAATGTGTTTTACTAACAGGGTAAATTACAGCTATTGCGAATGAAACCTGTGTTTAAAAATCAAGATTTGCAAATGTTTGGTCACAAATTATTACAAATTTGAGTAATTTTCAACCACTTGAAGTTGTGGGTCGCGGTAGCGAGACACAACTTCGAGTGGGCGAAAATGTAAATGATTTAAATGGTTTAAATAATTTAATTTAGCGCTTAATGTGTTTGTTTGTTTGCTGACGGAGTGAACGCCTGTGGGAGAGAATATACTCCCGCTGAATATTTACTGCTGACAAATAAACTTTAAAGCTCTCCGTCAAATATTTGATGTAAAAGAGTGAAGAGGCGGTGGTTGACCCCCCCCCCCCCCCCCCACGCGTGATTTGTCCGCGCAGGCATATTAGACCTGGTTATAGACTGCTCGACAACCTTCATAAAAACCGCAAATGTAGGGATTTTGCTAAGATTGAAATCTAGATTTAAAGTAAGTATTGAATTCATTTTTAACTATGAACTGGTGTAATTCTCGTTACCACGAACAGTTAGGCTACACAGCTTGAGCGCTGAATATATATATTCTAGATTAGTAGACCCTACTCTGAAATACGAGAATCATTTACTGCCTATTCCACCTGTGGGCCCCTTAATTTACCACCGTCGGTTTTTCAAACACACCATTTGATCATTGCCAAAACATACCAGCAGGAAGAAGTACGCGAGTGCGATAGGCAACGCGATCATTTTCAAAACTGTTAAATTTTCGCCGCGCCGGTCGTCGTGCCGGTTGTCCCTGTTGGTGTGTGGACAGTCACGCGATTTTCGCGTCCCTCGTCGCGTCACTAATCGCGCTCGCGTTGGTGTATTTTGTTAGGCCCCTACGTAAATATACTTATTAGACAATATCACGCAAGGCGGCAAGTATACATGCACTTATCCAAACGCAAACACGACCTCTCTATGCTACTTGTCCTTATAGTGCACATCATATTCCCAGTAAACTCGAAACTTTGAACCAACGCTGAGTTAATCCTCGCCGTATTTGTGAACCACATGCATGGCATATTGTTAATACGATTCATTGAATACAATTTATGATAATACGTATGAACAAAATTTCGAATGTTCTAAGCTTTTATTTCAGATATTATATTTGGGTATATAATAAAATCAGCACATTGAGGCCTCAAGGTGAATGACAAGAGAATGAATAAAGCTGTGTGTTTGGTTATGCACAGAATAAAATTTAATACGTTGATGTGAGTCATACTCTGCCCCGCCATCTTCGTCACCATCTACACTCTAAACAATATAGGTTCTTTAAAAAGAACCCTTCAGTACAATCACCATGCAACCCCGGGAGAACCCTGCAAGGGTCCTCCTGGGGTTGCATGGTGATTGTACTGAAGGGTTCCTTCTAAAGAACCTATATTGTTTAGAGTGTATTGTTTATGATCAATGCGTTCATATATGAACGTTCTGAGCTTTCAGTTAGGTTATTATAAAATAAAATAGTTTACAAAATGTATTCATTGTGAAGTGCGAATTGCAACAATCATGAGCGATGAAGAAACATTTGTTTCTTTTAAACCCGAATGCCAGAGAGGGGGGGACTTTTGAGGCATGTATTTTTAACCACCACCCACCCTGTTGGGCTATAATGGAAGATTAAATACTGACAAGGAGCCTGTACTTTAAGTAAAAAATATAGAGGTATAGGTCAGTAGGTACACTCTGTATAATGGTTGTCCTTGAATTTATTCTCATCCATGAATGACACACACGCTGAAAGGCAGCCCGCTCTTAATCAAATAAAATATAAACCTATTGTGCGACACGCAAAGACTCTTCAAACATAAAATCCTACGACGTGTTGCGTGTGCAGAAAGCTAAGCAAGTACAAGAATGATAATCCAAAAAACCGCGTGCTTTGTTGAAGATAAATAACCGGGGTATCATAACACTATATTACTAAAACTAGTTTAGCAACGTTTCGTACAAAAAGTGATACATACGTTTGTATAAAATCATTCAAAAACATTAGGATTGAACAGTCAATAATTACTCAACCTGTTAGCGCCGGATAATAGTAGCTTAAATACTTAATTAGATATATCGCATATGCATAGTTAAAACTGTAGTCAGGCAGAATATTGGCATTTTAGGGCTGAACCTTGCATTGTCAAATTACAATCGTTTTTTGCATTTTTGAGTAGACAATATCCATCTGTTAAGGAATCAGCTGGCGTTCCATGCCCAAATCTTGTGGGTTTTTCAAAATTCAAGATGGCCGCCAAGATGGCCGCCGTATCACTGAAAATGCCATAACTTCGTTAATAATAGACTTGGAGCTTCGAATTTGGTGTCTATTAGTATGTTTTGGGTGGCAAGTAATCCATTTATGTGGTTTATTTTATGGTTAGATGTAGTATACATCCTAAATTGATGAAATCACAAAAAATATAAGTGATGATATAAACAACAACAAACAACGCTTAAAAATTTTACTCATCAATTACTGACACAATTATACTGCAGTACGAAAGTATACTCATTAAACGTATAAACTTAGCTACTGGTACTTAGCTACAGTGTTCACTATTAAATTATGCTTATTGCGTTTTCTACTGGTACCACTGAATACTATGACCATTTATTTAACCCATTGAAACAATGCACTCCAACTAAACCCGACACACGTTCATAATTCAGCTAGAGTTACGCATGCTATGTACAAAGTTATGTAAATTCTAGTCATTTTGACTAGTATTTACAGTGTTAGGGCAACAGCAGTTCTCGTTAACGCTACAGGAACAGAAGACGAAGCAGCTTAAGCCTGACGTACACGTACAGGTCATTGTCTTGCAGGCGGAATTTGAACTGCATCCACATTGTATGAGCTGCAAAAGAAATCCGGCGGCAAGTGACACACCTGCTTCTACGGTGCGTGGAATGAGCGTGCCAGCAGGTCTCTCCTGCTCGAATCCATATTGACAAGGATCTACATTAGGTGGGTCAGGTCACATCGTTTCTTTCCAAATCATCACTGTCAGATGGCTGCGTAACATGTTCTCAATGGCTGCTTCATTAGTTGGAGGCAGAGACGCCAGCTTTGGAGCGCCAGTCAGTGAACGGTTGCCTGCTCTCTTAGCCCACACCAACTGACGACACTTGGTCACACTGGTGGCTGGAAATCCATAGCACTTGCTGTAGAATTTAGTTCCAGCTGATACTATATCTTGAAGAACAGCATTATTCTGCCCAAATTGTGGCATTGAGTATCCTTGCTCGAGTAATGACAAGGCAGTATTTATAGCAATACCCTTGCCTATGCCATGAAGTGCAGCAACTGAATCACACCCTGATAGTGCATGGATTGCAAGAATATCTGGCAACAGTGACTTGTGTTTACGAGCTGTTGATTGAATGTCCAATTTCGTTCGATATATTTTTGGATATTCCATATATATGGTTGACGAACAATCCAGCTTGTCGTAGTAATGCAGCAGGAGCACAAATATATCAGTATCATCGGTTCTGACTGTGAACTGTACTCCTGTTCCACCTGCCTGAGACACATTGATGGCTTGCTGGACCACTATGATATCTGCCTGCTCATGTGTTGTTTGGAGATCTGCTCGCCTAATTTTCACACTCTGACCATTTACTGTTACCAGACAGACAGATATGTTATTGACATAAAGAAAAGTCATTACTGACGTATTTGTCATTTGAATAGGAACTGGGTCTGCACCAGTGACAACTAGGGTGTGAAAGGTGGTATCAGGGGCAGTTTCAAAATGTGTCAAATTGGTGACCATCATTTTATATAATTGTTCCTTGTTTTTCGACACCGAAAGACATATTTACTGTGCTGGGAGTGGGGAGTTTATATGAAGTTTGTGAACGCGGCTGCCTGGATCGATCCGGAGCATGCGAGTATGTGCTTTCATGCTCACGGGGTAATACCTGTCAAACACCTCATACAGATCATATTAGCGTAGAAGGTTTGACATTTGGTGGTTTAGGACGGTGAGGAGATCTGACACTTTGCCTTTCTTTGGCCAACCCAAGGCTCAGATCATAGCAGCAGCGTCTATCACCATGACTTTTGACTGTGTAAGTATGCTAGTGCGGTTGCACCTCTATTTTTAGCTGGTTCTTGAGTGTAGCCTTATTTTTACATACTCGCATGGCACCATTCTCCTCAAATAAAGCAGGTGGATATGCAACTAGCTTGTGTGTCAGTATTTCTTGATAATTCAAATCTCTGTTCCTGACAAGCAAACCGAGTGCACGAGCATAGATGAGATCCTGTGAGATTATTTTGTGGTTATCCACTGAAATATGCCTGCGTTTATGGCCAATATTGATAAGTTGCTTACTTATTTTATCATAGAAGCCACCTGGCCACTTGTCTCTGAATTCCTTCATCTGTTTAGCTACCATATCGTATGCTTCGTCGACGTTACATTCAGGAGATGTTAGTTGTCCAGTGACGATATTTAGTAGCTGGCCCTGTTCATGATCAGATGGATTTAATGGGCCAATTAGAAGAGACAATGTTTCTTTTAGTGCATTTCGATCACTAGCATCATTTGTAATCCTAACTAGTGATTCTTCCTTGTGTGTCGTTTTCACTTTTACTCTAATCCCCCCATCATCTTCAGCCGACTTACGAACTCACTACAGGCGCCCATGCTAAGAGACCAAATTTTCATTTGATTCTCATCCGTTGCCGTGCCAATGACTCCAGATGGCACATGACCATGGCGCATCCAGGTGCATTCGATAAACTGGTCCGTCCATATACCATTGAAAATTCCAGCCATAAGGTGATCAAACAATTGGCCTATCATAAATCCTTTTTTGAGATCGTAAGGCAGACTGTGCATCCATTCCACGTATAACGTCCCATAACGTGAGTAATTTGGTCGGCCAGCAGCAAACATGGGAGGTATCATCATTTCAGCAGATGACATATGAAGAGCAAAATCACCCTCATGTACTGCTCTACAAAACATTAAAAGTACTGGGCGAATGACATTATCAACCCATGCCTTACTTGTTTGGCTTTTCTTGCTCAGTTCAGACAGCTTATTCCTTAGATCAGGCATTGAACCTGGATGTGGTGGCGCATCACCTGGGTTTGATAAAAAAATGGGCCTCAACAATTCCTCAAGACTAACCTCAATGCCCTCACATTTTGTGGAAATTTCTTCCCATTTAGCATCGAGTCAACACTCCCAAAGGCGCCACGCATTTAAAAATGGAGACCCAAGGGTACCTATAGAGCAAATATAGCATTCTAGAAAGTGCATTCCTCCAAGGATAGGCACTACATCTTTAAAACGATTTGGATCGTTAAATATTATGCTGACACCTATTTGATAGAGCTGCATATCAGCTGTAAACGGGGGTGTTATCTGAGCAGCATTGCGAGATGGTCATTGCCTTGGACATAGCCGTCAGTATAGTGCTTGGGTCACTTGGTGTGTGGTTGATGAGAGGTAGGTAATGCCTATTAATTGCCGGTTCTGGAGACACACCTGCTTCACGTGTCATGTAACCATTGTATTCAGGACAAGATGGTGTGGTGATTATTTTCTTTATAAAATCAAAGTCTGCTCTGCTTCCCCAGCGTGAGTGACTGACTGTCTAGACAATAATCGGCCTATGGGCCTACTACTATACTGTCTATAGTCATATGTCTATACAATAGTGATATGAACAGTTTCATGAGAATCGTCTGAGAAATCCGCGAATTCCTTCACCACTGATTAATGTAATTAGGCCCCTAATGCTTGATTTAGACTAAAAGACTAAGATACTTCGTATAGGCTATAGGCCTAGCCTATACAGCATAATTATTAATGTATATTATAGAAGCGAGCTCTCGCTAGGCAGTGCCTATTCATATTATTATTAGACTTGGCAAACATAGGCCTAGGCCTAATAACAAACATCAACAAGAATCACCAGTTGTGACTGTTACGGCGTTATTTAGCGGTTTATTTAACTATTTGGTGGCCATGTAGGTGAGCCTCTGGTAAAATGTGAATCCATGAGAGAACAGTAAATCTAATTCTTTAGTGTGTCTAAACAATATATTGTATTATTGTAACGCAGTGTACGGTAATGAAATGTTTAATTCAACTTAGTTTAATATGTAATGTAATTAAAAGTAAGGTAGGGCCTACTGCAATGTAATTAAATGTAATTAAATGTAATGAAAAATAACATCCCGTCCCTGAACTCAGAACTCAAGTAATGAAAAGTAACTACCGCGATCCACAACCTTAAGTGGTTGATAATTACTCATATTTGTTCATTTTGAGACCGAGCATTTACAAATCTTGATGTTTGAACAGTCATTTCATTCCCAATAACAGTGGTTTAATCGGTTAATAAAACTGATTAAAAACGGCTATTGTCGTGATTAGCAGGCCCTTTTTGTAAGCTGCATGTTATCAGTTATGGCATTTATCCTACAGAAGTCGGGATTAGTGGTGAACGTTTAAGCCATTGTTTGCGTGAGACTTTGTTAACCCTCACAACGCTGAAACATTTTTGTCTAAACCATATATACCAAATGTTTTTTTGACTATTTGAAATCATCATAATTGCTTAGTTAGCTTCATTTGAATAGGCCCCTATGTTATGGGTGTACGGCCATTATAAAAGTTTTAATTCTTTCAGCGTGGGGACCGTCTTTAGACGTCAGAATCTGACGTATAAAAACAGTCCCCGCGCTGAAAAGGTTGATAGATTTACACCTACTATGTTTACAGCTAATCATGATTGTGTATGTGGATGATATTTTGTAGGTTTGAGTCAGATGGCGACAGAACAGGTGTTGCTCCCCCCTCACCGCAAATATTGTAGTCTTAAAAGGCTGTTCGTCACACTCATTGTTGCTGGTTCCGTGGCTTTACTGGCTATGGTGGCAGTTTATCCCACTGAGATCATCACAAAGCGCTCAACTTTACTTAACACAAGGTCACTCATAGAACAAAACCTGCTAAGAGAATATAACATAAATCCATTGCTGAGAAATGAGAAACACTATGGGAATAGACCAGTATTAAGCCTGAACTACTCCAACGCGAACTACGGGTTGGAGAATAGAAAACTACGTCTTGTACTCTGGAACCACAAATTTGAGCACGTCTTCAAATTCACTGACCAACCGGATGCATGTGAATATTCGTTCGACCAGAATATGGTGGAAAGTGCAGATTTTGTGATCTTTCATTCGAGGAGTCTGAGAAATCTGACAAAACTTCCACCAATAAGAACAATGGGTCAGCGCTGGATACTTCACACCAAAGAGTCGGCAAAATATGGACATTCGGATTATAACTATCTGTCCAGCCTGGCAAATATATTTAACTACAGTTCACATTATGATATGACAGCTGATATCAACTTCCCATACGGATGGTGTGAGGATGTCACAAGCTTTGACGATTCCAGGTGGCCGCCTGTTCCAAAGAAAACTGATCTGGTAATGTGGGTGGCCAGTAACTGTGACCCGCAGAGTAAGAGGGGGATATATGTGAAAAAGCTAAGAAAATATATACCAGTCCACGCTTATGGTAAATGTGGTGATCGGAACCTTTCCAGAAAACATGACATCTCAAATATATTTAGGAACCACAAGTTTTATCTGGCTTTTGAAAACTCTTTGTGCAAAGAATACGTTACTGAGAAGTTGTACAGGATAATATCAGATGATAGCATTTACGTTATCCCCATTGTGATGGGTCTAGATACGTATGATATGCTGCCACCAGATGCTGTCATTAATATACGTGATTATAGCAGTCCCAGACTCCTCGCCAAACACATTCTTTATCTTGACAGTAACTACGAAGCTTTTATGAAGTACTTTGAGTGGAGAAAGAAACGGAAATGTTTTTTAAATACAGATCAAGCCGGTTCTGTGACACTCTGTGATTCTCTGTGGAAACTGTACAGAACTAACGCTACACAAGTGCTAGATATGAACAAACTCGTTAAAATATTCGGCATTCAGAATTGTGTAACATCACGCGACTATTATAAAGGTTTCTTATCCGATTATGAGCCTTTTATATAAAGGCCTTGTATTTTATGCAATATTACTGTTAAATATTGACATTACTGGCTTATATTAGGCTGAAACCAAATATTGAACATTACATCTCTAACACTGATTGATTTGACAAGCCTGGAATGGTGTGCCGCAGATCTATATGGGTGGTCTGGTGTGGCAGTACGAGCATGTTCCTATACAAGATGTATCACCCATATCACCTACTAATTCATCATAATCATGAATAATAGAACTAATATAATATTATTTTTAATACCTTTGAAGTAAATTATACAACTTAGTTGTCAATAGTCATGCTAACTATATAAAATAAGAACAATGGCCGAAAGTGTTGTTGTATACGCATAGACATAAATCCAAGATGGCCGTCAGTACAATGCTGACTCGTTCCAGTGATGCTAGCTCATGTTCTAGTGAATATATTTTCAACATAATCCGATCCAATTATCATTATTACACATAGAACAATTTCGCTCGATATTTCATCATATATTTTGTTAAATGTGTGGTCAACTGTAAAAATTCGCGGGACAAGTGTCCTCCAGAAGGCAATGGTGCCAGAGGGTAGGCCAAGGCCCTGTTCCATAATAATACTAAATATGTGTTTCATACACAAAGCCTTATTAAGCATAAGTTCTCAAATCACAGCAAGCTCATATATACTTGAGCGAGTTAATAATTCAAAGCCCTTGGCCCTTGCCCCTACTTGGTCGCTGGCTTGCAAACAAACTGACTGTATTGCTGCTGGGATGTGGAAACTTCTTGACCCCAAGCTTGTATTGACAGGAGGACTTTCTCTCAAACATTGTACATTTATTCAATGTCGGTTCAATGTTGGGCCAGCGTCGCAGACGTTGGCCTAGCATTAAAACAGCATTGGATCAATGTCTCGTTTAAGTAGTATCTTGTAAGCAGTTCAGTGGCTATATTAATGCCGTCAATCTGTACTCAATAGGCTAATGTTGGCCTACACTTAACGGTCCCAGGCATGCTAGTTTTGCAATTGAATGATTCTTATAGTGAACACAATTTTTCAAAAATCAATTAAAACTTTAAACCACTAAGCACGACTACAGTCGTTTTTCATCACTTTCGTCCTGTCAGTTTCGTCGATTACAGGAAGCCAGTATCGTCTGGTCAGTTTTGTTGATTAGAGGAAACCAGTTTCGTCTTGTCAGTTTCGTCGATACAGGAAACCAGTTTCGTCACATCAGTTTCGTTTCGCCTATTACACGAAACTATTATTGTCGTCAGTTTCGTTTCGTCAGTTTCGCTCTGTCTATTACAGCAAGCCAATATTAAGACAAGTTGTAGTTGCAGATATTTATTAGAGGTAAATAGATTCTTATCAAATGATCATGATAAATCAGCTTCGTTTAAGTTGACATTTAAAGGTATCAGGTGTGTGTTTCTAATTGTTTATGGAAAATAAAACATTATGTCTGTTTGTCTGTCTGTCTCTGTTTAGTAGCTGATACAAAATATATGTAATTACCCGAAATCCAAACATTTCAAATTACACGAAATCCGTTTTAAAAGTTGGAACGTTCACCAGAATGAACATTTTGATTCGATCGTCAATTGGGGCTTAATTGGTCTTGATTTTCATATTAATGTTCATTGGATAAGTAAACTTGATGTAGGCCGACCAGTAGGGGTGGTGGAAAACTTCATAAATTAAGGATGAAAAGATGTTTTCATTCTATAAATACAAACATTCATTACAACAGAAACTCAAAAAGCATAATATATCTTCATCTAGACCGTAAGTCCAGCAAGATATCTATATTTTTTATTTACAATTTACACTTGAAGTGTGATATCATGGATGGGACAGGTCTGTCCCACATATCAAATTACTCACAGAGCCAACACGCACAATGCCACGCACAATTTGGCCTGTTGCAATTCCACGGGTATTCATAATCAAACAGTTTCATACCAATGTCATACGTATCAACAATATTTTGCTGCAGATTAACTGGCATGTCATTTGTTGAAGCTGATCCAAATAAAATTTTATTTACCGCCCTATTGCGACTGGGAAAAGAAACCGAAGTGTTGAAAAGAAGAGGCTTCAGAAAATCGCTATTTTCTTTCATTGTTTCCATTTTCACAATATAATCATAGTTGATGGGACACAGGTTGCACATCTGATAAAATGGCATCCAGTGGCGATAACGAGATTGTTTACTGGTTATCCATTGCAGAAATTCATCCAATGTAACAAGAGGACCGAAATTGGCCTTCTCCACATTTTCCCAAGTATAGTTTTTGTGATCACTATCAAATGTATATGGACGAATATGCTCATACTCCTGAGGCAGTGTAATGTTCTTGTAACGCGTTTCCTTGATTACTTTTACACCGCCAGACCGACACATGTGACACACGAATCCACCTTGCTCGCCAACCTGTGGAATAAACTTGTTGTTGTATGCCAAAACTACCCGCGACACTGGATTCCTCACAGCTATCACTTTCTTATAGTGTTTCAGACGATATTTTATTTCTTCACTAGAGTAAGCTTGTAGTAGTATTATTCCGTTCTCTCTCTGAAAATTAGCTGTGTGAACCAACCAACCCACAGGCTTGTTTATATCGTATTTACCTTGGAGAGCTATAAGAAGCCATTTCCAGCTAGAGCAGGCCACTTTAGCTATGTAACAGAACATTAGTTTTTGCTTCACATCCACCACTAATGTGGCAGGAATACGTGGAAAGTCATCGTCATGTTTACCTGTCATGTTGAGTGTTTTGCAGACATCTTGCACGCGTTGTCGGCTTTTCCTTTGTTCATTATTCCATTTCATCAACCACAGCTGCTTGTCTAAAAAGTTGAAATAGCAATGCATCATCATATCAATTTTACGAAACTATGAAATTACCTGTATGTGAATGATGCTTTGTACTGCTTCAATAACATATTTCAACAATAACATATTGATTATATAGTCCTTTAATAATACGTGGTTCAGTAATATTATGGCATCGCCATTGATCAAGATTTGTCATATCCCCCCCCCCCCCAACAATGTGCCATACTAACATATTTATCACCACGATTTGATACTTCAATAAGACAAAAGACTATTGACCTAAATTATACATTAACTATAGTGCAAAAAAATTGGCGCGTGTCTGCTCGGGAAATGTGTTCAATTTATTATGCTCTTTTTGTACAATGTGAGCCCCACCAGTCTATCTTGGTCCCACTGCTCCGCTTGTAATTTTCACTCACTTGAAGTTGTGGATCGCGTTAGCGAGACACAACTCCAAGTGGGTGAAACTTACACACCACCCTCGTAGAGATCAAATTTCCCAAGTCGTATCTCAAATGAACACGTTGCCTTCTTAACACGGAAACAAAAATGTTTCTTCCCCATCCACGTGTGAAAGTCAGTATTGCGGGGAGCCTCCGTGACCGAGAGGTAGCGTGCTCGGCTTCAGACCGCCAGGGATCGAATTTCGAATCCTGTGTCTGGAGGGCAGTGTCATCTCAATCATCTCACCATCCTCAGGAGGTTCTCCTGGCCCAGTTTAGCCTATATGTGCACAAAGGTGGCCTAAAGCCCGATTCATTTCATTTTCTTAACACGGATGTTCTATCAACATTGCTATTAGGTATTTGCTACACACCTTGCACGGAGAATGAATCCACAGGCCTGACTTCATCCCGAGCATCAGCTGAGATTGTAGAACCGCGCGCAAAAACGTCATCCATTTGAAATCTTTGCAGCAAGAATAAAACAAGAAAAAATATCACCAACACTACAGCAAAACATTTAGAAGAGACAAACGTGGACATGCAATCTGATTTTAAGCTGTATTTGCAGCCGGCTATAGTATTAGACACATCTGTGGCATGTTTATGGTATGTGCGTTGTTTTATTGAGGTACATTGATCCAATCATCAGCATACACAATAGTATACGAGGTTTAGGGGATAACTACACAAATCAATTATTGTCATTTTTGCTATACTTTACTGGTGCAATTCAATGTCGTAGTTAACTTCACTAAAATCCAATTTTACACGTATGTGGGTGTATAGTCTGGGAGCCAATTTTCAAAAAGTCTGATATGTGTATATGGCAGGAATATATCCCTGGAACATTATTAGAGTGGGTGTAGAAGTTTCCCATCACTCTGGTGGTAGAACTCGTTATTTGACCATTTGTAGGAAAAAAGTGGCTAAAACTTGGTTAAAAATACAATGAATCACAGAACAACACGCTACTGAAAGATGGTGTGTATTGCCAAAAGTCACATATGCAATTAATCTGAAGTGAGAGTTATTTTCAAAGTCGAATGGATTCTAAAAGTTTAGCAAAAATTCAAAATGGCGCCCATTTTTGCAACACAAATCATTACATTTATCAGTTAACTGCACAATTCTATCATTCTTGACATTACTTCTACTTCCAGGCAGTATAATGTCGCTGCAATCCCCCCCCCCTCCAACATAAATGGTATGATGTTCTGCTTATATGGATTTTAACCCTTTAGTCACCATAACCTTGAAATTATTGATATCAAGCAACGAGATAAATATCTATCAGAATATTACTCACACGTGAAAAAATAATGTCGTATTTTGTTAGAATATTAATAAAACCCTCAGTAATCACAAAAATAGAAACCTTTAAAATATATATAATAAATGTGAAAACAAATCACTTTTAGCGACACTTTTATCCCACAAAACAGATAAAACTTAACTTATTTTGCGAATGAATTTCTTGTGGTCTAATATTCGCTAATTGAGATTGAAATACATTCTCATTGCAGGTACACATATTAAGATATTTTTAAAAACAATAGCCTGATATATAAGTGTACGGAATAATAAATATATTGAAATCTCGACATGAGCAGCATATACGATATAATATATAATATAATATATATATATAATAAATATAATTAATAAATATAATTTTATAATTCAAACAACATTGTTAAAATTGTGTTAATATGCTGTGAATAATTATGAAAAACATAAGATACTGACCCGAAACGTTACGAGTGTGAGTTGAAGAGTGGATATTGTTGAATGACATGTTGTCACGAGGTATTTGTGGTGGACGTAATTTGTTGATATATCAGTACAAAAGGCTGGCACACATTGCTGGCACAAATATGTTCTTTAGCTTCCTATGAGTACCAAAAAGTCTTCTGTACGGCCTCAAGATTCATATAATGGCATACGATGTACCCATAAATGCCTCAGGTGTGAAAAAGGTTTTTATTGGCATCCAGAATCACACCACGAGCTCATGAGAGTGATGTGAACATCATGTCATGTGGTGGGATTGTTATCTGGTTATAACAACCGGCTATATCATTATTGTAGGCTGCTCTCTAGGGACGTGCAATAATCATTGTAGAGACATCCATCAATGTTATGTTGCTATTAAGGAATGAGAGATGGGCAAAGCTAAACAATATGTATATAGAAACACAGGAAGACACTTCAGATGGCCTTTCAAATCCGACATAATAAACTTTATAAATATTCAAAGAGGAGATTGTCACTAGAAGCTAAGAGGGCAGTGTGAGAGATCAGGATGCTGTAGAAACTGGATGTAGATGCGTGAGAGACCCCGAAATGTCCGAGTGAGTAGTAGGGAGATGAAGCATCACGAGAGTATACATCTACCTATAACATAGTCTTATAGGTCTACCCATCAAATACATCATTCCAAAATAATTATCAACACTAATTTTGATACTGCATCTGATATATATTAGGGCGTTATGGTCAATATAATGCTAGCTTTAAAGAGGTAACTTTATTTTACCCTCTAACATTTCTGGCACAGTTAGATTTTAGTTTTGAACCTTCCGATTACTGATGTTCTTCATACTTGACTTTAACATAACACTGTATCAACTAAATGTGTATTGGCTCTTAAATCAAACCAAATTTAATTCATTCCACTTAAAAGTACTTTTAGTACTCGTAGAAGTACTTTTATCTAAAATGGGTTTGATAGCATTATAGTCTCTACTGTGCTTTATTGATCAAATGATAATAATGCCAAATCGCTCCCGACTTAAATAGCCTATTTGATATTCAAAATACATATATCAGCAGCAAGTCATAGTTTATAGTATAGGCTAACGAAACCATATCTATTTTTTTACAAATAGCGATGGATCCATGGTTCGCTTGTTTTAATTTTGTCTTGTAAATATGATGTAGGCCTACCTGATGCACGTACTCCAAATACGTATTACCAAATTTGTACAGGTCGTAGGTAGAATGTGTGCATATATATACAGCTATAGGAGTTTTAAAGATTTTCAAAGGGTATGGGAATAAAAGTGTAAAAATAACTACAGTAAATAGAAAAATGTTCTAGAAAATGGCTGTGATTAGTTTTCATTTTAAAAATATATAATTTATTGAAATGATATAAAAAAAAAATTGTGTTTATCATTTAATTTATTTTTTTCCTCAGGTATACCTTGTACCTTGTATGTTTATTCAAGATAAGTATTCGAAAAGTGTAAAGGTTTTTGTAACATTTGTAGCTCAATATTGGAATATAAATTTCACATATTTTTGTAGGGTATGTTGATTAAAGTGTCAATTTAACATTTTATTGAAACTTGTATATACCATTTATTAATAGTTCTGAAGTGATAATCAGTTTAGTATTTTTACTCTAACGCAACATGGAGCAGAAATGCTTCAAGTAAATTATAACTCGTTCTTTTTTATCCTGCAATCAAAGTAGCCGCCATCTTGGATTTGTCTTAAATCACATACTCAAAACATTGACTAGGGTGTTAAACAATTCTTTTTATAACACTACTAAATCATTTGTATTTTTATATCTTTAACAAATCTGGTTTATGTCTTATTTTATAACCATACACCTTAATTTTAATTGAGATTACCCAATTTCTAACCAAAATGCGAACTGCCGTCAAACAAATTGCCCAAGTGGAATTGATGGGGATTTTTTTCCTGAGATACTATGGGGTGTACTGATTCACGAGAACTAAACAGAAATCATCCTTCCTTTTTTTCTTTTAAAATTCCCACTACCACCAGACTAAATAATGCACAACGGGAACATTATAATAAGTGATTGATGATTTAGCAGTTAAGTTGTAATATGTTAGATGATCAGAGCCTTTTCCAAAGATCAGAACTCCAAAAGTCTGTGTTACTAGGCATATATTAAGATTACCTAGCCATTGTTATAAATGCATCAATATTGACTATTATCGTGGGTTGTCACAGACAATAACCCTTTTATTCCTGAGATGGGTGATTGTATATGAAAACATTCGTAATTATGCAAAAATGAATACACTGCTACGAAATATTATACATAATTCATACATGACGATAATAATGTTGTTATTATTATCTGCTTCGCGGAGACTGTCAAAACGTTGCATATGCATTGTCATACGACTGCTTTAGAATAATGCATCTTAATTGTTTTCTGTTTATGACTAATTTATGTTATGTTGTAGCGTAGTTTCATAATTTTAAATATATGTATTATTTGCATAATTATTTTATACTAAGGTATTTTCCCTGTGTATATTTAGCGGATTTCAAGTGCTGCTTTCAAATCACACACACAATATGTGGATAAATCAAAGAATTGGTAATATTTGGTATTGAAATGGTTAATCCCCACAGGGGTTATGTTCGGACTTCATTATCCTGATCTGAACATCAAGTCGATGAGATTATAAAGATATCTAAAGGTGTTCAATAGGATTACGGCCAATAAAGCATTCCTGCGAGCCCAATCTATTGTGGGACTGATTTAATAGAAACACTATGGAGTACTTCAATATAATTAAAAATCCAAATTAGTAAGAATTGGGCGATTACGTTCTCACTCGTCTAAAAAAAATAACTTTGTATATATTTGATTCGATCATACCTGAAAATGTACAGTTGATGTTTTTTAAAGATGATGAATTTTAGATATCATAATTTAATTGGTGTATTTCGTTATTCCGACCGCCTTTATTCACGTTTATGGATTAACATAATGTGTGACAGAAAGCGTAAAATCAAATACTGTTCGTAAACCAAATAAATTTAACTTTGTTTTGGTATTGATCATTGATAAGACACTGATATTGGTATTCTGACAACATAGCATGGTACAGTTGAACCTTGTATATGTGAACACCTCGCTTAATAAAAATAACTATGAAGGTCATGGTAAGGTTAACATGGTACAGGAAAACATGGTAGGCCCTAATGTGAGCACATATTACTTATATATTTGCAGTGTGTAGTTATCAGTTATGCGAGGTGCCACCTAGCATAACTGATAACTACACACTGCAAAAATATAACTCAATTTCTCGACAGTTCCCACATGGGGATATCGGTAGGCCTACAAAACCTAACTTTTTTCTTTTAAATGTGATTAGAGAATAAAAAACACTTGTTGCTGCTAGCTGCATCCACTCGCTTATCACATTTTATGTATTCCCAGAATTTATCGATATAACAAGGGCGCACTGTAAATACGTGGATTAATGGCTCGATAATCCCATCTAATCCTTCCAGACATACTGAGTATAGTGCCATGTGGACAACAGTAGATAATCAGAAGTGCGTGAGGAGTTAGTATGACCTAGCTTACAACTATAGGGATAACAATCTGCGCAAGTAAGTTTCGAATAAAACAATAATCCGACAATTACACACACTTTGTACCTAATTGGATCCAGTTCACATTAAAGCGTGAGTAAAGAAACGTATAGTATTGTGTTAACTAGACTGTCCTAAGAAGTGAAGTGCCCTAATGAGTGAGTGAGTGAGTGAGTGAGTGAGTGAGTGAGTGAGTGAGTGAGTGAGTGAGTGAGTGAGTGAGTGAGTGAGTGAGTGAGTGAGTGAGTGAGTGAGTGATAAGTTTTATTTCAATTCGCAAAAAGTAAACATATAACATTAGCTCTAATCAGCTAGTCCGAACGACATGTAAAATAAATAATAAACATAACAACTAAAACAAGCAGGTTGGCTGGCAGGAAGTGAACATGAAATGTAAAAACTTGAGTAAGAATTATATAGAAAAATACTTATAATGTATATGAGAATATAAAAGAGCTGGTTAAAAATTACATAATACATTTTGGCACTTAAAAGTAGATAAAAGATTATAAAAGAAAAACTGCTGTATATGAGAAAATTGTAATATTTATGATTAAAAGTTATGTAAACAATTTTGGATTTATTGATAATTAAATAAATATATCACATGATTTTGTCAAGGGACCTACCTCAATTATGCTCTCAATTAAAGAGAAAAATAAGCTCGCAGGCCATCTCTGAAAGTTTTCAGGTCTCTCGTAATTCTCAATGGATCTGGCAAAGAGTTCCCGATTTTTCGGGCCAAAAAGCAAAAGGAATTTGTCCATGTCACACCCTCTTCATGAGAGGAAATTTCAGGATATTTTCAGAATTTCTTAAATTGCGGGTGCGACAGCGTTTTTCAATCAGTTCCAGGAGGTATGTCGGTGCTAAATCATTAAGAATTTTAAAAATCGGAATTGCGATGTTTTTGTCTCCCAACTTCCAGAGATGGCAGGCGAGCTTTATTCAGGAGGGACTCATATGAGGCGGTATGTTTGGATTAAACACACTTTAGAGCCCTTTCCTTGAATCTTTTCCATACATCGATCATTTGAAGCACTACAGTGATACCAGACGGCTGAGCAGTATTGAAAGTGGCTGAGGATGAATGCTCTGAAAAGAGCCATTTTAGCCTTGCTGTCAAGATAAAAAGACAATCTTCTCAGAGCGCTCAGCTGGCTGCCAGCTTTCTTACAAATTTCTTCTGTGTGTATCAAAAAACTCAAAGTCTCATCAATAGTAATGCCTAAAAGGTTTAGTACGTTTTCAGGTTTAATTATACAGCCGTCTAGTATCACTGGAGATTCAACTTTACAGTTGAAAATTATCATCAGATTAAAAGTAGGAATGAGGTTCTAAGAACCAGCTCCATTTGGTGTTAATTTCGATCTCATTGCTAATCTGTACAGCTCACTTGGCACAGAGTTATTTCAATCTAAAACTTAGTCGACTAATCTGCCAGGATTTGCTTGCATTAGGTTAATGAAAACCACCATATAGCTTTTGCTGTCTCGGCTTGGAGGCATGATTTTACAATTTGAAAATTTGGATGTGCAAAAGAAAGAGTGTTGTCATCTGCATAATTTGTGAGGCGTGCTCGTTTAATGAAGTAGAAAATGTAATTTATGAATACATTAAAGAAAATCGGACCAAGAACTGAACCGTGTGGCACGCCCTTATGGTGGTTTTCCATGAACTGTGCACGTTGCCTATCCGGACACGTTGCTCACGATCTGAGAGGTATGATTTAATAATTTTGATTGACTGATCCTGAACACCATAAGCTCTGTTGCAATTAGAGGTTCATGTGGCATGCAGTTGAAAGCTTTGCTAAGGTCCATCATAAAGCACCAATTTTGTTATTCCTTAAACGATCTTTACGCCAATTTTCAATAAGGGTGAGCAGCGTGTCCTGAGAGCCATAACCCTGTCTGAAGGCTGACAGGTGACAAGAGAAGACGGTGTTTAAAAGAGGGAGTGGGCAAGAACTTTTTCAAAAACTTTTGCCAAAATCGGTAAAATACTCACAGGTCGATAATTGGATTTATTTTATTTGTCAGATTTTTTGTATACATGGATCACCTCTGCTTTCTTTAGGATATTAAGAAAGGTGCCTTTATCTGATGCTTTGTTTTTTATGTTTGAAATAACTGGGGCAATTTGGAAAGCGGCATGTTTTAGTAATTCAGCTGGAATCTGATCACATCCAGTTGCTTTCTTTGGATTTAGCGTTTTCTGAATTTTAAGCACATCTTCTCTTGTCGTGTGATGGAACTGAAAATTGTTGCCCTCGAAGTGTTGTTTAATTTCAATAATGATAGGGTGTTCCGTATTGAGTGAGTGAGTGAGTGAGTGAGTGAGTGAGTGAGTGAGTGAGTGAGTGAGTGAGTGAGTGAGTGAGTGAGTGAGTGAGTGAGTTATAGATTTTTGCACTTTTTACTATTACTTTTCTTTTTTAGAACTAGCCACGGATGGCACAGCAATTGCAAAGGGTACGTATGGGTGGTCCAGGAGGTGTCGTCAAACGTGGCGGACAACAGGAAAGTGTCTTTCATTTTGTGTACTCGAGGGAAGTGGAGAAGGCACTACATATGTGTATGGCAAAACGAAGACGATCGGAATCTGAGAGGGGTCGCGTTGCTGTGATGCAGGACGTTTCTATCTCTCAGTTACCAGACATTTGTTCTCACTGGCTGAGTCTGACGAGGCGAGAATACACTCCACTGGCCATATCTTCTCCCCAGACTATGTTACCTGCCATGTCAACCACAACACAAAACCCTAGACTGCAGGTGAACAGACAGAAACAGAATCAGCGCTTCTCTCCCGGACGAACGCAGGCTAGGAAACCAGACGCAAAATACAGTCCAGGATTGCCAGTTGTTTCCCAAAGGAGCAAACATTCTGGCTTTCCTTTATTGCGGAACACTCTCGGTGCTGTAAATGGATTCAAAACAATGAATGACTGTTTTCGCCCACAAAACAGAAAAGACCATCGCGAAACAAAAAAGAAAAATGTAATTTTTGAGTTGACGTCTGTTCAAGGTGGTATGAGTCATACTCGTCCCCCCAAGAGGAATGCCACTATGTCTGCAATGTTTTAACTCTCCTACCATCCAGCCATTGCGTGTCATTTTAATTGGCCTGGAGATGTGAATTGCTACAAGTGTCAAGGTGAATGAAAATGACTTCCCAGCAGTCACTAGACGTTGAATTAATGTTGGTTTACCGTTGGTCCAACGTCGAAGACGATGGGTCAGCTTTAATTTACCCTTACAGCGCGGGGATGGACTTTAGTCGTTAGAATCTGACGTCTGTAGACGTCAGATTCTGACGACTAAAGTCGATCCCCGCACTGTAAGAATCAACATATTTGTAATATAGAAGTCGATATTAAGTCGATCCCCGCACTGTAAGAATCAACATATTTATATTGGTCGTAGACCCATAACATAGATATTCAAATGAATCAGAAAGAGCTGACGAAGGCATTTGTGATGATTTCAAAAAAAAACTTTCGTTGCGATGTTGTTGTTTTTTCAAATTATTTCAGCGCTTTAAGGGTTAAACCAACATTAATTCAACGTCTTGTGTCTGCTGGGTTGATTGCATAAAACCCAAGTATAAAATCCCAAATGAAGGCTCAGAACGACCTTATTGTGATAGATTAGGGGCCTATACAATTTATTGGTCGATCATTTATTTGTTTTCATATTGTGCTGTGTGGAGCATTTATGCAGCGATGGAGCTTAAGGGGTTGATAGCATACCATGTAAGACTGATGATTGCAACCCAGAAGCAGACATGATTTGTTGCTGACGTGTGACATCAAAACATGCAATAACCACTAATATTATATAATATAGCTGACACTGACATTGGTGTGAAAGTACGTTACTGAATCTGTTAATACTCTGATGTGTTTTATTTGTTCAGTTTATATCGAATTATTAGGGTACCTCAAGGGAATAAAAAAACACTTCCTGAAAGCCTGTGTAGCTTTAAGTCCTGAAGTTTGACATATGTGTCGGAACGTGTCCTTGTGCATCAGAGCCCCTATTCTAGTACAAGTTACGATATATCATAGGCTTTGGATGGGTCTAGATTGCCATCTCTACCAATGCAAAGCCTACGATTTATCGTAACTTGTACGAAAATACGGAGGTTATTGAAGGCTTGTATCTTTTTTCTATTTACAATAAAAATAAAAACTCTTTCTGTATCGTGATGTGATGTAGGAAGTCAACACACCCTAGGGAAGAACCCTATTGTATTGTTATCAGGCTAAGCCTATGATTGAAAATCATATGTGAAACTTTTTTCTCTTTGGACATAGAGCTAGAGCGCATATAAATCAGCGGTGTCATGATACAATGAAAAAGATCCGACGCGCTTATCAATATTTTCTCCATTTCACCAGAGAAAAATAAACATTAAGAACCCTGCCTTGTTGTAAAATAGAGAAAGTTTTATGTGTACATTAAACCTTTCTTTATTTAACTTGCAGCAAATAACATAATTACAAGAATAAGTTTCCATATGTGTATGTGGTGTTCTAGTCTGTACTGCCGGTGAATATAGACAGCTAGCTAATTGTCAGTTTGACAGAGACCATCCTGATAGTATCAGAAACACAAACATAAAAAGACCACCTATGCTGGGTTCATTTTGACCATTCAGTTGAAATAAATGTTTCTAACTGGTTGACCTATATGGTGTCATCTGAGAGCGATTAATTACATGTATCTGTTAATTGCCGCTGTTGATGGATTAGTAATATGCTTGTTTATTTATTATGGTAGTGCAACATATTCTGGCAGCGGTGCCAGGAATTCGGCGTGCAAAGTGTCCAACCAAAATTATTTGAATAGACTATAGATCAATAATAACAATGTTATTGAACGTACACGGACACACGTAGATCTATATTTAAAAACAGTGCAGCACTAACCCTTTCAGTGCGGGGACCGACTTTAGACGTCAGAATCTGACATCTACAGACGTCAGATTTTGACGTCTAAAATCGATCCCCGCACTGAAAGAGTAAAATATTTATAATGGACGTAAACCCATAAGATAGGTATTCAACGAAGCGGAAAGAGCAAACTAAGACATTTATGATTATGTCAACTTGAAAAAACCTTTGGTCTCTTGGGTACATAAAAATATTTCAGCGCTTTAAGGGTCAAGGACAAACGCATACCACGACGACAGTGCTAGAGCATACCAAACCTATTTTCAGAATTTAATTAGTATGCCTGGACACAATGACCAATAATAATTATATTATTAATTATTAATTTGTTTGGTCGATAGTTTGTCGCCCTAGATTGGCACAACGTCCTTGCTGATTAAAAGGGTAGCCTATACCCAAGTTCAGGTCAGGGTGGTGACACCTGGGCAATGCGAGCTTCCCACTGGCGCACGACGTTCTTGCGACGTTGACTCAACGTCAATGACGTTGATTAAACGTCGCAACAACGTCGTGTGCCCAGATTAAATGCAGCACGAAAGGAGGATTATAGCAACGCCAAGTCAAATGTATCTGATCAGATTAGCAATAATCACTATGAAAAGTTCAAAGTTCTTTGTATGAGAATGTTCCACAAAGCACATCGGTCAATTGGATTAATATTATTTATGGCGCACAGTAAGCGATGCAGGCCAAGTAGCACAAAGGTTAATGTGGCACAGTAAACGATGCAGGCCTAGCAGCACAATGGCTAATGGCACATAGTGAACGATGTAAGCTTTGCAGCACAATGGCTAATGGCGCATAGTAAACGATGTAGGCATTGCAGCACAATGGTTAATGGGGCTCAGTAAATGATACAGGCCCAGCAGCACAATGGCTAATGGCGCATATTAAACGATGCAAGCCTAGCAGCACAATGGCTAATGACGCATAGTAAACGATGTAGGCCTAGCAGCACAATAGCTAATGGCGCATAGTAAGCGATGCAGGCCTAGTAGCACAATGGCTAATGGCGCATAGTAAACAATTTAGGCCTAGCAGCACAATGGCTAATGGCGCATAGTAAACGATGTAGGGCTAGCAACACAATGGCTAATGGCGCATAGTAAGCGATGTAGGCCTAGTAGCACAATGGCTAATGGCGCATAGTAAACGATGTAGGCCTAGCAGCACAATGGCTAATGGCGCATAGTAAACGATGTAGGCCTAGCAGCACAATGGATAATGGCGCATAGTAAGCGATGCAGGCCTAGCAGCACAATGGCTAATGGCGCATAGTAAACAAATTAGGCCTAGCAGCATAATGGCTAATGGCGCATAGTAAGCGATGCAGGCCTAGCAGCACAATGGCTAATGGCACATAGTGAACGATGTATGCTTAGCAGCACAATGGCTAATGGCGCATAGTAAACGATGTAGGCCTAGTAGTACAATGGTTAATGAGGCTCAGTAAACGATGTAGGCCTAATAGCACAATGGTTAATGAGACTCAGTAAACGATGTAGGCATAATAGCACAATGGTTTTTGAGGCACAGTAAACAATGCAAGTCTAGTGGCATAATGGTTAATCATGCACAGTGAACGATGCAGTCCTAGCTGCGCAGTGGTTAATGGCGCACAATAATCGATACAAACCTGGCATCACAATGGTTAATGGCACACAGTAAACGACGTAGGCCTAGCAGAACAATGGCTAATGGCGCATAGTAAACGATGTAGGCCTAGCAGCACAATGGCTATTGGCGCACAGTAAACGATACAGGCGTAGCAGCACAATGGCTAATGGCACATAGTAAACGATGTAGGCCTAGCAGCACAATGTTTATTGCCGCACAGTAAACGATGCAGGCGTAGCAGCACAATGGATAATAAGGCTCAGTAAACCATGCAGACCTAGCAGCACAATGGTTAATGACACGCAGTAAGTAGGCCTAATGCAGGCATAGCTGCACAATGTTCAATGGAGAACAGTAGTAAGCGATGTAGGCTATGCCTACAGCAGCACAATAGTTAATGACGCACAGATATATGGGTAAAACCAAAAATTGGGGTAATTTTACATAAAATTAGTGTCCCCAGGACTTAAAAGATCCGCATTTTGATTTAAATATAATAATATTAAAAATAAATGGTTTAACTTCACGTTTAAGCATTATTACTTAATAATGTTTAGATTATTTGTAAAAATATATATATATATATGGTTTTATAAGAGCTCTATGTCATGGAAACGTGGAAAATGGCATGTCCCCAGAGAAAATTTCACTATTTGAAACTTCTTTGTAGGAAACAAATACACAATATAATTCTAATATTTACTTTTTATGGCTAGACATTGTTCACTTAACCTAACCAATGATCAAAATTCGACGTAAAATTGATATCGATATATATAATTTTGATGAATATACATGTCCCCACATTTGCACTCTACACCGTTACCATCTTTGTAGCATGCCTCATCAAGTGAATAATCATGAACTAAAATTATATCAGGTGTAGTTTGACACACTGAAGGGCCTTATACGAGTTTTTAACCTTGAAAGAATTATTATTGTTAAGTTACTAGTTATTCGAAACAGATATTACCAAAAAGTTACAAAATATGCTTTTGTTTTTACTACTCCGTTCCTAGCCTTGTGGGTCTAAAAACGTATTTGGTTTTATGCTTGTATGCCTAGAACAGTTGGGGACTATTTCCACCCGTATGATATATCTTTGAATCATTGCCCATATATTTTCATTAATCCCAAGTATACTTTTAATTTTACTACTCCGTTCCTCTCCATACTCCGTTCCTCTCCATCAATCATTACGTCATAATGATTGATGATATAGTCTTTTAAAACATGGCTCGTTGTCCCCATATGAATAGATCACCCATTTATGATCGATGTTATGATAAGATAATATACAGTTTATATTTATGTCGAGCCAAACATTTGGTAACGGAGTTGAGTATTTTTTGGCTTGGTATCGGAGTTAAAAAAAAGAATTTTTGTTTATACCGTCACATTTTCTTAAATTTTTAGCAGTTTTGAGATACGATTGTCTAGTATCATGCTTCAATAAGCTGATAAGGATATCATGTAAAGTGTGATGTCAAGCTAAACAAAGTAACATCATTTTTGCAATGGTTTGGATTTGGTAACGGAGTAGTAAATAAGTGAAGTGCTGCAACTTTTTTGAAAAAACGTTTTTAAAGCGGAAAAAAAAATCTAGCGCAGCCAGTGACTTTTTATGCTCTACTGGGATCAGTGCACCAAACCCATCAAGTGGTTTTCCTCCTCTTTGATGGTCACCTCACTGCCATTTTTGATGCTACAAAATTACCCCAGTTTTTGGTTTTACCCTAAATATTATAGTCGGATTCACATTAACCGTGGTGAATGATTTTCGCCGATTTCTCAGTCAATTCTCAACCAATTTTCATGAAATTTTACAAACATTATTTTCCATTCATGTCGTGACTATCCTGAAAGTTTCGCGAGGCTTTGATAAATATTTCAGAAGTCAGACCATTTGACACGTAGTAGATAAATAAAAATGTTGCCCTCTATAAACCCATACCTTCGTCTCGGAATTTTATCACTGTCAAATGGGCTAACTTCTAAAATTCTTATCAAAACTTCGCGAAACTTTCAGGGTAGATCTAGTCACGAAATCAATGGACAATAGTGTGTGTAAAATTTCATGAAAACTGGTTATAATTGACTCAGAAATCCGCGAAATTCAATAATCCTGGTTGATGAATTTAATGTGAGTGACCCTACCAAGCGAAGGTAGGCGGCAAAAGCCCTACGGTAGTCTACATGTTTAATAATAATTTGGAGATGATAAACATGATATAGCAAGGAATAGATGTATGTATTCATAGAAACTGTTCCACATATATAAGCCTACATATTGGGCACCATGAAACTTCCATAGTGTGACGTCACAAGAATGAAGAATAGGCATACAGTGATTGTGACGTCATCAATGTAGCACTGTGGCCATGCTGTCACCTGCGCCCCACCCACGAGACCGTCAGGTCGTGCCGACAGGGAGAGATTGCTCTGGTCACAGAATGCACTCTGGCCTAAATTTATGAACATTCAACACTGCTCAATGAGCAACTGGTGAGCTGATGAAGTTGGTGACATGGCTGTTTATCTTCATAGTGCTTCCAAGTCCAAGGTAGGCTATTATCATAGATCTATAGTTATACTCACTCTCACAGGTCGCTTTTCCGAAGATCCATTTTTCCGAAGGTTCATTGTTCCGAAAAAAAAAGGTTTATTGTGCCGAAGGTTTACTTTATTGATCCGAATCCGAAGGGTCATTTATCCGAAATGGGGGTTCATTGCTCCGAAGGTTCATTGTTCCGAAGGTTCATTGTTCCGAAAAAGAGGGTCATTCATCCGAAATAGGGGTTCATTGCTCCGAGGGTTTGTTATTCCGAAGGTTCAGTGTTCCGAAATCTTCTCTCAGACAGGAAAATGAGTCTAATTTGCTATGACAATAATGTGATGATTAGAGCTTTCGGCCGGGCCACTTTTGTGCACATAGGCCTACAGGCTAAACTAGACCAGGAGATGAATCAGATGACACTGTTGTCCAGACACAGCGGTTCGTACCCTGGCAGTCTGAGGTCGAGTGCGCTACCTCTCGGTCACGGAGGCTCCCCACAATATTCAGTTTTACGACTGAATGGAGAAGAAACATTTTGCTATGACAATAAGAATATTATGATAGCCGTCTAGCCTCCTGCATTGAAAAGCCCCTATGGAGGTGGGGGGGGGGGGGGGTAATATAAGTGTAAATATTATGATTAGCGGCAAGCGAACGTCGACGACGTATCCCCTTTAAACTTAGTCAACAAGTAAATATTCGTGTCCATGACAATATTCAAACTCATCCTGAGTGATGATAGTGATATGCAGTCGGCAATGTGTAGATGTATTCTCAATGCCCTCTGTGTTTTCTGGGGACTTGAATAGAGAGGCAGTTGCATCAGGTGACGGAACGCACAGAAGTTCATCTGCAAGCATGCTATCAGAGATATTATAATAACCTCTGATGCTATTACCAGCGCCACACCCACGAGCCCGTCGCCTTCTCGTGCCGACAGGGAGAGACTGCTCTGGTCACAAAATGATCTGCAAGGTGGTCTACGGTAACCTCTGTCATTGTCTGTGGCGAGACGGCACCACAGTCCAGTCGGCGTTATCATGGGAGCATAATGAAAGGGAAACAAGATTCCATTTCTCCATTACTATAGTGATTATAATAAAGAAATAAGGGAAAATTTGAAAAGTACATTATAATTTGGAACCTGTGGCAATAGGAAGGGGTAATAAAGAGGATGGCAAGAGATCTTGTATTATCACAAGGGTAAAATGAGAAAAATATTTGAAAAGTAAAATGTATTTGAAAAATTGGAAAAAAGAAATATGGAGAATGACAAGATTTTATAAATGGGAACTATAATGTGAGTTTGTGCTCCTCTTTTTAGGGAGAGAGTTGAGCTCCTGTATTAGCACAGTGATGCCCGTCAATAAGCTGAAAAGCTGATTGAGTTTAAATTAAATCAAATCAAGCAGTCCATTTTCAAGTTATTGTCATAATCGATTCATTTCTGTCGTCAATATTTCAAAAGTCGCAGGTAAACAAACCTTTCAATAAAATGAAAACGATGGTTAATTTTTCAGCTGATATTTGGTAAACTATTTTGCAGTCATTTTTTAAATCAAAGTGATACAATACATTTTCAGTTTTTTTTAAATGTTTAACTTCATTATTGTATAGGCCCTATAACATATATGTGTTCAGATATTAAAATTCAGTTTTTTAATTAAGACGTGGTGTTATATATTAACAAAAATGCCGACATGTGAATGTACGAGAAAATGCACACATTTTGGTCATAGGAATAACTAATGAGCGCTATACATCATGATAATTGTTACAAATTGAAAAAAAATGATGACGTGTTTTGAAATCTTAAATTATCAATGCTCGTTCTTTATTTTATATGAAGTGAGGTGTGTATAATAAAATAAACAAAACAAGAAATTTAACACGTGAGCAAAAATGTGCTCACCAATGGGGCTCATTGACTGCATTGGAGGGTAAAATCCAAGAAAGCCGCCATATGTTCAAGGTCAAACAATAAATTGATATCATTTTTTTCAGAATAGTAGCAGATTCGTGATTTTGGTGTCTACCTTGTGGTTTTCTGGTACGTCCGACATAGTGGTATGGCCAAAACGTATTTTAGGACATTCCATTGTGGGTAAAATCCAAAATGACCGCCATATGGTCGAGGTCAAACAATAAATTGATAACATTTTGCTCAGAATAGTTGCAGATTCGTGATTTTGGTGTCTACCATAGGGTTTTCTGGAACGCCCGACATAAAACACATTAGATATTGTATAGTGAATAAAATACAAGATGACCGCCATTTGTTCAATCTCAAACAATACATTTATATAATTTTCCACAATATAGAAGTAGATTCATGAGTTTGGTGTCTACGATAAGGTTTACCGGTATGCCCGACATAAAATAGTGTGGTGAGAAAATACTTTGGATATTGCAGTATTGCTAAGACCCAAGATTGTCGCTATTTGCGCAATCAAACCATAAATTGCAAAGCACTGAGATTTTTAGGAAATATCCAAGAGTAGCCTATTCTGATAGTTAAGCAATTTACCTCCTGTGGTATAGTGAAAAAGATATTTAAGTCAAGAAATAAATACGCATAAAAACAAAACATTTCTATCTTCATGCTAGTTAAAATAATACCCTTTTTAGCACAGTGCTGCAGATTCCAAAATTTTAAACAGAAATTTAGAAAATTGCATGAATTGAATCATAAATAGTAGGTATTTTTTGGCCGTTTTTTTGTATGGCCGTTTTAGTAGGCCTAGTTGATACACCCTACACGTAGGCCCTAAGCCTATAAACAGCCTGAATTGTTCTGTTCCTTTAATATTGTTATTTTCCCCCCAAAATAACATGTAGCCTAGGCCTGTAGAGCCCCACATAGTCTATGTAGCCAATATGTACTGTGATTGTACCGCCGGATCCCAGGCCACTGCTCCCCTATAAAATTATATCTTGGATCCGCCCACGACCTTTATGCAGATCTAAAAACATTAAATAATTTCGGGATTAAAAATCACAAAAAACAATTATTTTTAATGTAAATTCATTCTTTTTCGAAATATTGAACCTTGTTTTCGGAACAATGAACCTTAATTTCGGAGTAACGAACCCACGGAGCAATGAACCTTCAGAACAACGGACCTTCGTAACAACGGACCTTCGGAACATCGGACCTTCGGAACAACGGACCTTCGGAAGAATGGACCTTCGGAAAAGCGAGCGGTCCCCCTCAACGCCAGCCTGTCCAATGACTGTGTGCGACTGCAGGGGAGTCCAAAACAAATTGACGTAGGCCTACAGCAATTTAGTGAAGTGGCCAGACAGTAGCAAAATATACGATTCTTTATGAACGTCGACATTGCGCGATCCACCATTAACTTGATTAAGGCATTATATTCGCAAAATTATGCAGTAAATTCGCAAAAAAAAACAAATTTTGACAGCCTGGCCACTCCTGGACTTTGGTTTGCAACAAAGCTCTGATTGACAACCTTTGAGAGTGAATCTCATAATAAAGCCTACAAAAAAAATCACCTAGGCATATGTCTAGGCCTATATCAGACCTAAATTTAGACTAAAGCACAAACTAGCCTAGTTTACTATAAATAATAGGCCTATGACTATGTGTAGGTAGGCCTATACTATAGTACTCCCTTTACACTACAGTAGGCCTACTATTGACTGATAGTCTAGTCTATAGGCAGACTATATTACAGTACCGTAGGCATATAACTCTAAGTATAGGGTCTAGTCTGGTCAATAAAGAATTGAGATTGGAAAAGTTTCGGACAAAATTATGAACAGAACATCTTATCATTATTGAGCATTTTGCGCCAGAATGCGCACAACTAAAGGTCAAAGGTCAATTTCAAGATCAAATATGATTTTTCAACAAATACAGGTAGGAACAAGTGTAATAACTCTTTTTCGTGTGATTTTGAGTGGGAAAACATTCTAAAATTATTTTCATGATTCAAGGTCACCTTCAAAGTTAAAAGGTCAATTTCAAGGCCAAATAAACAAAAATATGATTTTAACAAATAAAGCTTGAGACATGATTGTGTAATACCTCTTTTTGGTTGGATTTTGGCAGTCTATTTCGGGTATTATTTTAGTGATTCAAGGTCATCTTCTAGGTTAAAAGTTAAGTTTCAAGGTCAATCAGGAAAAAATAGTTTTTTTAACATTGAATAAAGCTAGGAACAAGTGTAAAATATGAAAATAATATTTCTACAAACATGTCTAGGCCTGATACATCTTTCTGATGGGATTTTGACTGAATAATCCATTGTGTAATGCCTCTTTTCCGCGTGATTTCTACTGTGACATCTATTTCTGGTAATGTCAGATGCGTTAAATGGAGATTGGAAAGCTTTGATGAGCGACGGGGAGGCGTATGAGGCGACAGAAAAGCGGTAAAGGGTGATGGAGAGGCGGTAAAGGTCAATGGGAAGCGGAAGTGATAAAGGGTAACAAAGAGGCATTAAAGAGCGACGATGTGCGTTAAAAGGTGGCGGGGAAGCATAAAAGGGCGACAAGGAAGCGTTAAATGGCAACGGGACGGCGTTAAAGGGTGATAAGGCGGCATTAGAGGATGATGGGGAGGCATTAAAAGGTGATGAAGAATCGCTAAAAGGCAACGAAGAAGTGCTGAAGAGCTAAACAGAGTCGTTAAATTGAGATGGGAATAAGTTGAAGAGCGATGGAAAGGCCTTAAAAGGCAATGAGTAGGCGTTTAATGGCGACGAGGAGGCGCCCAAAGGCGACATGTATGTGTTAAATTGCAATGTGGAATCGTTACAGGGCGACGACGGGGCAGTAAAGGGCGACAGTGTGTGTTAAAAGGTGGTGGAGAAGCATTACAGGACCACGAGAAAGCGTATAAATGACGATTTGAAGGTGTTGCAGGGAGATAGGGAGGCGTTCAAGGGTGATGGAGAGGCGCTTAAGGGCGTCGATGAAGTAATAATAAAGGGCGGTGGAGATGAGTTAAGAGGCATCAGAAAGCGTTTGATGTCAATGAAGAGGCGTGAGAGAACAACGGGGAGGCATTAGATGGCAAAGGGGTGGCGTTAAGGGGCGACGAAAAGGCGCTAAAAGGCCAAATAGAGGCGTTAAAGGACCATAGTAGGCGCTAAGTGGCAATGAAGAGGCATTAAAGGGCGACACAAAGGGCAAGCAAAAATCATTAAAATGTGACGGAATATAGGCCTAGACAAAATGGAAAAGATACATCGTATTGCACTCAATTCTGTAGCTGAGAAAGTGAAAAAAAAAACACTTTTATTATGATGGCATATGCTAATGGTGGTCAGATTTAATTGATTTGACTTTGCTGTGCCCTTGACATTTCACCTTGATCACAAAAATAACATGTGAGCTGAATTCTCGGACTTACAAAATGACATGGAAAGAGATACTATATACACTTGATTATAGTGCTGAACGTGAAACAATTATTTCTTATCATAGGTTGATGGCGGCCATCTTGGATTTGACCTTAGCCCACCATAAATTTTGGTAAACTTTTTTTTCCGGTTTAAGGAGGTCATATACCTGGTAGATACTATATAGAAAAGAAAATCTTTTGTCCTCAACTTTTCCTATCTACGAAGATTTGAGAGCCTTATTGACCGGTCTACATTGCTATAGGTTGTATGCTTAACGTTAAACAGTCTAGGGAAAAGGGGCCTAATTGTCCGTACTGAACACCTTTAGTTACCGTAGACCCCACTGTAATAATTTTGTATGTCAAACGAGCCGTGATCATTTTGTCTTGTGGGCTAAGGGTTTTAATTTAATGGAATATTGAATTATAGTCAGATTATTTTTTTAAATGACTTGTTTGGTGTTTGATCTCGCCATTCTACATTTTCCATTTAGAGAGTGATACATCTTCTAGATTATTCACTTGCAATACTTGTGTCGTATTTTTGGTGAAAATATACATTTTAAAACTTTGCGCTTCAAGGGATGGCATAGATTTGATCAAATGCGGTAATATATGTTCCATACCAAACTCCCGAATAAATGCTCTCCATAGCAACCACACCATAATATTAATAATAATAATGATAAAATTGTATAGCACCTAAATCTTTGATCCGAGCTCAGAGGCGCGACAAAAAATCGTAATATGACTCATAGTTCCAAAACCGTTTGCGTTTGTCATCTGGAAACAATGTTGGCTTAATGTTGGCCCAGCGTCAAAGACGGTGGGCTAACATGGGTTTACATGTTTTGTTTGACAGGCTTGTTCTCATTACAAGCCCCCCCCCCCCCCATTTGGTTTCACCGGGCTGGGCGCTGCGCGGGAAGCAAATTCCACCTGTCCTATAGCTGCTAATTTTTCCACCTGGGCTATTCGATTTTAAAAGTTTTATTCAACGCTTGATTTGTGTCATTCATTCAGCACACCTGGTGATGAGAACCATGTAACAATGAAATGATTATAAAATGTTGACCGATAGCCAAATACTTGTGACAGATTTAGCCAGAAAGGGTCACACTTTAGTTATGTGTAGATTGCACGGGCATTTTTGGCGATGGGATGTTGGGAGTAGCAGTTGGCCATGCATGTAGTAAGGACGGTCTTAGAGTGATAAACTTCAAAAGAGATTACGTAATACCACATCCCACTAAAATAGACAATTTTATGCATAGGAAATGTTTCGAACCTAGCCATGAACTCGATTGCCGCACTGAAATGTAGAGTTTTGATTGAGAATGTCTCAACTATCACGGATTTGTCCGACGGAGAGGAAAGTGATTTACATGATTTATTGGAGGAAGTTATTTCACAACTAAGTACACCTTTCGTTACGGAAATATCCCAGAATTTTGATACCACGGTTAAAGAAAAGATTGACCAACTGAAACGGCCATATGTAGTGACGAAGTTTCAGACAGATGTTAATCATACGCTACTAGAGCTTTACGCAAATGATTCACTCATGGTCTTTGTTTCTTCCCATAAACAATTATTCATTCCAACATACGACAACACTAGGCCTATATGCACATCTGAAAAAATTAAAAGCAAGCATTGGAATAAGTTTCATGCCGCCATACATAGTTATATTATCAGTGAATCATATATACACATCATTGTTAAAGGAACTTTTCAAAAGAAACCCGTCCATTGTTCAAAAACATGTGTGTGGTATGATTATACAGGACATTAGAAAACAAGTAGTACTTAACCGGAAAACTTCAGTCAATAGAGGAGTCCAACCAACTTGAACCAAAATCGGTGGCAACTAGGAGTGTATTCTCTAGGAGTGTATTGCCAGATATGTCGGAAGATGGTGTATCACTAAAGTCAAGGGTCAGATAATGTAACCTAATTAAAACTAGTTGTAGCACCAAGCCTTCAAGGAAACATACTTCTTCAAAGTACGACTATTAGATTCGTTGCGCTTAGTAGAAGTGAAAATCACACAGAAACGAGGTACACGTATTTCACTACTAACTGGCTTTATTTGTCGGAAAGTCGTATTTTCACTCATTTGACCTTTGACCTTGAATAATGGCTCCCATCTTTAAAAAGCCAATCGGCGGTAATGTTTACACACAGCGGATTCTGGAACGGGAAGGTATGAATTTTCAATTCATGTAAAGAAATGCTTTATAACAAACAATGCAGGGTTCGGGGAAAAATCATGCTCTGTGCTACCGGACTAAAGAGGGTCTGTCAACCGAAGACCACGCTAATCTGCAAGAGATTCAATACAGACAAAATACCTCTAGATGCCTCGCATACATCAGTGATTCCGCATACAATTTTTTTTTAATACTTCGCCGGTGAATAACATATCTTCTAAATTCAGACAATCTTGACTTACACCATCACAATTTATTCAATTGGATAAATGAGAAGATTATTACAATGCCTTCAATGTATATAATTATGTTGGATACATATATTTCAAAGTGGAATTTCAGAAAATATCGTGTCATCGTCACACGACGAAGTTTACATTGAGGTTGGTCAGCTGTTGAATGAAATGGTAGAAAATGTTTCAAACATCGAGCAACTCTTTCCTGAGATTGTAAAGAAGTTTCGGAAAGATTCTCTTTCCCAGCGCTGCCAGAAAAAAATGACACATGTATGGAAAAGATATTCTAAGGGAAAAAATAAGCCAAATAAGACGCCTGTATCATCGGACACCGATCCATTGTTCCCTGCACCACTAAAATTTCAAGATATCTTGAATAATACCACATCTAACAAAACAAAAAAGTCACGATACCCTACAAAAGGATGTGAAAGTGTGCAACATATTTATGCAGGGTGGCTACACTAAATAACATAACATTAAACTATGTGTAAAATATGAAGTTTAGGCTAATAAGCGTGAGAAAAAAGACCAACTAAGCACTAAACTGTGCAAAACTATATTGTCATCCCCGTCGATGGTAAAACCGAATGCATTGTAAGTAAAATTGTTCTAAGCTTATGTATCCAAATGTGTAGCGTCACAAAGATATAACATTGTAATAAATAACCATATTTCGTGATTGTTATTTATGAACCACACACTGAATGTGCTAAGCCTAAATGTAAGATTTCGATACTTGCTAATGCCATTGTCGTGAAGGCTGCTAAACCTACTGATAGAGAGTGACTGAGATCTACTAGTATTGCTACATGTCTTTTTGAGCTTTGTGGCAGTAATACTGGTAGGGTTTATAAGATATAGTGGATACATACGATCGGTTGCCCCTATCAAAGCATATAATAAATTATACATGTATAACAATTTTCCTTCACGGTTTGTACAGACAGAAGGTTGTTGTATGTTGTCGTCTTTTTATAAAAATCAGATATGAAATATAAATTTGCCTTATTTACAAAACCTGGTGAACTTCTAATAATTGACCTTCTGTCTGGCTTTGTTTACATCAATATTGGATTGAAAATAATTTTTGTTGTCTCACTCTGATGCCAATGAACGTATGTTGGACAATGACGGGTAGAATTAAGATATAAAATGATCAGTTAGTGGAATGGCATGCAATGGATGACATACACTGTATTATGATATATTAGCCTACTTGATATGCATCATTGGTTCACCCGCACTCGATTAGCAGACGACAGTGAATTTGTTCCTGGCCCTGTGTCGCAAGGAGATTTTGGTGGTAAAATGATGTAAAAGTGTTTTGACTGCAGCTGATGGTCATTCTGTGTTTCCAATTGCATAGACTTTAGACAATACTATTATCCGTTAACATTATACAGGGAATAATTTGTCTGGTGTAGCGGTGCAGTTTGCTACACAATTAGTGCCAAATATGCTACACTATAATATGTTGGTGTAGCAGTTTCTCGTATGGAGAATAGTAGCTTGGCACATGCCGGTATGCTAAACTGCCACACAATTTTTCTGAAGCAAATTATTCCCTGATTATATGTTGTAATTGTAATATTCAAAGTGTAAATGTGGGCTTTGTGTGAGCGGAATTTAGGACAGGGGGTCTGTTTGAGAAGATGTTTTATACCATTATAGCCTATCATTCCTGTCAGTCTACCGATGTTTGCCGAGCGTGTCACGCATCAGTGGTCAGTTAGCACGACGGCTGGCCAGTAGGGCTCCCGAAGCTCATTACTTACTGACCCATTACAATTGAACTCACTATAACTAAACATTGTCGGAGAAGTCTTAATCAACTTTATTACTATAGTCACGTGGCCAAACATAAAACATAACTATAGTATCTTTGTCGCTAATAAAATTTATATTGGATTTTTTTTCAAATGTAAGGTATTTTACGTAATATCAGAAATAGATAAGAGAGAAGAAATGTGCAACTCTAAAGCGTCATATTCATCTAAAAACGTCCGTTTTGTATCTGCCGTAAGTTGAAAACTATAAGACTGACAGTCTTGTGTAATATATCGTTGGAAAGAGACAAATCTCGTGGTTGCAGTCACGGCAATATCCAAATATAACGACTGTAAACCCGCTCGCTAGGTGGTACCACATATACATAGCTTTCTTAATTTTGAGCCACCAACACACGCTTGGGGAAGAGTGTCGCCCGGCCTGTTAGACGAGGGGAAAACGGCTGGCATGCACGCCGCCTCTGATTGGCTGACGCTTTGTTGACACTCTGAGGCAGGTTCCTTGGCTGCTCGGGCTCTATACGTGATGCTATTTTTAGAGCTCTGCATCTACCCTTGCTCTCTCCCCATCTGCATCACTAACTTACTAGCCAGTCGTCGATATCAGTTTGTGACCTGGTGACCGTCAATATGATACCGACACAGGCTTGTTTGTACAATATTTCGGTAGTAGGCTTGGAGGTGTAATCTCTCCGGTACCTGAACTGCTACACAACGCCAAACACATATCAATAGAGCACTGCAGCGTTATCTTGGCTGGTCATGGGCACTTTCACGTTATAGGTTGGGAAATGCATTTTGCTGAATGAAGCCAGTTACTGAAGTGAAAAAAAACAATAGTTTTGAACATGTGAAAATATAAATAACGCTGATATGTTACCATAGGTCTTCAAGTGATAGTCCAGTTGCCGTCATTAGAACCTAGAAATTGTGAGAAGTGTAAGGTTTTTTGATTGATTCATGTTCGCGATGGGTCAATGAACAAATTCAGCTTTGTTGCCCAGAAGGCAACTTTGGGCAACTTTTTTAATTAGCATAATTAACATAATTAGCCTAATTGCAATCGAGAGTAATGCCAAATGTTAATCTTAAACCAATGGACGTACACAAATCTCCAATACCACATTTCCATATAATTCAGACATAAGAAATTCATTTCTGAGGTTAATGGTAATAATGAGATCCAGGTCAAAGGTCATGAATAGGATGCAAACCAAACTAAACTGACCAATAATATGAAATGGGCAGTGCCGAGGACGCCCAGGACCTATTCAGTGTAAAAAAGTAGCGTTAGACATAAATAATTTGCAATTGTAGGCCTAGTAGTTATAGATTATAAAATGTAATTATTGTGTTAGCAAACAGGAGAATGACAATTATATTTTTCTTGCCGCTCAATATTTAGAGGCTATATAGACATAGGCCAACAATAATTGTTATACTTCACACATTAAAACAGTTTGGTTCTTTTGCTTCACTATTACAATAAAACCCTTAGACCTACTATAGTCTAATTGTGTCTACAGTAAGCATATAGGCCTTAATGCATGGTAGGCCAAATTTGGTTCTTCTGTATCAATTCTAGGGTGATTAGCCATATGCCCTACCGCCGAGTCATTCACAGGTCCGTATACAAAGTAAGACAAGGGGGGGGGGGGGGTGTACAGAACGACCATCCTTAAATGTAATATGGGGGCTGGAGGCATCCCGCAGAAATGTTGAAAAATAGGCTCTATCTGCATCCTGGCGCAATTTAGAGGTAAAAATTATTTCAATGGCAATTGTTGATCTAACCTGCAGCTACACACGGGCTACAGTAGGCCCACATACGTAAATAGACAGCGCATTATACTTTCTGGCAAAACAAAGGATTTTCGTGTCCTGGGTCACACAAATTAAAGGCTGATGGAGGTCCACATAATTATCACCACATGACAACACATGACTGTTTCAATAATGACACCACAAGACTGTTTCAATAAAAATAGTGAAATAATCATTTTGCCGAAAAAAGTTATCCATACAATTAACACAGTCCACCTAGGTGTTATTCTGCAAGGTGTGAACAACACAGATATAACAAACCATTGAAACATACTCTAACATCCTAAAACTTCATGTACGATAAGTTTATATATATACAAAAAATCTAATACTTTATAGTTTTTTATCCCCCAGACTTTGTCCTCTCCCTCCTCCTCTTCCTCCTCAACATGAATTTCCTCTGATTCTTTCCTAGTCAGTGAATTGCAACAATCATCTAAGACTGAAATGGAATGGATAGGGTTTTAGGCCACCTTTGTGCACATATAGGCTAAACTGAGCCATTTAAACCTCCTGATAATAGTGGGATGAATGAAATGACGCTGCCCTCCAGACACAGGATTATAAATTTGAGCCCTGGCGGTCTGGCGGCCGAGAACGATACCACTCGGTTGCAGAGGCTCCCCACAATATCTAAGACTGATGACACCAAGAAGCCAAAGAAGTAAATTTCATCACTTGCGAACCTCCTACAATCTGCCAGCCAGAGTTGGCGATGTCTTGAGTTGCTTCTGATCTATAACACTTACGGAGCGACAGCCTTAAACAAAAGCATTTGGAGACGAGCGCGACGATTATGGAGATCCAGGTTTATATGCGTAGGGGGGGGGGGGCAGGGAATTCAGTGTAAGGGTTTTTTTGGGATAGATGTTGTACCGGTGCAGTAGACTGATAAGAAAAATGTCTGACATGTATCCATCAAGTCACTTTGTGTGACATCCTGCTCCCCCAGTTCCTCAGCTAGTGCAGGAATATTGGTGTAATTTTAATGCTGGGACCTTGCCCTTTCCACATGGGAAAGAAACCGTGTCGCACTGTGACAGACCTTGGCATTTCACTCTCAGCGCAATGACACCATGGTGGTAATATCAAGCACTGATCTGTCCCACTTCTCCATCAGCACATGTGCCTCACCGTTTTCAGCAAATTTCAACATGTAGCTTGCCAAGGTTAAATCAGCCTCATTGTTATGTACAAGACAGTTTTCTTTTCCCACCATGTTGATGTTGGTGTCCATGACTGAAACTGCAGAGAAGTTGATTTAGCTGGCGCTTGTTGGCTGTGGTTCATGGCATCGCGAGGTAGAAGTCGAGAAGTGTCAGCTGATATATTGCAGCAACCTCACCAGCTCTTCTCTGACGCTCATGATGATTGGCACTTAATCCTTCATATGCTTATTGAGCAAAGATGATAAAGATAGTTGCACCTTGGTACTTTTCACCACTTGTGAGGCATGCCTTGCAAGTGTCCGCAATGTCTGCCACTGCTCCTTACATTCGCCATACATGTGATCAACGAGCAACACATTTGGTTTTGGGACAGTTTCGCTATCACTTTTCGAACGTTCCATTAGTACAGACTTGTCTCCCTTTAGCAGATCCAAATGCACTTTTGTGCACATACAGGCTAAATTGGGCCAGGAGAACCTCCTAAGGATGAAGAGATGAGTGAGATATCACTGTCCTCCAGATACATGATTCGAAATTCAAACCCAGGAGGTCTGAGGCCGAGTACGCCACCTCTCGGTCACAGAGGCTCCCCACAATACTGAGTTTCACAAGTGGATGGGGAAGAAACATGTTTGTTTCTTTCAAACCGCCGAGACCGGGAAACGAACCCTGAACTCTAGCATGAAAAGCAGCGGTGCTAACCACTACCCTAGGGCCCCCACCCACCAAATTCATCGACCAGAGAATGTTGTACAGGGGGAAGTTCGTACTGAAACACTGAGAAGAGTTGAATGTTTCGCTGCCTCATACACAATTGAAAAAGTAACTAGTTTTGTGTGCCTGTATCAACTATACATACAGTTACATCACGTGCTGTCTGACGACCTTGACATATTCTGCTTAATCGTGACCTGAAACTAAAATAATAAGTCAATCTTGAAGCCCTGAAACACTGGACCGACTGGACCACAATACAACAAACTCTCGCATTTGTTGTTTAAAAATCAATTTGATAAAATTATATAGCATTGACCTTGACCTTTAGTCGTCACCCATTGCCATAAAAATATGTAAAAGTCGCCTATATCTAAACTTGACCACGATATTCACCAGATACACCAGTGGTGCAGACTTGGACACTGTAATTCGAACGCTTTTTTAGAACGGTGCTTTATATATCGATAGGAAATAAGGCAATCGTGACCTTTGACCTGTACGCTCTGCAAAAAGATGTCAAGGTCACACATGTTCGAATTTCAACGAGATATTCGCCAGATACAAATGTGAACACTGTATAGCTGGAACAGTTATTAATATATCGATTATCCAAGGCTAGTGATGAATGGACGGCACGACGTACGGACGAACGGACGGACTGACGGACGGAGGAAAAACTTTTATCAGCGAGACAGAGGATACATATAAGATCAGAAGTGATTTTTTTTATCTGACCTCAACATAAGTTTGATATTGGCCATTTTTTCTGCAGCCACTGGTTCAAAAGTAACATTTTACATTGGATCATAATGCAGATTAAGCCGATTATGCTAATTATTTTAATTATGCTAATAAAAAAAGTTGCCCAAAGTTGCCGCTTGGGCAACAAACCTAAATTTGTTCAGTGACATCATAATAATATGAATCAGTCGAAACATCTTACACTTCTCATAATTTCTAGGTCCCCATTGAACATATAAGAGCAGCAACTGGACTAGTGAAGCGTTTTAAAATTAAATAAATATCAGACTAAAACAGGCGTCTGTAACAAACTGGTAACTATTATAAGATTACAGATGGAACTGTTTCAATACTGATAAAATTATTTCTAAACCGTGACTAGCATGGGGGTCCAGTGACCTTTGTACACACATCAGGAGCTCCACATCAGGCGTTGAACAAATGTTTGTTCAATGCTAGACCAGTGTCGCATACAGTGATCTAACATTCAGCCAACATCAGGGGAACGCATCTCGTTAGTCATGTTAGTTGTGTGAACACAACACGAAATGGTCACTCCCACCAATAGTGTTAATGGACATGAATCAAAGAGCATCGGTATTAATCGTATCTTGTCCTCCACTGAGGCACTCATTTGCCTCATAACTATTCCGGATGAAGGACCAAGCTGAGATGTTCAAGCATGTACATGTACATACCCAGCTTCTCTTTCAGTAGCTGGTGGAAGTTGGTATAAAGAATGGGGACTTACAGCCTTTGATCATGAACTTTGTCACCAGCACTTTGTCTTTGATTATGAATTTTGTCACTACCCCTAGTTCTGTTTGTCAGCACAATTCGAAATACCACAAAAGCAACTTTGTTCAAGGCTTATTGATTAAAGGTCAGAGTCATCATATCAACAAGTAGGCCTACACCATTGCGCTTTGATCACTACAATAATTGCGATGACTTTTTACGTCATAGCTTTAAAGGTTGAAGCAAATAGGCCTATTACGTTAAGGGATACCCTTAAACAAGTTCCCAAGTTCCGGGAACTTTAAGCTCCCAATTGTCAAGTTCCGGGAACTTCAAGTTCCGAAATAAAAATTAAAAAAATTGTTTTTTCCTATTTCAACAAAAAACATTCTAGATACTGCCTTTTGCCTTTCCACGCATTATAGATTGCCAAGCTGCGCGCATGAATGGAATTAAATGTGGTTTTGCAGACCGCGCACACTAATTGTTATGTTCAAATGACAATTAGGCCTCTATGTGTAGGCCCAACGTTGACCCAAAGTTGAGGTAAGGTTTGCCCAACGTCTGTGACCTTACAGCAGCATTAATCCAAGATCGGGTCAATGTCTGTTGATGGGAGATTTACAGCTGGTATTATTAAAGGGACTGGCCCAGGCTAAAATCATAAAAAAAATCGGTGATTTTATTTCGGGTTTTTAATATGTCCATATGATGTCAACATGTACATAGACTAGAACTGCAATTTTTTATAATTTTTGTGCTGCGCATTCACCAGTTTTTTTCGGAACTTGAAGTTCCCGGAACTTCAAAATTGGGAACTTGAAGTTCCCGGAACTTGGGAACTTCGGAACTTGGGAACTTGTTTAAGGGTATCCCTTACGTTAAGGGTGATGCCTTTTATATTAAAATTTAGGATAGTTAGTTGACTTGACAGTGTAGGCCTATTTATAACATTTTTTGCCTGAATGAAAATGTATTTAGTTCCTCTCGTTTTACATAGACATACTATATTCAGATATTTAAAAAACGAAGTTCTTATTATTGTGAAGATAAAGTCAGCTGTCTATGAGACATAAGGATGTTTATTTTATTAATCAAAAAATACTTTTACATTACTGTAATTTGATTATAATACTATTTTCACTTACATGTTGTAGTGCTTTAATTTAAGCATTGCAAAAAGAGTTCCGAAAAAAAACGCATTATGTATACATAGAGCCTACAAGACGTAATCGAGCCTGTAAAAGCATATAGACATACATAACCATCCTAACAAACACAAGGCTTTGGCTCAATGCTGAACCAATGTTGGTCCACCGTCTACGACGCTGGGACATGATTGGCGCAGCAGTGTGGGAATATATCGAGTTTGTTGACAGGCGACTCGCGAAATGCCGATTAGCGCTATTAAAAGCATGGGACTACATGGCTATATTAAAAAAGACTAAAAAATACAGACACTGCGCTGAGATGAGGCAGAGGGTGGAGAAAAACACGCAAATATTACGAAATTGGGCTATAGCGAGGTTCCACTGAATTTGATTTCCACGAAATTCTGTTATTAGCAAACCTTGCTCTTGATCTGCTGATATGTTTTTTCTTTTGTTTTGTATTCTATTTTTGATCTTGAGGCTCAGGAGGATTATAGGGTAGATGGAGTTATGAATCAAGCGTTTATTTCTTAATTCATCATTAAGTAAAAGTTTAACCCTGCAAGTTTCCCTTGTTGGCTTTACGGACGTTCCTGTAGGCTGTATTACAACTGCTACATCTATTAGTCCCTTTCAACACATCTTCTCTTTCAGCTGTTGTGGCTCCTGTCCGTTTGTAAGCCCTACCAAACTTGACATTTCTTGAACTCAACTCATGTTAGAGACGTGGGTACGTCCGTTCTATCAGTGATTTGGTCTGATATCTCATACCTGAGCACACACGTCTGAACTCTTCATTGCAGACACCGTTGCAAAATGTGTAACATTCACTCAGTTTCTGTAAAATATCATCCAGCCTTTATGTATCTACGCTAGCCATTGTTCACAATGTGCACGTTTGTCGAGCAGATAGGGTCTTGCCAGAAACCATTCCATCTTCGTGAGCCAATATAGTGCAGCCACTGTCGTCGGACCAAACTGCATGTTATGTTTGTTTGTGTCTTTGGGTTTTCCATCGTCACGATTTACATAAACTACAGAGTGAAACTAATATAAAACTGATACTGAGAAATAAACAAATACAACGATAAATGATATCGTTTTGTGAAGTTATAATAGCAATGTTAGGCCTATATCAACGTGGTCAGTTTGAAGTAGAACGTGAAATGGCTCGTTCATATGATCAAGGAGGTTATATGGACCTATAACCTCCTTGATATGATCTGGGAAGGCACGGACTACATTTAATAGATTTATGACATGGTCTATATACGGAATACGGCGTCAGCTCATCGATGTTGGCTCTATCACTGAGTGGCGCCCAGTTCATAATTGGATGGGTGACCGCCTGGGGTATCAGGAAGGTTCGCCACAGGGCCTGCCAGGTGCTGTATACACTTGTGGGGCTCGGAGAACCACGTAAATCAGATGGCTCATCTGACTGACCTGGAGTTGGACGTAAAAGAACCTCAATGGACGTAGGCGCAGTTTCCATCTGGCGAGACCCCAGAAAATCCACAATGTGTGAGTACATACGACGAATTTCCTTGGAATGAAAATAGCTTGATGCGCCTCAATGGCATCTCAGCTGTATATCTCCCAGGCGACGGAGTTGGAATTTGAATCATAACGGACCTTGCTAAGTTATTATGCGCCTTAGAATCAATTGAGATAAGGCGCAATATAAATGCAGTAATAATAATAATAATAATAATAATAATAATAAAGGTCGTACTCTAGGAGTGGATATTACATATATGTTAAATCAAGGAAAATAGAATTTGATTCTATTTTCCTTGGTTAAGTTTACTTTGGAGTGGATAGGTGTTGTCATCATATAGAGATATAGAGAATATAATGGCTGTTAGAGTCGCCGTTGTGTATGGAGGTGTATGCCTATATAGATATGCAGATCCGTATGTCTAGCAGCATCCTCAGGCATGCAGTAGCCTACATGAGGCAGCTCAACGCGCACGTGGTTCAAACAACAACATATCTAAAAATAGCCCAGCGGTATGCACAGCGCCACTCTAAGGAGAATCGCTGCACTAACGGGGCGGTACACTGTCTTCACCAGGAGTTGTAATTTAGATAAATATGCGGAAACGTTGGGTAGATGTAGCACTCTCAAGCGGATGTGTTTATAGCTATTTGACACTAATTGTACAATATGTGTAACCGCGAGATTCTTCTCTTTCCAACTATATATTACACATGACTGTCAGTCTTATAGTTTTCAACTTACGGCAGATACAAAACGGACGTTTTTAGATGAATATGACGCTTAAGAGTTGCACATTTCTTCTCTCTTATCTATTTTTGGTAATATGCATGAGAAGTTTTTTTTATCAATAACTAGGTATATATGTGATATGGCGTTGTATACGTTGTAAATATATAATATCATTTTAAAAAAAACTTGATAAACTGGTAAACAATATTCCATTATAACGTTATGCTTCTGATATGTGAAATGGGTGAGCGTAATTATTCTTGTGACCTGTAAATTATGCCAAGTGATTATATATTATTTGCTACATTGGTAGCTTGGTAATATCAACATGATCAACAATCAAGATCAGTCATAGATGTGACACATAAGTTCTAATGGCCTATTTCACCATTAAGACACAAGACAATTTTTGTTCTACCATGACACACTGACATACATTTAACTTCACACTATATTACAATTCTCTTTTCCATTTTTCACGCCAACATTTGCATCAACATCACATTGTAAACATTCAACATACTTCTGTTTCTACCACACAAAATTGTTTGCGTCGTCGGCAAATAGTGCGATTAATCATGTTGATGCAATCATCAAGATTATAAGCTTTATCATTATCAATATGTGTATAGGGCTGTCTTATATCCACACATGCCTGTGGGGCGTAAATGGTCAGCATCAGGGAGTAAATGAGTAAATATACCCCTTGTCTGTCACTTGAGCCCTCCAGACAAATCCATGTGTGGATGTTTTAAATGCTACTATTTTATTAAGATGATGATGATGATGATGATTTTGATGATGATGATGATGATGATGATGATGATGATGATGATGATGATGATGATGATGATGATGATGATGATGATGATGATGATGATGATGATGATGATGATGATGATGATGATGATGATGATGATGATGATGATGATGATGATGATGATGATGATGATGATGATGATGATGATGATGATGATGATGATGATGATGATGATGATGATGATGATGATGATGATGATGATGATGATGATGATGATGATGATGATGATGATGATGATGATGATGATGATGATGATTTATTTGTGAGTATCATCTGTTAATAGATTTTAAATCCTATACTATATTCTCATTATCAACCCTTTATAAGTGCTTCATTACTACAAAAAACTTATCATTCATTTGAAGTTGGCATTACTAACGTAATTTCTAGTTTCAAATGAATGGAAGATAAATGTAAATTTCAAAACAATGCCTGTTCAAGATTCACAATTGCATCTTCACATTTGATCAATTTCAGGCAGCATTGTTGCTGCAAAATAGCCTCATTCGCATGCACTTAAATCGCCCGGATTGAAGGAGTTTAAGATAAGAAAACTTTGTATTAAATGTTTCTACCTGAGCTGCATAAAGTGAAAACGTCATGATCATCTGACTACCAGGTCCGGCAAACTTCAATCCACCAACCCTCATCTTCTCTGATGATCTAAATATGCGATAAATCCGACACGTTTTTAGCAGAAGTGGTACTGACAGCATTGTACAGCTCATAACAAACACAGTCCATGACAGGTTACAGAGTCAAGATTCAGGTCTGAACAAAAACGTGTAAATACCACTGTAGGCGATCCAACCACCAATCAGGATCATAAACATCATCTCCGAGGTGGAACCCTTCACCACTTTGGTGTGACGATGATAACAGAATATAGAGGTGATCACGGCAGTCATCAGTAAACCTAGACCTGCTACTATTCCCAAAGCCAGCCCTTTACCTGCTGATAGTGTCAAATAGACAGGAGAAATCACTTGACAACTAGCATGGTACTTATCTAGCCACATCAAATCAGGACACGCCTCGCATCGTGTCTCATTATCAACCACGATCTGATTTTCGAAGCATCGATGACATTCCCAACAGCATTCAAGTTCTCCAAATATATAAATTTCTCCTGCCAAGCAAGGCTTGGCACAGACTGATTCTGGAACTGTCGTGACAAGTTCTGGGGTTTCCGTCAGTGCCTCATTTGAAGAGTTAACATACCATTGCAGACTATCATCTTTCAGATTAAGACTACCGTTTCTCATGTTCCAGGTACCAACCACCATTTCATCTATCATGTCCCTGCTTTTCATCACGTAGGTTACCTCATACTTGGCAAAAATATCTCTGTTTTTGTCAAAAGCTATATCACCAGTTACCCCTTCAAAGTTAACGTTAGACAAATATGATAACATGTCGTTTTCTTGAACACAGTTTAAAAGATTGTTCTTTGAATTAACCGCATGTAAACATTTTTCGTTTATCAATGAGTTGAGACCTTCAATAAATGTTTGTGTTGCGTCAATAACACGAGTGTTGTCGTCCCTAAAGGAGAATTTTTTGTAATCTACAATGCTTTGATGCTGGAGACAATCATTATCCAATGAGGTGGTGGTTCTATTGTTTTTCCACTGACAATTAAACATTTCACTCCATAGTTGCGAATACCATGGATTGGCAGGTTTGTTCCAGTGAGTTTGTTCTAAGTAATATCTTTAAAATTCTGGGCAATTTTTAGATGGAATTCTTATTGCAAAAGCGCCAAGTGCAATTTCTTCCATGCCTTTTAGCAAGTTAAAATGGAATGTGTCACTGACTATGAAAATAAATTCTCCGAAAACACCAGCCTGATACAGAAACGTAAAGAACGAGGTGGGTGAGGTCAGAAAAACAATGACAACACGAGCTTTACTATTTTTACGTAAGTTACTGATAACTCTGGCGTAATCAGTGCGTGTGTATCCCAAACTGATGGGTTCTTCATATGCTAAACATAGCTGTTGCTCCCGCTGTTTGATTTGTAGTTTCAGGGCACTCCTGGCTCCATAGCCGTAAAGCTCATCTGCATACAACAATGATATGTATGTCCAGTCAAAGTGGTCCAGTAGATCCAGCATCACACCAACCTGTCGATGTACAAGTAAAACAATATTAATTATGTATTATGCAGATTTAAACTAAATACCACATACAGATATATAAGCTGATAACATGTTAGTCAAGAAGAATGATAACGTCCGATCAACATCAGCATAGGATGATTTTGTAGGGTCTAGAAAATATCAAGAATTGTTTTAATGCCATTATTATTATTATTATTAATGATTTTATTACTATTATTATTATTATTATTATTATTATTATTATTTCTACTATTATTATTATTATTATTATTATTATTATTATTATTATTATTATATTATTATTATTAATATTATTATTATTATTATTATTCAGATTTAGATTTTGTATTTACATCACTATTTTGAAAATGTCTTTGTTGGCGCTAATAACAGTCAGTGTATGATAGTACATCTGATAAACGTGCGTGAGACTAATTGTGAAACCCAGTCTAGGGCCCAGTCCTGACATTGGCAAAATATTCAACAAATGATCATTATAAATGTCATATAGAATGGGTGAAATAACTCCACCTTGTGTTACGTCATTACTTACATTTTAGTATTTGGCAACACAGCGTATTGAATATTCTACCATGATACATACACTACTAAGAGATGTACATAATAACATGATTAATGAGAAAACGGATTAATAAATAATTATAAAACAACCTTAAATAAGGTACTCTGTCACACTCATTATTGGCATCTAGTAGAATGGCATACACTTTGGTATTGTTCTTATAATAATAGGTAATAACTACGTCCACGACGCATGTACAAGTCATTCTAGAAATCTTTTGAAATCCATGTTAAAGGTCTGACGTATTAAAATTATTCTTATACATTTCCAGTACGACCCAATCAAACACATTTTCTAAAATACTGCTCAGTTTAATTGTTCTGTAATTACTAATATCATTAGGATATTTCGATTTATTTTTAGAAATTAGTTTTAATTTAGGAAACTGAACTGCTTTGGTGTATAACCGAACTAAATATTATCCGAAAGAAATAGCTAAATGTCTGTATATTTCTGGAGGAGCATTAATGAGATAGTCTGCACTTCCATGTTCATTTTTCTCTTATAAAGAAGACAAAATGTTTTCAACAGAAATATGGTGAGCACTCCTATATTAATTATAATCGCAAGAACAAAAATATTTTCGTTTCAACAGATATAAAATACGTCTAAATATGTCTAAATTGAGATTAATTAGACTATGATCTGAGAAATTTTCTATCGTGAGTAACACAATAATAATTTATTAGGAAGGACACATTCTCTAAAACGATATTTAAAATGATTTAAAACATGATCTAAAATTTGCTATTACTCATTCTTTCGAAAAGAAAATTAAAATCAGCTGTGGCATGATTAATGCACATTTCCATGTGTTCATGACTAACACGTTTTTAATAAATTCAATATTATTACCACATCTTATGACCATTGATTATCATACTGTAGTAACACCGATCTCATCAAGTATTTCCTCGTATTCACTACAGTCTCGATGTGGGGGGTCATCAACATTAAACATCAAGAAAGTAAAATGCCAGGTAAAAGTATTTTTGAATGGTTGGAACTGATAAATAAAAGTAGGAAAGAATAAAAAAGAGAAAGCTGATGACAAAAGGGAAATATAATTTATAATAGCGGATATGATGTGTTCTGGTATTGATAATTTTTCCCAGATATATTGCATACCTGATGATTATCAGCAGGGGCTACTCTTAGAAAGTAGGGATATTTCTTTTTGGCACTGAGCTGTGAACTGGTGGCAGAGTGACTGATATGTGGTACCTTGTAGTAGCTGAGGAACGGGCTCACCAGCATGGACTTACCACTGTTAACAGGGCCAACTATACCAACTACATCATAATACAAGTCAGACCCAACACTAAAACGTCAAAGAAAATACGTGAAAATAAAAGCATTCATTACGATAAAAAAACATTACAACCATTGTAAGTATTTTGAAATGATAATTTACACTATTTCACTTAACTATATTTTACTACGTGGGAGTAACTGTATACTATTTGCTATTTATTCAGATTTATCATTAATTTATATATATTATTTTTTACAATTTCTAATCAAAAATGAATTATTCGGGAATGGTTTTTTAAGATATAAATTTTTACAATGGTATATAGTACATTTCTAATCTTAATATGAATGTTCTACATTGTCCAGAATGAACAGTATGTTCTTTATTGGATAAATCTTATATTTTTTAGAAGCAAATACTTGTATGTCCTTACACTTTATTGTTGCATGAGTCTCTGACGCATTGAACCACAGGTCCAAACTGTAATGCTCTAGCTAGAGATGTCATGGGATTGGCACAGTCATCAACAATTACAAAGCCCAGAGTTACATTAGGGAGAACATTGGGATTAGAGTTAGCTTTGTCTATCACATAGTTGATAGCCATAACATTCTGCATCTTGTCAACTCCAAACAGTGCGTCCGAACAAGGAGTTGTTGCGCTGGAACAGTGGAAGTATTATAAGACAAGGCCTGTCGGCGACGGAAATAGGCTCAAGCCTCTAATCATCGTTTAAATGTGAAAATCATTTGAAACAAGAGCACACTCGACAATAGCCCGCCACCATTATTGAAATTGTCGGCCGGCGATTTTGAATTTGATCAAGTTTACTTTTTTATGGAATATCCCTACCTGAAACTGCACATTTTGTTTAATGGTAATGGGCTAGCTATCTGGTCCAGTTTTCCAGATGTTACGCATATGAAATTTGACCCAAAATAGATGCTATTTTCCCTAACTATTCACCAAATTGCCAAACTATTCGCCTGGTTCCCCAACTATTCACCAAATTCCAAAACTAATCTCTGGGTTCGCCATTTGAACACCAAACAGTTCACAAGCAGGTTCCAATTCGCCGATTGATCACCACGCTCACCAATTAGTCGCCAAATGCTTGCCGAACGATCTCAAAACAATCACAATGATCGCGGAATTTGCCTGTTATTCGTCGATTCCATCCATTTTGCGTGAATTTTAAACATTTCCAAAACTTCGAAAGAACGTTCGGCGAACACGGAGAACGTTTGGCCAAAGAAGAGAAACTTGGGGACTGCTTGGAGAAGATTTGGGGAATTTCATAAATTTGTCAATGTCGCCAAATAATTCAAATGAATGAATGAATGAATGAATGAATTAATTAATTAATTAATTAATTATTTAATTAGGTAATTAGGTAATTAATAATAATATTATTATTAGTAATAAATAAAGTAATTAATTAAATAAAAAAGCTATCAACTACCAACTCAGACAATATAGGTTGCGGTTATCATGGTAAGGCCTAAAAAAATTAATTGTATGTTTCCGGTAACGAACTTTTTAGAAATAGGGTAGGTAGGTCGGATTTTTTTCATTTTAATTTTTTTCTTCTTTTTGCTACACCCTATTAGGTGATGCACATGTTGGTTATTATTGTGCAGCTAAGCAAAATAAACAAATTCTGCATAAGCAGTACAGTTTTTCATACTGTGCGCCGATTAAAATGCTATAAATAATAATTTGGGCTAAAAAACTAGGGTCGACACCTGAAAATAGGGTCGGTCGGGGACCGGAAACAAACATTTTTTTTGATTTGGCCTAATATCGATGATATGTCATGTACATTGAATATTTAATAATAAATTAAAATATCACGCGCACGCCTGACATCCACAAGTGTCTGTCCACCTGACATAAATAAGTGATTGTCCAAGAGGATACATAATCACAGTTAAAACTGTCATTAAACGTTGAATAATAATATTAATAAACTATTCAGTTGAGGTACAAATTGTTTTCTACTACATGGCGCAAATCCTTTGATAAACTATGTCAAATGCTGAGTACAGGATTTGAATAAAAACTTTCGAACGTCTTAGTTATGACTTGTCTCGGATAAAAGAGTGAGCCGTTCTGACTTGACCGAAGTCTTCTTTCATTTTCGTAGTCACTCAATAAAATTATTATTCAACACTTTTAGTAAAATCTGATGCAGAAAATGATTAAAAACGCAGTTTGATGTCAATCATCTCATCTCCCTGCGGAAAGACAGTGGGAAGATATGCAAAAGCTCACAGCGGTTCTTATATTTTTTTGGGGGGGGGGGGGGATAATGAAGGGCTTATCTAGTAAAATGTATCTGAATTCATTCAACAGATTCTATTTGAACTTTGATGAAGGGCGACCAGACTGGAGCAGAATATTCGACAATGTATGGCTGTATTAAGATTTTATAAAAAATAAATGGATACTATACCGATCCTGGAGCTCTATAACCCAGTCGTCTAATCTATTCATATTGAAAAGTAATCATACCATTGATTTTGTTTAATTTGTTATTAATTACATTAGAAACCTGATTCTTAAATTTGTACTAAACCCTTGTCAACTGTGACTCCCAGGTCAATACAACATTATCCAATGCATATATTTAAATACAACAGGAGTAGCAATTATTGTGCACAAAAGTACTTTGCATTTAATGACATTAAAATGTAACTTATAATTGAAAGAAACTGCGTTCGGTGTATGTTAAAAAGTGGATCATTCGTTTCAAATTTAGGAAAGATGAAAATCATTGTGCACTACCACCCGGCACATACGATACATTGACACAGTGTTGTTTTAATATTGGTCAACCGTCTTTGGCGTCAGGCCATCATTAAAACAATTCTGGTTGAATGTTTCGTGTAGTTTAAAACAATTCTGGTTGAATGTTTCGTGTAGTTTTCTGATATCTACCTGTATAGTGCAAGAGCATTAGGGTTGAACCTGGAATAAAATTGCAGAAAGCTGATTTTTTCAGGAATGATACATGGACATCTCTCCAGACGAATTCCGAAGATGCCCCAAAAATCCCCCTTCTGCATTTTTTTTAATTCAAGATGGCCGCCACCATGTAACGCCATTATCGAAAAAAATAGGGGTATACCATAATTCCTCACTTTTGCAGTTCGAAAAAAATATTTAGGTGTCTCTACTTATGTTTGAGGACACAAAGAGCTCATCCAGATGATCAGAAATGATATCAGTACTTTTCTCAATACCAAAAATCCAAGATGGCCGCCATATTGATATAGTGAGTATGTTGAGCGATCTCTTAAAAAAACGAAAATATGAGGTAACTATCTCGTTGTTGAGCCTAAAATGTATTTTTTGTCTAAACCCATGGAGTCTAGCACTTATTTAGATCACCAATATTTTATTATATTGAATTTATCAGCATAAATCCCACATACCGTTAGTTTAATGTTATGTAACACCATATAACGTCATTTTTTCCAAAAAAAAACAGGAATGTACCACAATTCCTCACTTTTACAGTTAAAAAAAATATTTTGGTGTCTCTACACAAAAAGCTCATCAACAGGATCAGAAATGATATCATTCCTTTTCTTATCTCCACAAATCCAAGATGGCGACCATTATGTGAAGCGTCCCCCCCCCCTCAGAAAATCACGTACATGCCATAATCATCATGTTGTTGAAACTTTTTTTTAGGGCCATGGAATCTAGAATATATTTCTATCACCAATTTTTTAAATAGAATGTGTTTATCAACACAAAATCCAACATGGCTGCCATATTGGTTAGCTCTTTTAGCGCAGATGCCACGATTAAGCGATGTCCAACTGCTTTTTCATATGGGAATATAGATATAGATTGATCAAATTTACAAAATATCATATGTCAGAAATCATTGATTAAAAATTCTAACATCTCTCATCTTTAAATAAAAGGATATTTTTCATTCATTTGAAGCTTGAGATAGCGTAAGAAATTCCAGTTTCAAACACAGCGACTAATTCCAATGTAGGTATTTTATATAGTAGGCCTATATAAAATGTTTTTCGATTTTGGTTAAGTATTAGTTGTGATTATTATTGCGAATGTACATAATAACAGAGCTAAGTACAATATTACACCAGATTGAACACGTTTAACGTCAGGATATGATAGTTTTATGTCAGGATATATGAATATGATATCAGGATATGACACTTTAATATCATGATATGTAATATAATGTCCAAACATTAGTGTTTAATATAGCAAAATCACGTTATGATGGCTCAATACAGCTTTATAAAGGCAGTATATAGTGGCTAAACATCACGTTGCTGTATTAAAATGAAAAGATATACATCATATTATCACGAAATGCATTACAATTTCGTGATATATCATTTTAACATCACTATGACATTTTAATGTCAGGATATGACATTTGAATATTAGGATATGGTACTTGAATATTATGATGTGACTTTATACATTGATGAAATGACACATTGAGGTCCCAATATAGCATTGCAATGTGATGGTGTGTCATTATAATGACAAACATGCTATTTAATATCGAATATTTTATAATAGACTTGTCGGATTATGACATTAAAATAGGAAAAACATAAGAAACAGTTCGAAGTCAGGATCTGGTATATTTATGCCAGGATATTTGATTGTAATTTATTAGAATATGACACTTTAACGTCATGAGTTGGTATTATAATGTCCAAATTTTGTCCTTTTATATCACACAATAAGATTTGAATGTCAAGATATACAATTTTTTATGATAGGATATGACATTATCAAATCAAGATATGGCGGGCTTGGCGGCATTCTAATGTGACAATATAATGACTGAATATGACACTACAATATTTTAATGTGACCATAGAATGTCAGGCTTTGTCACTTTGAAGTCTGGATATGGCATTTTAATGTCAGGATATTATATTGTCATGTCAAGGTATAACATTTCAATAACATTATATTGACAGACGCACGTTACCATATGGTAATACAGAATCGACATAGAACATTCCAATATCAGGCTGGCACATGTCAGTTCAACATATATATCGCAATATAATTCAGTAAGTGAAGGCCTCTACATTGCTCAAATACCGGTACTCCAAAACTGCCAACAACAAAAACACTTCGGAGAGATTCATTAAAATGGAAAGTAATTAGATAGCGTTAAGACACATGCTCTTTGAACAGCATGTGGCCTTGCCCTCTTTTACTTTCATTTCCTCTTACACTAAAATGTCATATTGTGATGTTAATATGCTATATCATGATATTTAATATCGTGACAATACACTAAAAGATCCTGTCACTTTAATACCATACCGTGATGCTTAACCACCATATCCTGCATTTATAAAGCTGTATCCAGACATCATAACGTCATTTTACTATAATAAAGAGCACTATTTGGACATTACAAAACCATATCATGACGTTAATGTTTCTTGTCCTCATATTATCGTGACATAAAGAGATCATATCCTGACGATAAACTGTGACATCAATTAATTTAATGTCATATTCCGATATTCTGATGTAAAATCATCTCATTACAACACCATACAATGCCATAACTTCATTACGAAATATATATATTCTAATATTCAAAATGTAATATCTTGATATTTAAATGATATATTTCATGATATTAAACATATTGACATTCGCAGATCAAGGACAAAAGTTAGTATTTAAAAGAGCATTGTTACAGGACGATTATCAAAGATGTCATGTACATGTAACGTGTGAGGCGCAAGTCCTTATCTTGTTATTGATTTTTGCTAGAAAGCCTCCCTTCAACGTCACCTACTGCCCCAGCCAACACGGGGCATTAATCCAATTCTGTTTAATTTTTGTGCCAGCGTCGAAGACGGTCAGCCCATATTAAAACAGCATTGGATGAATGCCTCGTGTTTAAACTCCATTATAATACAGAGCATATTTTGCTGTACAGGAGGGTGTGGAATCTACAGTCTGGGAACGGATTTTATATCATGGTCGTTTGTAACCAACGCAAACTGAAAGAGCAGTCGCCCCAGAAAGAGTTCTAAAAAGAGTGAGTTGCGGGTGCAGAGTGGCTTGTTCAAAGGGGGGGGGGATCTCACAAATCTAGACTATATTGTACAACGATGTGCTCTTTTTGTATTGGCCAAACATGTAGAAACTGTGACAGCTCGGATGATTTAAACGCAATAATTTCATTATTTACCTGAGATTAATTTGTTAACTTGACGAATCTCAATCTACATTTCTAGTGGGAAAGCAGCTCGAAAACACTCCAAAGCGTCACCCACCATGGTAGAATTAACTATAACTACCATGTGGGATTCATGTCGATAAACACAATATAATAAAATATGGTCATCTAAATAAGTTCCAGACTCCATGGGTTCGGCTAAAAAATACATTTTAGTTTCAACAACGAGATAGTTATCGCATATTTTCGGGTTTTTTAAGAGATCGCTTAACAAAATATTATGGCGGCCATGTTGAATTTGTGGTATTAAGAAAAGTACTGATATTATTTCTGATCATCTGGATAACTTCCTTGTACATTAAACCTTGGTAGAGACACGAAAATCATTGTTTTAACGTCAAAAGTGGGGGATTGGGGTATAACCCTTTTTTTTTAAATGGCGTTACCTGGTGTTATTTTGAATTAACTACTATGTGGGATTTATGTTGATAAATTCAATATAATAAAATAATGGTGATCTAAATAAGTGTTAGATTCCATGGGTTTGGCCAAAAAATACATTCTAGGTTCAACAACGAGATAGATATCTCATATTTTCGTGTTTTTTAAGAGATCGCTTAACATAATCAGAAAAATATGGCGGCCATCTTGGATTTTTGGTATTGAGAAAAGTGCTGATATCATTTCTGATCATCTGTATCAACTCTTTGTGCCTTAAAACATAAGTAAAGACACCAAAATATTTTTTTCCTAACTACAAAGGTGAAGAATTAGGGTATACCCCTGTTTTTCGAAAATGGCGTTACATGGTGGCGGCCATCTTGAATTAAAAAAAATGCACAAGGGGGATTTTTGGGGCATCTTCGGAATTCGTCTGGGGAGATGTCCAGGTATCATTCCTGAAAAAATCAGCTTTCTGCAATTTTATTCCAGGTTCCTGTGTTTTTTTCACTAATGCTCTTGCACTAACAGGCAATTAACCAATAAAGCGCTGAATTATTTTTGTATAATCTTGGAGACCAAAGGGTTTTTTCAATATGAAATCATCATAAATGGCTTAGTTAGCTCTTTTCGCTTCATTTAACTACATATGTTAGGGGTCTACGGGACTTATAAATAGTTTTACTCTTACACTGCGGGGATCGACTTTGGACGTCAGAATCTGACGACTACAGACGTTAGATTCTGACGTCTGAAGTCGATCCCCGCGCTGTAAGGGTTTGGCTATTCATGGTTATTTACCTAAATACGCACTTTTCATTGTGGTGCACACACAAATGTAATACTAGACCAGATAGGGGCCTACATGGGTGTTGTGGAACGGATAGGAGACATAATTAATCATTAATCACGAATTCAAGGCGATAGACACTCACTATATGAGATTTCTCGGTACTTTTGTTGTAAAATAAATACATGACATACCTGGTATTGGTGCATTGAGTTTAGGATAAAAATCAGAATGTCTGAAAATTGAGAGGAGTATAGGCCTACTCAAGTAACCTAAGCACCCCCGACCCGGATACGCCTCTGTATATGTTATGCATGCTAATACTGGTGGCTATATGTATGTTTCAGATACTAGTAGTTTTTAATCAATAATTATTAGCTTAACAATACCCTGTCACTATTTTATACTGTCTGTTTGCGTGCTTTCACAATGTGACATTTTAGTCTGTATTGACCTTTATAAAGATGCCAATAAAAAAATGAATAAATATGAAAATTAAAGTACATCCCGCAACACTTATTCAAGTTAGAAGTGATAAATCTAGCGGACTGTCATCTGCACCAGTCCAGTCTTAATACACACAGAGCATGGCTCAAGCCTGGACAACTAGTGTGTACGGGAACTGTATATTAGAGTGGGGTTATCTTAACATGAATATTCATTAGTGCCTGTGAATGACGTCAGCGGTGACCACTCACAATGCGCGGCACAGATTTCCGTGCCGCAAATCACATGGCAAAGTGAAGATGGCTGACTGTAAGCATGTAAACAAGTTACGTAATGCATACCTAACCCAGAAAACACGAGACCCAATGCTGGTTTAACGTTGAGCCACAGTCGGCGAAGCTGGCCCAACAGTAAACCAACATTAGATCAACGCCTCGTGCTTGTAGAGGAGACCAGAACTCCCCTGAAATCTGTTTTTGTATTACGGTGTCAGCTAACTCCATTAACCCCATGTCAGGGCAGTGGTGACAATAAAGGTAAATAGTAGTATCTGCCATCCACATTTTCATATTACAGTCCCATCAAACATGACCCAGTGTTGGTTTAAACTCCTTGTGTCTCGGTCACAATTCACAAAAGGGGCCTTTCCGGGCAATTCGCGGGCTGTTTTTTACTGGAGGGACCTCGACCGGGTAACGCCCATTTTTTTAACCTCGCACGGGCCCCGTAATTCTAACTTAAAAGTAAGAGAAATAAACCACGGATCAAGCCAGTTAACTTCCTGGCAGAGGCTCAGTGGTGCCCCTGACAAATTTTGAAAGAACGCTCGCAGGGTACCCGGGCGGGAGCCTGTAGGGTCCTGGTTCGGCTTGTAGGTGATCCGGGCGGCCCTCACGATGCCCGGCCCTTGAATAATCTCTAGGGGCATACACAGTTACTGAGAGGCGAATTTATCAATGTTCAATCAATCAATCCATCAATAAATCAAGCATTCAATCAAACAAAAAAAAAATTTAAGCCGTTAATTTTGGCTTCTTACTATGACCATATGATGTCAACATGTCAATAGACTGGAACTGCAAAAGTTTTTTTAAATGTTTGTGCTTATATTCCAGCTATAAGCGAGATATAGGGCCGAAATTCCGGTACTTCTTATTTTGGACATGCATGTGACGTCCGAAATAAGAAATCGGGAATTTAAATTTAATTAAAAAAAATTTGCAGCTCTAGTCTATGGTCATGTTTGCATGATGGTCATATACAGGAACCAAAAAAATTACCGATTTTTTGTGATAATTTTAGTCTGATTGTGTCGCTTTAGGCTACTTTTCATTTTACAAACTGGGTTTGTAACTTAAATCAACTTGCCTCACATAATGTATACAAATGGCCCAGTCTTTAAATTTTCCTAACTTTTGTGGATAGGCCTAGTGACAATTATTATACAATTGTTTATCCAGATCGGTTGAGTAAAAGAAGACATTACAGAACCGGTTTTCCATTAATTATTTAAACCATTCTTCCACACGTTGACTGCCGGTAATACCCCAGTCACACATACACGACGCACAACCCACGCCTTGAGTGACAATAATTTGAGCAGTGCGTCGTAGTGCGTCCATGAATTTTGTCAGGACATGAGAAGAGCCATCGAGTTTAAGACGAATATACAGCGTGTCATAAATAAATCAGGTGTATAAATCAACGAATACACAGCGTTTAGCCATCGCGCTGCGCGTTAGCAGGGCGACACAGTTAACGAATACACCGCAAATCGCCAGCGCGAAGCAGGAATTTGTCAGAAAGCATTTAGCACGCCCCATATATGTTATATGTTCGCTGGAAATGCTCTAGGAACACGTTGGATGGGCGCCATATGCGCCGGCATTTTTGTGTTATTTTCTGACCGTAGGGCTCAGTCACACATAGTCTACGCACGACCAACGCACTGAAATTGATTATTTTTTGCCAGAGCGTCTTTCGTGCGTCGGTCGTGCGTCAACACTCGTTACTGGTTCGTCGAGGGCGCTGCACTAACGCTACGCATATTTTTGTGCGCAGTGTAATCGCCAAAGGAAGTTGGGTGTGTTTAAAATAGTGAACGCATATGAACACATAAAGGTACATGCCACAAGACGGTCAGCAACACGTAGGGCGCGCTAGAACAACGTTATATCAACGCCAAATACGTTTGCTTTGTATCATATGGCTGACCGTTGAGGGCGCCGGGCAGTCGCCGGCAACGCGCCTGCTCTGCGCTGCATGAGCGCTGCTCGAAGCAAACGCTGGGCACACGCAGGCAGTCCAGCGTCCAGCGCTCGAGCAGCAGGGTGTGACTATGTTATTTATGCAGCTTAACCCTTGGAGCTCTGAAAAACGATATTTTATTTTCAATCATTTTAGGTGGTGCTGCACACGATAGACGGCTTCAAGTGCAGAATTTGTTTTTAATTTGTCGAAATTACGTCCAAACATATAATGTTTTCATAAATTTAGGACACATTTTTTCTTTTAAAAATGGTTACATGTGTTCAAAACAAACTGATAAAATTCACTATAATTGTCGACATTAGCATTCTAGGGTTTAATGCGCACTGTATGCGTCCAACGCGTTAGCAAAGCGCTGTTCATCCGCCATTTGCGTTGAAAACACGCTGTGCGTTTGCTACCAGCTTACGACGTTTTTCACAATCCGGACTCAAATTAATATTTTTATTTTTTTATGCGTGGACTGTGCGTTGCTTATGTCTGACTGGTACCAACCTCGGCCAACGAAAACACAACGAATTTAGAGCGTGTCGTCTACTTGTGCCTAGCGTCAGACTGGCGCTGGTCTGACGTTCTTTTGGCGTCTATATTCACACGTGGAAAACCGCTCACATTTTTGAACATGAAAAAAATGTGCACAAAGGTTGACGCACACAATAAATAAATAACGTTCATCCGGCGTTCTCATCAAATCATCAACGAATTCTGACGCACGCCCAGCGAATCACAACGCACTGACCAAAATTCTTCATTTTTTTGTACGCTGGACGTGCGTGATGGTATGTGTGACTGGGCCTTATGGTGTGAACACGACTGGATATCAACATCCTTTTCTGGGGATCAGATCAAGGAGGTTATATGGAACCTCCTTGATCTGATGTAGAACTAACTCCCCATAAAATTAGGTGTGTTTGTTTAAATTATCTGAATTATTGTACTCCAAATGTGTTGTGTGATTTCTGCATATACTCATCCAACGCTATGTTTCCTAATAATACATTATTAATTCAATATATTAGCACATTTATGATGATCGGCTAGTAGGAATTTTAATTTTTAAATATCATTAAAATGAATTATGTATTCCTGCCATACAGACTGACAGACAGATAGACGAAGGGACAAACAGACAATGCACAATGAATTATGAGGCTTAATTAACTAAAAAGCTTAGCTTATTATTTTATCTATGTTCTAATATCACTGCCAAGATTACAAAAAAATATGTCTTCACGTCGGCGAAAATCATGTAGCTAAGATTTTGGGTAAAAAATGAGCTCCTGGACATAAAAAGTAGGCCAAAGTTATGGCCATAGCTTAATCAAATTCCTTAAGCTAAGTCAAATACTCAAATCAAACTAAATTTTTCATTTTGGCTCACACATGTGCACAAATACAAATATTGAAGTTAACTAAATTTTGAATCATAAACTAACTTTCCCTATATACATCCAATCGGGCGGGGACCCAGGGTAGGCCTCCTAGTGGTTAGCACCGCTGCCTTTCACGCTAGGGTTGAGCCTAGTATTCTTATTATTTTGGAGATTTCCATAAGCAAAAAATTAAGAAGACATCCACAACCATTCATTCTCCAGGAGAGTGGGGGGGGGGGGCTGGAGTTTTTGTGGCTGGAGTTTGAATAGTGGCCCGCCCCCAATGATCTTGCGAAACAATCACATAAATCAAGAGATCGCGGGTAGCAATACACAATAAGAGCTGTATGACGGAATAACTTTAAATGTGTACTTTACTCTTCCTAAGTAGGCCTATAATATAGGCCTACCCCAGACCACACCCAATCCGTTATTTTATTACAGGTTTACTTACGTGACAAAATGACGCATGTTGATTGGTTGAGTGGAGTACTGTACTTGTCCTGTCCCAATAAATGTAACGAATAAATAATAACAAAACATTATGTTTAGCAAAATACATTTATTTGTGTTTCAAGATAACAAAGATGGTCAAACTATTTTTTACATTATACACAACGTGCACACTAAATCTTGACACCAGTCGACCTTTATATCAAGCCGTCATACAAGCGTGTGACAATAAATAACTAAATATCAGAATAAAAACAAAACAAGAAGGAGTTTTGAAGGTGAATTGTGCATTATTTCTAAGTTGATACAATGAAGACAATGGCGATGGCACTGTGAGGGTAGAGTGTATCATAATCAAAGTCAATAATGAAGATATCATAATAATATAAAGTACAGGGTGAAATATATAACGATAGCACTATTAAAATTGCACTGTCCACAAGTGATGATGACTAGTCATATTGTCGAGCTTAGGCTTATAGGCTGACGTCTAAAAGGTCGAGCCTGCGCTGGTCAACGTCATTTTGGCATCTTTCCAAGCATTTCGGCATTTTTTCGAATCCACAAATATTCGACTTCACATGCTTAGTATTTACCCCCCCCCCCCCCCTGCAATAGGCAAATGTATAGTAAATCACCATATATTTTTTATCAGTACACAAATTTGCTCTGTTGCCTATGCCTATGTAGGCCCAAGTGATTCAGACGTTGAACGTAAGAATCTTTAGAAGCAGCAAACGGATCAAATGAGATACTAGACTGTGCAGTTCTCAAAACCACTCCTACGGGTACAAATGGAGAAACTGGAAGATGGTGCTGACTCACTGGATATGACGTCATCGGAACCAAATGATGTGGTGAAGTCATCTGCGAGACAATACTTGATGAAACCACGCCGTGGACATCTGTATCTTGCATCTGTCTTTTTTCTTTCATTCGTCGATTTTGGAACCATGTTTTAACCTGGAATAAACAAATAAACATACATTGGAACATTGTGTAGATGACGCTATAGCTATTTGAAGCTATATATAGGAATACAAAACAGTAATAAGTATCAGATAAATAAGCTGGGCAATTTATGTCTGTGTATATTTAAATTAGAAACATTAATTCTGTGAAATTTGAAAAATAACTGATCCTATGTTATTATTCATAACAAATGTATCAATTTCCTCCACAACTTGATAACTTAAAAAACTCTTGCTCAATTGTTGTTCTGCTGAATAGTCTGTTCTATTTTTCTTTCATTTCAAGCTCATATTGCTGACGCAATTTCTAGCTTCAAGTGACGAAAAATTGTATTATTCATGAAAAATTGACATATAAAAAAATTAACAATTGAATTACCTGAGCATCTCCACAAACTTTTTTCAAAATTTCGGTCTCATTTAATTCAATATGAAGCTGGGTTGAAACCGTATATATACGTGTATATAGCAGCACAATAATTGAATTATTATTTGTAACACAATCATGTATATTTCATCGAGAATTTAATACTCTTGCTGAAGTATACTGGGACTGATAGTTTGATACTGGCAATAACGCCACTTATCTAAATATATTGCAAAGAGTGATGTCCCACCAACCTGTCTATCTGTGAGATTAAGCTTTACTGCAAGTTCATATCTCTGTTCCGCTGATAAATATTGTTGCTGTTGATAGTTTGTCTCCAGTTTCTTCGTTACTTGTAAGCTAAAGTTACTACGTCCCTTCTTTGTTCTTGTTTGAGCCAACGCATGTTCATTGGTGTTCACTGCAAAGAAAACATTACATAAAACGAGTTATCAAAAAATATTCAATTTGAAATATAACTAAAGTAATTCATGCATATTTTAGACAAACAAATATAGGCTCAATAATTACTGTGTACAAGAGAACTATGTCAAAGCAGGATAACAATACATGGCAGTATTGATACACAATTAAGTGGATAAAAGCGTGTCTCTCTACTGCATGTATATCGCATTCCAAAAAAACTCAAGTGGCTAAAATTGCATAAAATTGACAAATTATAGACAAAATCTTGTAGATCTAAGACACAGTTTTATCTGTGTAAACCTTTATTATAATCTTTAAAAATATGGCTTAAACATTTATTAATTTAAAAGCGACAAATTTGGCAGCTGTCCAGACTAGGCCTACCACATTATTTTGTCATCCTCCCCTGTGGGAATTCGACGTTGAGAGGTTTCAGACGCTGAGAGGTTTCAGACAAGGCTTCATAAAGAGGTTTCAGAAAATCAGCGGTTAATGAATAATGACAAATGACAACGCTGATAGACTAAGCTATTAATGAATTCAGCTATTGTACATAATAAATAAGATATATCAGGGGCGTGCACAGGAGGGGGGGGCAGAGGGGTCCTGACCCTCCCCCCTTGGGCTGCAGATTTTTAAAATTTCCCTGGGATTTCCGGGCCCCAATATTTTCTAAATTTTACCTCTTGACCCCCCCCCTTCACGGAAAGCTGCGGACGCCCCTGTATATGGACAACTTACCGCTTGCATTGCAGTCTGGATAAAGATCAGGTGACGCAGGGCGGCTTGTCAAATCTTGTGGAATATTTGATATCCTTTGTTTTGTCATGCGTGTGTTGTCTTCTTCGGTTTCTTCTTCGATTCGTTTTCTTTTGTGTTTTACATCCAGTTTCTCATCACGGAAAGCTGGATGAAAAGGAAGTGGTGTTATGGTGGAGTTGTGATTTGTTTTCAGTGAGCTGTGGGGTTTTTCCACCTTAAGTAAATTTTCAATCATGAAGAGTGACGACTTCCAAGACAGATAATGTGTGCGCATAGCCATAATAGGACAATGTAAGTAACAAATATAAGCAGGTGGTTCTGATACAGCTGCTATATGTGCACTTCAAGTGAATAATGCCAGTTGAGAAATGACACTGATTTTATACGTCTATCTTCTGTTAATTGTTGTTGACTATTAGTGAGGTGTGATCACCCCAAATATAGCCCCTCCCCCAATACAAGCCCCGATCCGATCAGCAGCTGCGAACTGCCTCACGCTAGTAATTGCAATTACCACAATCATTAACCGTGTCAATAGATTATATAGTTCAGCTGGTCAAGTAGATCTGACGCTGTGTAAACTTCTCAATTTGATTAGTCATGACATCAATTAAGTTGATTATATTAGTCCTAATCACTGATGAAGCGATTGAAACAAGTAGAATCCTTGTTGTCCAACAGGGCAGGACAATCAAAGGATTAGGCCAACCTAATTACAGGGTAATTACAACTATTATTTTTATCCTGGTGCCACTTCGCTGGCGCCGACTCTTTTATTAATTGATCGTAAATACAAATTTTGTCAGGTGGGTTGGAATATCAATATCTAGACCTACGGTGTTTGTGATTTCTTTATTAACCTTCTTTGATGATTGTTCAGTGATTTCGTCACTGAAGCCATTTATTACAATCAAATTTATAACTGGCCTTATTACATTAACTGTATTGGCCTATCACCCGCGCTGATTTGTTCTTTCGATAAGGATTGCAATCGTTGGTCTAAGAGCTGATAATATAATATATGTATATAATATATAAATATATAAAAAAATAGATATAAATAAAAGAACGAAAATATTTAGTCAATTTAAATAATAGGGGGCAAAATGTAATGCTAAAATATGGGTAAAAGTAATCAGGACTCAGGTACCTAAAAAATATTAAATAAACATATCATATCAATTGTGTGGACCTACATAACGTTCATGCTGCATCATAACCGCAAACACACGACATTTCTAAAGCCTGTGTCGGTTCAATGTTGATCTATCGTCTTTAATCAGGGTGGTAATATTGGCTCAACATTGAACCATGTTCAACACCTGAGATTTGTTAGGATTATTCTAAAAGTTGCATTATTAAACAACACGATACAATTTTAAATGTGTTTGAGTCGGAACGTTCTGATCATTTAATCTCTTAATCCGTTTATTTTTCATTGTCTCAAGTAATCTGTAATTTTAGTAGGCCTACTCAAATCACATGGCATTATTTTTAACACCAGAATTAAAAATAAGATTTAGATACTACTTAAATCTTAAATATAATAAAAATGAGATTTGGGTGAGGTCTATAGCTAGATTTGTCATGCACATCGTCTTTGTGTCATAACAGGAATTAAATGATTTGGGAAACACTCCCACTTGTAATGAGTGGTTAACATGGGTAAATAGTTCGCCGCGTTCTTTAACAAGGAATTATCGATATTTCTCGATCGGTGGTTTTATTTAGATAAAAATACCGTGCAAGCACTCAAACACCCCTCGGCTGATGTAGTGACTCTAAATGTCCACAAATTTGACACAACTGCTTCCAATATGTTATGCCAATAATATAAGATCAATGATAAAATCAAAATGTCCGCTATATCGTGGGTTTGGATCGCACGTGGAAAAGGACAATGCCAATAGACTCGCAGATCCCGAAAACCTAGTAAATACCAGGTTTCAAGGGAATTCTGAAAAACAAATTCTGTCGAAAAAAAAATTTACTCGCCAGGTGGCGGCCATTTTGGTTATCGGTGGAAAGCTGCAAATCTAATCAGTTCATCCCCATACTCATGGGTAACTTTGCGTAAAAAAATTGGGGAGATCCAATAATTATTTTTCAAGTTATCGCGCTCACTAGGAATTTTTTTATTAAAAAATCAAGATAGCCGCCATAGCCTCGTTTTCGGTCGCACGCAAAAACGGACAATTCCAACAGACTTGCAGACCCCGAAAACCTATAGGGCCTACATACCAGATCAAGAGAATTCTTTAAAAAAAAATAGGTCGAAAACTAAAAATCAGTCCCAGGTGGCGGCCATTTTGATTATCGGTGGAAAGCTGAAAATCTATTCAGGCGATCTCCATACATTCCATGGGTAACTTGTCTTCACGTAAAAAATTGGAGAGATCCAATAATTATTTTCAAGTTATCGCGTTAACAATAATTTTTTTTAATCTTTGACCTATGACCTTGACCTTGGGTAAAAAAAAGTGCCGGGAGGGGTAAATGCTTGTGTGAATTATGAAGGGGACGACAATACCCCTTCGAGCCCAACGGGCCGAGGAGTAAAAAATGTTAACATTGTACATACAACAGACTGCGAGGCTTCAAAATGTAGATCAGAAAGTTTTTCGGTTGTTTCATAGATTATATCAGGTAGTGAACGAGTTTGCACTGGTTAGAAAAACACACTGGCTAGAAAAAAACACTTCGAGGTATAGTAATATGGAAAGGTTCGATATAGGTCTACCAAGGAATCTATGGGGATTCCTTTGGCATATAGTCCATGGGCCATGAGGTTGATCGATACCATGAAAGCGGGCAAATTTTCAGTCATATGATCATTTCAGACAGGCCAATTACTGCTCTTAATACCCCTGTCACACCAACCTATACGCTCACCCGGTGCTCCCACTGCGACCTGAAAAGTATGAAAGCGTGAGGCAAAGCGCAGTAAGGTCGCGGACAATGACTTGCTGACGCAGTGAAAGCTGCCAAGGACGGGGTAGGGTCGCCATGAGCTACCTTGAGCGCCAAACCTCTACGCTTGTTTTGAGTATGCACAAAACAAACAAGGGGTTCTGCGCTCTGACTAAAGCGGTGTAATGACGCACTACGGTCGCCGCGGCAGCGCATTTAGAACACCACGAGCGTATCGTAGACGTAGCAACAACGTATAGAAGCGACTTGAGAGCGCAGATATAATCCCCTGCGACTGTTGTGCGCTTATTGGGCTCTCACTACGTGCCTCTCACGTTCTTATTGCGCTTTGATAATATGACACACGTTCAGCACCAAAACACAGGCAATTAGTATAAATACAGCTACATCAAGACAATTAGTTTTGTCTGTTCCGTGCACTATGACCGCAGATATGCAGGATTTTCTAAGTGTAGAGCAAAGCACATATATACAAGAACAATAGGCACATGATGCCCAGGTCATTGTCACCATCCTTAAAAGCAGTGGGAGGAAAGAAGGAAGAGGCGATGCTGGATCCGACCTAAACGTGGAGAGAAAAATCCAATTCAGTCACTATCACCTGTTAGTGCCTGAACTAAGACACGAAGATCCAGCAACCTTCTTCAACTTCCTGAGAGTACCACCAGATAGGCTATGTTTCATGACCTCCTTGCCAGACTTGGTCCGAGATGCACCAAGCAAGACACCCATTATCGGCACACTGAGTGAATATTGCTTTACATCGCTTTCTGCACAATCATGGCAATATCGCACAGAAAGAAGCCCGAAGCCGGGACTATGCCCTACTCTTATTTCGAATGACTTCAAGGGTTCTTTGTAGTGCACAGTACCATACGAAGCACTGTACACTCCATGCCTTTGAACAGTTTGGAGCACTGTATATGCACAACCACGATGACAAATATCTTGCCAAACCAGGATTCGAACCTGGTATATTCAGTTTACAAGCCCCAGTCGATACGAATGAGCCATCGGAACACTATCGAGCCTGGGATGAAGATTGCAATATGATTACGCGACACCTGGTATCCTGTGACAAGTATCAAATACCAGCGAACATCAGTGTTTCAATATCTATGATATGTAGTATAATTAATATTTATGCCATGTTTTAATTCTAATAAATGATTACACAAGTGAGGCCACTACATCACTGCTATGAGGGTTCACAAGCTTAATTCTATAGGAAATGTTACAGCCCACCTTAACCCTTTCACCGCTAATCGCGACTAAAGTGGTTTTAAATCCGTTTTACGAGCCGATCAAATCACTGTCATTGGGAATTAAAATGCGTGTTTAAACATCAAGATTTGCAATTGTTTGATCATAAATTAAACAAATATCAGTAATTTTCATCCATTTGAAGTTGTGGGTCGCGGTAGCGAGACACAACGGGTAAACATTTAAATAAAGTAACATCACGGTTAAAGGGTTAAGTATAGTTATGTAACATGCAATATGTCAAGGAAGCCCTATAACCAAGCGAACACGAAACTTTGACCCAACAATAAGCCAGCATCGGGTCAACGTCTCGTGTTTGCTTGAAACTATCATTTCGATAACAATTGGATTTTTTAAGAATTGTGTGTTTTTAATTCACTTTGATGAGGAAATTGTTATACAGTGAATGAAAATATAATGATATTGTCTGGTATTTTTGATTCACTTTGAGATGGAAATTGTGACACAGTCACAATGATCGAGTTCTAAGCGTATTGTGAGCGTTCGAGGACGGAGTGAGAGCGACACAGGACGCACTGACAGCGCACAGAGCGGAGTGGAAGCTTGTTGAGAACGCACAGAGCGCAGTGGGAGCTCATTGAGAGCGCTTTGCATTCTGACCTCAGAGATTATATCTCTGATACCACACGCTCATTTCGCCGTATGCACGCATGGCGATTGACCAGATTTATCAGCCGTTAGTGAGCGTTACCACGTGATTTTATAACCATTCCTATAACCACGGAACTATTTTGGTGTTCACTTCAACTCATTACTTATCCTTTTTTCAATATTTAATTTGATTTTAGAGTTTGTTACAGGTAAGGGCTATTTATTCTGTTTAGTAGTGGATAAATTGAACCAGCACAACTCGCATGTCATTCAGTAATTTATATTTGCCAGTGTTTTGAAGCCGATTGTAAATTCTGTCAGAAAAACGTAAACATGGATCTTCTCACAGCAGCGCGTAGGCAGAAAAAGTAATCCATTGAATGTTTTCTATTTCTATGTGAATATAAACTCATATGTGGCGGAGTAGTGGTGTTTTATATTTGCCATATATATTCAGGACACTCAAGCGTGTTTATAAGCCTACAGTTGTTATATCAACAAAACTGCTCAAAATGAGCAGTTTTTGTCGAAACATGGCGTGTGGTTACAGAGAGAGAGCGGGGTTGACCTGAGCGACATCTATGTGTGGAGAATGAGCGCTTTGCTGATCAAATTGGCGTCGTAGTGAGAACGCAATAAGCGAGCCGAGAGCGTACTGTAAGCTACTGTGAAACTACTTGGTCTCGTGAATTTGACATTTTTCTGCGATCTCACTGCGCTTTGACGAAAATGAATGAATGAATGAATGAATGAATGAATGAATGAATGAATGAATGAATGAATGAATGAAATCTTATATAGCGCATGTATCCAGCCGGCGGCTGTTCAGAGCGCTGTACATCGAGAGTAACTTAGCAAGGCCTGTTATCATTCAAATTCCAACTCAGTCTCCTGGGAGATATACAGCTGAGCTGCCATTGAGGCGCATCAAGCTATTTTCATTCCAAGCGAATTCGCCTTATGTGCCAAGTACTCACACTGTCAAACTCCGGGAGCGCACAACGGTCGGCGGACGAGTGCTGGTTGGTGTGACAGGGGTATAAGCTACTCATCTGGAAGGTCTATCACCCCTATAGTTATTATCTACAGATATGTAACTTACAAAAAACAACATTATAATTTGCCCGCCCAGATGGTACCGGTTGATGAATTTTTTGCTATTGGCCCATGGACTAATAGGCCTACATACCAGATGAGATAAGATGAGATACAAAATTGTGCAAATTATTCACGTCCAACATACAATGATGCATGTTTTCTCGACAATGTACTGCAATCAAAGAAAAAACACCGAAAACAAATGCTGTTAAGAAAGCACAAATCTGGTAGCAGAAAGTAAGAAATAAAATTCGTGTCCTGAAAACAACTAATCCTAGAGAATATTGGAATCTAATAAATGACCGTAAGTCTCAAAAAACATTCAATGATATATCGTTGGAAGTCTTCTATGATCATTTAAAAAAATTGAATCAGGCAGAAATAGATGAAACTGAAATAAATATTCCAGAAGAAAACATGGATGAAATGTTAAAATTGGTGCGGACGTTAAAAAATAAAAAATCAAGTGTCAACGATCTAGTTTTAAATGAATTTCTAAAGTATTCACCACCTAAAATAATTGATATGATAGTCAGACTTTTTAATGTAATATTAGATACTGGTATATCTACAGAGCAGTGGAGCGTCGGTATTATAAAACCACTGTACAAAAACACAGGCGCGAAGGATAATCCTAACAATTATCGGGGTATAACTATTTTCGGGTCTTCCCGATGTTTCCCAGTCTCTATGTTCCCCGATATCTATGTTCCCCTGTCCTATGTTCCCCAGTATCTATGCTCCCCAGTCTCTATGTTCCCCAGTTCTATGTTCAACGATCCCTATGTTCCCCGGTCCTATGTTACCCGGTCTCTATGTTCCCCAATCCCTATGTTCCCCAGTACCTATGTTCCCCGATACCTATGTTCCCCGGTAGGTCTATCTATCTTCCCAGAATTTTTTTTTTCGGGGGGGGGGGAGGTATGAGGAGTGTTGAAACACTTTGTTGACAAAATTTGAAGATTAGCTTACTTTTTCAAGATGGTCGCCACTGCCACCTTCGAAGATTTATTTTGTTCATTTTTCGACAAAAAGAGGTGTGTAATATCCCTTTTCCAATGACATCTCGCATGAGAACGTTACTACTGACACCAAGTTTTTCATCCCCCGCCCGACGAAGTTGGGGCGAGGTGGGTCTATGTCCGTCCGGCCGTCCTGCTGTTCGGCCGTCTGTTTGTCTGTACGCGTTTCGATTCCGGAGCAGATCTGTGGATGGGTTTCTTTAATTTTGCACACGCACATCCCTTAGGGAGTTGACAGGTGTAAATGTCCATTTTGAAGTTTATGAAATTTCAACTACTTAAATGGCCGACCATCGACCATAATTAGCTTTAATATGCCCGAAATCTGGCCATATTTCGTTTTTCAAGCAGATCTCGGAAACCCATGGGTGGATCCATTTCATACTGCACACACATCCCTTAGGGTGTAGATGTGCCTTTTGGGGTTCATGAAGTTTGATCTACTTTGGCCGACCATCGATCATAATTAACTTTAATATGCCTGATATCTGGCAAACCGTGCCATATAGCTGGACCATTGTCATGAAACAAAATGTGCGTTTTTAGTGAGGGATATGCCGTCAAAAATGTCAAATTGATCAAATTAAAAACTGGCTGACTTGCGACCATCATTGAGTTTAATATCTGTAATTTACATGACAAACTGTGCTCGATAGGGTAGACCATTACTGTGAAACAAAAAATGAGACTTCAGGGAAGAATGCACAATTTATATCACACGGGCAGGGCGGGGGATTATTGTGGCCGGCTGGCTTCTTGTTTTATTTTGAGATTTCGTTCATGCATAAATCGAAGATGGCCGCCATCATAATTTACTCCTTCTTTCCGACAGAAAACGATGTGTAATACCACTTTTCGAAGTATATTTCGCATCAGAAACTCATTTCCAACATTTTTTTTTGTTCTGAGGTCATGCGCGAGCATAAATGTTTTTTGAAACAACGTTTTCGTCATAAAAACCCCATAAATATCACTGCATTTCAAACTGAATTTTGCGCATGATGAACTCTTTACCGAACACATCGCGCAATCTCCGATCTGAAGGATAAGGGTATTTGGTAGTTACAAAAACCCACACAAAAACATTTTATCAAACTATTTATCAAATGTGAAGCGCCAGTGATTATGCTACAGATATATGGCGCTATATAAATATGTATTTATTTATTATTATTGATAATATTATTATTATTATTATTATTAACTAATTTGTCATTTTCACGTCATGCTATGAATGCATATAATTATATCAAATATAGCTGCCATCACTATCATGAACATAGAGACTGGGGAACATAGGACAGTGAAATCTAAGTATCGGGGAGCATAGGACCGGGGAACATAGGGATTGGGGAACATAGGTACTGGGGAAAATAGAGACCGGGGAACATAGGACAGTGAAATCTGAGTATCGGGGAGCATAGGACCGGGGAACATAGAGATCGGGGAACATAGGGATCGGGGAACATAGGTACTGGGGAACATAGAGACCGGGGAACATAGGACAGTGACATCTAAGTATCGGGGAGCATAGGACCGGGAACAAGGGGATCGGGGAACATAGGTATTGGGGAACATAAAGACCGGGGAACATAGAACCGTGGAATATAAGTATCGGCGAACAAAGGACTGGTGCGAAATGGACGAAACCGTAAAGTGTGAAACAACTGGAGTGTGAAATAACGAAATTGAGATACTACGAAATAGAGAAAGTACAAAACAACGAAAGTACAAATTAATGAAAGTACGAAACAACGAAAGTACGAAACACTGGGAGATGGAACATAGGTAGGCCTTCCTGGGGAGCATAGAGAACGGGAAACATTATAGAGACCGTGAAATATAAGGATCAAGCCAAAAGTGCAAGACAACAAAAGTAAAACGTACAAACACTGGGGAATAGAATGTGTTGGGGAGGGGGGGGGGGTATTGGGGATCCAAAAAAATCTGGAACATAGATATTGGGGAGCATAGAACCCAGGATCATAGGTATCGGGGAACATGGAAACTGAAAGTGCATAACAAGAAAAGTATAAAAATAAGCGCTAAACAATAGACGTGTGAAACAATAGACGTGAGAAAAAAACGAAAGTACAAAACAGAAAAAGTACGAAATAACAAAACGTGCAAAACAACGAAAGTATTAAACAACGAAAATAAGAAACAACGAAAGTGAGCAACAGCGGAAGTGAGCAACTGTGAGAGTTTTAAACAACGAAAGTGCAAAACAACGGAAGTACAATACAACGACAGTATAAAACAAAGATAGTGTGAACCAATGAATCCATGGAAAAGTTGAAGGACATTATATTTGAAGTAGGCCTGCTAAACAACAAAAGTGAAAAACAACGAAAGTACAAAACAACTAAAGTGTGATGTGATGTGGAACAACAAAACACGATACTAAACCAACGAAACAACCAAAGAGAGAAACGAGCAAAAGAACTGAGATATAGGCCTACCGTGTTGAGCTGTGTTGGCTACTAGCTGTGAATTTAAAATATTAGTCTGGCCACTCGTCTGCCAACTTGACATTAAGTCATAAAAAATTAATTTCATTTATTACCCGGTAAGATGAAGTTTATCAAGTTGAAAAGAGCGTCAACCCTTGACGCCATCGTGACGCCAACACGACAAGGCGGACGGCGAAGGGTTGGTTTTCAATCTAGACTTCAAGTTCATTCAACTCCATATTTCTAGGAAAACGTCCTGTTTATTTCTCCTCGTCTGTGTAGAACACATATAATATACAGATACAGTTACATAGTCAGTTTACTCTAAACAACGTGGCAGAGATACCTAAACCCGCTTGGTTCTAAACCAGAGCGCGCACCATCGTGACAGCACTCTGGCCCGCCTCAACCCTGCATCTAGGCCCGCTTTAGGCCCGCTCTTCTGTGCCCACCGACGTCTGTCCCTTATATCAACTTTACACTAACATAATCACATCACTGATTTAACATACATTATACTTAGGCATCATCAGAATCGGAACATGGATTTAACATACATTTACCGCCCCGTAGGCCTCCCTCTACCCAGTCCGTCTGAGTGGACAGCCTATCATGATGACCCTGCTGACCTCTTGGCGGCATCTGCCGGGAGCACCTGTGTTAAAAACTGGATTACAGCCTGGATCACAAATGAGTAATTCATTGTAACGCGATCAGCCCGTGCACGGCTTGTCCTGTTTGATGGTGTCCCGGTCAGAAAGATCAATGATAGCATCAAAGTGATGAACGTTGACTCGCACAGTTTCATGAACTGTAATGAATTGTTATGAGTTTGAAATCTCAGTTTAGTTCATGAACTGTGGTGACTGACAGCCCTGGTGAGTATGGTGTCAACTACGCAATGGCCAATTACCTCATTAATTAGCAAATTGAGACTTTCTGAGTTAGATTATCAACCACAGAATACATAATATTTTAAAATACCCAGGTAAATAGTTCAGTTCTGTGTAATATTATGAGGGGGGGGGGGTATATTTTTTTAATTAAAGGTGTAGTCAACTGTCAAAATTCGCAGGACAAGGGTCCCCCAGAAGGCAATAGTGCCCGTGGGTAAGCCAAGGCCCTATTCCATAATAATACTAAATATGCGTTTCATACCCAAAGCCTCATTAAGAGCAAGTTCTCAAATCACAGCAAGTTCATATATACTTGAGCGACATCTATGAGTTAATAATTCAAAGCCCTTGTCTTTTGCCCCTACTTGGTCGCCTACTTGCAAACAAACTGACTGTATTACTGCGGGGATTTGGAAACTGCTCGACCCCCAATTTTGTATTGTCACCCAGTAAACACAAAACATTTGTATGACTTTATGCTATGTTGGACCAACGTCGAAGACGTTGGGCCGACATTGCATAAATGTCATACAAATGTCTTGCGTTTGCTGGGCAGGAGGACTTTCTCTCAAACATTGTACATTTATCTAATGTTGGTTCAATGCTGGGCCAGCGTCGCAGACGTTGGCCTAACATTAAAACAGCATTGGATCAATGTCTCGTTTAAGTAGTATCTTGTAATCAGTTCAGTGACTATATTAATGCCGTCAATGTGTACTCAATAGGCTACTGTTGGCCTACACTTGACCGTCCCAGGCATGCGCGTTTTGAAGCTGAATGATTCTTTAACAAAATGAAGCTTAACTAGCTTGTTGTGTTTACGTAAGAAGTAACCTCAGAAAAAATATAATCCTCAAAGAAAAGGGGACGTGGCGCAATGGCTGGAGCGGCTGACTGTCTCGCCAGTCATGCATGCGTCCCGGGTTCGAACCCCACTGTTCCCGTGTAGGGTTTTCAGAGAAACAGCATTGTTTCCCCTTCTCAATGTGACTACGCGATCACGATAAAGGCGGCCTCGTCGAGTTAAGGTTGAGACCAGTGTATCGACGTTAATTTCTCCCAGGGCCCCGCGTCGCGCGCTCCTCACACATAATCCGCAATCAAGATACTATATGTATTTTAGGAAGTTAATACATTTTCCTGAATAATTCGTGAACATTCATGAACATCAACATGAACTTAGTTTGTGAACATCATGAATCTAGCTTAAGTGTTGCTGGCTTATCTGGCTCATTATTGAACCACCTGAGTTACTGGTCGTTCGTGAACAATTTCATGAACAAGGCTCGGGAACTTTAGGTTGAAAGTTCACAAATTTCATGAACATTACATTTGTTATTCAGGAACATTCGTGAATAGTTCATGAACACATTTAATGAACGTTCATATCTGATTCATGAATTTTTTGAGTTCATGGTCGTTCATGAACTAGCCCTGGTTCATGAGTTTATCACCGTTCATGAACTTATGAACTTTCATGAAAGTATCAATTGTTGTTCCATAATGTTCATTAACCGTTTATGAACACGTTCATGAACGTTCATAGTTTTTTGTTCACGAACATTCATGAACTATTCATAACTGTTCATGATCATCTCACTGGGACACATCTGAGATATGGTATGGAAGTCATTAGAAATCACCGGGCTATCATGGAGACAGCTAAATTCATTTTTTGAGCCGCCCCCTGTGACCTTGAAAAATAAGTCGAGATCAATTATCTGCAACTTTAAATCATGAGATCAAAACTCACCGAGCTATCATGAAAACCTTGAACGGATATCGTGAACAGACATAGATCTACGGACTGACGACAAAGTAAAGATGGCACTAATTACTGACTCTGCATCACGTAGTCTTTTATTGTGGGATATGGAGAATATAGGTACCGGGGAACATAGATACTAGGGAACATAGGTACTGGGGAACATAGGTACCGGGGAACTTAGATACTGGGGAACATAGATACTGGGGAACATAGGACGGGGGAACATAGAGACCGGGGAACATAGGTAATGGGGAACATAGATGCCGGGGAACATAGAGACTGGGGAACATAGATACGCACCCTATACCCCACTATTTTAAGTTGCCTTGGTAAACTCTTTTCAAATTTTTCAACAGTAGATTGACCCGTTTTGTGGAGGTCAATCAAATAATAGGTCCAGAGCAAGCAGGTTTTAGATCTGGCTTCTTAACAACGGATCGCATGTTTGCTTTAAAATTTTAATTGATATTTATTTAAGTAAAAGAAAAATATTATATTGTTGTTATATCGATTATAGCAAGACCTTCGACACAATCAGTAGGTCCGAGCTATGGTCAAAACTATTAAAATGTAATATTTCGGGAAAGATTTTCTGAGTTGTATATAATATATATAAATCAGCCAAATCATGTGTAGCCATAAATGGTTTATTGACTGATAATTGTTCATGTCTCATCGGGGCTCGACAGGGTGAAAACCTGTCTCCTCTTTTATTTTCACTTTATTTAAATGATTTGCAACAGTTTTTGCAAGAAGCGCACATGGGTTTGAAAGAAATACGCGATCTAGCAACACACTCTTTTGATAATAATCTTTGTGCACTTTTAAAATTATATATTTTACTGTATGCAGATGACACTGTCCTATTGGCTGAATCGCCAAAAGATTTACAAAACTCAATCAATTTGATGGAGGTATACTGTCAATAGTGGCAACCCAAAAATAAATGTGTCAAAATCAAAGGTTACTCAAAGTAAGCAAAGATGGCACTAATTACTGACTCTGCATCACGTAGTCTATTATTGTGGGATATGGAGAATATAGGTACCGGGGAACATAGATACTGGGGAACATAGGTACTGGGGAACATAGGTACCGGGGAACTTAGATACTGGGGAACATAGATACTGGGGAACATAGGACGGGGAAACATAGAGACCGGGGAACATAGGTAATGGGGAACATAGATGCCGGGGAACATAGAGACTGGGGAACATAGATACGCACCCTATGCCCCACTATTTTAAGTTGCCTTGGTAAACTCTTTTCAAATTTTTTAAACAGTAGATTGACCCGTTTTGTGGAGGTCAATCAAATAATAGGTCCAGAGCAAGCAGGCTTTAAATCTGGCTTCTTAACAACGGATCGCATGTTTGCTTTAAAATTTCAATTGATATTTATTTAGGTAAAAGAAAAATATTATATTGTTGTTGTATCGATTATAGCAAGACCTTCGACACAATCAGTAGGTCCGAGCTATGGTCAAAACTATTAAAATGTAATATTTCGGGAAAGATTTTCCGAGTTGTATATAATATATATAAATCAGCCAAATCATGTGTAGCCATAAATGGTTTATTGACTGATAATTGTTCATGTCTCATCGGGGTTCGACAGGGTGAAAACCTGTCTCCTCTTTTATTTTCACTTTATTTAAATGATTTGCAACAGTTTTTGCAAGAAGCGCACATGGGTTTGAAAGAAATACGCGATCTAGCAACACACTCTTTTGATAATAATCTTTGTGCACTTTTAAAATTATATATTTTACTGTATGCAGATGACACTGTCCTATTGGCTGAATCGCCAAAAGATTTACAAAACTCAATCAATTTGATGGAGGTATACTGTCAATAGTGGCAACCCAAAAATAAATGTGTCAAAATCAAAGGTTACTCAAAGTAAGCAAATATGGCACTAATTACTGACTCTGCATCACGTAGTCTATTATTGTGGGATATGGAGAATATAGGTACCGGGGAACATAGATACTGGGGAACATAGGTACTGGGGAGCATAGGTACCGGGGAACTTAGATACTGGGGAACATAGATACTGGGGAACATAGGACGGGGGAACATAGAGACCGGGGAACATAGGTAATGGGGAACATAGATGCCGGGGAACATAGAGACTGGGGAACATAGATACGCACCCTATGCCCCACTATTTTAAGTTGCCTTGGTAAACTCTTTTCAAATTTTTTAAACAGTAGATTGACCCGTTTTGTGGAGGTCAATCAAATAATAGGTCCTGTGCAAGCAGGTTTTAGATCTGGCTTCTTAACAACGGATCGCATGTTTGCTTTAAAATTTTAATTGATATTTATTTAAGTAAAAGAAAAATATTATATTGTTGTTATATCGATTATAGCAAGACCTTCGACACAATCGGTAGGTCCGAGCTATGGTCAAAACTATTAAAATGTAATATTTCGGGAAAGATTTTCTGAGTTGTATATAATATATATAAATCAGCCAAATCATGTGTAGCCATAAATGGTTTATTGACTGATAATTGTTCATGTCTCATCGGGGTTCGACAGGGTGAAAACCTTTCTCCTCTTTTATTTTCACTTTATTTAAATGATTTGCAACAGTTTTTGCAAGAAGCGCACATGGGTTTGAAAGAAATACGCGATCTAGCAAAACACTCTTTTGATAATAATCTTTGTGCACTTTTAAAATTATATATTTTACTGTATGCAGATGACACTGTCCTATTGGCTGAATCGCCAAAAGATTTACAAAACTCAATCAATTTGATGGAGGTATACTGTCAATAGTGGCAACCCAAAAATAAATGTGTCAAAATCAAAGGTTACTCAAAGGAAGCAAAGTAAATCAAAGTGTGCCAACTACGGGCAAAAACGCTGGTATGAATCACAAAATTATTCAAAAAGGAATACCTATTGATACATATAAATATGACATATCCAATGACATTTTCAATGGTAAAATTCAAATGGACGAAGTAGAGGAAGCTCTAATTAAAATAAAAAAAAGGTAAAGCATCAGGAATTGACGGAATTCCGATAGAGTGCCACTCTATTTTACACCTTTTACTGACAACTTTATTTAATACCATTTTTGATTCAGCAGATTACCCAAAAGACTGGGCGCAGGGGTTGATCTACCCAGTTCATAAAAAAGGCGATAAATCAGATGCACAAAAATACCGAAAAGTTTATCTGATTCCCTCTCTTGCTAAAGTTTTTGAATCTGTACTAGAAAATATACTGTTATACAAAAACTTGTGTGCTGTGACGATGATCCCCTACAAAGAGGCTTTAAAAAGGATTGTAGGACATCAGATAACTTATTTGTGTTGTACAATCTCGTTGTAACGTAAAAATCACGTAAAAACCGCTCTACTTTTGTTATATAGATTTGACCAAAGCTTTCGATTATTTAAACAGAGATGCACTTATCGTGAAACTGCAGCAGCAATGTCGACGGAAAATTTCTAAATACAATCAAATCTATGTTTCATAAATCTAGTAGTCGAGTTAAATGGAATGGAAAGATTAGCAAGCCTATTAACAACCGATATGGTGTTATGCAGGGAGGTGTATTAAGCCCCAAACTTTTCAACGAATTTCTACAGGATCTCAGAAAAAAATTAAATCGCAAATATGGGATTAAGATAGGAGTTTTATACCTTGCGTATCTCCTATTTGTAGACGACATAGTCCTCTTTTCAGAATTTGCGAACCTACAGGCACAAATTGAATTATTGTATAAGTACTGTGAGATTCGGAATCTAATAATAAGCATCGCTAAAACAAAAATTGTGATATACAACCAAATGTATGCCAAGCATTCATTTTCCTTCACACTGGGCGAAAATGTCCTAGAAATAGTGGACAAATATAAATAATAAGGTCTTTGGTGTAGTAATAATAAAAATATATTTGTAAGAGAAACATTCGTATCTGGCTGAACAAGCTCGGAAAGCAATTTTCACAAAATAAATTACAGTCACAGCTTAGGACACCTCACTCCTAAATTATCTTTAGGAATATTTGAAGCGCAAATAGAACCCATATTGATGTATGGTAGCCAGGTACTATTTATTGGTAAAGAAATATGTGACTTTGATATGGTTTCATTTATCATTCTTGAAACATATGCTGGGAGGCAAACAACAAACTACATCAGTTACTATTTATGGGGATACAGGAAGGTATCCCCTCTTTTTTTTTAAACAACAAATTCTAGCGTTGAAATACTGGATTCGCTTGATCTCCTTGCCTAAAAGCTGTTATTTGAGAATCGTGTACAACTCACTGGCGTCTCTTGATTTTATTGGTGAAACTAATTGGTGCTCTTCCGAACAAACCACTGCGAAAAATCACAGGGTTGAAAATGCAAATCGTCTCATCAAACAAGTTAAATTATGTTTGCCTAAGATATATGAAGCTGATTGGTCTAACAAAGCCCGAAACTCCATAAAATTGCGGACGTACATAAAGTTTAAACTCGACCACTCGCTAGAAGAATATCTGTTTTACATCCCCGACACAAGGTGGATAAAGGCGCTATCAAGATTGAGAATGAGCTCACATATGCTAGAAATTGAACGAGGAAGGCATATCAAGCCGCAAAAAATACCACTAGAACAGCGCACATGTCAAAGATGTACATTAAACTCTGTTGATGACGAAATTCATTTTTTAATTACTTTCTCTTACTTCGCTACGCAGCGAACTAGTTTACTTGCCGAAAGCAAACTACTCAACAGTGAATTTGACTCACTCTCAAACGACGACAAATTTATATATATTATGTCATCTACACATCGACCATTAGTAATATGCTTAGCAAAATACACCTATAGCTGTTTTCAAACCTTAAGCGTGTCGCGTACCTCCGCTTTATAAAACGATCGGGGCGTAGGATGACTGGTGCGGCTGGTGATTCCTCTAATCATCCACTCATGAAATCATCCATGCTGTCGGGGGATCACCACTGTGGTATCAGCGACTGGTGCGGCTGGTGATTCCTCTAATCATCCACTCATGAAATCATCCATACTGTCGGGGCGGGGGGGGGGGGAAGTCATCACTGTGGTACCAGCGACTGGTAGTTCCTCCAATCATCCACCAACGAAATCAGTTCAACTCATGCAGTCTCATCCAATCAACTGCTGTTTAGCCTGAGCTGTATTCTAGGCTTAGTCACTTGTGTCAAATGATAGTTTGTATTTTCTTGAGTTCTATATATATATATTCCTTTTCTTTTATTACTAGAATAATTATGTGCGATTAATTGATTAGACCGGTTTAGTAGAATCTGTTATAGGGGAGGCTGCGACAGTAACCCAGGTTCAGCTTTTTGCTATAACTGGTTCCGTCATCAGTGATCATTGTACATTGAATCTTGAGTATCTGTACGTGTTCTTGGTGTTTCGATCTGACGTCAGTCAATGCATTTTTTACATTGTTTTTTAACATGTTAAATGTAACTAATAATATTATTTTCTTCTTTATAAATACTCTCACTCATTATGTAATTACTCGGTTTCTACGCTTTCCAGAGGTTTTTTTTGCTATATGCAGTAGCTATTTTATCCCTGGTTTTGTTGCGGGAATCCTAAAAATATCATGCCAATGCTGTTTAACTGTATCATTGTCTTACTGTCTTACTAGTAGTCATCATGAAGAATTTTTTTCACAAGTTTAAATTGTCTTTTTTTTTAATTGGCTATACCTATTCGATACAGAATTAAATTTAAACATGGCTCCGACCAGTGGGCAACCATGTAGGCCTATGTCTCAGAAATATGCCACATCCGTCAAGAAAAGCACGGATCTTTGCTTCAATGTACAGGATTGACCGCATGTAGGCCCCTATACACCACTGGTCAGAACTGCGATGGGTTCCAGGGTCTATCCTTTGAAAGACCAAAACGTTAGAAATAGCTTCCTCTGGAAATTCACTTAAAAATACATTGATTTTGTACAGGACAACATTGAAACCAAGTATGTTTTAGTTTAGCTTCTTCCCCATGCACTGCTATCTCGTTATAATATTAAACAACAACATGGACTGAACAATATCTCAGCTGAATCGACAGGAAAAACTTAGAACTTAGGTTACAACACTTCCTGACTGACACAAAACTAATCGCTGCGGTCGCTCGGCTTCGTCTCAGCTCCCATACTAATCTAGACATTGAAAGAGGAAGACATGTCAGCCTCAAAACCTCTATGTATAGCTGCATTTGCCAACGATGCCAGAGCACACAAGTTGACGACAAAACTCATTTGTTAATGCGGCGTAATCTATTCGAACTCGATAGAAAAACTCTTTTCTCTAACTTTAACATCTTATCTGAAACTGAAAATTTATATCTATCATGAGCAGTGAAAATCATAAATTATCAACGTTCTTGCATGCTAACTGTAAGCCTACTTACGCGTGCGTGCTTTGAAAAAGTAGTAGTTTGACAACTCCATGCCCCCCAGGACCTCAGGCATCATGATATTATGCTGGTGGCCACATCATACAGGCCTACATAGGCCTAGCCTATATGTCGATTAATATATATATATAAGTGCTATATAGTAATATATTAGTGGAATTGCGTGAGCTAGCGGTACCCGGTATGACTGGGCCGCCTATACATAGTTATGCTTAAACACTTTACCGATATGTCAAACAATAATTATTGTAGGCCTAATCACTAAATCAATCAATTGTCCCTCGCCATATAGTACCTACAGGAGGAATGAACCCATTTTTGGAGTTGAGTTGAGACTTAAATTCCTAGAGATGAAACATATATCACGGGAAAGGTTAAAGTCTCTAGTTTTAATGGTGGCGTATATCCTTTTTGCCGTACGTGGTCCATTGTTTTTTCAAACGTACGTCTGTGACGTTATGTCGCTATGGCAATGAACCAAATTTGCCAGACAAACTACGAAATACCTGTCCTGCTCAAGCCACTGCTCAATATTAGTATGATGCGGTGTCGATTCTTAATGTTTCAGCACATACTACGCATACCTGGTAATAGTTGTATAGATTCATTATGTCGTAAATTCACATTCAATGACCATAAAAAAAGTCTTTGATACAAGCGAATATATTGTTTTAGAAAAATAGGCACGCGAAATATTGTAGAAAAAAAGTTGTGTGTTATATCTTTAATTCTGATTACGTAAACCCTTGTAATATATTAGTGGAATTGCGTGAGCTAGCGATACCTGGTATGACTGGGCCGCCTAACCCATTTACTGCGTGAGGCCCAGTCACACTGACCGCCATTTTGTTTCCACAGCCAGCTGTGTAAAAACGACATTCGCGCCGCCTACCGAAAAACTCGGATGCCATGAAATTGACACGAATATTTCAAGTGCCTACGAAAACTAGGCCATTTTCAACAGGCGTAAACTTTTGATCGTATTAGAACTATTACATTTAAAAATGGAGGTCACTGTGTCAGAGCCTTGCGATGTCCTCAAGGTGGGCTAGCGGTAGTAACGTCCAAATAATCATATGGTGAATATAGCGCTCTTTTATGACGTCATAGTTTTTCGTTTTTTTTATCAAGCTTACCTTTGATTTATCCACCATTTACCACTAGTAGTGGATCTTCATGACTCGCCGAGCATACCCCAGCATACACAACACGTTGACCCAATGTTGCCCTTATGTTGGACCGGCGACAAAGACATTGGGTCAACGTTAATGCGACATTGGTTCAACGTCTCCTGTTTGCTGGGTATGTCACCCATGTCCTCTGTTCAGTGTCCCCAATAACAAAAAATGCCATTTTTTGATCAAAATATGCTCTAGAATGCATCGTGTGAAGTCTTAATTAAATTTAACAATTTCTCGAAGAGCATGCCTCAGACCCCTCTAGTCAGTCAAATCTTGGATCCGTCAATTAGTGCAAGAGCATTAGTGTTATGTCTATCACGATTTAAAGGCAACAAAAACATCAATTTATTTTAAATTGGTTTTCATACAATAAATTATCTCATTAGTTGTGTATCTATATATAGGCCTAATAGATAGAACGGTTGTTATATTCACTCTTGTTCAGCTGTTCTGGGGGGTTTTATGTGCTAAATCGTGTTATTTGAAATTTTCCGACAAGGATCTTGTTGACAAAATGGAACCAATGGATTCTGTGATAGATTAAACGCCAAAAAATCTAATTTTGAGCAAAGAAATGGTTAATTTACGTGACCGAGGATACTAAAAGCTGCTTTTTCAGGAGTTATACCGGGGCATCTACCCATACAAATGCCAACACTTCTTTAAAATCTACCTTGTGTCTGTTTTTAATTCAAAATGGCCGTAATTAAGGTAACGCCATTTTTCGAAAAAACCAAGGGTTCACCCCATCCACTTCATCACTTTTACAATTTGAAAATAATTTATTGTGTGTTTACCCAGGATTTGAGATACAAGAAGGAATACTATCAGTTATTTCCTTAATTCATATTCAAGATTGCCACCATATTGTTCGAGTGTTGTGAATAATATGCCTCGTGAATAATATATCTCGTTGTTTAACCTAAAATATCTTTTTTGGGGACTATTCATGTATTTTCAAGCCCATGGAGTATAGATGTTATTATACATATTGTGTTCATCAACATAAATATCCATATATTCAACATGATCACCAGTGTAGTTAATTTTTTAATTTGATTTTCCACTAGAAAATTAATATTTTAATAATATACATTAAAAAAAATTGGAGTATTCTGTATTCTTTTGAAGCGGGAATTGCGTCGGCAAAGTCTGCCTCAACTAAATAAAACACGCAGCGATTAATGCCAACATAATTATGACAACAGACAACATATATCAAGTTTAATAGCACATGAGTGAAATGGGTGAAATCATAAGCAGTTTTAGCTAATTTCTAAATATTTGCACAGAAGAAGTAACAAAACCATGCTATTATAAAACATAATAAAAATGACCTGTGCTCGAAAATACAATAAAAATAATAAAATAAAATAGGCCTATTATAGTGGGAGCAACACAAATGTCGTCGATGTGTTCTCTAAAACCACCCCAAAAACATATGTGTTTTTCTACTGGACCATAAACACTGTTAATGTACTTTTGTCTATTGACCCTCTCCCAACTTCCAAGTATTTCGTTTTTTGTCATTCATCTGGAGTTGCAGCCAATTTCACAAGAGAGCAAAAAGGGCTAAAGTGTAATTGCGATTTTGTATAGATTGATGCTAAAGATATCGATACGCCTGTGATGTCTCAAAAAAAGTAATACTACACATGGGTGGTAGGGGTGGAAACCATGTGTTGTTTGTTATGCGGTCACCATTCTGGTCAATTTTTTTCAAATTATTAGTTTGAGTGGATTCGTTTACAAGTACCATGAGTAGGCCCTACCATTAAATTCAAAAACCGTACTGTATTTCTAATAGTATTAATGTCCAAGTATTCCCTTAGAACTTCATATTAGTATGGTGATATGTTTGAAATAGGCCTTAATGCGGATGCATTACCATAGGATGGGGTCAATTAACGGAAAACCCTAAAACAAGTTTCGAAGTTCCGGTGTTTCAAAGTTCCCGAAGTTCCCAAGTTCCGGGAACTTCAAGTTTCAAGTTCTGGGAACTTCAAGCTCCGAAATTCCAAAATAATTAAAAAAATATATTAAAAGATTATTTGCAAAAATCGTTTTTGTTCAGAAAAACAGTTTGGTACCCATTTAATATTGACTTTAAGTGTTGTAGACTAGTCTTTGACATATTTATATTTTGTTTATAGGCGATGTTGGCAAACATTTCACGATGTGAAATTAAATAAATAGGCTTACAGGTATGAAATAAAAATTACAATAGAACAGCAAATTTATTATACAAAATCTAAAATGAAGAGTTTTGTTTTTGTTTTTGTTGGTATTGTGTGAGACCCTTATGGACAAGCCTTTAGTTTTTTTCTGTTTAGGCGTTCTTTTTGAGATATTTTTGTACAAGTTGTGTATGAGATATCAGCTTCTGAGTACATTCTGTTTGGCCAAAACTTGTCCAGTGTTTTTAAAACAGTTTAGTGTAGGAGACATTACTACCTCCTCTGACGGGGAATTCCACACAATACGTTGCGAGTAGAACATTCTCCTCCTATTTGTGTTGTTTCTCGTTCTTTTAACTTTAGTGAATGTCGTCTAGAGCATCTGTCCTCGGAAAAGGGAATAAAATGGGTTGGTACTTTGTTTATACCATGCAAATACTTGTAGGTTTCAATCATGTCCCCTCTAGATCTCCTGTACCTAAGCGATGGCAACTTTAGGATCTTCAGGCTTTCTTGATATGGTGATTCTTTGAGCGCAGGTATAATTCTTGTTGTCCGGAGTTGCACTGCTTCTAATTTTTCAATATCACCTTTAAGATAGGGTGACCATAACAGATTTTCATATTCTAGTAGTGGACGTACCAGCGCTTTATATAGTGAGGCTAGATTCTGGCTGTCCAGGCTCCGGTTTCACCAGCCTGACTTAAGTCAAAATCTTGTCTTAACTATCAACACCTGATAACGTCTCAGCCAATCAGTGAGCCTAAGACTGACTTAAGTCGACTGACTTAAGTCAAGGTAAAGTTGGTGAAACCGGTCCCAGGTATGTGTGAAATCTTCTTATTATGCCTTTGACTTTTGACTTTGAGTGTAAACTCTAGCAGCCCTCCATTGTGGAGTATCAGGCTGGAGGGGGGAAGAGGCTGGCAGATCTAGTCAACCAGCTGACTCTTGAATGCTGCCACAGTTTTTGATTCTGTGGCAGCTGCCGGAAGAGAATTCCAATCAGGGATAGTTCGATGCCAAAAAGAATTTTGTCCCAGTGTGGTGTTAGCTCTGATGTGTTTATAGGCCTGATTGTGCCCACCACGTGTTCTTTTATCTGCTCGGATTAAACAGTCATTGATAGGAATTTCGACTAGCTCATTTAAAATTTTGAACATACATAAAAGTCTAGAATTTTTTTGTCTTGTTTTCAAGTCCAGCCCAGGTTCTATAATTTTGGGTGACAAATCTTTCTGTTCGTCTTTGAATTTTTTTTAATTTATTAAAGTCTTGTTGTTTAAAGGGGTCCCAAACTGCTGAAGAATATCCTAAGGATGGTCTGACGCGGGAGAAGTAGGCAGTCTCCCTTAATTTAGGGGGGGGGCATGCCTTCAGGTTCCTCCGAAGGAAACCCAGTGTGGAATTCGCTTTACTCGTAATTTTGTTAACCCTTTCACTGCCTAATTATAACGGCATAAAATGCCTGGGCGCTGAATTAATTATTTTTTTAATTAAAAACAGTAATTACTGATGTCGCCAAAAGGCGACATCCTTGGTCTGCCAGGTGGTCGCCTTTCGGCGCCACCTGCGTTGAAAGGGTTAATGTGGGCCTCTCATTCCAGAGTCTCGCTAAGACAAACACCAAGGTATAGTGTTAATGAAACTTTTTCTAATTTTTCATCTTTCAGGGTGTACTGGAAGTCCAGGTATTTTTATTTCGGCCGGGACACCCTCAGGACCGAGCATTTCGAGGGGTTGAATCACATCCCCCATCGATCTGCCTAGTCTTGTAACGCAGATAGGTCTCTCTGCAGTTTCTCATTAATGTAGGTCAGAAAAGTAGGGGTCCGAGAACAGTACCCTGGGGCACAACGGAATTTACACAGGCTGATTATGAAGAGCTGCCATCAACTACTACTTTTTGGGTTCGATTGGTCAGGAAATTTTGAATCCAATTAAGAGGTGTTCCCCGAATTCCGTAGTGGTCGAGTTTGTGTAAAAGGCGTTGGTGGGGGACAACGTCAAAAGCCTTACTAAAATCTAAGACAACAACATCTGTTTGTGTCTTGCCTTCAAAATTTTGAATAAATTCATAAGTTGTAATAAAAAAATGGCTTTCGCATGACTTTTTTGATTGAAAGCCATGTTGTACAGGTGTTAAAATTTGTTTTTTTCGAAAAATGGGACATAATTCGTTTACAAATGATTTGCTCGAGTAATTTGGCACAAACACATGCGAGGGATATCGGCCTGTAGTTTGCTGGAGAGTGCCGATCCTCTTTTTTGAAGACTGGGGCAACATTAGCCTCTACCCAGTCATCTGGTAATTTGCCAGTCTAGAGATTAATCAAAAATAATTCTAAGAAAAGGAGATATTTCGTTAGCTGCATTCTTCAGAATCAGATTCGGGAACTCGTCTGGTCCGGGTGCCTTCCCGCCGTATAAACCCTCGAGTAATTTAGTTACACCTTGAACAGTAATTTCAAGTTTAGGCATTTCAGTATTCGGTGGTCCCGGTAATTTAGGTATATTTGTGGTGTCTTCCGAGGTAAAAATTGAGTAAAATTGGTTGTTTAATATTTCGGCCTTACGTTTGCTTTCTGAATGCAGCTAGCCGTTTTCCTTCAAAGGAGAGACCTAAAGTTGAGTTTGCTTTATTTGCTATTTTATTTTTATGTTATTTAAATCCTGATTCATGTCCACCCATATGCCCAGATCCTTTTCTACTGTTGTTTCTTCTAACTCCGTCTGCCCTTCTGCTGTTATTTGCGGGGGAATGCGGTACAACTTCGCTTATTCTACAAATACATACTCATACTGTAGAGGATTATGCCTGTTGTGAACGATAGTCGACCAAATTCACACAGGAAAAGAAAGGAGAAGATCGCTTATATTAGGCTACATGTATATTGAAACGACAGTCAAATTCAATGGATTGTAGTACACTACACTGTCAATGCAGCCTGTATCTTTCTTTGAAAACCGGAAACCTAGTAAGCTAGCTGACTGGTAGCTGACTGATTGATTGAATAATTTTAATGTTTGTTGTTTTTTACACAGGTGTGTTGTTGTTTATTATTTATTATGTTTATTTGTGGCTCGATTATAATAAACAAATGTGTATTAATGTATGATCATGATGCATGGAATCAACAACTTGTGTACACCCTAGAGGATCTAACTTAGTAGTTTTATGTGTCTCAATACGTTCAGTTCATTTGTAACTTATTTTACTTTTAGCAAATTTAGGTAACGTTTAAAACTCGTTAGGCTAGATTCAATAAATTTTTAAATTTTCCAATAAAATAAGGCCTATGGTTATCAGGTTATGCTGAGCCAACATTTAGTAAAGATATCTTAAGTATTTAGTCTATCTAAATAAGGTATATTTATAATATCAGGCCATTTTCTCAACTTGTACGGAGCCGACATGCGTTCAACATAGGCTAGCCTAGCCTAGGCCCTAGGCTAGCTTCATATCAGTACAAATTAGCATCATGCCTCTTTACTGTATAATAATTTAACATATGTAATATATTATCTGATTATAGGCTAATATTACTTTAAATGCACGAAATAATTATTTGTGATGTTTTTGATAATTTTAACTTTATTTTATTTAAGCCTTGAAAAAAAGAAAGACGACTGATAGATTTAGCATTAATGACCTTATTCCCTCAAGAATTATAGCCTTCTGAAGATATCTGCATGCCTAATGTAGGCCTAATATATAGCCTACCTGTTAAGTTAAAAATCAACACGAATGTGATTTCTGCAAGTGCGACTATATGAGTTGTTATCTTACATTGTGGTTATCTTGGATTGTAGTTATTTTTTAAAAATCAAAGATAACTGCAGATAACTGCATGGGTAATGCGCCAAGTTATTTGATTAGAATTTTCACTTTCTTGAAGTTGTGTCTCGCTGACGCGACTCACAACTTCTAGTGAGTGAAAATTATTAGGATCTGACAATATGGAGGTTTTTAAAAATACCCGCACGTTCTTACGTTATATTATACAAAAAATAATATAGGCCCTAGCGTTAAAATAACCAGTTCATCACGAGTTCACAGCTTACCAATCTATTCCTTACCGAACTCACTCCAGCCTTCACAACTCACCAAATTTTCAAATTCATTTGTTCATGTTCCAATTACAAGTTTTACATCTGTTAAAGTATATATATATATATATATATTTTTGATGATGGATACAAAGGAGACCCGCAAAAGGCTTTGTTAAAAGCCGCTTCTATGCGGGCACCAGTTGTCATTTGCTCGTAGTAATAGGCTTACGCCCACTCACCTTCTCCAAGGTTTCGCTCTGTTAACAACTCAACTTGTGTCATCTGCTCCAGAGTAATGCTCACCTTTTCCGAATTGGATTTCCTTCACAAGTCAACTTGTCTCATCCGCTCACTTTCTTCGCATTAGTGTAACTTCCTTCACAACTTATCGTATAGGCCCCTATATGTCATCAAATCCAATTAAGTTACTTATTATCTTGGCTTAGATATGAAATATGTGCAGCTAAGAGGTTAATCATCACACTCTTCTATCTCACCATGATCAAAAACACGAAAACATGATCAATGGAAATGTAATCAAATGTTTTATATTATTTCACACGGTACACTTGGTATGTTCAATATTTAGATTTCGTACACTATGTACATATAGGCCCTATCATAATTTAATAACAATAGTCGGCATGAAATATATATTAGGCATATGTGTTAACTAGGCTATCAACTCAAAAAATAAACTATATATGACTTCAATGAATAAACTAAATATCTATGTCTATATATAAGTATTTCTTTCATAATCCAAGAAATTGATTTTTAATGGGCGTTCAATAAAAAAACCTGAACTTCGTTTCGGTACAAATTAACATCGTGCCTCTTTATTCAGAGGTGGTGATTTAAAATAGCTTAACTTCGTATAAGTGCAAATTAACACCATGCCGCCACTATCATTATATCAAGCGTGTGTTTACATAGGCGTAACTGTGAGACAATTAGCGGCAACACTTCAACACGATTAAAGTTGTCATAGCACATTTTGCATGCTATCGTTTGTCATGAACTATTGTTAAAGCTCGAAATCGTAGAATATCAAGTATGTGCTATGCTAAAACTCAAGCCAAGAAAACTCAAGAGTGTGCTATGCTAAAACTCAAGCCAAGAAAACTCAAGCCGAGCTCTGATTGATTGGCTGAATGTTAGCATAGCACACTCTACTTAATATTCTACGATTTCGAACTTTAACACTATTGGTCCGTGCCGATTATAACATTTAAAAGTAAATGTGATTTTGTCGTATAGGCCTACTAACACATCAGAACTTGTAAGAACAATAAAATAAAAATTACCCATCTTTATTTCCACATATAGGCTATAGACCATAGGCCTAATGCATATCAATATAATCAACTGGCCGGGAATATAAGTTTCAATGAGATGTAATTGTTACGATTATGATTATTATTTTTTTATTTCACTTTCCAGTTGAATATTCACACACTTGAAATTGTATATCGCTACACGACTCACAACTTCAAGTGGCTAAAAATTACTCGTACTTGTTTAATTTTAAATCTATCTTTTGCAAATCCTGATGTTTAAACATACATTTTGTTCCTAATTATTATCAGTGATTTGATCGACAAATTAGTATTGTGGGGAGCCTCCGTGACCGAGAGATAGCGTGCTCGGCCTCAGACCGCCAGGGCTCGAATTTTGAATCCTATGTCTGGAGGACATTGTCATCTTAATCATCTCACCATCCTCAGGAGGTTCTCCTGGCCCAGTTTAGCCTATATGTGCACAAAGGTGGCCTAAAGCCCGATTCATTTCATTTCATTTGATCGACAAATTATGTAAAATTATGTAAAATAACGTTTAAGCTAATAATTCTATTCTGAATAAATAATTATTTTTATTATTATTGTAATCATAACCGTAATCACCAATTGTAATCAACCCCATCCTAGATATCTCCTGGTCATGACACATATATCTGACACCCGCGCATTTCATTTTGTATTTCATATTATATCAAGTATAATAGATATTATATTATGTGGTTGAAATTTAAAAAGCTGACATCGCCAGATTTATGTAGTACCCCCTTTCTATCGCACCTCCAGTAGTGGATCAAATCACAGACGCTGTTTCCTTAAATAGATCGTACTCCGTGTCATCACCTATTGAACTGTTAATGCTAATTACACTTTACTAGAGGTGCGAAGCATGCATGCATAATTATATTGTACGTAGGCCTAGCTTATATTATAACTAGCTGAATAAAACTTACAGTACTGTACTATAATGATGTTTAGACTTTCTTTCTTAAATATGTTTATACAGATAGTAAATACAATATGTCCCAACCTTTGATCAGACGTGTAATGTACAGATGTACATTACACTGATCGACTCTGTGAATGTAAACTGTAACGGCGCCGCTGCATACCACCTGTAAACATTGCACTTCTTTTTCGTCAACACTGGTGTTGTGTTACTTCACACAAGTTTGCTTTTAATCTAGATGTGGAACGAACATTAGGCCAACCATGTAAATGCAATCCATACCGGCGCCATTGTATAACACCTGTAAAAGTCACACTATATCTATAGGCCTATATCGGATAAGCGGCCTTGAAGTTATCAGGGTGATAAGGTCCTAATTTACCGAAAAAAGATTAAAGATGGCCGCCATGACCAGAATATTTTCCCGAACATTCTTAAAAATTGATGCAGCCTAGGAATTAATACTTGCATTCAGTATGTTGAACACAAAGTGAATCGAAAAAGCGGTTTTGTAGATATATGTATCAGGGTGACCAAGTCCTAATTTGAAGAAAAAAGATTAAAGATGGCCGCCATGACCCGAATATTCTCCCGAACTTTCTTAAAAATTGATGCAGCCTAGAAATTAATACTTGCATCCAGTATGTTGAACACTGCGTGAATCGAAAAAGCGGTTTTGTAGATATCAGGCTGACAAGGTCCTAATTTGACGAAAAAAGGTTAAAGATGGCCGCCATGACCCAAATATGATTCTGAACTTTCTGAAAAATTGATGCAGCTTAGGAAATTATACTTGTATCTAGTATGTTGAACACTATTGAATGAATTGAAAAAGCGGTTTTGTAGATATCGGGGTAACAGTGTATGGATGAGAGGCGGCGGCCACCCACGGTCATGCACGGCGTCGTCGCCGCCGGCGGACGAAACCGCACAAAAAACAAAAAGCCTCCCCCTGGTTGGGGGAGCCTCAATTAAATTATATTGAAGGATAACGTATATTTTTAGCGTTAGGTTAGTGTTAACACGTACATGTATACAAGCACATTGTAAAATATGGTAGAATTATTACTGGATTTAAAATCATAATACCTTATGAACATGATGAATGACAAACATCATTCATGACGGCCTCTTCTATAAACAGGAGTGGAATCAGGCACACTGATGCTCCTAGCTGCTCATTTGAAAGAGTAATCGTGTTAATTAAGGTAATAGTATTTAGTGTAAATCATCTACAACAACTTTTTAAATCGTCGCCATTTTTAAACAGAGGACTCTGCCTTTCCCATAATTAAAAAAAAGAGGCCTGAAGTCCAATATCATCCCCCGCCATAAATTAGATTATAGTTTTTGCGGCCATAAATATTATAAAAGTCGACTCGTGGTGGCCATTTTAACTTTCAGTAACTTCACCTGCTCATTTCCATATAGTGGGTAATGTGATTGTAAAATTTAAATTATTTCTCACTTCAATTTTTGAGTTTTTGTGCCCACAACAAATTAGGAAGTTCATCGATGGCGGCCATTTTGAATTTCAGTTAAACCTTGACAATATCACCTGGACATATCCATATCCTGGGAGATGTGATAGTAAAATTTGCATAATTTCTGACTGGCGGTTTTTTCGTCCACAAAAATTATGAAGTTGCTCTGTGGCGGTCATTTTGAATTTCAGTGAAACCTTATCGTGGAGAATGTGAAAGTAAAATTTGAATAATTTCTAACTTTATATTTTAGAGCTTTTGTGCCCACAAAAAATAATGGAGTAGACCTCTGGCAGCCATTTTAAATTTTGGTAGACGCCTATCATCTTTAAAAAATCACATGCACATCCTCATGTTGCCAGGAATGTGATTTTAAAATCTCGAAAAAAATTGACCACTAGACCACTGAGTTTTTTGCGCCCACCAAAAAACCTGATGCCGGATGCTGGACGGAATACTGGCGCCGCGACTAAAATCCCCCTTCACCTACCATGCCTACGGACAGGGAATAAAGTTTTGAAACATCAGGCCTATGACAATATGTAGGCGGCCTGGTCTACCCCATACCCTATAGTCTGAGCCTATTCACACGTCACGGGAGCCAGTAACCAGTGGTAACCTAGCCTGGCTTTTCCCATAAAATGACGTCAAATAAGAAACTAACTAATTCACTTAAACCAAATGTTCTAAATATGATAATAGAAGCAACATTAAATATATGTATACTAGTATACCCCGGTAGACTATAACCACCTATGATAGATAGCCGTTTTATTGCATTATTTTGGCTTTTCCTAACTAAAAAATAATCAATATAGTTTTAATCCTATTAACATTGAATTTCACAAAGTTATGGAGCCTGGAACCACTGGTAGGCCTAGTACGATCATTATGAGAACTACTTCCTTAAAAATAATAGATCAATGTTTGATAACATTTATGTAAAAGTTAGGGGCCTATATACATGTATAGAGTGAACTTACCTTGTCTCATCAAGTTTTTCTGACGTGAAATATAGTTTCTTGCCCCACAGTGCACTGCATCGGATTGCTGTGTTCACATATCGCATAATTATGCTTATGATTCGAGTAAAAAATAGTTCTACCTCATCAACACTTCGTGAAATTGCTGGATCGCCGTTTTTGTACCACTGATTATTACAATGCATTGCCACTCAGCGCAAAATGTGATGTCATGGGCTTATACACCATAACTCAATGACAAAAAAGTTACACAGTAACGTATAATAGACCTACAACCAGTATAATAGTATATATAGCCTGAATAAAAAATTAAGAAACATTTACTTCAAAATGTTTCCAAAGATTTATTTCCTTTGCATATTCAATTATATAATTTTTAGAACCTCACAGAACCTTTATATGGATTATAAGCTCTTTGTCGAACTAAATCGTTCTAGTAGGAACCGAAAGTGTTCTTAGATGGCTTTTTTTAGAACCCAATAGAACCTTAACAGGGATTATGAGTTCTTCATAGAACCCAATGAATCTAACAGGCACCTTAAGGAACCTGATTTGTCAAATGTATTACATAGAACCCATAAAGTTCGGAAATGAACCTCTGGGTTCAGATAAGAACCAAGTTTAGCGGAAAAGAACTTTTGGGTTCTTTAAAGAACGTTTTGGTTTTTTTTAGAACCAGAGAACCTTTATTTTTAAGGGTGTAGTCGTAATTATATTTTTCACAAGTATGTATTATAATACCCTCGGTGCGCCCCATGAGGAAGTGCAGGGTAGGCAAACAAAATTTCACCCAGGTTTTACCATGGGCGAACTAGTGCAGCCTTCCCCAGGTATCTCGTTTCTTTGAGATTCCCACATTGTTGTGTCTAAATGGTCTTAATGATGTCCTCCAGTCTCATCTTCCTCATAGGGCAGTAGAGATAGTCTATTTACATTTTTTGCATTTTTTTGCAAAAATTAAAAAAATGGCACCTACGTAAAAAAAAATTATCAGAAGGGGCTGCAGCATGCCTGTTCCACTTACTTCTTCAAGCATTTGTTGCGAGAAATCTAATGATGGTAACCCCCAGAACAAGTGATAAAAGTGCCATTCGAAACAAATAACTCTTTTAATTCTACAATGATGGCTTCATTTCTACCAGTAATAGTGAGCAAAAGGAACAAACAAACAAAGAAAAATATGTCTTTTATTGCATTGTATCACATATTCACATAAATCTTGAAAAAAAACACGATAAAACCACCAAAATGACGTCTCCGGATGTACCTACCTTGGGGTCGGGATTGCTCTCAGTCACCGCCATGTTGGATTTTTCGGGTAAAGCAAATACATCCATCCACAGCCTCGGAGAGGACGAAATGGCAATGTTCGCCACAGCTTAGGAAGGTTTGCCACAACTGTCATAGGAAGGTTCGCCACAATGCTAGAATGCATCAAATTACAAAACAATGAAAATAAAATGAATTCAGAGGGTCATACATGTCCTATTGCAATTTCAATCGAGATATGCAAATAATATGATTTATTGTGATTATTTGCAGCAGACTTCTAACAAAAATCTTTCAGCAATACGACCCATATTCAATGACAATATTAAAATTTATCCAGGGGTCTAATTGTGAACTCATAGCTTTTGACCAAGTTTGTGATTGTTATGTGCATATATGTGGTATAGTTACTACTGACGTACTGGTACTGCATTAGGGGGCCCTAATCGGGTGCCCTGGTGTATCTAAAAGCTAAAACTCTCAATATCATTCATTCTAGGAGTTTAATAGACGGCCTAGTCATGCCGGGTACTGGCTTTCAAGTTAATTATGCCATCGTGTTGCGTCTGGCATCTGTCCACAATTCACAAGAAATGCTTCTCCTCTCTCAATTCTTATCCAATTTCAATTCTATTTGTTTGAAAGAGCTCGTGCCTGTGCATTAAATTTCCTCACGGATTTGAGAAATTTTAATTATTTATAAACTTATGACCTAATTAAGACCTAATTAGGGCACTCTGTCCACAATTCACAAAAAATGCTTCTCCTCCCTCAATTCTTATTCGATTTCAATTCCGTTGGGATTGTTTGAAAGAGCCTGTGCATTAAACTTCATCACGGATTTCAGAAATTATAATTATTAATCAACTTATGACCTAATTAAGACCTAATTAGGGCACTCAGTCCACAATTCACAAGAAATGCTTCTCCTCCCTTAATTCTTAGCTGATTTCAATTATATTTTGTTTGGTTTGTTTGAAAGAGCTTGTGCCTGTGCATTAAACTCCCTCGCAGATGTCAAAAAATTTAATTATTAATTAACTTATTACCTACTTGAAAAATCGTTATAAAAAATGATGTTCTCTTTCATTCAAGTGACATTTAAGCTATTAAAGTACACCACATTTACCAAAAAAAGTTATAGCCTTTAAAAATCCTGGGATGGCATGCTTCAAAGGTTAATTTTGGATGCATTTGCATGATTTTTTGCTATATCCTACAACTTTAGAGGGACCCAATCTGAAGAACATTAATTATATGATTAAACCACTGTAAACTTAAGTGATTTTCTGTTAAAACAAAAATCGCATAGGTTAGATCAATCACAAAATATCATCATTTATTCTAGCCAGTAAAAAATAAATTTGATTAAAAGTGAAGATCTTGAAATTTTGACTAGTAAACACAAAAAAAACCTGCATTTTTTGTTATTTTTGTGGGTGGGCTTGTCCCAGCCCCTTTATTGTCTTGGTCTGAACATAGATCTGGGACAAAAAATGGCGTCACTACATTCATAAAACCGGTTGATAGCCTCATTTCATTCAGGAAGAGGCCCATATTTCATTCAGGGAAAGACCATATAAAATATTTGAAGGTAAATCAGTTGAATTGTTTGAATGTTTGTGCTTGCAAGCTTAGGCTTTATCGTCAATTAGGATTCCGTTCTGATAAAAATGTTGAAATTTAATTTAAATTTTGAAGGAAACTGTAGGCTTAACATTTATGACTGTCAAAATTAATCACCCAGTATGTGTGACCTCAATAGACTACTTGTGTAACTAGGTATAATCTCTGCTGGTCAGCACAGCCAAATGTCTACTGATGGACTGCATGTGTGGCAACGATTCCTCTATAAGACCAATAACTTTATCTATATATTTCATGATAGGACAAAGATGCGACATTCTAAATATAGCTTCAGGCCCAGCCTAGCAAGCACAAGACCGTTAGACATTGGGACAATGACCCATAAAGTATTTAGATTGTCAGCTTTGCTATTGCGGTGAAGCCCTAACAGGGACAGTGTGAACAGAGTTGTGAAACCATGTGTGTCTACCCTTCAAAATGCGTTGAGTAATACCGGTTTAATGTTGGTCAGCATCACACAATGGCCCAGCATTAGGCAAACCAGCATTATGATTAGGCAAACATGATTTTGTACCGACATTGGCCAAACCAACGTGATTGGTTGGATGTCTGATTTTTTCGGGACATAGGTCAAATGCCAGGAAATTGTCAAACTCATTCGACTGGGTCCTTGTTGTCGCCGGTGTTTTTTTTAAACTAGGTCATTGTATGACCAGCCAAATGAGGCTATTGCTCCAATGTTATTTCAATGTTGGGCCACTTTTCACGGCGCTGGTCCGTCATTGAACAATTTGGCTGGACACCTCGTTTTTGTTTTAAAATGGTTACATAGGCCAATCCCTTGTCCCTAAACACATGAGGCCTTTGGCCCTAGTTTAAATTTGTATAATTTTTCAAAATTTTAGCCAATTTATACATCCAAATCTTATGATTACAGTGCATGTATGTGCCAAATTTTCTAAATCAACGATTAATAATAATAAAATAGTGATCATTGAAAGATAATGGCAAGCAGGCACCATCACTGTAGGTGTCAATAAAGTCAATAAATACCCTTCGTTTATATTAATCAATTTTTTTTTTTTTAGTTTTGGTAACCACAGACATTTGAACACAATGCTTATATCCTTAGAAGATGATGAGCTGATTCGTAATCAGTTGACAGAAGCAGTGGTTTCTTTGTGCAGGAATGCATTACCCTTTACCAAGGATGTCAGTGTACAGGGACTTCTCGGGATAACATTGGACAAGCAGAATGTATTTCTGCTGAATATAAATGATCCTCTACCTAGCAGCTTAAGGCAGAAACCGAAAAGAAAACGCAAGCGCAAAGTTGTGCAGGATGAATTGGCTGAAAATGATTGTCCACCTGAAAGTGAATTGGCCAGTCCCCCTAAACAAAAAGCACATGCTGCAGAAGACAAAATATCTGGTGAGTATGGCCAGAAAAAAAAAATACTGCTATTTTTTGTAGTTTAAACATCATCATCAGTAACGTAATGTTTTAAAAATTCAAATGTTTGATTTTTAAATATTTTCGCAGATATATGATTGCGATCAAATTGTTTCATTTTACTTGTATTACCATATTAATGTAAGAAAACGGGATACCATTGATTTTGTTGTTTTGTACATCTGAGGCCAGATATGGGAAAGAGGAGATATATTTTTAATTGCATGTCAAGCTTACATTTTTGTTAACATTGTTTTAATATATAGGTTCAAATATACTGGTTAATCTGTGTCCCACCCCTGTTCAGTGTGGACTACAGAATATATATAGTCAAGACAACTTACCACCATGGCATTACCTGATTACCAGAATCGGTCTTAGATAGTCAGCATATAATATTTTGTCCCAATCACAAAATGACTAAATATTTGTTTATAAGATATTTTTCTGTATTCTGTAACTCGGCATATTGAGGGTCTATTCTCATGACATCAATTGATGATCACATCATAAATATCTGATGATTGTATTCACTCTGCCTAGGGTGTATTCACTTTGTGTTTTTATCAGTGGTTATGGCGTCTGGGGGGGGATTTTTTTCATACTGCACACACACATCCCTTAGGCAGTGTAGATGTGCCTTTTGCGGTTTATTAAATTTTACCTACTTTTTAACCCTTACACTGCTGCATAAAATTTGCATCATGTGTGGTTTCCCACTAAGTAATATCTGGCACTATTTTTCTTCAAAAAAACATCTGATGAGCAACTGATACTAAAAGCCATTATATTACAAAATCAGTCAATTAGCCATCTTTAAAGCGCAAATATGAAGACACCACAAAATGTAAGTGAAAAAAATTTAATGGGCAACCATTGGCCATGATTAACTTTGATATGCCTGATATCTGGCAAACCATGCCAGATAGCTAGACTATTAAGTAATGAAATCTGCAGCTTCTGAAAAATTTCAACTCAATTAAATTCAAAATGGCCGATTATTGGCCATATTTAATTTGAATGTGCCTGATATCTGACAAACCATGCCAGATAGCTAGACCATTAAGTAGATTTTCACTAGAAAACAAAATGTTCGGTATAGGTAAGGATATTCAGTATGCCTTTAAAATTTTCAAAGCTATCAAATTCAAAATGCCTGACTGCCGGCCATAATTAACTTTAATATGCCTGATATCTGGCAAACCATGCCGGATAGCTGGACCATTACAATAGAACAAAATATGTGGTTTCAGGGAGGCATATGACCTGAAAAATTTGAGCTCGAATCAAATTTAAAATGGCGGACTATTGGCCATAATATGCCTTATATCTGGCGAACCATGCCAGATAGCTAAACCATTACTATAAAGCAAAATGTGTGGTTGCGTGGAGGGATGTGACCTGAAAAATGTCAACTTGATCAAATTCAGAATGGCCGCCCTGAGGCCATTATTGACTTTTATAAGGGCAATATCAGGAAGGTTAACTGCGCCAGACAGCTAGACCATTACTCTATTTCAAGCGAAATGAGTGGTTTAAGTGAGGGATATGCCATCAAAAATGTCAACTTGATCAAATTTAAATATTGCCGCTTTGCGACCATCATCAGATCATTGACTTTAATATCTGTAATTACATGGGAAATTGTGCTATGTAGGTAGACTATTACATGTACTTAAAAAGAGAATGTGAAAGTTTTTTTGTATAATTTACCAGCGACCTATATCATATAAATGTAGACCTACTATGAATACATTTACAGTACTTATTAATTTGTAAAAAATGAACTTATCCATCAGGCAGTAATGTTGAAATTGTCCATCAATGTATCATAATACTAGTTTCCAAGGGTCAAGTGTTTCTGATTGTAGATAGTATGACTGGCATAATACCAGACGATGATAATAATATTTCCTCCAACAAAGAAGGTTCTACTTTCGGTGATACACATGACAACACTGATGTTATAGTGTCTCCTGAAAAATGCGAAGAAGATGTCTCAAATAAAGAGCATTGTCCAGATGATGTAGAAATGGATGACAACGCTTTAAATGATTCCACAGAAACTATCACAATTGATGAAGATGGAGTTATTTTAAGGGAAGTAGCTGAAAGTTCTTCCACTGAAAAATATGATGAGGGATTAGAGAATAACACAAGTTGTGGAGAGAATACAGCTGGAGAGTTAGATTTGTCTTCAGCTGTGATTAATGCTGTGCCAGAGGACAATGTTACTGTAACCCCTGTACCAGAGGCTGATAAATCTATGGACATAGTTAATATCAAGGAATCAGATTCTGAGGAAGAAACAAGCTCTGATTCAGAAGACGGAACTGACAAAGAAGATGAACAAGAGCAGTCTTCCACACCCCCTCCAGCAAGATCAACATCCTCTTCAGCTCCATCAGCATCAGTATCGACCAGTAGAGCTGGTTCTGCACTAGTAAGTTGTCTATGACTTAAAAAACACATTTTACATATCAATTCATATGTTATGTGAGAATGTTATATACAAATCATACTGACCCCCCCTCCCCTCCCAACCAACTCGGTGTTGATAAAGATATCAGGTATTGTAGCCCTGTAGGCAGATTAGTTGTAGTTTGTTAAAGCTTCTTTAAGTCTCCTTCTGCATGATCGTACTGTTTGTCCACCTTATACTAGCAGGAAGAGAACTTCCCTGTGGTCCGCTAGTCCGATCACTGGTAAAACTCGTTACCGACCAGTTAACATTCATGGCTGCTGGTGCGTCATGTCCAGTAAACATTTCTGTTGAGTAATTATCAAGTTGCTCATTGTCAGAGAATCTGTCTGACTTTGAAATGGACCCTGATTATGGTTGAACCAGTTATATGGTTCACTGTTCAAAGAGCCATTTGCACATATTGTTTCAGTTGCTCTCTGGCTTAAATGATTGAATTCATTCAGTCATAGGAATATCTCAAAGTTAACACATGTTTTCTGTTGAAAAAATATAAGTTGTGAGTCAGTCTTGTAATTGCTGTCTTGCATTTTTTTAAAGAATATATTATACAGGACTAGTAAAACTCTTTGCGGACTAGTACAGTTTTGTCATTGCTAGTCCTGATCATGCTCATCAGTCGAGCTTAGTCAAAAAATTTGCAAAGCTCTCTCCCTGAATCCTCATATAGTAAATGTTCAAGAAAGAAAATGCTTCACTCAAATAACTATTTTTTACTATCTCGAAGATTGTTTTTGAAATTGGAAGAGATTATTAATAGCCTCTCCCACAGTCAGTCAAAATGAGTTAATTTCTGATGTGTAATTTCGTTCTTCCTATATGTTTTATTAATGGATGTTTAACTAAAGAGCTAATTAAATATACGGTTGAGCATGTCGTCCCATAATCTCCCTTATAAAAATAATGAGATTGCGGCAAGCTTGTCATGACTTGCTAGTGCATGCTTGCGCCGAGATTGCGCTAAGCTTGCAATTTGAAACAAATACGAGGTTGCAATTGGACATTTGCAAGCTTGCGCGAGGTCGTTACGAGGGTGTCGCTGCAAGCTTGTGCGAGCTTGCCAAAAAGCTTGCGAAATAACCATTGCACGCACTGATCGCAAGCTCGCGCTAGCTCACCGCAAGCTCATACATGCTAGCGCAAGCTTGCCGCGATCTGCAACCTTGCGGTAAGATTGCGCTAAGCTTGCGAAATGAAACAAATACGAGCAAATACGAGCAATTATTTTGCGCGATCTTGATTTGCGCAATCTTGCGATCTAAATCGTGATCTAAAAAAAATTATCTGGAGAGATCGCGTAAGCGCGTTTAAGATCGCAGCGAGCTCGCCATTTCTCTGAGAATTCACTCTTCTACATGCTGGATATGCATGTACATGTATTGTCATAATAATTACCCTTTTGTATTAATCTGCATCATACATAAGAAATAATTAACACTGACCTTCATCTTCTGGATTATTTATTTCAAGGGATTGACACTTGACAATACTGATAATCTTGAACAAATAGTACAAGTGTACATATAAAAATTCAACATTTAAAAATGTGTATGCATGAAAATATGGATGAGTAATATTTTTAAAACATGTAAAACTAAAGAAATCAAAACCAATTTTACTAGGTAATTCAAAATATTATTCATTTTACCATGAGCAAGAAGTTTTAAGAAAAATCTGGTACATAATGTATTTATAAATCATTCATTACAAAAAGGCAGTCGTCCAACATAATCCCCCGCCCCGTCTGCGTGATAGACATTTTTCAGGATCGATGCATCCTAAAACCACTCATTTAGTTTGATGGTATATATATTATTTGCCTAGCTATCTGACAAGGTTTGCCACATATCAGGCATAATAAAGTTAATTCGGCCTTTTTGAATTTAATCGGGTTGAAAATTTTCGGGCCATATCTCCCCTGAAACTGCACATTTTTTTATCCCCCGTCCAGACGTCCCGCTTCCTGATTTCGTTTTGCAAATTTGAAAAAATTCCAGACATCCCAAAAAAATTTGGATAGAGTTTACCCCACCCACCCACTCCCCTATCCAATTTTTTTATCTGATATTTGATAAACTGTGCCAGATAGCTAGACCATTATTATAAAACAAAATTTGCTGTTTCAGCCAGGGATGTGCTCATTGGTTTGCTAGATCTGTTCCGGAAATAAAAGGCGGACAGTACGAACGACACCATAACCCCCGCCACAACCTCGTCAGGCAGGATATAATAAAAAGGCTTATTTTTATCATGAACATTCAACATAAAACTCTTCACCTAGCTTTTACTGTTAATCACGGCTATGATGATTGTTTCTATTCAGTTTAGTTATTAGGTTAAATCAGGTTTATTGAGAATGAACACCAATTTAGATATAAATTGAAATTTTTGGTGTGAAATTAAACAAATATATGGGTAATGCATTTTTACCCACTTGAAGTCATGGGTCATGGTAACCAGACACAACATCAACATGATCAAATAGGTAGAAAAATTAATTACTGGTAGATAAATAGGCGGGTAAAAGCTAGGTTAACAAAAAGACAAAGATATATTTTGTTCACAGATATTATATAGACAAGACTACATAAGTCCAGGAGCTCCCGCGACGAATTAGAATTTGATTTAAGCAATTTTGTGTAGGGTTTTTAATGTAGTACTAGGCTAGGTCAAAAATCAAGACGCAAGACAACTAGGTCTAAGAAGCTCAGTCTAAGAGTAAGATAAGAACTATCTAGACAGTTTTTGTCAGAGATTGCAAACCTCCATTAAAATTAATGATCCTAATCAGTATCCCAGTAATGGTCTACCTATCTGGCATGGTTTACCCGATATCAGGCCAATCGAGGTAACTAATAGCTGATTTACGGTCATTTTGAATTCGATATAAACTAGTTAAAAACTTAGGGTGCATCCCTCCCCCGAAACCTCATATTTTGTTTTATAGTAATAGACTAACATCTAACACAGTTTGCAAAATATTGGGCATGTGAAAGTAAATAATGGCCGATAGGGGGCCATTTTGAATTTGATCGAGTCGGAATTTTTCAAGATGCATCCTCAGCTGAAATGTCACATTTCATTCTATAGTAATGGTCTAGCCATCTAGCACGGTTTACCAAATATCGCCCATGTGAAAGTGAATAATGGCCGATAGGAGGCCATTTTTAATTTGATCAAGTCAAAATTTTTCAAGATGCATCCTCTCCTGAAATCTCACATTTTGTTTTATAGTAATGGTCTAGCCATCTAGTACGGTTACTAAAAACCGGCTATGTGAAAGTAAATAATGGCCGATAGGCGGCCATTTTGAATTTGATCGAGTCAATTTTTTTCAAGATGCAACCTCTCTTGTAATCTCACATTTTGTTTTATAGTAATGGCCCAGCTATCTAACACGGTTTACCAAATATCAGCAATGTGAAAGTAAATAGTGGCCGATAGGCGGCCATTTTGAATTCGATTGAGTCGAAAGTTTTTTAAAGGCATCCTCTCTCTAAACGTCACATTTTGTTTTATAGTAATGGTCTAGCTATCTAGCACGGTTTACCTGATATCAGGCCTATCGAGGTAAATAATGCTGATTGTCGGCCATTTTGAATTCGTAAATTAAAAATTTTCAGGGTGCATCCTCCCCCGAAAACTCACACTTTGTTTTATAGTAATCAGGTAATGGTCTAGCCATCTAGCACGGTTTACCAAATATCAGCCATGTGAAAATGAATAATGGCCGAAAAGGCGGCCATTTTAAATTTGATCAAGTCAATTTTTTTCAAGATGCATCCTCATCTGAAATCTCACATTTCGTTTTACAGTAATGGTCTAGCCATCTAGCACGGTTGACCAAATAACGGCCATGTGAAAGTGAATAATGGCCGATAAGCGGCCATTTTGAATTTTATCGAGTCTAATTTTTTCAAGATGCATCCTCTCCTGAAATCACACATTTTGTTTTATAGTAATGGTCTAGCCATCTAGCACGGTTTACCAAATAACGGCCATGTGAAAGTGAATAATGGCCGATAAGCGGCCATTTTGAATTTTATAGAGTCGAATTTTTTCAAGATGCATCCTCTCCTGAAATCACACATTTTGTTTTATAGTAATGGTCTAGCCATCTAGCACGGTTTACCAAATAACGGCCATGTGAAAGTGAATAATGGCCGATAAGCGGCCATTTTGAATTTTATCGAGTCAAATTTTTTCAAAATGCATCCTCTCCTGAAATCACACATTTTGTTTTATAGTAATGGTCTAGCCATCTAGCACGGTTTACCAAATAACGGCCATGTGAAAGTGAATAATGGCCGATTGGCGGCCATTTTGAACTTTGACAAAATGAATTTTTTCAAAATACATCCTCTCCTGAAGCCTTACAATTTGTTTTATAGTAATGGTTTAGATATCTTGAGCGGTTTTCATGATATTCCACAATATCAGGCCTGTCGAGGTGAATAATGGCTGATAGGCGGCCATTTTGAATTTTATCAACTTCAAATTTTTCAGGATGCATCCTCTCCTGAAACCTTACAATTTATTTGATATTAATGGTGTAGCTATCTTGAGCGGTTTTCATGATATTCCGCAATATCAGGCCTGTCAAGGTGAATAATGGCCGATAGGCGGCCATTTTTAATTTTATCGACTTGAAATTTTTCAAGATGCATCCTCTCCTGAAACCTCACAATTTGTTTTATAGTAATGGTCTAGCCATCTAGCACGGTTTACCAAATAACGGCCATGTGAAAGTGAATAATGGCCGATAAGCGGCCATTTTGAATTTTATAGAGTCGAATTTTTTCAAGATGCATCCTCTCCTGAAATCCACATTTTGTTTTATAGTAATGGTCTAGCCATCTAGCACGGTTTACCAAATAACGGCCATGTGAAAGTGAATAATGGCCGATAAGCGGCCATTTTGAATTTTATCGAGTCAAATTTTTTCAAGATGCATCTTCTCCTGAAATCACACATTTTGTTTTATAGTAATGGTCTAGCCATCTAGCACGGTTTACCAAATAACTGCCATGTGAAAGTGAATAAAGGCCGATTGGCGGCCATTTTGAACTTTGACAAAATGAATTTTTTCAAAATACATCCTCTCCTGAAGCCTTACAATTTGTTTTATAGTAATGGTTTAGATATCTTGAGCGGTTTTCATGATATTCCACAATATCAGGCCTGTCGAGGTGAATAATGGCTGATAGGCGGCCATTTTGAATTTTATCAACTTCAAATTTTTCAGGATGCATCCTCTCCTGAAACCTTACAATTTATTTGATATTAATGGTGTAGCTATCTTGAGCGGTTTTCATGATATTCCGCAATATCAGGCCTGTCAAGGTGAATAATGGCCGATAGGCGGCCATTTTTAATTTTATCGACTTGAAATTTTTCAAGATGCATCCTCTCCTGAAACCTCACAATTTGTTTTATAGTAATGGTGTAGCTATCTTGAGCGGTTTTCATGATATTTCGCAAAATCTTTCAGTCGGATTTACCGATGTTATAAATTAGGTCAAAGTGCTGGGTCAACTTCAAGGTCAAGGTCCAAAAACCTGAAAAGGCACAACTAGGGACCTTAGAGAACATGTATGTGCAATATGACTGTCATCGGCCCAGTACTTTTCGAGATCTGCTCCGGAAACGAAGTGCGCGTCAAAACGTCTAAATAGGTCATAGTTCTGAACCAGAAGTAGGTCAAAGTTCAAATACCCCAAAAGGCACAACTAGACCCCCTAGGGGTGTTGTGTGTAAAATTTGAAGACAATCGGACAAGTACTTTCAGAGATATGCTCCGGAAACGAATTGTTTACGGACGGCCCAACGGCCCAGCGCCGTCACATCATCATTTTCTCCTCTGCAACCTTGCGTATTGAATTCAGATTAAAAATATTTTAACCCGTCCATTAGCCACCTGGAAGTAACCCACATACCAAAAATTGTTATCCTAGCTTATTTTCTCACAAAGTTATAGGCAAAAGAAGAGGCCAAAAAAAAACGGAGGTAGAATCCATAGCTCCCTTCGCTCACCTACGGTGACGGCGGGAGCTAAAAATCAAATTTATAATCAATTGTCATTTTATAAAACAGTGAAATTGTACTGGGAATCCTGGGAGCATACTTCATATCCTTGTGCATAGTGACTCAGCTGTATGTTCCTTCTACTTGGCGGATCAGATCTGCTGTTAATCTGAAATAAAAGAGTATTGTATTAATAAGTCAGCATTTAAAAAAAAATAATAATATAAAACAGGTTTACTCTGACTGTATAGGAAGGGGTCAGCTCAAATTTAAAAGATTTGTGAAAAACAAGAGGACTGAAGTCCTATATCATCCCCCGCCATAAATTAGGTTAGAATTTTTTGTGATCACAAATATTTAAATAGGCGACTTGTTGTGGCTATTTTAATTTTCAGTAAAATCACCTGCACATTATTTCTGACTTTAATTTTTGAGTTTTTGCGCCCACAAAAAATTATGAAGTTCATGCATGGCGGCCATTTCGAATATCGGAAAAACTTTGAAAAAATCACGTGCACATCTCCATATCGTGGGGAATGTGATAGTAAAATTTGATTAATTTACGACTTGAATTTTTTAGTTTTCGCGAGCTTAAAAAAATTGATATTGATCCGTGGCGGCCATTTTCAATTTTAACAAAACCTTAAATAAATCACCTGCACAAAAAATTTTGGAGTTGACTTCTGACGGCCATTTTGAATTTTGGTAGCATCTTTCAAAAATCACTTGCACATCCACATGTTGCTGGGAATGTGATGTTAAAATTAAAAAAAAAATTACCAAAATATTTTTTTGAGTTTCAGTGCCCACCAAAAAATTGAAGTTTATCTGTGGCGGCCATTTTGCATTTCAGTAAAAACCTTGAAAATGTCACCTGCACATCTCCATATGGTGGGGAATGTGATAGTAAAATAATTTTCTGAGTTTTTGCGCCCACAAAATTTTTTTGTGTCGACCTCTGGCGGCCATTTTGAATTTTGGTAGCATCTTTAAAAAAAATCACTTTATCAAATTGATATAAACTGATATGAATTGAAATAATAATGTAGATTATGCATATTTGAAAATAAAATGAGCATAGACACCTAAAAAGTGTTTTTTGTTAAGTTTACTGTTACAAAATAAAATAAAATAAATTAGGGATCTATAATTATCATTTTTTTCCCAACCGCCTGCTCTCGAATCTTGAATAAAAATGCTAGAGAACCAATTAATAATAAAACTGTGGCCTTAACATCCCATGGTACATGCGGGTGGTATTTTTTATTTGATTGACAGTTATTAATTCCCTTACAGCTGACCGCCTCTTTTTATATAAGTCAGAATCTGATGTCTGTAGACATCAGATTGTTACGTATAAAGACGGTCCCCGAACTGAAATTTCTAATGGTCGTATACCCATAACCCTGTATTTATCATACTGATTGTTAACCCTATTTTATGTGAATGCTGAATAAATCTATCTATCTATCTATAGTGCAAACCCTGATAACACAGGTATTCAAATGAACCTGAAAGAACTAATTAAGACATTTATAATGATTTCAAATTGAAAAATATCCTTGGTCTCCATGGTTTACACAAAAATAATTTAGCGGTGTGAGTGTGAAATATTTATTAGAAATTATCGCAAACTACGTTTTTTGCCATTTGCTTAGAATGTATTTCTTCAAAACACTATTTTAATTATTTGCAAGTTACGCGGAGCCGCTTGCGGCTTAGATCTATATAGACTATGAAATTCAGGAAAGTGAAATTCAGGAGCGCAGGCATATAGCCTACATCTGACTTGTACATGATAATAATCAAAAAAAGATTTTGCAAGTTAATCTAATATATACATGGAGAGCACAATTTATAGTCATGAGAGTGGTTGAATGATATTTTTTTTAAAATGTAACCAGTAAACATGTATTAGTTAGCCTAGGCATAAAATAAAACGAATTCGAAAAAATGGCAAAAAAACGTGGGTCGCGATACCTGTAGTTCATGTAGACTAGTCTTGTAGACCTACTCACCAACTTATTCTGTTAATTTTACCAGTGTTGACAGCCAGGACGGCAGGATCACGATGATAATGATTCCATGATAGCCGAGTAACTGGTAAACAACGGCTCTGGGCGAGCGTTAGCCGTGGTCCAGGCGACTCGCTCCGCTTACCGTAAGGCCGATCAGCGCTAGGCGAGCGTAGGCCGGTCAGCGCTAGATTCCATTAATGATTGATGGTCCATTATGATTACTCAAGTCCATGTGATTGTGAACGATAATAGGCCTATGTGTGAATCAGAATAGGTCTACGCAGACTTTGGACAATTAATAGACTTACTGACACGGAAAGAAGATATATTCTAGTAGTCCATAATAAAACTTGGCTATAATTCGGACTTGTTTATATGTATGTCGATAAGACACGACAATAAAATTAAAAAGCTTCTGCTATTTATGCATCAATTTACCCGCTCAATAAATAAATGAATGAGTCAGTCAGCTAGACAGTAGCTGACTACTGGCAGCAAGAGAGAATTAGGCCACATCCCAGCTAACACGAGGCATTGACCCAATGCTGTTTTAATGCTGGACCAACGTCGTAGACGGTGGGCCAACGATAAAACAAAATTGTGTCAATGCCTCGTGCTAGCTGGGATACTGCCATCTGCACTCTGTCATGTGATTGCCGCACGCAATCTTGAGCCTGAATGGACTGGCCTGGCGCAGACGGGATACTGCCTGCTCTATCAGTGCCTCCGGGGGGGGGGGGGGGATACTCGCCTTAGAAATGGGTTGGGGTGTGCCTCTGGCATGTTCAAAACCTGACCCTGTTCCAATTTGGAAATTAACACCGAATTTAATTGATCGGCTTATGGTGTAATTACTACCAATATATTTGATGTTTAATAGTCTTTTTAAGCTCTTTAATATTTGTTTATAACATTTTGAGGCTATCAGGCTGAAAATTGTGATGGAATTTGGCTGATAATGACCTGAAAAATCATCAAAATACATGCTAAGCGGGTGCCCAGAGTTGGAAGCTCAAAAAAGGACTTTGTCCCAATTCCGTAAGCTTGAAAAAGACACCCTGTGCCAAAGCTGGAAGCTCAAAAAGGCACCCTGTCCAGCGGCACATCCCCAGTACTCCCAATTGTATGGAAGTGCCCCCCCCCCATCCCCCCGGGATCAGTGCATTGTACAGCCAACCACAGCCTACCATCAGCATCCGATTGACTTTCAGCTATGGCAGCGCGATGCGACCCCTGACCTGAAACTCATGCTCCATGCCTATCAGTAGTTTTATTACTTATTTAAATTTTTTTTTAAAAATATAGTTTAATATTCTCAGAAAACCATTCATCCCACTGAGCCTCCAAACTCATGTGTAAGCCTACACACAAGAAAATACACTGCTTGCTCAACCCTTTCAATGATATTAGCAACGAAATTTGTAATATTATTCAGCAGATCCATCCCTACCCTCACAAGAAATCTTAAGACGTCTGACACAATGGCCTCATAGATCTAATACCAACCAGAACAACGCCATACCAGCGAGCACAACACATTTGTTGTACAATGCTGGACCAACGTCGAAGACGCTGGGCCGACGTTGTACAATTTATGTTATACAAATGTTTTGTGTTTGCTGGGATAGCACCTAGTCTGCACATAACTATGACCCCAAATATTAGGATAGACCTACATATTCAATACATTGGTGCTTAGTCCTGATTAGGAAAGCAGTTAGGACGGGGCCCTGGTGCAGTAGGTAAAAGTGCCTGCTTGGAAAGTCGGACGATTGCGGGTTCGCCCCACGCTCTGACATTTCGAAGAAACAAGAAGTTTCTTCTCTGCATGCTCACTAGTAAATATTTAATATTGTGGTGAGCCTTCGTGATCGAGCGGTAGCCTACTCGGCCTCAAACTGCCATGGATCGAATTTCAAATCCTGTGTCTGGAGGGCAGTATCGTCTCATTCATCTCACCATCTTCAGACATTTTCGTGGCCCAGTTTAGCCTATATGTGCACAGAGTGGTCAAATCCCTCATTCGTTAATTCATTCAAGAAGTCAAGTTGAGCAAGTGTGGTGGTTAAAATAAATAAACTATCGACAAAAAAAATGATGATAACCCAACCTATAAATGAATTCTATGAATGTAATATTTGGTAATAGTGTAAAGTAAAGACTACACAAGTAATTTTTTTTATAAAAATTTCAACATTTGCAACATTTTGCAACATTTTGCAACATTTGCAACATTCTCATCATTTTGCAACATTTCTCAACATTTGCAACCATTTTGCAACATTGGCAAAATTTGCAACATTTACAACTTTTTTCATTATTTGCAACATTTTTCAACATTTGCATCATTTTGCAACATTTGCATCATTTTGCAACCCCTTGCAACATTTTCAACAACATTTTTCAACATTTGCAACATTAGCAACATTGGCATCATTCTGCAACATTTGCAACAATTTCGACCATTTGAAACATTTTCAGCAATTGCAACATTTGCACCACTTTGCAACATTTGCGCCATTTACATCATTTTGCACCATTTTGCAACATTTGCAACATTTTTCAACTTTTGCAGCCATATGCAACTTTTTGCAACTTTGTCAAAATTTGAAATATTTGCAACATTTTTCAACATCTCCAGCATTTTGCAACATTTGCAATAATTGCAACATTTTCATCATTTTTCAACCTTTTGCAACATTTTCAACATTTTTCAACATTTTTCAACATTTGCAACATTTTTCAACATTTGCAACATTTGCAACAAGGGCAACATTTTCACCATTTTGCAACATTTGCATTAATTTTCACCATTTGCAACAATTTTGCAACATTGGCAAAATTTGCAACATTTACAACATTTTTCAACATTTACAACATTTTTCAACATTTGCAGCATTTTGCAACATTTGCATCATTTTGCAACCTCTTGCAACATTTTCAACAACATTTTTCATCATTTGCAACATTTGCATCATTTTGCAACATTTGCAACAATTTTGACCATTTGCAACATTTTCAGCGATTGCAACATTTGCACCACTTTGCAACATTTGCCCCATTTACATCATTTGCAACCATATGCAACTTTTTGCAACTTTGTCAAAATTTGAAATATTTGCAATATTTTTCAACATCTCCAGCATTTTGCAGCATTTGCAATAAATGCAACATTTGCATCATTTTTCAACCTTTTGCAACATTTTTCAACCTTCTGCAACATTTTAAACATTTTGAAACATTTTGAAACATTTGCAACATTTTTAAACATTTGCAACACTTGCAACATTTGCAAACATTTGCAAAATTTTTCAAAATTTGCAACATTTGCAACAAGGGCAACAATTGCACCATTTTGCAACATTTGCATTAATTTTCACCATTGGCATCATTTTGCAACATTTGCGCCATTTTCGTCATTTTGACTCATTTTGCAACATTTGCAACATTTTTCAACATATGATTTGCAAACATATGCAACATTTTGCAACATTGTCAAACATTATAAACATTTTGCAACATTTTCAACATTTGCAAACATATGCAGCATTTTGCAACATTTGCAACATTTTTAAACATTTGCAACAATGGCAACATTTGCATCTTTTTGCAACATTTCCAACATTTTTCACCATTTGCAACATTGGCAGCATTTGCAACATTTGCAACATTTTGCAACATTTGCGCCATATTCATCATTTTGCTACATTTGCAACATTTTTCAACATTTTCAAGCATTTGCAACATTTTGCAACATTGTCAAAATTTGCAACATTTGCAACATTTTGCAACAATTGCAGCATTTTGCAACATTTGCAACATAAACAACAATTGCAACAATTGCAACACTTGCAAAATTTCGCTATTTGGATTAGCAGCATTTGCGTCATTTGTGATATTTGCAATATTTGGGACACATGGGACATGTGCAACAATTGTGACTATTTGCGACAATTATTGACCATTTGCGACCAAATCCAACCATTTGCAACCATTTGCGACCAATTGCGACATTTGGGACTTTTTTGACTTACACACTTGAGCACTTGAACCCTTGAACACCATTACATATCATTATTACCTGTGAAAAACCCTCGAGAACCATTACATACCTTACAAACCCTTGAATACGCTTACATACCCTTTAATTCCTTTACAAACCCTTGCATACCCTTAACATACTTAATTATCTTTAAGTAGCCTTAAAAACCGTAAGTACGTACCATTGCTTACCATACAAACCCTTAAATACCCTTAAAACCCTTAGATTTACCCTTGAAAGCCTCAGATACCCTTAACACCTTTACAGCCTTTGTACACCCTTGAATATCATAAATTACTTTTAAAACCCTTTAAGTACCCTTACATACCTTTAAAGCCCTTAAATACCCTTAAATATCATCAGGTCTTCTTACAAACTAATAATATCCATAGCTACTTGTAATAGATCATATATGTATTGGCAGAAAGTAGAGGGAATGTGTAGGCCCTATACCACCTACTGCCCCAAAATGCGCCAAATATCTGATAATTGGGACAATTTTGAAAAAAAACAGCCGGCAGCTATCCAACAAAAAACCGACCGGATACCATCGCTCATTCACTCTCATCCCTGGCTAGACCCATTAATTACGGTATAAGTTTAGAGGTGTTGAGTTTTTTGACAAAACCTTGCTAACAATTTTTTTTTCTGTCAACTTGTAACTTTTTTTTGATGATGTGGAAGCAAACTTTTTTTCTGTCTATATCTGCTGAACAAACTTTTTTTTTCATAAAAACTCATAACCCCTCCGCCCCCCCTCCCCCCCCCCCCCCCCCCACACACGGTCACATCTACCTATGAATCTGATCTGCTCCCTCGCTGCATGGCATGGCACTCCTAAAATATCACACTCTTCCGGTAATATGGTATGCAATGCCCATCAATGGGGACATAGTTTATTCTAAGAGGTGAAACTATGGCTTTTTGAGGACAGGCTTGCTATCAAAACAGGCCTATGGCATAGCAGTGTATGACGCGCCCTAAGCCTAAGGCTAAGCAGACAGCTACAGTGTCTAGCTGACTGATTTGTTTATTCGTTCATAGGCGGGATAAATGGATTAGGCAGTAAGATGCCTTCGTGGATAATTATATCGACTAATTATTATTCATTTTACTTGAGAAACAAGTAGTTCTTGATAAAACCAAGTATGGAATAACGTCACAACGATGGTGACTATGTTATAGGAAAGGCGGCACGAACTCACAGGTGGGCGAAAATAGGAGAATCTCATGACAACGTGCTTAGCCTTAGACTCTTAACGTTAGTCTTTTACTAGTTTAGAGCTCAGGCCTGCCTGCAGCATATGCAGGGACTGAGGGAGTCGTGGAGGGGCAATTTGATGAACCCCGGCATTCCGGGCGTGTTTTTAAAGACGGAACCTGAAATTCCCCTGGTTCAGTGGTACTGGTAGGCCCTAGCTGCTTCATTGAACTTGAACCTAGTCTAGCCTAACAGGGGCCCCTAATTACAGTTACTCACAAACCACATCATTTCTCTAAACTCTAAATGAGGCTAGGCCTAAGGCTAAGTGATTTTCATGAATTTTTATAACAAATGCTCACTAATAAAAAACCTAAACAGTACTCAGTAGGTCTAGAGTTATAGGCAATTTGGCAACTGTTCTGAAAATTTCATTAAAAAATATTGTTTATAGGGCCCTAATAGCAGGGGCTATTCCAGAATTCCTTAAAAGAGGGATCAGCAGAGTTTCGGGGGGGGGGGGGTATGGGCATGGCCATAGGGGGAGGTCCTTTCCCAGCGATTTTTTCAAAATTTAACACGTCAAAAACAAGGTTTTGGATCTGCCCATAAAAAGTTGAAACATTTGACATGTAGATCTATAGACTATAATATTAAATTTTTCAGAGCTAGGCAACATACATTTTGAATATCTTTTTTTTAAAACATTACGATTCTTTTTCAGCATTTTGTCAGCTCGGCACTGAAATAATTATTCCAGTGCCGCGCTGAAAAAAAGCTGAAAAAGCATCATGATGTTATAATTATTAACCTTGTAAATTAGCTCCAGATTCTGCCAGAATCATGAGAATGCATCATTTCAGAGTTTTTTTTTTTTTGGGGGGGGGGGGGGGGTGCATGCCCCCGGACCCCCTACGCCGGTTCAGGTATCACAGCACTGACAGCACACTTTTCAAAAATGTCTCCATGCCCCCCTCCAAAAACAACCTGCTTCCCCTCCAAAAAAATACAGCGGGAGATCTAAGCTAATTCAATCATTTCGAGTAGACATGGTTTTTTTGACAAATCATCATCTCCCTTAAGAGATTGCATGTATAGTCATGCAAAACTTTGGTATATGTACTATTTAAGCTCACGATTAAATTTTGAAACTATAGCAAGCTTGCACAAATATGTTTATGTTAGCTTGCAGTAGATTGCTCGGCATTGTAGAACAATCGCGAGCTTGCGTTTCTGATTATTATTAATATTAAGCTTGCATCTGGTAGTTGAATTCACCAGCATGCACAAATTTGTTCATCTTAGCTTGCACAAGCTTGCATCTGGTGGAGAAACTTACGTAAGGTCGCACAAATCTGTTCATATTAGCTTGCGCAAGCTTGCACAGCAGTGCGCAATTGGTTGGCGAGCTTGCGGGTCCTCTTGACAATCTTGTGCGACCTAATACAAGCTCGTATTTCTGCTGCAAGCTTAATACGAGCTTGCGGCAAGCTTGCCACGATCTTACTTTTCTATAAGGGCTTGAATAAAAGGGATGTAAAAAGTGCCATGTTCCTTTAATCTGTCAGTCACAAGCGGCTAGCTATTACTTCACCTCTTGTCATTCTGAATTGTTTGTTCCTCTTTTCCATCCATTCCAAACTGGAACTATAGATGCAATTTCATTCTGTTCGATCAAATGATTTCTATATTTCCTGTTTACATGCCAAATTTCACAATTTAAATTATTTGATTTTACTGATCATCCAAGAGAAACTATATTATTACTGTGTATATATTGCTGATTACTAACCACTGCAACCGCAGTTTTAAACTAGAAACATTACATACATGTAATGTCTGTTAAAATACAAGATTGTTTCCAAAACTCTAGGTGTAGTGTATAACCTGGTTTTCTGAGTGAACAATTGAAGGCATGCTGATTTCGAATCTAAATGAGTAAAAGTTTTCTAGTAAAACTTCAATAGTTCTGAAATGATTTAGAACTTTTGACATGTAGTAAGAAAGATGGAAATTATGACTCAAAATTGTCAGGGCTGTTGGGCTTTTACTTTAATTTAAAATAGCCTCTACAAACTTTTAGGAAAATCAGATGATAATTGTCTTAGACATTAGGGCAATTCCACCAGTTATAAAACTTTTACAAAAAAAAAAATCTTATAAAATCACAAAGGTAACCACTGCAGATGGCAGGTATTTGATCAAATTTAGTTAAACTCATTGAAAATCCAAAATTCTGTGCCACTTGAACTTTAAAATTGCCTAGCTTTAAGATGTGTATGCAGTTAAGTAGTTATATTTTGTAATATTACTTTAACAAATTTGAAAAATATAAATGCTATGATTGAAAAATAATTTGTAAAAATAAATTATGCCTGTGTACATCCGAAACCCAAAATATACTAATTGTTCTTTTACTATTAAGTGAAAGCGAGAAAAAAAACTTCACTTAATATATAAAATGAACTGTATCCCATGATTATTTTTCAGTATATTTTAGGTTTCTCACTGGGCTGCTTTCTCAGAAATAACGGTTTCGGACGTACAAAGTTTCGGACAAACAAGGTAATGTACGTCCGAAACCACAAAAAGGAACCCTTACAACTGAAATAAGAACACCTATATTTCAACAATATAATATTTTTGGTGTCGAAAAACAGGCTTATGTTCATTTAGTTGCTTTAATATGATATCAACATCTTTTTTATTATTATTTCCCTTGAATTGTTATTTAATTAAGTTTATGAATATTATGGTGGGGATGTAGGCTACATCCGAACCCAAAAAGTACAAGCATTAGCAAATTTTCATTAATCCACGGTCTGAGACAGAAATAGACATAAGGATCTAAAGCTAAGTTCAGGAGTTGGTTGTATTAGTAAAGTTTCAAAGTTATCTTCTGTTTTGATAAATACTAGTTTCTAGACGAATGCAGTTTCAGATACCAGGTATACACATTCCATGTTATGATGTTTTCCCTGTGAATATTTTGTTACATGAATATGGGTCATGAATCATGTATGAAAAAGAATTTAATTTAGGTCTTGCCTTTTTCAAATTTTAGAAATATAATTGTGAAATGTTATAGAATATATCTCAGTTTCTAGTTATGTCCAGATACATGCACAATATTGTATATTTTATACATGAAATTCAGACAAACACTGTCTCTTGAACAGTTGAAACAAGCACTTCTAGCACATTTTATGTAAAAATAGTAGTTTCAAATTTCTATTGCAGTGAGTCATCATTATGAGAAGTGAGAGTCATACATTTATTTATATTGCAAGAAGAAAAATTCACCATTTAACTCAATTATTAATAATTTTCTTTACATGTGTGTCATTATCACTATCAAATTAGGTGTATGTCCGAAACCATACAAGCAGAGCTTTCCAAAAGGTTTATGCATTTCATAGCAATGTATAAATCACCAGATTACTCTTTTATAGCTTTATCATGCATGTGGTGGACTCAAAATTAAATCTAGATACAGAGTGATACCCTAACTGCTACATTTAGGTATTGAATTCAGACGCGTTCCTCCGAAACCGAAAAATGTACGTCCGAAACCAAACTTCAAATTACTTTTTCACCATGGAATAAACACTAAAAAATTAAAATTTGTGAAGGACCCTTTACACATAAGTCTTTTCTCCAAAAATATACAGAAAATCTTTCCATTCCACACCAGACATCACAGAAATTTTATGAGATATCATGCATGTTTGCAAAATGACCATTCTCTGAGTACGTCCGAAACCGACATATTTGACTAATTTTTCTTCCAAACTACAAAAAATAACAAAATTTTTAATAGTGATACTTGTAAACAAGACAAGACTGTACTGAAACATCACTTTTACTATTATATATATTGATAAATTTATTACTAAATATAGCACAGAACTGTCTGAAGTGTACGTCCGAAACCGTGGAATTGCCCATTAGTGAAAAGTATACGCTACTGGTAATTCTGTGTTCAGGTATAGATTATACTGGCCTAGCAGAACATAGAGGAAGATATCCATAGGTCATGAATCACTATCTCACATTATTTTTGTACATAGATACTCAAGGTTGACTTATCATATCAACTGATGTTTGCAACAATGATTTGTACCATTGTTTTTTATGGAAACAAAATGACTTGATATCAAACTTTAGTACAAAATTTCAATGTATATGTAGCCATGAGTGTGTGTCACATTGGCATTTTATTAAAAATAGGACTTCATTTATCACTAAAGTGGTATTTTTTTGTTTTGCAGGCACCTAGAATTTCTCGTTCAAATGTGACTCAATCTACACCTATTTCCCGGACTTCTACTTGTGGTTACCGTCCAGAGGTGATCAGACCAACAGTGCCCCCTTCTCAATTTGTTCATGATGTGGTTAACCTGACTAATTTAATGAGGGGAAATATTTTACGTGCAAATATGCCTGTACCTGTCAGAGTTCCACTGCAACATCACCATGGTATTCCAATACGCAGATCTGCTGCCACAATTCAACAAAATATAGCACTTAGACAAAGAATGCTGCCACAACAAAGATTAGGGGGTCAGCCTTTAAGGAGGATGCCCGTACCTGGTATGATGATGGGAATGCGCTCAGGCATATCAGTCATGCACAACAGTACTACTTTACACAGAGGTGCTGTGGGAATGCAGTCCATTACAGCTTCAGTAACAGGGACTGTTCTACAACACAGTTCAACTCGTGTGCAAATGAGAAGCTCTTCCCTTCCCCAAGGCAGAGGGGGAACTTGAGATCTTTACACCATCTGCCCTTGAGATTAATTGTCAACCGCTCGCCACTAGAATTGTTCTGCATGTATGTATTTTTGTTCTCTGCAAAAGAAATGCAGTTTTTGGCCGTTAGCCATGCATATTTGTTATGCACACAAAGGCAAAATTAGTCAGTGACACTAATACTTGTTCCGTTTCTGACGTCTAAGCAACTCAAGGCTGTTGCCGATACATGTATGTATACATACATATGTATGTATGTAATAATGTATGCATATAACAAGTACTCTATAGGGTAGCCTTGTAAATCACATTGTAGTTCTAGTCAAATACAAAAGGGCAAGACCATCGTGATGTATTCAACATTGTGACAGTTTTATTTTTTTGTGTTGGCTGCCAATATAAAATATAAAGTGAAACCCCTAATATGATCCATGCATACAATCACACATTGACTCTAGTTGTATCTATTGGTCATATTGTGGAAAAATCTATCCATAAAATGTAGCCAGGCGGCAATATTCAATCGTGATGTATGCAACATCATTGTGACACTAGTTTTGAACTTTATGAAAACTTTAGCCTATAACCTGTCAGTAAATATTTTTTTAAATATACTCTCTATTCTATCGAGTTAATGCCCTCAATTTTTCTTCAATAGTAGAAAAATCTGTATCCGCTAGCTTCTTGTTTTTCTGGAAACTGTTGATACAAGCGTGATGTATGCAACATATTTACCATGATTTATGCAATGGTCTGTCAACATGTCAAACAGAAGGAGTAATTAAATTGGAAATGTAGACTATTTTTATGCACTTTACATTTGAAATTGTGTATGATAATTATGAAGTTAAAACAGGAAACACTGCCGCACATTTAGCACATGGTTATGTCACCATAACAACTACATCACATTTAAAAATTATATATTTTAATAATATAACATAAATTTACATAAATGTTTACATAAATAAATGGCCAGATTCCCGATATATAATCTTCTGTGTATTTGTTAAATTGGTTAGAAATCAATGTCTGCTTTCAAAATTCAAATTATGTAAAATATTTGTATGATTAATAGTAATGATAACTTTTAATAGAAATACATCTAGAGCTCTCTGTAATACCAGTTTAGACATATATAGAACAGCATCCACGACAGTTGACTATCGGCCGCTGTTTAAATTACATATCACCCCTGCGAAAGAATTATGAAAAAATTTCCAACATTATCACTGATAGCAGAAATCATGTTTGTGATCACTGGTGATGACAGGGATAAAATGTTTGATAATTAATCCCATCTGGTGTAATATAATACATATAATACACACAGTTCATAGTTGGGTGCATTTTTGCAACATATTGATGTTTACAATAGATATAGATATAAGCTAGCTAATATTAAATGGGTTTTTTTTGGGGGGGAGGGGCGTTTGGAGGGTTTGGAGGGTTTATCAAAATTACTTGCCTTTGCTGGCGATATATTCATGATTTCTATGGTCTTCTAATATTTAACAGGTAAATAATCTATAAAACGAGATTTTTGTCAAATCTCGCCATTTTACATGTTTGACCCCATATTAACATGAAATTATTAAATTAAAGCAAAAATCTTCTGAAATATCAAATATAATTTGAAAGACCTATCACTAATAATATATATTCTAACACATCTATGCAATCAAATATACTTCTAAAGAGAATCACATTAATTTGAATACGCTCCTAACTAACATTGTAAAGGTTTGTTATGTTTTATACTTTTCAATGAAATTACATGTTGCGTACATCACAATCCTGTTGCGTACATCACAATTTCATCTTTGTGCGGTAATCCCCCGCTTAACTAATTATACAAATGTTATAGCATTTGTACATAATATGGGTTATAGGAAACTTGTTACTTTAATTAAAATATATTGAGAATGTTCACCAGATATTCTTCATAGTAAAATAAATTACATTTTTTTGTGACATACGCAACGTTGCATACATCACGACACTTAAATCTCGGAATAAACCAAATGTTCAAGAAATGTTTTTGTTTTCTTTGCATAGCGTCAAAGCATACCATCCCATGATCACCTATCACCCTTGAACTAAGTAAAATAATTCAGATAATAATTTTTCATCAACATTGAAAATACCTATCAATTTGTATGAAAAAATAGCAAAAAATTACCACTAGGTGGCGCTGCGAAAATATATTATTAATATCAGTCAGAATGAATAAATTCAGACAAAAAGTTTTGAGCAAAGCTGTTATTTGTCTAAAAATAAGGTTAATTTTGTGTTTGAATGCTTTTAAAAAAATAGGTGTTATGTCGCAATTCCGTGGTTTTGCCCAAAATCTTTTGTTATGAGAGGAATACTTGGCTACCCAGCATACTCAAACATTGACCCTGTATTGTTTCTATGTTATTGCACCCGGAATGTGTCCAAAACATACCACTTCCGATAGAAACAAACCTGCCCAAAGACAAAAGGTAAGTTTCTTCATTATAGCATTAGGTTAAAGAATTGGGACAACAATGGAAATGCTGCCGCGAATTTTACACAGCCCTTGATGCACTAAAATGGAGGAGGCTCTATTTATAACATAATCTCACTCTGTGATTCATTATACATTGTAGTTAGAAAGAGTTAAGTTCCCGACCAGACACTATGATCTACATTTGTGAAAGCTGAAAATTACTGAAGAATATTGCACAAATGTACTGCGAAATGTAGCTATTGCGAATAAGAAATAAATTATTCATTCAATGTGACATAGCCGTCACATGGGTGGATCCATCAGACTATAGTCCCAACATGAAACCAACATATGATCAATTGTATCAGGCTTCTTGGCTATTCACTAATGTTTTGAACTGTATACCTGATTGATGTCAATAAATTTTCTGAAATAATTCACGAACCTCTAAGAGATCACATTAATTATTATGATATAAATTGACCAAGGCTTGTTGTTCCGCTACTAGAATATAAGTTGTATGATATTTTTAAAAGAACTGGTAGTGCCTACGTCCAATTAGTTAAATATTGTTTCATCTTCAGCAATCAATGGTTTTTAAAATGTAATGTTTATTTGTATCAAAATACATGTATTTTAAAACTCATCAACCTTCAGTACTAAGTATTAAAAACATGTCAAGATATAGCTACGCTATTGCTATGAGGTTTCCGTTATTATTTGTGATTTTGTGGATATCTTTTTGTACCAGTATTTTTAATACATCTTGCTCAAAATCTACTCAGTTACATTATATTTACAGAATTATATAAAAAAAATGGTTTAAAACTTTTTAACATTCAGTACTAAGTACTAGAGACAGGTTGAAAAAAACATGGCTAGCAGGTTTAGGGACTGGCCCAGGCTAAAATCGTCAAAAAATCGGTGATTTTATTTCGGGTTCTTAATATGACCATATGATGTAAACATGTACATAGACTAGAACTGCAAATTTTTATAATTTTTGTGCTGCGCACTTACCAGTTAGACTAGATATAGAGACGAAATTCCCGCATTTCTTATTTTTGACATGGTTGTCAATAATTACAAATCAGGAATTTCGTCTCTATATCTAGCCTAACTGGTGAATGCGCAGCAAAAAAATTATAAAAATTTGCAGTTCTAGTCTATGTACATGCTTACATCATATGGTCATATTAAGAACTCGAAATAAAATCACCGATTTTTTCATGATTTTAGCCTGGGCCAGTCCCATTGTCATTTGATAAAAAAAAATTGTTTCTATTTTGTTGAAGTCTACTCTCTGACCATTATATTGTCGCCGATATGTAATAGTTAATATGACTAATATGCTAAGATCACTTGTATCTTTTTTGTTTGTATGAATAATCTGATCCACAATGTTATTATTCTATTTATTTTATTTTTGTTGGTTTAACAATGTTAAGTCATTAGCTTTATCTTCAACTCATAAATGTTTCCTTCTCTGTTGTGTTAGGTTGAATATCTACCATAGTCGTCCGCTTGGTTTGCAGCTGTATTTGTCACTTTGAAGTGACAGATGCGCTGTCAATGCCAGCTGGCAAGTTGATTATACATAGTTTTTGATAATGATAATAAAGTTGTACAATAACTGAGGACAATCTAATGTATTATGAATGGCTTATTAATAAGCTATATTTAGCCTACCAACTAAAATAAAATATATATCTCCAATGGTTTTGATTTATTAACATATCATTCATTATTTCTGTGTACGCATAGCACATTAGTAGGCCTAATGCTTGACTGGGAATTTTTAAAAAAACAAAATAGTACATGTTGGGTTGGATTGTGGGGATCAGCGACCGTCTCCCTTTTGACCTGTGAGGCCAGACGAGATTGTGTAGCTGACGAGTTATATTTTCATGTCGGGCCTCACCCACGTTATCTTTGCCCTGTATTTCGATGGCCCCGTGCACTCACACAACAGACTGACGTGTCGCTCTGCTCGCGTAGAATAAGCCACGTGGCTTAGGCAATCGCGTCTTATCCAATATCTTGTGCACAGCAGCTTACATGTTTGATTGATACAATAAATGAAAGAAAGAAGAATTATGGATTCAACGATGTTTTATTGAGACCCGCCACCTCGGCGAAGAATAGATTGCATGCATGATGCATGATGGCGGCCCCTCGACCCCTCCTCCCAATAATAGTGTGACCAGACGCTTGAAACGAACAAGCACCCTTCTGATCATCACTATACAACGTCTATTTCATCAATAATCTGCATTTTGTGGTCACCAACCTACTTATCAATAATGGTGACCCCAGATGATGAAACAAACACGCAACCTTCTGCTTTAGATTTTCTCGTCACCACAAGCCAATAATGTTGGGCGGTTGGCCAACATGGCGGCCCCTCGTCCCAATAGGATGACCGGTCACCAGGATGGCCAGTCAAAATGTCAAGCATGCAAAGAGCATGCAATCATCAAGGATGCAGAGAGGATGCAAGGAGGATTCAAAATAGTCCGAAATGTGAATGTGCAAGCATAATAAAGAAAACATGCACAGGGGATGCCCACAGACGAATTATTTAAATGAGCACATCCTTGCTTGGATGCAAAGGATGCATAAAGCATCCCTGGTTGCATCCCCTGAGCATCCTCTGTTGCATCCCCTGTATCCCTTGTAGCAGCCTCTCCATCCAAAGCTACATACACCCAACACAGCCCCAAATGCACCACTAGCCTCCCTCCCCACAAGAAAATCCTGTTACAAACCAAAGTGAATTTTAATTTCCATGTCACACACTTTTTTCTAGTATGGTTGTCATACTTGGTGTCTTACAGGACCCCTGTTTTCCACTCAAATCACCACATTCAAATCACCACAATGTGTCTCGTCACTGCCCTCGCTGGAAAAACTAGATTTCGGTGAATACTTTCATTGGTCGAGCTTAGTGAACATTTAGCGAATGTCAATGAATTTTCTCCCAATAAATGCAAGACGAATGCTCAGCAAATGGTCAGCGACTGTTTGCCACGCATGTATGGCGAACAATCAGAAAATGTAGCCTACATGGCCTACATGGCGACTAATTCCACTATTGCATGACGAATGTTCGGAGAGCATTCGCTGAAAATTTCCAATTAGCGCCGGGCGGGGGCCCTAGGGTAGTGGTTAGCACCGCTGCCTTTCACGCCAGAGTCCGGGGTTCGGTTCCCGGTCTCGGCGGTTTGAAAGAAACAAAATTGTTTCTTCCCCATCCACGTGTGAAAGTTAGTATTGTGGGGAGCCTCCGTGACCGAGAGGTAGCGTGCTCGGCCTCAGACCGCCAGGGCTCGAATTTCGAATCCTGTGTCTGGAGGACAGTGTCATCTCAATCATCTCACCATCCTCAGGAGGTTCTCCTGGCCCAGTTTAGCCTATATGTGCACAAAGGTGGCCTAAAGCCCGATTCATTTCATTTCCAATTAGCGCCATGTATAGATCTAGTTATATAGGCCTACTATTATCATCAGGGAATTATTAGCCTGCATGATATCTTGATGTAATATAAAGGTTTTGATTTGTACAGTAATCTCCACAACTGATTTGTTTGTATACATAGAAAAAGATTACTTGTAATTATAAGCACATACCTGGATGCAGTTTTTATGCTTGGAAAAGTCAAATATAATCTCTATGTTTAGTTCAACCTATTTGTCATGGTTACACTTCAAGATGGCCCCATTGACAGTGTGACAGCTGACAGTGTGAAAATACACCATTTTCTCTAGATGGCTGCCTAAGTCTGAGAGGATAGTTTTGAAGATAGTCCCAGGATTCATTGCTCATATCTGCACTGCAGCTAAATATAAGCCAATCAGATTGCCGGTATATTTAAAGCTGAGGATGCAAGATGCATCCTTCTGGCATCCCTTGCACCCAGTGCCTAGTCATCTACAGATACAGCAGGATGGAAAGAAAAGGATGCAGTTTGTGGTGCATCCACAATGCATGCCTTTCACATCCTCTGTAATTTGTTTGTATCCTCTCTGCATCCCATTTGCATCCTCTGCATCTCAGGGTGCAAAATTGCATTCTTTTTGCATCCCTTTTGCATCCACAGTGTTGAAACTCCCTGCATCCCCTATTTATGGCTGCATCCACATTTCATCCACAATGCATCTCATGCATCCCATGCATCCCCACTACATCTTCAATACATCCTAAATGCATCCAATTTAGAGATGCAACTTTGACTTGGAGTGCGGACGGCCGGAGTCTAACCTCAAACTTACTCTGAGTCCATACCCGCCGTGGCAGTGGGCGAAGATGAAGTAAATAGGATAACTATTTATTGTAGATAATATCAACTTGCTATGTGCAGCTCACGTCGGGGGATGAGTGGAGTGGCACATACACTCGCTTTGACTGCCGGTGTGAAGTTTCTGAAAACGGTGCCGTGGGTATGAATTGCTGTTAACGAAACTCGTCAGTTTCTAACACGCCAAGCCAAAACCGGCCCAGATTGAAATCGGTCGGGATTGCAGCCCTATCCTGTCACTGGCGCCACATTACCCCTGGGTTAAGTGACAAAGCATATCGAAAACCTATTGATTGTGGATACGGTGACAGGTTGAGACCTGCTAATTTACGATTATTCGATAAGACCGCCCGAGCTATGCCAAATTATACAATTTTCATACTCGAACAATTCAACAATACAACACGAAAAATTCAAGTCGTCATGGTGAAAAAAATACAGTGTGGGTAGTTAGCGAACAGCGGCTGGTGCAGCAATGACCATTCTCTCCAAGTCCAATTAATCCCTTTCCTCTTAGCAAATGTCACTGATAAAATATACGGTCATGCTGACAATTCGTTGTGTCTCGTCCAACTGAATCAACTTATTTACTTGATACATTACGAAATCACTTATTTTAAGTACATTTCAAAATTACTTACTTAAATTACATTTTATTATTACTTACTTGAATTACATTTCATATAATTTAATAATGCCAGGCCTGGCGAAATCCATATACAATTTAATTATTGTGATGCGTGCAGCTGGTCCCGTCGTATATATATCATTAGGCGCTATATCCACGTGAACCAACTGTACGAATCGGGCAGGTGTGTGGATGGTATGTTCAACACGTGTTTGTGTAACGATCTTATCCGCTTTTGCTTTACCGTTATTGGGAGTACTAGTACTGCTGCGAACATCTGTCCGTTTGTTCGGTGGGTTTGGATCGACGGCATCACTTTGCAAATGTAAAGGTATGCGCGAGCACATGCAAAAACTTCCATTCTCCCCGTTAGCGCGACTACCCGAGAAGTAATGTTTGTTCTGGTATGCAGCGCTTTATAAAGTGTTGGTGGGTTAAGCAACCGTGCTCCGGCCGCATTTGACTGTTTCAACTCCAAGCGTCGAAGACCGTGTATTGGTACTCTTATCCGAATTAACTCCAAACCTTAAAGATTTCGGAGTAGTCGTACTACGTGATCGTGCTCGCAGCTCACGATTGATCGCAGAAGGCTTTTTAGTCGTGGATTTCAGCTTGTGTTGTGCGTCACGTGATGTTGTGTGTTACATGTCTCGGGCTCACCCTCAATATGCGCTGGTTTGATGCGGTCTGCGGTGACTGTCTCCACCTTGCCTTTCATTAGGATTTTTAACACTCGGCCACTCCTTGACACGACCTTATAAGGTCCATTGTAAGGGGCAGTCAGTGGTGAATTGGAATGTGTCTTTTTGTGATGTGTCACGCGAGGGCATAGCCGGTGACATGGCTACCCGTAACTTGTCTGAGTAACGTCCAAATCTGTATGTGCGTCGACTGTATATTTCTCTGTGAAAATTCACCGGCAACCTGAGTGCCATGCCGTAAACCATCTTGGCGATCAATCTGCCCAAAAGTTCTTTTACGGCAGATCAGATGCAGAGTATTACTGCTGGCAACGTAATATTCCACGGGTTCGGTGATTCGTGTGCAATAATGGCGGCCTTTAGCTGACAGTGAAAACGTTTGACCATACCATTCGACTGAGGGTGGTAGCTCGTTTTAGGATCTTTGATAATGCCGTATGTATGTGCGTCGACTGTATTTTTCTCTGTAAATTCACCGGCAACCTGAGTGTCATGCCGAAAACCATCTTGGCGGTCAATCTGCCCAAAAGTTCTTTTACGGCAGATCAGATGCAGAGTATTACTGCTGGCAACGTAATAGTCCACGGGTTCGGTTATTCGTGTGCAATAATGGCGGCCTTTAGCTGACGGTGAAAACGTTTGACCATACCATTCGACTGAGGGTGGTAGCTCGTTGTAGGATCTTTGATAATGCCAAACTGGTTACACAAAACGAGCAATCTATCGCTGAAGAAAGCATCAGGAACAGTTTCGGCTTTAATGTCTACTAGCGGTATGGCTTCGGGCCAACGCGTGAAATGATCAATGCAAGTTAACAAATATTTGCAACGAAAATTGTTTCGCCTTTTACATAGGCCTATGTAATGTCTGTTGTGAATTCTGCAATATAGGCCATGTGCCTTGTTTGACGAAAAAATATAAATGTTAAGTCCGATCTCTGCTCGGACCTAGACTGCTATGGGATAAACGGGGGACGAAATGGGGTTATTAATGAAGATGCAATAAAGGTCGTCAAAAAGTTAAAGGGCGACGGGGACGTTAAATGTTAATGGAGAGGTGTTAATGGGCAATGGGGAGGCGTTGAAGGGCGACGAAGATGTGCTGAAGGGTGGCAGAGAGTGACGACAATACGCGACAAGGCACTAAGGGGCGACGAAGATGCGTTAAAACCTGATGGAGAGATGCTGAAGTGTGACAGAAAGGCATTCATGTGCGATCGGTTATTTTAAAAGGTAACGGGAATGGATTAAAGGGTGATAAACAGGCATAACAGGGTGACAGGGAAGCGTTAAAGGCCGATAATGAAGCATTAATAGGCCATGTGAAGGCATCAAAGGGTGATGGGGATGTGTTGAAGGTCATTAAATGATGACGAAGTCCATAAAGTGTGATGGGTGCTGCATTGAATAGCGACAGGGAGGCATTAAAGGGCAATGGGGAGGCGTTAAATGGTGACCATGAGGCTTTAAAGAGACCCTTAAGGAGCGATGGGAATGCGTTAAAGGGTGACGAATCAAGTGCAAAGGGCGACAAAAAGGCGCTAAAGGATGGCGGAGAGGCGTTCAAGGGCAACGGACAGGCGTTAAAGGTCAATCCTAAGGTGTTATTAGGTGATGTAGAGGCATTAATGAATGCATTAAAGGGCGATGGAGAAACGTTAAAGAACGACAGAGCAGCGTTAAATGGCTGCAAAGAGGTGTTAAAGGGCGTGGAAGATGCACTAAAAGGCGACAAAAAGGGGTTAAAGGGTGATGGAGAAGAGTTAAAGGGCAATGGGGGTATTATTGTTTTACTGTATCTATACACACGACAAAGTAAATGGAAGGTTTGCGTTAACATTGTCCTAAAATTTGGTATTACTTTTAGGTGAAAATATAATTTTTGGTAGGCATAATTACAAGTATTGACTGCAATCTTTGTGGTCATGTTTTGTCTCTAAAAATACTTTGGAATTGTTTGTCTTTCAAAAATGATATCCAATTATTTTTTTAGCCTTGCATACAAGGCGGCCATCTTAGATTTTACAAACAATACATTGTCTATACCACAACTAACCGGAATGCTTTTCGATGATTTCACCGTCAATTATCAACCGATTATCATGAAATTTTGTAGAAATCATTTTTCAACAGAATCCTAATATCCCTGAAAATTTCGTAATATTATATTCAATATTTCAAAAGTTAGACCATTTGACATGATGTAGTAAACTAAAATTATGACGTCCCTCTTTAACTCATTCAAGACGGCACTTTCAATACATACATGTTTCTGAGGACAGGACATTTTTCAAATGTTTACTTTTTATGACGTCATATAACACGAGTTATCTCGGGCTCTGTCCTGTACCGTCAAAGTAGCTTGCCCGAGATATCTCGGGCTCCGTCTGGAATGAGTTAAACCCATTAATCTAATTCTAGAATTTTATCACATGTCAATTGGTCTAACTTTTGCAATATTAAATATAATTTTGCGAATTTTTTACCGACGTTAGGACATGACTTGAAAATTGCCTGTGCTAAATTTAAAGGAAATTGGTTCATAATTGACGGAGAAATCGACGAAAAGCATGCGCTACAGGCCACACTGCTATGGCCACACTGCTATGTCAGGCATACGTGAAAGGCAGTAGCTAATCGTACGTGATTCTTCATAATGTAACTCTATGAGCGGCCTCGTTTACGAAATGACGGGCTCCCATTGACTCTCATTATAACTTTCCCGTACGAATAGCCACTCCGTACATGAAAACCCTACGGTAGACACCAAAATCATGAATATGCTCATGTTCTGTTGAAAATTATATCAATTTATTGTTTAACCTTGCACAAATGGCGGACATCTTGGATTTTACCCAGAATGCAATGTCCCAAAATACTTTTTGACCACACCACTATATTATGTCAGGCATCCCCGAAAAAACCCTTTGGTAGACACCCAAATCATGAATCATTTTATTCTGTTGAAATTATATCAATTCATTGTTTGACCTTGCACAAATGGCGGCCATTTCATTTCAGCCTATCTACAGATCTTATTTTTAACGTTTTTCCTGCTTCCGGGTGATTGGCAGCCATTTTGAAAAATTCAAATTATGTTAAGACAAGTATGTAAAACAATAAGACATGACATGCATTTCAACCATGTCAGTCTATTGTAGGTCTTCACTCCCCATCGCGAACGGAATTGACGTGCATAGAAAATTATTGATATAGTTCTTGGTGTAGGAGGGCGGGTGGGGGGGGGGGGTGTTGTTAGAAGTAGAAGTATGAGGAGAATTGTAGACTAGTGGGGTTGCTGAGCACAATTATTGAGAATGTCAAGTCTGTTGATCAGATACATTTTTATGATGTAGCAAACGTGCCATTATTTCTGACATATAACACATATAAATTGTAAGGATTCGGGTCAATGAATATCATGTACAAATGCCAATAATAATTGCTGGGGTACTATAGTAGGCCTACTGTGGGCTTGCTATGTCTCACAGTCGCAAATTATCTCAGCGACAGACGACAGTAGACCTATGGGGGGTGGTGGATCGATCGTGTTGCTGACATGAATATGTTGAAGTGTTACGTTCCACCATCTTCATCAACTCCATCGGACGACGGGAATAAATAATTCTCATTAAATCATTCTTCAGGTATTTCTCACTTTATTGAAGTCTAGACATTCATATAACACACAGTTCCCAAGCAGAGTGTGGCGATCGGTGCCATGCGGCTAAGCCCCTGAGCTCTCGACTGAACGTCCGCCTGCTTCAGTGGCAACGAGTTAACTGGAGGCGCGCTTTGCTGAAGGCGCGCTTGATTCGCTAGTCAGAACGAGGCTTGGTGGACCCTGGCCACTCGTCAGTGGTCGGGGAACGCCGAGCAGTCCCGAACGTTGAGACGCTAACCCCACAGATCTACCCACAGAACTACTGTTGATCTACCTTGACACCATGCATACTCATCATCTATTAGACTAATGCTGGCCCAGACATCCTAGTATGTGGAAAAAATGGTGGCAGGTACATAAAGAGGGGGGGGGGGTAATTAGGTATTCGACTCTGAGCCCTTAGACTAAACTGTTGGTGTTTGCTGATAGCCGGCCAGCCCCAGAAAACACAATATGTTGAAGTAATGTTGATTTAATGCTGGCCAGCATCATAAACGGTGGACCACCAATAACCAACATATTGGTTCAACGTATTAATTGGTTCTTGCTGGGCCGTTCTAATTTGAACACCTGTCCCTTTTGAACGTTTAATTCAGGTTTTGAACGTTTTTTTTCTAAAAAGAACAATTATCGTCTTTGAATGCTGTTCATAACGTAGTGTTCATCCCAGAAGAACGGCGAAAATCGTTCAGAACGGCTGTTCTGAACGAGAGGTTGGCTAAAAATCATGATTGTAGTTCAACTTCTGAACGCCAATCGTTCGAACGGCACTCACCACATGGAACGGCCGTTCTGGTTGATTTTTTTACAGGGGCTACAAATAATATGAGATAAATTTAGAATTTGTACCGTTTTTAAAAATGGTAAAAATCAGGAAACATTTGAAATCTTTAGCTAAAATTCGTTGCGTAGGCATAAGCCACAAGTTAGAAATTGAAAAGGGTAGACACAACCATGTACCAAAGAGTGAACAATTGTGTATGAATTGTAACTTCAAAGTGATAGAAGATAAATACCATGTGATATTGATTTGTCCTAATAGTAGGCCTAGACCTATTAAGATTTGAGTCGAATTCTATTTATTTTACCTAAATATTACACTCGAGAAACCATCTTTAGAACGAGTTTGTCAATTGATGAATAATAAAAATGCTGATGTCATATGTAAATTAGCAGCATTTGTACACCATGTATTACAGAGACAGTCAGCCCCTGAACTTGTATTTGCACCTTAGAGGCCTTTATTGTACGAATAGGGCCTAACTAATTAATTGAATTGAATTGTCATATGTGGCTATTCATAAAAAAAGAGATCACAGATTTTGTAGGCCTACTAAAAATGTTCTACCTGTCCCTTTAAATTATGTTAACTAAACCATCAAATATGACTAAAATCATGTGCATGAAAAAAACATAAAAGGATAAGATCTTGTGCTGTAAAAAAACTGAAACTCAACTGTACATGCGTGCGTGCATTTGGAAACTGGAGCCAGCTTCTTCTTCTTTCAATGAAGCGCCCCTCCTTATTAGGAGCTCTTTGGGTTGGATACTGTGGTGTCTGTTAAGGTTAACAGCTCAGCTCTGTGGGTATGTAGTCTGTAGATCATCTGACTGGCTATTTTTTCAATGGCGTGTTTGTCGCACTCAGACACTAGGTGGCTCACACGATTATAGTCCAATATAATTTGGAGATGTGTTACTCTTGACAAGCAAGTCCATCCATGGACCAGTTTCTCAAAAAGCTCAAGGAATTGAGCACGAGTTAGTTGGAGATTTTTGCAGGTGAAAATAAAATGTATGTTATCCTCATATTCTATCCCACAAAGAAGACATATGGGGTTCACAGAGCGTTGATTAAAAGCAGCTCTCCTGGATTGTAGAATATAGACTCCCAGAAGCAGTCTAGCTCTGAAAATCGCATGTCTCGATGGACTAAAACAATAGTAGGTCAAGTCAACTTGATTGAAATTGTGTTTATCTTTTTGCTCAGAACTACAGACTGCTAAATCCACTTATCAGCATGTAGACTTGGGCTTATACTGATGAAACACACAGCAATTGGAATTAGACAGTAGATCAAGTGAAGTTATCAGAGTATTTTTTTACCTTCCAAAACGATTTACAGAAGCAAAATTGGGATGAACAAGACACCAAGTTGACTTAGCTCATTGTTACTCCAGGAACACAGAATATGCAGAGATTGTTCCTAGATCAACAATGAACTAAGTCCAGGCATTTCCCCTGTATTGTCTCCACAAGTCTCAGAATAACAATGCTCTAAGTGCACTTGCACCGTTTTTGTCCTAGAACCAAGAGCCTGCCCAGTCAACAATGTGATTTCAGAGTGAGCTCACTGTGAGAACACATTAAGCTTACTGTGCGATTACATTTTGAGATCACAGTGATCTAAAAGTGTAACCTCACAGCAAGCCCATAGTGAGCTCACAGAGTGAACTCACAGAGAGATCACTGCGAGACCACTGTGAGCTCATACCACGAGGCCACAGTGAGATCACAGTCAGCTCACACAATGAGCATATATTGTGAGATCACAGTGATATAAAAGTGTAATCTCACAGTGAGCCCATAGTGAGCTCACAGAGTGAACTCACAGCGAGATCACTGCGAGACCACTGTGAGCTCATACCACAAGGCCACAGTGAAATCACAGTTAGCTCACACAATGAGCTCACATTGTGAGATCACAATGATCTAAAAGTGTAACCTCACAGTGAGCCCATAGTGAGCTCACATAGTGAACTCACAGCGAGATCACTGTGCGACCACTGTGAGCTCATGCAACGAGGCCACAGTGAGATCACAGTCAGCTCACACAATGAGCTCACATTGTGAGATCACAATGATCTAAAAGTGTAACCTCACAGTGAGCCCATAGTGAGCTCACATAGTGAACTCACAGCGAGATCACTGTGAGACCACTGTGAGCTCATACCACGAGTCCACAGTGAGATCACAGTCAGCTCACACAATAAGCTCACATTGTGAGATCACAATGATAAAAAATGTAACCTCACAGCGAGCCCATAGTGAGCTCACATAGTGAACTCATAGCGAGATCAGTGTGACACCACTGTGAGCTCATACAACGAGGCCACAGCGAGCTCAAGTGAGACCGCACAGTGACTCCCATTGAGGTAGGCCTAAAAGTGTAAACTAACGGTGTTAAAAGTAAGAATGTTAAACAAAACACTCAGAAAAACTGGTTAAAATGTACAAAAGCTTTATTTGCAAGTGTAACAATTTAATTCAACTTCCTCTTCAATTGCGTGTTTGCATTTGAAAACAATGTGTCAAGTCGACATGGTCCTGTGTTGGACAGATATTATGCTGATATGTGTTCCTTTTCACGAGAATAACAATGTGCTAAGTCGACTTGATCTGCTGTTTTAATCTGAATTTGGAATAAATGCAAACATGATACATATTATAGGTGACTTAGCTGGTTTTCATTCTAAAGGCCAAAAATGTCACTTAGCACACTATTGTTTTAACCCATCGGTCTATTTGTAGCAAGGGAGGAGCTGGCGGCTATCCACAGACTGTGTGGCGAGTTGAGGGAACATGTATTAAGTTCGAGGTATTGTAATGAAGATTTATTGATGGCTGTAGATTTAATGCTGTTATCCCAATATTCATCAATAATTTTAAGAGCACACGTTTTAGACATAGATCCATGTAGAAAATGGAGGAAGTTCAACATTACATTGTTTTAGACGTAACATTGCATATATAAACCATGAGTGTGAAGATCTGGGTTTAATAGCAAGTTGTTGAATTGCAAGACGATATACAATCGAGGAAGGTTTATGACTAATGCATGTTACAAGACTCACTATAGCTTTATCAACCAAGGCCTCTATGGGAGGGATACCAGACATCAGATAAATTGCTTCATTAGCAGTGGTATCTGGGAGACTTTGGAGACGTCGTAAAATGCTGCGCAGATGTAGGTTTAATTGAATAAAATGTTTTTTCTTCAAAGTGATTGTGTCAAGGCCCCCTGTGGTGGTTCACGAGCAACCTGCTCGTGCCCCGCCACATGGGATACCTATTGTGGAGGTAGCCCAAAACCTCGGCCATATCCCAAGACCACAGCCACAACAAGCGACCAGCATGGACATCGAGTTCCGGTGTGGTCGCACAAATGACCGCATGATTGCCAGAGGTTGCCCCTTCACCATTTTCCAAGTAGCAGAGGCCTTTCGCATCAACATTCTGCAGCCCAACTTGGAGTTTGAACTTAACGCCCTCCGCAACAATCTGAGACCCCCAGCAGCCCAACCACCGACCATGCTCATAGATGGAAACATCAGAGAACATCGAACGCAGGACATTATGGAGCCAGAACACACAGCTGATGTTTAAAGAATCCCTACTGACACCAATCCTGAACATGAACTTTCGCACCCCTGATGGCTATTCCGGCAGACGCCTCATAAACTGTAATTCACGTTCTTTGTTATCATTTTATCGCACTTGTATATATCATAAAACTGACGAACTCTAAAAAAGTCTCTACTCACCAACAGTTAGATGCTATCTCCATGTGGAGACCCGCATCAACCGTACCTGTTAAAACGTTAACATAAAACATAATGTATATATAAAATTCTGTTCATATGCATCTTACAATTCTTCTATATTAAAACTTATTATATATAGATATAGAATAAATGTTTTTATTCGCCACATTATCTTTATAAATGTGAAACCAATTCTAAATCATTGCATTGTCCGCCCGCATACTCACAATCATCCTGTCCAGATGCCGAGACACCTTCTCCGTACTTCTGCCGCCTTTCTGCCACCGACCGTCCTTCACCACTTTCACGCTCTGTTTCAAACCCATCCATGCTCTGTCCGTCCACCGGCCGATAAAAACACCCCGCCTAACCATTGGCCCGATAAGAACCTGCATCAAACCAAACAACATAAGATATTCACATGTATGGGCCCAAAAAGAGCCGCCTAAGTATTAAAACCGCTCACTTACTATACTTTGTCGCTTTAGACACTTAAGCCGTTCTAACATGGTTACATGACTGCTGGTACCTAACTCCGCTTTCATTCTTCAACTTGATTAAAAGGTTATTGCCCTTATCACGTTTTGATCTAATATCTCATAAACATTTTACGCTTCCAATCCCTCAAATGAACAGCACTTGTGTCCCGGCCGGATAAGGTTCACTTTGTCCGGCCGGAGCAGGAGTGCGTGTTTGCCCGGCCGGACAAATACAATTTTGCCCGGCCGGACAGGTACGTTATATGCTCCTCTATCCGCCCGGACAACCATTTTTTCCGGCCGCACCTATATTGTTTGGCATTTTAGAATGTTTTTCACTTTACAAAAATGTTAAAACTGTGATGTCATATACTAATTGTTGCTATGATACTGTTCTGTAATAAACAAATTGTATACTTCCTCACCGGAAGATTACTATATAAGGAGACACAATAACCATGTTCTGTCACTCTGTACCTGAAGAAGGCAATAGCCGAAACTAGTAGTATAATAAACATCAAGATGAAGTAGACCTGCCTTTGTTCTACTTTCCATCACATAACCTGAGCAATCAGATGCAGTATAGCTAACAAACTTTAGAGGATACTGAATCCCACCTTTGATTTTGATGATTTAGAGAGTACAACCAACAGAACAACCATCATGCTCCAAACAACACAACAGTCGTCATCAACACCAGTAAACCCAAAAGACATGACCACAGCAGAACAGCAACCACCATTGCAATCTCCTAATGCCAAACAATCGGTACCAGGTCTAAACACTATACAACCAACTGCGCAGAAAACCCTAAAAGACGAAATATTACAACTAGGAACACGCACCAGCACCCCAACAAAAGGATGCAGCATCAGACTCATAGATGTTCAAAATTTAATGGGAGGCAACCAATCTATTAACCTAGAAGACTACGACTCTGCCAATGAAGATGGAGATATTACACAAATTAACAACAACCAGGATGCAGATATCAGCAATAACCTCACCAATCTACACCAGGCAATGATAACATCTCTTATTGTGCAACAGCCCACCACTAAAGTGATAAACAACATCATCCTAGCTACGAACAATAATGACAGCACATCAACAGATCAGAAAGAAAGGTTCGCCAATTACGAAAGAAGGATGTTGGACACATCCCAACCAAGCAACGAAAAAATAACAAATGAAACGTTTGAAACAATAAAGGAACAATCGACCCGCGATATCCCCACAGCTTCACCAATCAGCTCAACCTACAGGGCCCTTAGAGCGGAATTCCAAAAAATGATCAGGATAGATCATCACATTAAAAGTCTGAGTATATGCACCCAAAAAGGCCACATCCCAGCAGGACTGAGCCTATCTAAAAAACTCAATGTTATAGGCCCAAAACCAGAACTTGACATTGATTTGAGGAGAATTCAATACAAGGCTGAAATAGAAACATTAGAAAGACTGCTATCACATTACCAAGAAACACAAATTGAAAACCTATCAGCTTGCCGCAACCTAGACAAGCTATATTACAGGCTACCATCAGAAGAGAGATTACAAATTCGTTCCAAAATGATTCTAATGTCAGAATCACTAGCTTTTGAACTAAAACAAAAACGTTCGAAAAAACAATTGAATGTTGATATAAATACAGACTCAGATAGAGATGACTTGCCATTAGATAACAGACAGCCGCCGAAACCACAACGCAGACCGATCAGAGGCAGAAGACGTATACAAAACAACCAGGACCAGTAGGATCTCTAACAACACACAATGTCGGCTCCACCTGTCAGCTCTGTATACAACTTAACAGACTCACCGTTAACGAGTGACGAGACAATGCTGCTGGAAAAAGGAATGAAATTCATCCCAACCAATCCCAAATGGGACCATGCACAGTGGTGTACAGACATTGGCAACTTTACAAAAAAGATCAAATCAAAATGGATATACGAAGGACAGACAAAGGCCAAAAATAAAACAAAATTAGAGTACGAGAAACTAAAAAGACCACACCAGACGACATGGCAACCACCCCTAAGCCAGCTGACAACTCCCCAACAGGACTTTATAAAAGAACTTTCCCGGGCGCTAACCAACCTGAAACCTCTCAACCAAAGAGATAATCTTAAAAAAGGCGAAAGAAGAGCAATCAAATCGCTGAAAAATAAAACCAACTGTGTAATAAAACCTGCTGACAAAGGCTCCGGCACTGTAATTTGGTCTCTCGAAAATTACAGGAAAGAAGCATATTCCCAATTGGAAACCAACAACTACCAGGAAATACCCACATCAATACTAGCAGAAACAGAAACAAAAATCAATAACCACCTACAACATCTGGTAAACAAGGGCATAATAAACAATGCAGAAAAGACGGCGATGACGCAGACAGACGGCAGAGAAGCAGAATTCTACATGCTTCCAAAAATCCACAAAAATCTACAAACGCCACCGGGAAGACCAATAATGAGTGGCAACGGTCACCCTACAGAGTGGATCTCCGCTTGGGCGGACACAAAATTACAAAAATTGATGAAAAGCCTACCATCGTACCTAAGAGACTCAGGCCATTTGTTAAATTTATTAAAAGACCACGATATACCGCATAACAGCCGAATAATATCACTGGATGTATGCTCACTTTATACAAATATACCCCACGAAGATGGCCTGCAAGCAATCATGGATGTTGGCACAGAATTTGACCCCCTCACCGACTACACACCGGTAAGAGACATAGCTTCGCTAGTCCTTGAAAACAACATTTTTAAGTTCGATGGCAGACATTACATCCAAACACAAGGGACCGCCATGGGGACAAGAATGGCCCCGGCCTATGCAAACATTTTTATGCATCCTATCGAAAAAAACATCCTCGCCAACCACCCTAACATCACCTTTTGGAGAAGATACATAGATGATATCATCTGCATCATGGAAACAGATGACGCTCATACCGTAGATGACCTCCTAGCTTACGCAAACCAACTTCACCGCACTATCAAATTCACAATGGAAGCAGACACAAAAGGGATCCCCTTCCTAGATATGATACTCACAATCAAGAACAGACGGATAAACTCGCAACCCTACACAAAACCCACAGACCGGAAATTGTACATCAGGAAAGACTCATGCCACCCAACACACCAGAAAACAGGCATAGCCTACAGCCAGGCCCTCCGCCTGAAAAGAATCTGCTCATCTACGACAGATTACATCAGTGAAACAGACACCTTAAAAACCAACCTGATAAGACGCGGTTATGATGAAAATATGATACAAAAGCAAATCGACAAGGCAACAGCAATCACTAGAGAAGACTTACTTAAAAACTCAACCACCAACCGGCCTGATGCAGATGAAGCCATACACTTCATCACCACCTACAGACACGGTCTACAAAACACACACAACATCATAAAATCAATGTGTGACAAATTCAATGTTGAAATCGTCTTCCGCATAGCATACAGGAGAGACAAAAACATAAAAGACATTCTAGTACGCGCAAAACTGCCGGATGCAACAGAAAGAACCCCTATAACCACACAGCTCACATCAAGATATGTAAATAATACAAACTCTCACATCTATTGCAGAAAAGACGTGGATGACCGCACATGTGTCAGATGCCATATGCTTGCGCTTGACAGAAAATTCATCCTCCACCGGGGCTCAGTACATGTCATAAATAAGCAAATCACTTCCTGCAAACAACTACATAATATTTACATAATCCGCTGCCTCATATGTGACACGTGGGACCAACACACTGAATTGATAACACCACACGATCTGATTAACAACCTGCGAACCCGTGGTTTCTCAATCAGCCCGGAAGAACACCCCCACCCCAGATCCTCTAGTGACATAATGCTATACCCGGTATGGTCTTACCATACGGCCACCGTCAGATGCACGGAGTGCAAATTTTGCATATCAACCAACATCACACGAATGCCCACAACAATAGAACAAGAAATCAAAGCCTCCGTAACTAGTATCAAACTAGGCATTTTCTCTAAAGATTTCGCCTACACATCATGCCAGCGTCAAACATGCCAAGTGTGTACAAGAGTCGAAAATGGCCTTTTACAATGCAGGAGCGGCGCAAACTACCGCACAAGACCAGTATTATGTCACACCACTGGCTGTGTATACGCATTACAATGCCTGTGGTGCTCGCAAGTCTATATTGGTCAAACAGGCCGTGAACTACATACAAGGATAAGGGAACATATAAGAAATATTAAAATCAGCTGCACAACAAGCAACTTCGCGACCCATATGAACTCTCACAACGCACCGTTGAATTTTAAGATTTTTGTTCTGAACTATGTGAATACGAAATTTGACAGGCTGCTACAAGAATCAAGCTGGATTAATCAAACGAAAGCGGAAATCAACAATACAATAGAGGGCCACTACACCCTCTCCCCCACCTGCCTACAGGTGTATAATCACTATCAACACAGCGCCACATGCCAACCGATCTTCAAAGCCTTGCCCCGGTAATATACTACAATCACAACATATACCGGCCGCAACACCAGCCCAAAAGGAAAGCCGCGAGATACACACCCCCTACCCGTTACCCCAGTCATTACGCAACATTACGACATAACATGGAGAGACTGAACATTTGCCTGGACCACCGAACTAACCTAGCCCGGCCGCACAAAGCAGTTTGCCCGGCCGGAGAAATTTGCCCGGGCGGACAAATTTGCCCGGCCGTCCGGCCGGACAAACTGGACACGTGCCCATCTGGTCAAATCCAAATATACAGGTTTGTGACGTAACAATTATAGAAGGAAAGAATCTTCTCACAGATCGCAGCATCCACAACGCCATAAAAGCAGAGCACATCCAGTCACCGGCCACACACGCTACCAAGATGCCAAAGATTACACAAGCAAAGAATTATCACTGCGACAAGTGCGGCCAGTCCTTTACTAATAAGGCAAACAAGTACAGACACGAAGTAGCTATACATAACATGCATGGCGGCCCTACCATCCTAAACTGCAGCCAATGCACGACAACTTTTAAGAGGATGTCGGACCTGATACGGCATAAGGCGAAGTACCACGTCCGAGCCTCAACATCAACGGACCCATACAGCCAAGTCGCCAGCTCACTGGGAGATTACACCATCCCCAAGAAGAAGAAGAAAAGAGTGACACCATCATGCACTGTATCTCGCCATCCGGATACAGTATGCGGCGACACAACACCAAAAGCGCCTGTAATGGAGGAAGACCCTCTCAAAATCCTCCACCACAGAAAACTGCCCACAAGTCTGCTGGTCCCGAGGAAAGACATAGAGAATACCCGACCGGAACCAACAACAACGGCGGTACCCACCACACTCCTCAGCCCTACCACATTCATCAGGTCACCTGCAACACCACGTATACCACTACCAATCTCAACAGCTTCAACCCCCTCAACTGTGGACACTAACTGGGCAGAACATGTCTTCGGCCCAGATGATACACCAACCAAAGAGGACCCACGAGAGCCGGCAGCCGCCCAACGCAGTACACAGATGGTATTAACCCCACCAGCTGCCACCTCGAGTCCGGTCGGCACACGCAGGGACCATTTGCCGGTCCCAGCAGTGACAGCCCAGTCACCGCAACGCCCGGACCTTGACGCCACCCTGGATTACACCAACGATGACAGAAATCCGCCCGCATCACCCCCGGGATCCCCTGTGGTGGTTCACGAGCAACCTGCTCGTGCCCCGCCACATGGGATACCTATTGTGGAGGTAGCCCAAAACCTCGGCCATATCCCAAGACCACAGCCACAACAAGCGACCAGCATGGACATCGAGTTCCGGTGTGGTCGCACAAATGACCGCATGATTGCCAGAGGTTGCCCCTTCACCATTTTCCAAGTAGCAGAGGCCTTTCGCATCAACATTCTGCAGCCCAACTTGGAGTTTGAACTTAACGCCCTCCGCAACAATCTGAGACCCCCAGCAGCCCAACCACCGACCATGCTCATAGATGGAAACATCAGAGAACATCGAACGCAGGACATTATGGAGCCAGAACACACAGCTGATGTTTAAAGAATCCCTACTGACACCAATCCTGAACATGAACTTTCGCACCCCTGATGGCTATTCCGGCAGACGCCTCATAAACTGTAATTCACATTCTTTGTTATCATTTTATCGCACTTGTATATATCATAAAACTGACGAACTCTAAAAAAGTCTCTACTCACCAACAGTTAGATGCTATCTCCATGTGGAGACCCGCATCAACCGTACCTGTTAAAACGTTAACATAAAACATAATGTATATATAAAATTCTGTTCATATGCATCTTACAATTCTTCTATATTAAAACTTATTATATATAGATATAGAATAAATGTTTTTATTCGCCACATTATCTTTATAAATGTGAAACCAATTCTAAATCATTGCATTGTCCGCCCGCATACTCACAATCATCCTGTCCAGATGCCGAGACACCTTCTCCGTACTTCTGCCGCCTTTCTGCCACCGACCGTCCTTCACCACTTTCACGCTCTGTTTCAAACCCATCCATGCTCTGTCCGTCCACCGGCCGATAAAAACACCCCGCCTAACCATTGGCCCGATAAGAACCTGCATCAAACCAAACAACATAAGATATTCACATGTATGGGCCCAAAAAGAGCCGCCTAAGTATTAAAACCGCTCACTTACTATACTTTGTCGCTTTAGACACTTAAGCCGTTCTAACATGGTTACATGACTGCTGGTACCTAACTCCGCTTTCATTCTTCAACTTGATTAAAAGGTTATTGCCCTTATCACGTTTTGATCTAATATCTCATAAACATTTTACGCTTCCAATCCCTCAAATGAACAGCACTTGTGTCCCGGCCGGATAAGGTTCACTTTGTCCGGCCGGAGCAGGAGTGCGTGTTTGCCCGGCCGGACAAATACAATTTTGCCCGGCCGGACAGGTACGTTATATGCTCCTCTATCCGCCCGGACAACCATTTTTTCCGGCCGCACCTATATTGTTTGGCATTTTAGAATGTTTTTCACTTTACAAAAATGTTAAAACTGTGATGTCATATACTAATTGTTGCTATGATACTGTTCTGTAATAAACAAATTGTATACTTCCTCACCGGAAGATTACTATATAAGGAGACACAATAACCATGTTCTGTCACTCTGTACCTGAAGAAGGCAATAGCCGAAACTAGTAGTATAATAAACATCAAGATGAAGTAGACCTGCCTTTGTTCTATTTACCTGGATGAATTTGGTAACGTTCACGACAGGCATAGTCTTCAACAATATGACCTGAGTTTGTAATATAAGTGACGAGGAGGCAAGGAGTAGTGCATCAACATATAGTTCCAAAAAAAATTTCACCAATATATAAGCCCTCACATGATTCACTGAGCTGATCAATAAGTCCATTAATATAGGCTGTGCAGCAGTGTGAAGACAGTACCTTGCCCTGGTCGACACCTTGATTAATGTTAAAACTTATGCCAAGGTCACCTGATAGTTTGACCTTCGCATTATAGTTCAGGTTTTCACTGATAACAGTCCCTAGGTTAGACTTGACACCATAGTTAAACAACTTACGAAGTAGAGAATTGTGATCAACTGTGTCAAAGGCTTTTCTTACATCAAGAGCTAACATAAAGAGCGGTTTTCCATTATCCTGAGCATCAGCAATATATTCAGTCACCATAAGCGAAGCCAGTGTAGGAGACAACCCACGGGTGAAACCAAACTGTAAATCAGCCTGGGGGAGTATGGGCTAAATATGTAAGATCACATGCTCCAGGACTTTATTGAGAATTGGTGTGATGGTTATGCCTCTGTAATTATCAGTAAGTAATGGGTCTTTGCCTCTCTTATGAACAGGGATGATGAAAGCCTCCTTCATCTGGGGTGGAATAAAACCAGTTTTGTCGATTGCTTCTAATTATGGGGCAATTATCCTACTAGTAATATCAGGGGTATATTTAATATGTTTAGGGCACAAGGAATGAATGCAGCAGCCTTACCACACTTTAGTCTCTTAATTGCTTTAGCAACCATTGGGGCATCAATAGAAATATCAATTGGTTTAGGGTAATTGTGTATATGTTTTATGATAGATATATCCTGTTGGACAAAATTATGGAAATGTGTGTCAAACTCTGGTCGAGGCATTGGGGAAGATAGATTTTCAAAATGAGATGTCCATAATCTAAGTACATCCTCATGCTCGGTAAAAAGAGAACCTTGGTGCAGAATCTGGCAACCCATGATTTTTCTTTCTGGGTTACGCTGAGCATTAATTAATTTTAAAAATAGGGTTGAATCATCACTAGAAGCATCCATGATGCGAGTGTAAGTACGAGCAGGCTCACTAGAATTAGCCTGACGTTAAGTTTTTCTTAGATTTTTAGCAGAGATTTTTTTCAGTTTAGCTAGTTCATGAGGAAAAGGTGGTCGACCAGCTGCAATCCATTGATAAAGTTTTAACTTATTGTCCCTCATTGCAGCTGTAACATCAGTAGACCACGCACATCTTTTCCGGTTATTATGACTTTTACAAACAGTAGACGAAGATGCAGCATGAAGCAGTGTATCAATTATCGAATCACAGTAGGCACTTATGCTTGCAGGGTCGTGAACAATTTTAATATTAGGAAAGGTATCACGATCACAAGTAGTCCATAGCATTTTAGAGCTCTTTGAAGGTTCATTGAAGATACTAGTAGATTTACTTGACATGGGTTTGATAAAATCAGCAAGTATTCCTAATATAGGAGAATGGGGGGAAGTATTATCCAGTATGCCAATCAGAGTGTTTGTAGATATAACAATGTTCCTAGGTGAAGCAAGGATGTAGTCAATTGTTGAATGTTTTTGAATATTATTATATGTAAACGAAAAAGTGTTCAACGCATTATACATTGAAGTCATACGCATATCATTATCTTCACACCAATTTGCTAACCGGGTGTCTCGATTATGTCTCACTTCGTGAAGGGAAGCATTGATGTCTCAAACAACGACAATGTAATGAGATGACCTATATTTATTTATAATTTCCTTTATTTCATCTGAACAGTCTTGGTATTCAGCCTCAGAATGATTTCCTCGACTTGGCATATACACATTTATGATACATAGATCAAGTATGTTTCCTTCAGTCTGTATGTTGATACACAAGCGATATCTAGGTGTAAACAACAACATGACAGGAATTTTAAAGTTACATGTATACTCATCCTTCTCTGCGGTGACGTAGCTTTAAACCCTGGCCCTAATTACAAATATCCTTGCGGTATCTGTAGTAAACCAGTTAAGTGCAACCAAAAAGGTATATCCTGTGAAACATGTGATACCTGATATCATGCTAAATGTAGCAACATACCAGACACTGAATACCTTGCATTGTCTAACAGCCCGGACCCCTTGTGTTGTAATGACTGCATACTTCCAGATATAGACTGTTTTCAAGATACTGCTTCCCCTGATGTTCACACACCAGGAAGCAGAGCCTCTACAAGTTCTACAAGAACCAACTCGTTGACACTTGGCGATTCCTTGCCAAAAACATGATTATGAAGGGACTAACGATATGTCACATGAACATTCGAAGTCTACCCGCCCATTACTTAGAGCTACAGGTACTTCCATTGGACAAGCCAGTTCAGGTGTTAGTATAAACAGAAACATTTCTCACGTCTAATCACTCTGACGCTGATTACCCCCTAGACGGCTATACGCTTTACAAAAAAAACAGACAGCTAGAAGATACAGAATCAGGAAGAGGAGGCGTCGCCATGTATATTGACAGCACTCTCCCCATAAAACGCAGAAACGAGCTGGACGCTATGTTGTGCGAATCTCTCTGGGTGGACTTATCTTTGCCACACACCAAGCCTATTACTCTTGGTGGTGTCTACAGACCCCCCAACACTCCAGTAGAATTCAACGATAACTGGGAGCAAGTTCTAACCTCAGCTACCATAAAAGACAGTGAACTTTACATTCTGGGTGACTTTAACTGTGATACACTTACTAAGAAAGGCCAACAGAGTAAGATTATTAGGACAGCTAAAGACAATCAACTTCATCAAATGATAAAAGAACCAACTCGTGTGACTGATCACTCAAGCACATGCATAGATCTTGTATTTGCCAATCATATTGACAAAGTTATTGATAGTAATGTCATTAAAACTGCCACTTCAGATCACTATATGGTATACCTCACCAGACGAGCTCAACGTAGTCGGCCCAAAACTTCTAAACGTGTCAGGATGAGATGCTTAAAAAATTATACCCCACAAAATTTTCTTGACTGTCTTTGGAAACATCCTTGGGAAATCTTACAAGATGTTGAAGATGTTGACGACCAAGTCAACATATTCAACTCTTTTTTTATGGAATCTGTAAATAGTGTTGCCCCTTTCGAAGAAAAGATAATTAGAGGTTTTAGTTTGCCTTGGCTAAATCCAGACCTAAGGAAACTCATCCGGACACGTAATAGATTGAAGAAAAGGGCTCAAAATGCTAAAACGGGAGAAGAAAAAATATCCCTATATGCAGAATACAAATTACTTAGAAACAAAGTAACCTTTGAAATTAGAAAATCGAAAAAACGTTATTATAGCAATTTGATCAGTGAAAATGTGAAGCAGCCTGCCAAGATCTGGAAGGCATTGAAACAAGTGCATCCACAGGGTAAATCTTCTGTAGAAACGCTCGAACTGAATGATGCTGGAAATCTACTTGACACCAACAAAGGCATTGCAGCCCATTTTAATTTATTTTTTTCAACTGTTGGTAAAAAAGTGGCTGACAAGTTCAGTGGAGTAAAATCTAAAATTGAAAACCCATATGGGGAACATGGAAATTTATTTTCCTTCACTGAAGTAACACCAGAGCTAATAAAGAAACAGCTCGATTCCTTGGACGTAAAAAAACGACAGGTTTAGACGAAATTAGTCCACAATTTTTACGGGATGCAGCCCCGATTGTTTGTGCCCCTTTGGCAGATATTTTTAATAACTCGATGTTAAAGGGTAAAATCCCTCAATCCTGGAAAAATGCGAAAGTAACCCTTATATTCAAAGCTGGTGACCCAACAGATGTGTCAAATTATAGGCGAATATCTGTCATTCCTGTGATAATGAAGGTTTTTGAACGGATTGTGCACAATCAACTGTCTACCTATTTGAATGATACTAAATTATTATATGAATACCAATCAGGCTTTAGGAGTAAATTTTCCACTGAGACGGCACTCATCGATGTTACAGAATATATCATCAATGGGTTCGACTCAGGGGAACTAGTTGGATACAGATAATAAATTAGCTTTAGATAATAACCCTGCAAACACTGTACGTAATATAACGTTTGCTGAGGTCTTATTTTCGTCATTCATGGATGAATGTAAAGAGGACGTGCTAAGGACGTAGTCATAATGACCCTAACGTCGCCAGAATGTTCCAATAACGTTACATTTATGATTTACGTTCTAGGGACGTAAATGGGAGTTCACAGAATTACGTCCTAAGTATGAAATGCTGTACGTTGTGGGGACGTTATGACGTAAAACAGTATTCGTACTTAGGACGTAATTCTGTGAACTCCCATTCACGTCCTTAGAACGTAAAACATAAATGTAACGTTATTGGGACGTTCTGGGAACGTTAGGCTTATTATGACTACGTCCCTAGCACGTCCTCGTTACGTTCATAATTGACTGACGAAAATGGGACCTTAACGAACGTTATATTACGTACAGTGTTTGCAGGGAAGTCAGACACAGTGTTTATATGTCGCCAATGTACATTAATTTTCTTGGAGATATGGTTAAAACGGATACCCTCAGCATTCCATGATGTTATTTGTATTCCAGTTGAGTGGTGTCCTGGACTAAAAAAGGAGGAAGTGTAGCAGGTCGAGACTTATAAGTGTGGTGGTGTTTCTTTGAGAGGAGGGGGTAAAGAGTAATCAGCAACAGTTTTAGTAGCAGCTAGAGCACTGTGATACAGGAGTAGTACTTGTAGACATTTCTGATAAATTAGGTACAGATGAAGTTACATGGGTTGTAATAACAGAAGGTTCCACTCTATCACCTGACGGGTCATTCATAATATGTTGATCACTGCTGAGCAAAAGGGGAGCATTGTTATTCATATCGTTGGTTGACCTAGAATTATTTGAAGGCATAGTAGGAGGATTTATATCTTCACGCATTGCACCAACTGACTTAGTTGTTCTATATTCAGTAGAGACGGATAATATTAATTCAGTATTTAAGTTATCTAGGGTATTGGATTAAGGAGTGTTTTTCTTATGTTCCGGTACATTACTTTGCAAAGATTTAGGTAGATTGCTAGATTTAGGCCTACCCCATAATTGATTAGCAGGCCAGACACCATAGAGTTACCAATTTGGGGTCTTTAGCCATGCATTCCGCCACGACAAACGCTCACCGATAAATCGACTATGTGGCTAGAATTGCTGTTGCTTTCGATCAAAGAAGTATTATTTTAGCTTGTGAACATATCGTGAGTAGACTGTTCTATGTTTTATGTTATAAATTAATACCAGATAAGAGTTATTTCAAGTTGAAAGTTGATCAACCTATTATCGAAAATCCACGCCATTTTTGTACAAATCCAACATTAAGAAACAGTTAGCCCACCGCCATGCTACCATTTTACAATGTTTTATCTGACACTATTTCTCAGCCACGAGTTCGGCCATGGGATTATACGCCCATTAAATTGTCTTAAATCTTCACAAAACCACCTCCATGACTTGCTCACACCACTATACCATGTTTTTATGCTATTTTATTCAGGTAATTTTCATTCATATCTGTGCTAGAGGCAATATAAACAGGTGGGGGCCGACCGCAGATTAAAGTACGTACTTCCTTTGAAGTACGTACTTCCATTGAGGTGTGCAGTACGTCGATCAAGTACGCCTGCAGCCTCATTTTGGCCTGATAGGGCACTCACTTGTTGTGTCCCCATTCATTTGCAACACATTATTTCATTGGTCCTACCGTCCTATAGTCAGAGTCTGTCCAATGATAATCAGGATACTAAATTTACAGGAGTTCTGACTTTGTTAGATGCCATGCTTTCAACTGTGAAGCTGAGAGTGCAACAAGAGGTAAACATTTATCAATTTGAAGTAGATAATATCTATTGCCAACTAAAAGAAATAATGGACTTTAGAAAAGATAGTTTGAAATATTAAATCACCAATTTATAGAGCAGTCCTATGTCTGGGAAATTAGGAATGTGCTATTAAAGTTCTGCCATAGAGTCACATGCCTCATGGTCCATACTTCCATTAAAGTACAGACTTCCTTTAAAGTACACCCTGTACTGTAATCTAAGTACGCCCTCAGTGGAACAGATATAAAGTTAAATATAAAATTTTCCAAACATGAAAAACAGTTTTGATAAAATACATGTTGTACAATGAAATGTGCTCTTTCAAGTAAAATATTTATGGTAGCTGGCAAATGCTCAACAGTTCCAGGACAAAGAAAAAAAAAAATCAGCCTGTTGCAAAAGTCTTGGCTATATTCAGGTGGACAGAGAATAATTAGAAGTTCCTCTTATGAATAATTTAATAGCTTGATTATCAATGTTGAGAAATAAATCATTCAACCAATAACATCTTAAGTTGCAAAGGGGTAATAAAATAACAAATAAGAGTAGGCCTACCCATTTGTAAAAGTGAAGCTTAGGGTGTACTTAGATCGAAGTACGGACATACCTCAATCTAAGTACGTACTTCAAAGGAAGTACATACTTTAATCTGCGGTCAGCCCCCACCTGATAAAGGACACCCCCTTTGAGGCTTTGGCGATGGCATCCGTTTGGCGTTTTTCACATCAAATTTAGCATAGGCCTACATCTCAGCTCTCAGAGTTTCAGCCACGGGTTCAGCCATTGGAATCCGAATTGAGACCCATTTGCAAGTTTTAAATCTTCTCAAAACTGCTTTCATAACTTCCTCACACTACTGCAGCATGGTTTTATTCAAGTTTTATATGAAATTTTCATCCATAGGCTAGGTTGTGTCAAAAATTAAGTGACCCACCCACTAAGGCCAAAAAAAATATATGTTTGTTTCCGAATTGGTGTCATTTTACCCAGTGGGTAGGTAGGGAATTTAATTTATTTATTTTTTTATTTTATTTTTTGTCACTTCAACCAATCGGTAGGTAAGAAATATTTTTTATTTGGCGCCAAATTCACTTCCATGCATGGCTTATCTGTACATTACATAATGATTTTTTGTTTTTTGGACGCATTTTGACCCCCTCTCCTTTTTTGTAACGTTTTTTGAGATACTTTGACTACAGCCAGTAAGTTATCCCTTAACTTATAGATTTGCTAAAAAAAAAAAAAAAAAAATTTTTTTTTTTTTTGGAAATCCATAAAATAAATTTGGGTCGCACATGTTTTGACAGGGTCGGTCGGAAATCTGAAACAAAAAAAAAATTTTTTTAGGCCTAAGTACATGTGTTTTTTAGAGTCATTTTTTTGTTCAGCCACGGGTTCAGCCATGGGATTATACGCCCATTGAATTAATTTAAATCTTCACAAAACCACCTCCATGACTTGCTCACACCACTATACCATGTTTTTATGCTATTTTATTCAGGTAATTTTCATTCATATCTGTGCTAGGGGCAATATAAAGGACACCCCCTTTGGCGTTTTTCACATCAAATTTAGCCTACATCTCAGCTCTCAGAGTTTCAGCCACGGGTTCAGCCATTGGAATTGAGACCCATTTGCAAGTTTTAAATCTTCTCAAAACTGCTTTCATAACATCCTCACACTACTGTAGCAGGGATTGATTCAAGTTTTATATGAAATTTTCATCCATAGGCTAGGTTGTGTCAAAAATTAAGTGACCCACCCACTAAATACATGTGTTTTTTAGAGTCATTTTTTTTGTTCAGCCACGGGTTCGGCCATGGGATTATACGCCCATTGAATTGTTTTAAATCTTCACAAAACCACCTCCATGACTTGCTCACACCACTATACCATGTTTTTATGCTATTTTATTCAGGAAATTTTCATTCATATCTGTGCTAGGGGCAATATAAAGGACACCCCCTTTGGCGTTTTTCACATCAAATTTAGCCTACATCTCAGCTCTCAGAGTTTCAGCCACGGGTTCAGCCATTGGAATTGAGACCCATTTGCAAGTTTTAAATCTTCTCAAAACTGCTTTCATAACTTCCTCACACTACTGCAGCAGGGATTTATTCAAGTTTTATATGAAATTTTCATCCATAGGCTAGGTTGTGTCAAAAATTAAGTGACCCACCCACTAAGTACATGTGTTTTTTAGAGTCATTTTTTTGTTCAGCCACGGGTTCGGCCATGGGATTATACGCCCATTGAATTGTTTTAAATCTTCACAAAACCACCTCCATGACTTGCTCACACCACTATACCATGTTTTTATGCTATTTTATTCAGGAAATTTTCATTCATATCTGTGCTAGGGGCAATATAAAGGACACCCCCTTTGGCGTTTTTCACATCAAATTTAGCCTACATCTCAGCTCTCAAGAGTTTCAGCCACGGGTTCAGCCATTGGAATTGAGACCCATTTGCAAGTTTTAAATCTTCTCAAAACTGCTTTCATAACTTCCTCACACTACTGTAGCAGGGATTGATTCAAGTTTTATATGAAATTTTCATCCATAGGCTAGGTTGTGTCAAAAATTAAGTGACCCACCCACTAAGGCCAAAAAAAAATATATGTTTGTTTCCGAATTTGTGTCATTTTACCCAGTGGGTAGGTAGGGAATTTAATTTTTTTTTTTTTAATTTTATTTTTTGTCACTTCAACCAATCGGTAGGTAAGAAATATTTTTTATTTTATTTGACGCCAAATTCACTTCCATGCATGGCTTATCTGTACATTACATAATGTTTTTTTGGACGCATTTTGACCCCCTCTCCTTTTCGTAACGTTTTTTGAGATACTTTGACTACAGCCAGTAAGTTATCCCTTAACTTATGGATTTCCTAAAAAAAAAAAAAAAATTTTTTTTTTTTTAGGGCAAAAAAAAAAAAAAAATTTTTTTTTTTTGGAAATCCATAAAATAATTTTGGGTCGCACATGTTTAGACAGGGTCGTTCGGAAATCTGAAACAAACAAAATTTTTTTTAGGCCTAAGTACATGTGTTTTTTAGAGTCATTTTTTTGTTCAGCCACGGGTTCGGCCATGGGATTATACGCCCATTGAATTGTTTTAAATCTTCTCAAAACCACCTCCATGACTTGCTCACACCACTATACCATGTTTTTATGCTATTTTATTCAGGTAATTTTCATTCATATCTGTGCTAGGGGCAATATAAAGGACACCCCCTTTGGCGTTTTTCACATCAAATTTAGCCTACATCTCAGCTCTCAGAGTTTCAGCCACGGGTTCAGCCATTGGAATTGAGACCCATTTGCAAGTTTTAAATCTTCACAAAACTGCTTTCATAACTTCCTCACACTACTGCAGCAGGGATTTATTCAAGTTTTATATGAAATTTTCATCCATAGGCTAGGTTGTGTCGAAAATTAAGTGACCCACCCACTAAGTACATGTGTTTTTTAGAGTCATTTTTTTGTTCAGCCACGGGTTCGGCCATGGGATTATACGCCCATTGAATTGTTTTAAATCTTCACAAAACCACCTCCATGACTTGCTCACACCACTATACCATGTTTTTATGCTATTTTATTCAGGTAATTTTCATTCATATTTGTGCTAGGGGCAATATAAAGGACACCCCCTTTGGCGTTTTTCACATCAAATTTAGCCTACATCTCAGCTCTCAGAGTTTCAGCCACGGGTTCAGCCATTGGAATTGAGACCCATTTGCAAGTTTTAAATCTTCTCAAAACTGCTTTCATAACTTCCTCACACTACTGTAGCAGGGATTGATTCAAGTTTTATATGAAATTTTCATCCATAGGCTAGGTTGTGTCAAAAATTAAGTGACCCACCCACTAAATACATGTGTTTTTTAGAGTCATTTTTTTTGTTCAGCCACGGGTTCGGCCATGGGATTATACGCCCATTGAATTGTTTTAAATCTTCACAAAACCACCTCCTTGACTTGCTCACACCACTATACCATGTTTTTATGCTATTTTATTCAGGTAATTTTCATTCATATCTGTGCTAGGGGCAATATAAAGGACACCCCCTTTGGCGTTTTTCACATCAAATTTAGCCTACATCTCAGCTCTCAGAGTTTCAGCCACGGGTTCAGCCATTGGAATTGAGACCCATTTGCAAGTTTTAAATCTTCTCAAAACTGCTTTCATAACTTCCTCACACTACTGTAGCAGGGATTGATTCAAGTTTTATATGAAATTTTCATCCATAGGCTAGGTTGTGTCAAAAATTAAGTGACCCACCCACTAAATACATGTGTTTTTTAGAGTCATTTTTTTTGTTCAGCCACGGGTTCGGCCATGGGATTATACGCCCATTGAATTGTTTTAAATCTTCACAAAACCACCTCCATGACTTGCTCACACCACTATACCATGTTTTTATGCTATTTTATTCAGGAAATTTTCATTCATATCTGTGCTAGGGGCAATATAAAGGACACCCCCTTTGGCGTTTTTCACATCAAATTTAGCCTACATCTCAGCTCTCAGAGTTTCAGCCACGGGTTCAGCCATTGGAATTGAGACCCATTTGCAAGTTTTAAATCTTCTCAAAACTGCTTTCATAACTTCCTCACACTACTGCAGCAGGGATTTATTCAAGTTTTATATGAAATTTTCATCCATAGGCTAGGTTGTGTCAAAAATTAAGTGACCCACCCACTAAGGCCAAAAAAAAATATATGTTTGTTTCCGAATTGGTGTCATTTTACCCAGTGGGTAGGTAGGGAATTTAATTTTTTTTTTTATTTTTTTATTTTTTGTCACTTCAACCAATCGGTAGGTAAGAAATATTTTTTATTTTATTTGGCGCCAAATTCACTTCCATGCATGGCTTATCTGTACATTAGATAATGATTTTTTGTTTTTTGGACGCATTTTAACCCCCTTTCCTTTTCGTAACGTTTTTTGAGATACTTTGACTACAGCCAGTAAGTTATCCCTTAACTTATGGATTGCTGAAAAAAAAAAAAATTTTTTTTTTTTTTTTTAGGGCAAAAAAAAAAAAATTTTTTTTTTTTTGGAAATCCATAAAATAATTTTGGGTCGCACATGTTTAGACAGGGTCGGTCGGAAATCTGAAACAAACAAAATTTTTTTTAGGCCTAAGTACATGTGTTTTTTAGAGTCATTTTTTTGTTCAGCCACGGGTTCGGCCATGGGATTATACGCCCATTGAATTGTTTTAAATCTTCACAAAACCACCTCCATGACTTGCTCACACCACTATACCATGTTTTTATGCTATTTTATTCAGGTAATTTTCATTCATATCTGTGCTAGGGGCAATATAAAGGACACCCCCTTTGGCGTTTTTCACATCAAATTTAGCCTACATCTCAGCTCTCAGAGTTTCAGCCACGGGTTCAGCCATTGGAATTGAGACCCATTTGCAAGTTTTAAATCTTCACAAAACTGCTTTCATAACTTCCTCACACTTCTGCAGCAGGGATTTATTCAAGTTTTATATGAAATTTTCATCCATAGGCTAGGTTGTGTCAAAAATTAAGTGACCCACCCACTAAGTACATGTGTTTTTTAGAGTCATTTTTTTGTTCAGCCACGGGTTCGGCCATGGGATTATACGCCCATTGAATTGTTTTAAATCTTCACAAAACCACCTCCATGACTTGCTCACACCACTATACCATGTTTTTATGCTATTTTATTCAGGTAATTTTCATTCATATTTGTGCTAGGGGCAATATAAAGGACACCCCCTTTGGCGTTTTTCACATCAAATTTAGCCTACATCTCAGCTCTCAGAGTTTCAGCCACGGGTTCAGCCATTGGAATTGAGACCCATTTGCAAGTTTTAAATCTTCTCAAAACTGCTTTCATAACTTCCTCACACTACTGTAGCAGGGATTGATTCAAGTTTTATATGAAATTTTCATCCATAGGCTAGGTTGTGTCAAAAATTAAGTGACCCACCCACTAAATACATGTGTTTTTTAGAGTCATTTTTTTTGTTCAGCCACGGGTTCGGCCATGGGATTATACGCCCATTGAATTGTTTTAAATCTTCACAAAACCACCTCCTTGACTTGCTCACACCACTATACCATGTTTTTATGCTATTTTATTCAGGTAATTTTCATTCATATCTGTGCTAGGGGCAATATAAAGGACACCCCCTTTGGCGTTTTTCACATCAAATTTAGCCTACATCTCAGCTCTCAGAGTTTCAGCCACGGGTTCAGCCATTGGAATTGAGACCCATTTGCAAGTTTTAAATCTTCTCAAAACTGCTTTCATAACTTCCTCACACTTCTGCAGCAGGGATTTATTCAAGTTTTATATGAAATTTTCATCCATAGGCTAGGTTGTGTCAAAAATTAAGTGACCCACCCACTAAGTACATGTGTTTTTTAGAGTCATTTTTTTGTTCAGCCACGGGTTCGGCCATGGGATTATACGCCCATTGAATTGTTTTAAATCTTCACAAAACCACCTCCATGACTTGCTCACACCACTATACCATGTTTTTATGCTATTTTATTCAGGTAATTTTCATTCATATTTGTGCTAGGGGCAATATAAAGGACACCCCCTTTGGCGTTTTTCACATCAAATTTAGCCTACATCTCAGCTCTCAGAGTTTCAGCCACGGGTTCAGCCATTGGAATTGAGACCCATTTGCAAGTTTTAAATCTTCTCAAAACTGCTTTCATAACTTCCTCACACTACTGTAGCAGGGATTGATTCAAGTTTTATATGAAATTTTCATCCATAGGCTAGGTTGTGTCAAAAATTAAGTGACCCACCCACTAAATACATGTGTTTTTTAGAGTCATTTTTTTTGTTCAGCCACGGGTTCGGCCATGGGATTATACGCCCATTGAATTGTTTTAAATCTTCACAAAACCACCTCCTTGACTTGCTCACACCACTATACCATGTTTTTATGCTATTTTATTCAGGTAATTTTCATTCATATCTGTGCTAGGGGCAATATAAAGGACACCCCCTTTGGCGTTTTTCACATCAAATTTAGCCTACATCTCAGCTCTCAGAGTTTCAGCCACGGGTTCAGCCATTGGAATTGAGACCCATTTGCAAGTTTTAAATCTTCTCAAAACTGCTTTCATAACTTCCTCACACTACTGTAGCAGGGATTGATTCAAGTTTTATATGAAATTTTCATCCATAGGCTAGGTTGTGTCAAAAATTAAGTGACCCACCCACTAAATACATGTGTTTTTTAGAGTCATTTTTTTTGTTCAGCCACGGGTTCGGCCATGGGATTATACGCCCATTGAATTGTTTTAAATCTTCACAAAACCACCTCCATGACTTGCTCACACCACTATACCATGTTTTTATGCTATTTTATTCAGGAAATTTTCATTCATATCTGTGCTAGGGGCAATATAAAGGACACCCCCTTTGGCGTTTTTCACATCAAATTTAGCCTACATCTCAGCTCTCAGAGTTTCAGCCACGGGTTCAGCCATTGGAATTGAGACCCATTTGCAAGTTTTAAATCTTCTCAAAACTGCTTTCATAACTTCCTCACACTACTGCAGCAGGGATTTATTCAAGTTTTATATGAAATTTTCATCCATAGGCTAGGTTGTGTCAAAAATTAAGTGACCCACCCACTAAGGCCAAAAAAAAATATATGTTTGTTTCCGAATTGGTGTCATTTTACCCAGTGGGTAGGTAGGGAATTTAATTTTTTTTTTTATTTTTTTATTTTTTGTCACTTCAACCAATCGGTAGGTAAGAAATATTTTTTATTTTATTTGGCGCCAAATTCACTTCCATGCATGGCTTATCTGTACATTAGATAATGATTTTTTGTTTTTTGGACGCATTTTAACCCCCTTTCCTTTTCGTAACGTTTTTTGAGATACTTTGACTACAGCCAGTAAGTTATCCCTTAACTTATGGATTGCTGAAAAAAAAAAAAATTTTTTTTTTTTTTTTTAGGGCAAAAAAAAAAAAAATTTTTTTTTTTTTGGAAATCCATAAAATAATTTTGGGTCGCACATGTTTAGACAGGGTCGGTCGGAAATCTGAAACAAACAAAATTTTTTTTAGGCCTAAGTACATGTGTTTTTTAGAGTCATTTTTTTGTTCAGCCACGGGTTCGGCCATGGGATTATACGCCCATTGAATTGTTTTAAATCTTCACAAAACCACCTCCATGACTTGCTCACACCACTATACCATGTTTTTATGCTATTTTATTCAGGTAATTTTCATTCATATCTGTGCTAGGGGCAATATAAAGGACACCCCCTTTGGCGTTTTTCACATCAAATTTAGCCTACATCTCAGCTCTCAGAGTTTCAGCCACGGGTTCAGCCATTGGAATTGAGACCCATTTGCAAGTTTTAAATCTTCACAAAACTGCTTTCATAACTTCCTCACACTTCTGCAGCAGGGATTTATTCAAGTTTTATATGAAATTTTCATCCATAGGCTAGGTTGTGTCAAAAATTAAGTGACCCACCCACTAAGTACATGTGTTTTTTAGAGTCATTTTTTTGTTCAGCCACGGGTTCGGCCATGGGATTATACGCCCATTGAATTGTTTTAAATCTTCACAAAACCACCTCCATGACTTGCTCACACCACTATACCATGTTTTTATGCTATTTTATTCAGGTAATTTTCATTCATATTTGTGCTAGGGGCAATATAAAGGACACCCCCTTTGGCGTTTTTCACATCAAATTTAGCCTACATCTCAGCTCTCAGAGTTTCAGCCACGGGTTCAGCCATTGGAATTGAGACCCATTTGCAAGTTTTAAATCTTCTCAAAACTGCTTTCATAACTTCCTCACACTACTGTAGCAGGGATTGATTAAAGTTTTATATGAAATTTTCATCCATAGGCTAGGTTGTGTCAAAAATTAAGTGACCCACCCACTAAATACATGTGTTTTTTAGAGTCATTTTTTTTGTTCAGCCACGGGTTCGGCCATGGGATTATACGCCCATTGAATTGTTTTAAATCTTCACAAAACCACCTCCTTGACTTGCTCACACCACTATACCATGTTTTTATGCTATTTTATTCAGGTAATTTTCATTCATATCTGTGCTAGAGGCAATATAAAGGACCCCCCCTTTCACGTTTTTAGGCCTCAGCCAAAATTTTGGCGGATGCCTATTGTCGTCACCAGGCCCGTCCGTCCGTCCGTCTGTCCGCCACTTTAGCACTACAACTTGTTCCGCATAACTGCAATGCACATTTAACTTCACATACAGGTTAGTCATGACTAAAGCTTGACTAATTTTACATTTGACCTTTCTGTGACCCCTATGACCTTGACTTTTCTCCGATCGACAATTTTTCTTGGTAACGCGATTCACTCAACAATTTTTTATGTTTCGCTCTAAAATTTATACCAAATATCCATTTTTAGCTCCGCCGTCACCATAGGTGAGACGGAGGGAGCTATGGATTCCGCCTCGTTTTTTTTTGCCTCATCTTTTGCCTATAACTTTGTGAGAAAATAAGCTAGGATAACAATTTTTTGTATGTGGGTTACTTCCAGGAGGATAATGGACAGGTCAAAATATTTTTAATCTGAATTCAATACGCAAGGTCGCAGAGGAAAAAATGATGATTTCACGGCGTTGGGCCGTCCGTAAACAATTCGTTTCCGGAGCATATCTCTGAAAGTACTTGTCCGATTGTCTTCAAATTTTATACACAACACTCCAACAAATTTTTATGTTTTGCTCCAAAATTTATACCAAGTATCCATTTCACCAATAGCTCGGATTAGTTCGAAATTGGGCAAGATTCGGACAGAAACTAGGCCATGACGGCCAAAATGGTCGATTATCGGCCATTATTTTTTTAATATGCGTAATATCTGGACAACCGGACCAGATAGCTAGACCATTATTATAGAACAAAATGTGCAGTTCCAGGTAGGGTATAAAATGAAAAATTTCAACATGAAAAAATTCAAAATGGCCGACCTGCGGCCACTTCTGATTGTCAAATTTTCTCGTTAACGCGATCCACTCAACATTTTTTTATGTTTCGCTATTATTGAATGTACTCTTGTTTCAAATTATTTTCCCTTTTAAACGATGATTAGAGGCTAAGGCCTTTTTCCGTTGCCGACGGGCCTTGTTCAAATTGTAATTTACATTCATCGGTCTGCTGCAGGTTGTTTCCAAGATGACAGAGAAGAGAATTAAGTTGAAACCTCCCAGTAAAAGGAAACATGACTGGCAAGAGAATTTTTCAAGAGAACCTTGTGAAATACGAATGAAGGTGTGATGATAAAACATTTTTTTCTAACCAACTGAACATTGTATTCAAATTTAAATTCTATTAGAACTGTTCTCATTCCTTTTATATGTCATGGAGCATATTTTGCACCCTCACAGAAAGTTTTGGGACGTTGGTGTAACATTAACATGCATCATGTAGGCCTACATCACGTACGTCTTATGTAGCTAGTATGTGTTATTTTTTATTTTATCCCGATTATGAAATGAACAAATCTTTAGTGTTTGGAAAAATTAACAAAACTATAAATTAATTGTTGACATATAACAGGTGTTAAATGGAAAGTAAAGGTCACCAGTAGCTCTGTGCAGTTATCATGCTAACAGAAAATGTTTAATTTTTTCCCACTTAAAATATTGCATATAGCCACTTTGACTTTATGAAATGTTTTTTAAAATATAAAGTCCACTAAATATGGCAGTTTTTCAATTGATGTTTAAATTTGTTTACATCTTTCTATCCATCAAATTTGCCCACTTCCATTGCATGCTTTACTAAATTAACCGCCAGCTGACTAGTTAATATATACATATATGTATTTTTCTTTTGAAGTTGACATCCTCGCTTGGACCTGATGAAAAATACAGAATTATGCTGCGACGCGAGAATGGATTCTCTATGATAAATGATCAACTTTTTGTGGCACGTGACATTCAAAATGACAAGTTGAATGTATGTTATTTTGTGATTATATATTTTTATAATCCAATATTGTATAAAATATCTAACATACTATTAGGTCCTAGCTAAAATTTGGTAAATGCCTATTGTCATATGTGTCTCCGTCTGTCTGTCACTTTTAGCACTATATATTGTTTCATGTGATATAACATCTGTATCCTATTATAATTTTTTGCAAAATATCATTAAAACCAATCAAGATAGCTACACCATTGCTATTGGTGATGTTTAATGTTCATGTATAATTATATTAATACAGTCATTTTAATGAATGCTGTTGTATACTTGTACATTTGCAGAGAAAGTACATTTTTATCAGGCGGAGGTCGATCAATGTGAGTGAAGAGGCCAAATGGATTTATTCCTGTTCATGTAAACCTGCCATGGTGGATTTTGTGAAGAAACTGCCTAGTGCAGTAGGTATTGAGATTAATACTGGTAGGTCTATTAATTTGCCAATTGGTTATTTATTTAAGGAGTAGTCCCCTGTGTGTCAACAGTGGGATAAATCTATACCCAAAAAGCACTGTGTCGATTACTAATTATAGAGCCAAGTGGGGGTTACATGTAGCTATATCCAGAAGCAAGCATAGATTGTGCCACATGTTTAATCATAGCTTTGCTTTTGTCATGGGGAAATGTTATTTTGTATTTTGTCTATTCGTATGAATGCATTCACACAATTGACTTCATTATATATACTTCATGGACAATAAATACATAGAAAGAAGACAGACAGACAGACAGACAGACAGACAGACAGACAGACAGACAGACAGACAGACAGACAGACAGACAGACGTTTGTACACTTAAATTCTGAAAATATTGTATTAATGAGTATAATACCTTTTCAGTTTTGGAGGAGAAATATCAATTTTGTCTGCATTTGGATGCTTCAATGAAGCTAATTTCAGAATTTGACAGCATGTACAATGTTTGTGCTGATACAGTGAATTTAAGTGGTAAATACATCTAATTTTCTCACTATAAAGTTAAATTTACTTCTCACATCCACCTGTTCATTATAGTGTAGTCATTCTGGCTCTAAATCCACGGGAATCTTGACAAATTGACAACTAAGGTTTTATGATTTATTATGGTAGATATAGGTCCCAGATAGCAATCCTTAAAAGTCCCAAGCAAAACCCCTGTTCAAATTTGTTAAATTGATGAATAGTCAGCCCACCAGGTGTACATAATGGGATAAAAAAATGGCGTGATGGCATATCTTTGTTACAAGCAAACTAACTTCAGAAATGTGTTTAGTAATTGTCAAAGAACAATGCCTGGGTGGCTAACATTGTTTTACATGTCTCTTTCTTCGCAGAAAGGCGAAATTAAGATGGCCGCAATATGCACCAGCTATTAAGCTAAAAATCACATATCATCACTAATAACTACGCAAATTGTTAATGTAATATATGGATTCGTATGATTTGAGGGTCAAGGAATCTGAATATCACAAAAAAAGAAACATTTGAAACGTTTTTGCAACTTTAATTGTAAGAGGCGATTTTAAACCAACAGTTGTGATGTATATTTTATATTAGTTATGTACATTTATAATGTGAATTCGAAATACTTACCGGTACATGGATAATATCCACAATTGCATTGTGTATATGCTATCTTATTAGCAAATTAATTGTAACCCTTTGAGTCTCAAATTTTAACAATGAAAACCCATGTACATTGCATTTAGTAGTTAATAATATATGGCGATGGATATTATTTTAACTCAGTGTTTCAGATTGTGTAATCTGATACACTCAAGATAAAAAATGTTATTGAACATTCTTTCTACCTTAATTTAAATGTTTTCACAAGCTACATTTGTTATGCATGCTTTATTGAATACTTCCATAAAGTCCATCCTTTGTCAGTTTCGATGTTTAGGATATTATGTCAAAGCATAAATAGTATGGAGATGACAAACAGCACTTATTTAGATTGCTGCGGTAAGAGTTCTTAAACTGTAAAATACTTGGATATTGTGTTGTAGCCACTGGCATAGATCATTGAGAAACCTCAATCCCAGAGTCAAACACTCTCCTTGACCTCGCTATTATAACTTCTTGACTCATGAACTTGATATTATCAGTCGACAAATGATGATTATCCAATACAAATCTAATGTATTAAAAAAACGGTATCAAGTGATGACACTGAATTTCAAAAATAATTAGCATAACTTTAGGCCACGAGCATTTAGTGATGGCTCGCAATTGAGTTTTTTCTTTAATTAAAGTATACACTTAATATACTCATGTGATCAATACTAATACTTGACAGATAAACTAAATACCAATATTGTAGGTGGTCACTCCGCCACACAAGCTACCCATTAAATACAAGAGCATATTATTATCTAGGCTAACAAGAATAATTTAAACAATAATACATCATATACTTTAAACAAATTAAAATCACTTGAAATATTATTTTTTTCTATAAAATCGCTAAAACAGCTTTGAATCAACCATTCATTGCATTTTAAGTCAAACTGATAGCTGCAATTGATTCCTGGTGTCCAAAAACAAAAGTATCGATACCTAACATTTGCAAAATGAAAAAAACAAAAAAAGACAAAAAAAAAAAATGAAAAAATTCATTTTCATGTATTGTGTATTGGAAAATAGTTTTAGTCAAATTTTTAAATTTTGAGCAGGAGTTTTGCTTGGGACTTTTCGAAAATGCTAGTCGGGACTCACACCTACCATAATACATCATAAAACCTTTGTTGGCAATTTGCCGAGATTATTTTGCCAGAATGACTACACTTTTAATTTAATTTTAAATAATAATTTAATTTGTAAGTTGTTACGATCAAAAATATTATGAATATTAACCTTTGAAATTATTTAATTCTGTTATATAATTTCAGAGCCTTCACACCTACATCACCATGACTATTGTCAATGGGATCATTCAAATCCACAGGTTGGTATTGTAACTATCGAAACATCGATATGCTGATGATGGGGGTGATAGATGATTTATTACTATTTATTTTATAGCTTTAAATTAATATTTTATGGGAAAAATCATAGGAAACACTCATAAATAATTCAAATGACCAGAAACATGGGAAATTAAGTCTCCACCCACTATGTGGTGGTGGAGACTTTTTTTTTTGCAGAGTCCGCCCGCCGCCGCGAGCTTGGACGTGAGCTGTAAAGCTTTTCTTGTGATTCTGATAATAAAAACTCTGGGTTTTTTTTACGTTTTAGTATTTTATTGCATATTTATGTTTTGCTCATTTTGTCCATTATCAAAAATTTGGTAATTTAGCTATACATCCCTGCTCGGAATATTTCTAAATATTTGCAGTATGCATATTGGCCCTGGGGAATTAGCCCGCTAAATTTTGTTGGCGTTTTCCAGCTTCTTCAACAAAATCCAAGATGGCCACTAAAATCCCATGTCACTCTCTAGAGCTTGAACTGCTTCATGGATTTGTTTCATGTTTGGTTCAAAGGAATAACCCTACCCTGGATGTGTGCTGATTAGATTTTTGTGTGATTATGATAATAAAAACTTTTTTTACTTTTCAGGATTTTAGCTGATATTTCAGTTTTGCTTATTTTGGATATTATCAAAATTTAGTAATATTTTTATACAGCTCAATTTTTATCTTTTGGGTATGCTCAGTGGCCCTGAGAAAATAGTCAGGAGAATTGTTTTCTTTTTTTAACAAAACTCAAGATGGCCGATGTATCACATGTTGCTCTCAAGAGCTTGAACTGCTTCACCGATTTGTCCCAAGAAAGCAACTTATCCTGGCCATATGTTGATTAGATTTTCGTGTGATTTCGACGTCACATTTTCACGTGGTTTACATAAAAATTTGGTGACAGTGCTGTATTTCTCTATAATTAATGTACGATGTGGGCTGGTGGAGATGCAAGCTTCGCCCCTCAGGTTAATCTAGTTAAATAGTGAATTAAGTGCACTTTTTTTATCTGGATGGTTAGGATGGCAATATCATAGGCCAATATATTTATATATATTATCAGAGCTCCAGATAATTTTTTGGTTTGAGGAGTATTTCACTCATTGAAATGGGTGATGAGGAGTGAAATATGATAAAAAAATAAACGAGGAGTATTTTTCATAGAACAAGATGAGCTTTATTTAGATCGTTTTTTTCTTACAGTCACATAGTTCTGTTCACGTAAAAAATACAACAATCGTTTCATTTTTTCTGTTTCTTTTTACTTTGATGGGTATTTTAATAATTTTTATGGGTAATATTACTCCTAAGATTTTCAATCAATGAGTATTTGCTGTTTTTACATGCGTATTTTACTCATATACGCATGCTATCTGGAGCCCTGTATTATAGGCGACTTAAGTAAGGATTCACAATTGCTATTCTTGATATAAAAAAGTGCAATACATACATTATATATTTTGCAGATAACGTTTTTTTCATTAAATGAAGAAGGGACTGTTGGAATGATTGAAAAAGAAGAATGTTTTATTTTTATATGTGGTACTCGCATTGGAGAACCTGTGATAAAGTGCACAGATTGTGTAAAAACAGATTGTGAACATGTGCGAACATTAAATGATAACTCCAATGATGAAGCTTTAACAAACTTTATACATTTTGAATCACGTCCACTGAAGCGAAAACAAAAGTACATTAAGAGGTGCTTATCCACAAATAAAATTCCTTTCTCTTCAAACTGTGTTGATGGCAATATTGAAGAGCAATATTCTAGCAGTCGTACGAATTGCCAGTGTGGGAGCGAAATGGTTTCACGTCAAGAAGATGTGAAAATCATAACCAAAACAAATACTTTTCCAACAACAGGTGAGTGCATATCACATTATCTGGAAACTGGTTATGTTTATTAACTGTGAAAGAAAATTTAATGCCATCAAGTGTATATAATTGAATGTAATTTGACAGTTTTAGAATATAATTTAAATAATCATAATAAAATTTTATTACTGTAAATATATAAGTGTCTATATATTAGTCTGTTAATTCAATGCTGATATCCAGTTAACCCTTAAAGCACTGAAATATTTTATTTAAATTTCCAGTCACTTGAAGTTGTGTCTCGCTACCGCGATACACAACTTCAAGTGACTGGAAATTTGTAAGATTTGCAAAATTTAAGTCCCAACATATATTAGTGTTTCAAGATTGGAAGCATATTTTACTCTTCAAAACTGGTTATACAGGTGCTTATAAAAGGACAGAATGTCTACTGTATTCGACATCAGTGTGCTAAGGGTTAATAGTTAACTGTGATGCATTTTTCCAATAATATACATGGATATTGTACAAATCTTTTTTTAATCTGGCCTTATGTTCCTGACAAAGCATCACTTTGTGATTTCTTATAAATAAACATTGTGTTAATGCTTAAAACTTTCTAAAACCTCTAAGGTGATAGCTGTATTTGTGTTGATATTATTCATCTTGAACATTAAAATTTACATAATTGTGTGACATTAAATTTAACTATGTTCTGTTTAGTCATTTGATAACAAATTGTAATAAATAGGCAAGATATAATATGTTCAGTACTGCCATTTGTGATTGTTCCAGTAGAATGTTTTTTTTTTTAATCTAATAGATAGTCTTTTTTAATCAATATCCACATGTAAGTTAAGTTTTTCCTTCAACGTTTATCTTACAGCAAAGATAAATCAAAGCTTTAAATCATAGGTGTGTATAAAGATATATTTCAATGTATATTGGTTTCAGTTGTGTGGCGGAAATGTCCGAAGTGTGAATTAGAAGATCACTATGATGGTTTATTGGATGGTTTTCTAAATATGGCAGACTATTTTGTATCACATTCTCTTTTGAATGATTTCTTGCGTCTCTACTTGACTGATGGGTGAATATTTTTTCATATGATATATTATATGCCACAAGATAAATTTTTTTTTTAAAGTCATCCCTAGAGGGTGATGTAAGGGTTAGGCCTATACATCACAGATGTCATTAATACTATATTAATACTATACAGGGAACAGCATTTTGATATCATTTCATGAACCTTTTTTGTCAATATAATTCCACATTTAAACTCATCTCAGGATCTTGAAAACATCTTGGACTGGTTTAAGGATTTTGGTTTAAGTAAGACCATCTGAGGAGTCATTTATTTTCATGTTTTTTAGACCGACCGCTTCCTAAAACCGGCTCTTGTAGTGTCACCATATCATGTGCCTCTGTAGGCCTACATTAATTTACTTTGTGAATTGATAATTTTACATTGAAGGTAATTTATATGTTATGCACTTGGCTAATGGGGAATTATGGCTGTTAACACAAAATTTCACATTGCTGATTTTAATAAAAATATTATTTACAAATGAAATGATATTTATAATTTATTGATATAATGTTACAAAATTATTATAAATAGTAATCCATGTCAAAGTGTTTGTTTAATAATGCCATTATGTGTACTTACATGTATCTAAGGTGACGTAGTTACTCTTTACACATACAAGTTCACTTTTTGTCAGCAGAATTACTCTTTACAATGCATAAATTCAACTTGCAATTGAAAGTAAAGTTATTATGTGACTTAAAAAGTGAAAGTAACGTAGCTAAATTTGGGAGTGTATGAATGTTTTTAAATTTTTATGCAGGTTTCAAATTCAATTACATACATTTGGGTTGTATACCTTTGAATAAAACTAAATGCGTGTTTATTTTCAGAATGACAATGGATTCATACTACAAGTACCTTGTGTGGCAACATGTAGGTAACAGCGACAAAGAATTTAAGAAAAAATTCAGTTACAATGACTTCAGGCAATCATGGTTGTCCTTCATTGAATTATTAGATGTAGATTTTGTGGATGGATTTTCTTGTAATATATGTTTAGACTATCCCCAAACAGTTGTACTCGATGCAGTCATGCTAGGACTTCAGAAGTCAATGATGCCTGTGGAATTGCATGAGTCTTCAAATGATAATTCACAAGAAATTTTGAGTGGCAGGTATTCACATCTTCTTGATATCTAATGGTATTTTGGAAATAGTAAAAAAGTGTCTATGCATTAGAAACCTAAATTTATTGAAGTAAACAGTGTGTAAAGTGAATATAAATTATAACGTAATTTTTATTAATATTACTTTAAATTCATTAATTTTATTTCCATTATTTTTTCACGTCATTTTTTTATGACAATTGCGACACTATCTTGACATTAAGAATAATAAATTTCCTGTGTACATTTAAACGTGGCATATTGTAAATTCTAAGAGAAGCTGTAATATTTTTGTAATATTAAAAAAATTATGTTAACAGCACAATAAAATAAATTTTACTTACACTATCCATGAAAACAACCCTTCAATCATACAAATACATATGCGGTGAAATGTCCTGCTAAATTGATGAGCTATGTGAAGATTCTTAATTAAGTCCAGTCTTAGTGGTCATATTGGCATACTGTATGGTATCACATGGAATCATGTGTCTTTAAAACTACGTTTAAACTAGTTATATAATCAGTAAATCTATTGATGAATTAGTTTAAAATGTTGAGGTTTCTTGAGTATGATGTTAGTTGTAGCCTGTTCATTTTAGGTAAGTAGTGCCACTGTTAGTACTCAGTTATAGTCCGGTCGAAATTCCACAAAATAAAATTTCTTTAGGCATTTTGGGGTAGAAGTGTTTTGAAACTTTTATTAACCTAATTCGAGTATCCTGAATTCAAAGAAAATGTTTGCCAATTTTTTTTTACTCTTTGATCCCCAAAATCGCAAATTAAAATAACCACTGTTTTGTAAGTAAAAATACAAGATTTACCCTTTGTGTATACAAATAAACATATAAAATAATATCGTATTAATAAATTAATCACGTTTAATGTATGAAAGCTAATTTTTTCAAGTAGCCCTTCGGTTACTGAAAGCTAAATTTATAATAAACACACATTATTTTATTCTATAAAACAGTAAGTCTCTACTATTTTTATAACATTCATAATTCACATGTGTAATAAATTATTATCGATGTTATGTTGTAGGTTGTAGATTTTATACAACACTTTTACCCCTATAATCAAAATATTGTCATTGAATTCATTGATGACAATGAACACAAGATAATATGTTAAAACAAAGAACATATGAGATACCGGTATTGAAAATCAATTGTTAACTCTTTATCAAATTATTTAATTGTTAGGTCATGATTTCCTTTATTAATATAACTTGGGTGTGCTGAAATAAAAAATACTGTTTGCCAAGCTCTGTTTTGAACCTTTAATCCCTAAAACAGAATAAAAGAACCACGATTTCTATGTGAAAATTAAAGATGTATGAGTTTTTTTTACCAATAGGTATGTAAAATGATATTGTATTAACATGTAGCAGGATTATTAATTTATTAACCCTTTCGTTACTAAGCTATATTTATATTTAACGCACATGTTATCATGTAATACCCCGCAAAAACTTTAAAAAATAATAATTATTCATAATATACAATGTCATGTGTAATATATTATTATAGCTATTGTAAATTGAAAGTTCTCATGCGACACTTCTAACAGGCCATATAATTTTTCTAAAAAAAAAAAGATATGTCAAAGATAGATAGATATTTATTGACATAAAGAAAAGTCATAAGTGACTTTTTTGTCATAAAAATATATGTAGCCTACATGTATATACAATATGGTTAATTTGCTAAAATCACACGACAATTTACATGATATCATATACTGAGTTGAAATTATTTTAAAAGGCATTGCCATAGTAAAACACTGGATATTCCGATAAAATAACAGATAATTGATTACTACTTGAACAATATATGTGAGCGTAGGGGGTCTATCATTTTGTTTCCCACACCAAAACCAGAGATAAAATAGCTACTATGTATGATCCACAAACCATATATGACAGCAAAAAAGACACTCTGGAAAGCGTAGAAACCTAAAGATTTATACAGAGGCATAATTATGGTATTGGAGTATGTACAGTGATGTAGTAAAACGGCGTTAAGAATTATATAGTATTTTAAAAATGAAACGTAATCTCAGGTAAATGTAATAAATGTAGAAGTCCGCGAAACAAGTAACTCCGAGCCATGTGACCATGCACGCACAAATAAGGAGCATGTATACAACATAGAAAGGAAATTGCTAACAGTCTCTTCATTAAATTACTTAGTAAGTTACATATATAGGGTTCTATGCAAGAACATGTTTTTTTAAACTTAGAAAACGCGTTTTTAAGGGTTCACCTTGGAAATGCTCGTATAACATTGATTTTTTTTTTAAGTTGAACATATTTGATATGGAATTGTATAAATATTTTACACATCCCCAGAACCCATGGTAACATTATGCGTAAGTGACATCCTTCTTAGTACAAGTTCACCACCAATACAACACTAAGATATGAGTTGGAATAGTTTGTCATCCGATAGAAATTATGGTATTATACATGCTTTCTATAAAATTATAAAACATTTTATAATCAGGGTAGTCGTTCTTGCGCTTTAATTTTCAGAACAGAATGTGTCACCTGCTGTTATACTTAACCACAACAGTCTACAAAAAATGTTCAGCACAGTTTAATAGCTGATCCTTGATACAGCCAATCATAGTAAAATTCAATATCCTCCATAATTACTTCCAATATGAAAAGTTCCTTTAATTATAATATTAGCATGATTAGTGAACATGGGGAAGCTGTGATTAGTCACAGTAGAACAGTATTTTCCTTGTGCTCACTATTGTAAATATTTGAAAGTATATGTTTTAGAGAATGCTTTAGATTTTTTTATCAGATGAGTATTACTAGATTCACGAAGCAAAGGGTTAAAACGTTTCTAATGTTATCAGGTTAACACAAGGCATAATTATAAATCAATTAATTTTACAATTTTAAAATCATATTGGTTAGTGGTTGTTAATTATTTTATCCACAATTTCACATATTGTAGCTTAATTTTTTATGTACACTTTGTTTTTTAGTTTGAGGGGTTAAAGAGTTATATCAAATATATGCAAATAATATTTTTTAAATCACTATATTTGAGTCTCTCTGAAACCGAGACATTTTCATCACCAAGTCATCATTCAACAGAAAAAAAAATATAACATTATTATTAGTAATTTAAAGGACTGAAGGGTTAAATCATTTTTGAAAGATAGTACCTTTATTTGTTACGTTCTAATGGTCTTATGAGTTTTAATGTCAAAGTTGTGATTTGTGCCAATAGCAATTGCAGATGACAAGGAAATAAGCCCATGGAACCACTATGGTCGATGCAGCCGGAAAAAACACAAAGTTTCCGGCTGCAGCCACCATAGGCGTTCCATGGGCTTATTTCCTAGTCGTCTTTTACTGACTTGCACAGGTTCGTTGCCAACTACAGCCCAGTATCACAACAGTGATACCTTCAAAGAAACTCTGTAAAATCTGGTATCACATTTACAACAATTGTAGATTGTATCTGTAAATGAGCTATTCTCACTAACTATTTTTTTTTTGTAATTTTAGGGGTCAAAGGGTAGAAATCGAGCTTGGCAAAACAATTTTTTGAAATAAGCACATGCAACTAAGGTTATACTGGTTTCAAAACAATTTTACCCCAAAATACCTTTTTACGCTTATTTAGAGAACGTATTCCCCAATTTCGACCAGGCTATTAAAGATGACATACCGGTACTTATGTTTATAAATGTAAAAAGTAATTTCAATTCAAGTGATGATCTCTACTATTGAACTATTTTTGATAAAGTAATACTTCGAACATTTTGCTGTGATTTGGTGAAATTGATTGAATTTTTTTTTTTATATTATGCTTTATATGTATTTTGCAGCAAATTTAAGCACAGATTATTCATGAACAGCATGGAAGGACGAGACCTGTTGGAAAAGTTATCTGATAATGGACTAACCCATCATCAATTAATTATCTTGCGCGGCATAGCCACAGATAAACAACCGTGTTTGCTGCCTTTGTTAGATGCACTAAACTTTTCCGAAGGGGCATACAAGTGTGAGACTGTACTAAGCAAACTGATTGGAGACCTATCAAAACCATCTCCAGTATGCAATTTCCTGCCATGCAAGGATGACATCCATAAACTTCTGGCCCAAATCATCAATGGCGATTCATTGGACGTCAACGAAATAAGTCTCATGATCTCTCATATTCCCATTTTGGCTGATATCATGCATTTTTTCGGAACGTGTCCTGATTATCTCAAACCAATTATCAGAGAGCTTGAAATTATTTCCAAAAATACATTTTTAAACCATACACATAAACTTCCTACAGATGTAAATGTCAGCCAAGATAGCTTTTTTTCGACATTACCATTGCTTTGTCAGCGTGGAAAATATGAAATGGATGAGATAAACAAATCGAAATGTGTATCAGAGAAAAACCCGTGCACTAAAAGGGCAGCAAGGAGAAGAAAGTATGTTCCTGGAATGTTCCACATTTCATGTCAACACGGTGAATATTTGATTATTTCATCTTGAATATTATTGTCTGAATGGATCAGCAATAAGCTTTTAGAAAATATGTTCATGATTCGTTTACCTGTTTCAAGACTTTTAAGAATAATATCAATATATTGATTTCATAATATGAAGTAAACAGTATTTGTATTATTAAATATTTCTTTCTCATAGCAGTTCACCCATAAGTAAACCATTCCGGTGTCGCATAGAATAGCATCAAATATTTAGTAATCTTCATAGATCCTAATTCAAAAGCTTATATCCTCATGATGTATGTTATCGCTCCTCTTATTATTGTCTATTTATAGTGGATAAACCTCAAAATTTTTAATTATACCAACACCTGCTATTACATTATAAAAGCTTAATGCCACTTAAATTTTAAATAATGCGGATGATGAAAAAACTAACAAATTTTTTTTCCACAAATTGTCATCTGCACGCTCATCTAAAGCAGAAAAAGAACATAGTGGCCTTACAGTTTTAATGAAATATAACCCAGTCATTTTTCCCGGCATCCCAGGAACAAGAAATCATCGTTGCAATTAAAGAACTAGCTCTATGGCTTATACATTGACACATTTGTCGATCAGTTTAGTGGAGGCTTCTGTCAAGATTTCACTGTATATTCTATTTCACCCTGTGGTATTTTTTTGGTTTCGTTCATTTTAAGCTCATCCGGCCTTTAAGCCTAGATGAACTTATGCCATCGTGTTGCGTCTATAGTCTGTCCACAATTCAAAAGAAATGCTTCTCCCTCAATTCTTATCCGATTTTAATTCTGTTTGGTTTGTTTGAAAGAGCTTGTGACTGCATTAAACCTCCTCACAGATTTCAGAAACTTTAAATATTAATTAATTTATGACCTAATTAAGATCTAATTTGGGCGCTTTGTCCACAATACACAGTAAATGCTTCTCCTCCCTAAATTCTTATCCCATTTCAATTTCTTTTCGTTTGTTTTAAAGAGCTTGTGCCTGTGCATTTAACTTACTAACTGATTTCAGAAATTGTAATTATTATTTAACTCATGACCTAATTGAGACCTAATTAGGGCACTCTGTCCACAATTAACAATAAATGCTTCTTTTTCAATTCGTATCCGATTTCAATTTTGTTTAGTTTTTTTGAAAGAGTTCGTGCATGTGTAGAGAACTGTCTCACGGATTTCACAAATTTTAAATCAAAATTAACTTGCCCTAATTAAGGATGATCTTCTGTGTCATTCACACTCTGGTTTATCAAATTTTTGATAACTGGGCAGAGTTAAACTGCACCAGCCGGTGCGTTCTCATAATTTAATATAATTTTTCTAATTGTTGTATTTTTTAGATCTGCACTAGAGCTCTAAATTTACAAAGTGGTTGGAACTTCGTGTGATATCTGCTGAAGGCAGGTCGAAACGTCGCAATCGTTTCACACGAAGTTCCAAAGTGAGTAAAATTTCCCCATTTTTTACAAGAATCTTGGAACCATGAAAAATATTCTCTAAAGCTCTGAATTTTTTGTTGTGCAAAACACTTTTTTCTCACCTACTTCATTATCAGGACCCTGTGCCCAGTGGACATTTTCACAAATATCTTAATCAGTCCTCTTAATTGTGATTAAAAATAGTAGAATATAACTTTACACCACAGAAATATTAGCAATTATATGTGAACATAGTGAAATGTTTAGAAATTTATATAATTACCGATTTTCTTTGGATATGGAAACATATTGACTGTAAATTGACAAATACTCGTTCCCAAATCCCTGTACATAAATTATCATATCCTTTCATTAATACATAATTTGTTTTCATTACATTCATGTACAATAAAAACAAAACAAAAATAAGTAAGTACAATATACATGTAGGAAAAATATTTTATTAATTTGATACATTCATTTATGTTTCTTCAAGGTGTGTGCTATGGATTTCAAATCATGAAAGATCCTGAATCACCAAATGTCCCATTCACCATAATAAGGACACGTTTTCCTATTGGTAAGTATCAGACCGCAATATTTAACAATCTTAATTTCGATGTATGTGGTGTACAGTGGTGTACAGTGTGGTAATGCAGAAAACAAAAAAATATTACAGTTCAAAATGAGAATGAATTTACAACTAAAATATATACCATAACATGTTTCACATTAATTGTTTGCAGCACCTACAACGGTTGTCTACGATAACGCATGTCACCTCCATAACTACGCCCTCAATAGAGATCCTTCTTTTTTCAAAGATACACATTTTGTTGTTGATAGATTTCACTGGTACAACCACTACGGTAGGTATACATAGATGCTCTATAATTAGTTATGGTTGAATACACTCACTGAATTAAAAATAAAGTATATTCATTTGTACAAATATTTATTTAAATTTCTTCAGCAACTTGAAGAAATAGCTCTTTTGTTATTAATGAACATATTGATTTATTTTCAGGATGTTCTCAAAGCTATAACATAAAACATTACAAGGATCTAAATGACGTGAATACACAGGTGGCTGAGCAACGTAATGCTACACTGGCCAAACTGAGACCTATGGTGACATACATGAACTTGAACAACTTTATGTTGCACATGAAACTTTTTTTTTGGTTTCGATCAAGACTCTCCCTGGCAAAGTCTAATGTCAGTACTAACAATAAGTACTCTGAACTGTTCATTGAGCTGAAAGATGTATATACTGAACGTACATAGTACATAGTACATGCAAAAATAAATGCATAATTAGCATAGATGATATACATCTGTTTGTGGTATTCATATGTACCACTGATATACCAATCCTTAAAAATAGAACTATACTTAAAATAATTGTGCATAAACACATTGACAGAAACTGTATTACTTTCTAGATCTATATTTTTGGCACATTTCAGTTTTTTTTTTAAATATATATAATTCTAAATGCTCTCATGATTTTCTTGAGGATAAGAGTGGCTACCGTCAACCCTGGCTGTACATTTATTAATGTCAAACAGCTTTGTAAAATTCAAATCTTGGTATATGTGCATGGATGTGGTCGGATGTGGTCTCTCATCAGTTAACTGAAGAAAAAATGCTTTTGAACTTTGCTTGGAACATATTTCACCATTACATGTACATGAATATTTGTTACAATAGACACGGTTAGTCGTAGTTCTGATTACTCCTCTTTGCAGTCTAAACTGTATGATAAAGAAAGAGTATATTAAGGTATTGTAGGTGATTAGTTTTATATCTCAGGCTAATATGATATTGCTCAATATAGAGTTTAGAAATGTATAAATGTTGATATATTGAGAATATTTCTTTATGTACATGCTGACATAACAACTATTTGTTAAAAAAAATGTTTCATGATTACCTATTTCTCTCCTATTTGTCCACTTAATAAGTATAACTAACTGGTTACAATAAGTAAATATTTGAAGGATCCAAGTAAGTAAAGAATATTTGTTACAATAGACACAGTAATCATAGTTCTGATTAATCCTCTTGCGACTGTAGATTGCAGTCTCAACTGTATGATAAAGAAAAAGTATAGTGTAATATTTTATGTTATTTGTTTTATATCTCAGAAGCTAATATGACATATCTGAATATAGAGTTTAAAAGTATATATATGTTGATATATTGAGAATATTTCTTAACGTAGGCCTACATGCTGACAGCACAACTATTTGTTACAATAGATGATTCTACATACTTTCGATGTGATATACAAATACAATAAGTTGTGATCATTCAGTATTCATTTTTCCGGAGAGGTTGCATATCACATCGCTAAATATTACTGGCATATCGTCGGCTGAGAATCGGAAGGTAGTGCAGCGTCACTCGGCAAACAAACCTTATTAATTATGCATTGATAACATTATGATGTACAATATCATGTCTACAGGGTTATGCCTGATGGGTAGAAATATTGGTAAATTGATAACACACCTTACTTTTATATGTATACTCTGAATTGAATACCATGTAATAAACTGCCTAAATGGAATGAGGACTTTATTCAATATATTTCTGTCAATGCTTATCAATGTATCCTTTCATTTCAGCAAAATTTAAAAATCACATAATTTTTTTTATAAAATGCCAAACTGGTAAAATCTTGGAACAGTTAGAGATGTTAGATGTGTCATGATTAAGTGTTACGTAATTATCGTGTCCACGGGAAAAATAAATCATGTAGCCTTTTTAAGACATTCACTTCAAGTTGTGGTCCTGGAGCACTGTAATCCCCCAACGCCATCATGTAGGACTGATGGCGAAAATGCTGAAGTACACCAGACTATTTATTTGTTATTATTTACGATCTGTTACCTTTCAAATTTGGTGAAAGTTTTTCACACCGTAATATGTAATTTGCTGCAGTAATTGAAATCTCAAAGTGAATGTTAATAGTCCTTTAGCCGCCTTTCACGATTATATTTAGATTTTAAATTTTTTATTATCACATTAAATGTCAGATTTTAGACATATCATAAGTATACATGAAATCAATCGGCTAAATGTTAATATAGTTCACCCACATTTAGTAAAAGCAGAATAATTTTCACTTAAAACGATGTCTCGCTGATGAGATTCCCCTCTTCCAAGAGATTGAAAAATTCGAATTAATAAGTTGGCGGTTAAAGGGCTAAAAAAACATCCATATCGCTTATAATATAAGAAAACATGGCACATTAAAGAAAATATTTTAAATAAATTGTAAGCTCTGTCAAAATAATTAGTCTATCTTAATATAAATTATATAAAAAATGCAATTTTTCCCCCATTGGTTTGAGCATTCCTGGCACAATTAATTGAAAATAAGTTTGAGCTTTAAAATGATCAAGGTAAGATATAATTTATAGTAAGTGCATAGAAATTACATAAGTAGGCCCATGCACTGCGACATTTTTTTTCTATATAATATCTGAAATGTATGTATACTAGTTGAAAATGTGATCGAGCATCTTTGTTGAAAAAATTGTAGTCCAAGAACAGTTACTTTTAATATTGCTAAGTAATTAATTACTCGTCAAAGTTACATTTTTATTTATATTTAATTTGTTAAAAGGAACTCGATGGTTTTTTTCACTTTGCAAATACGTTCATAACCTATACAATATAATTATAACAAAAGATACTGTACGAGTATAAGGTATAATGGTGTTCTCACAGACATCTAGCGATAAAATTACATGACTTCTCGTGACCAAGTTTTAAGAATTCAATGATTTCATAACTGATCCATACCCACCTCATAAACCAGACCCGTAACCAGCGGGTCTAAAAATGAAATGAGCTTATAAGAGTATAAAAGTAACGTTAGTGATCGCTTAAATGGGGGTAACCCCAAACCTCTCTGGAATTAAGAGATATGGTTACGTAAATGTCTGTTCCGGTTAGCTAATCTACTTGTGCGATATACCATATAACAGAAAAATAAATTCCCGTTCAAATGATTCACATACTGCGGTAAAATAGTCACACATCATTTCTGTTATAAAATAATTAAAATGAACAGCAAAACAAACCCAACATGGTAAAAGGAAACGATATAATAAAAAAAACAATTATTGGACATATCTATATCTAGTCTTTGTTTTCTAAACAGAGATGTGTGTATGCTTAGAAATAAGTGTTGTCAATGTTTATAAATGTCCTATATTTTTTTATTTGATGATGTTGCAGCTTTTCATGAAAATGGGTGTATCTAGCCTGCGCTGAAATCTTTAAATTTTGATCCTCACCCCGGTATTTTATTATTTTCTATCCACTTGTTTTTACTTAATTTGTGAGTGCAGAATTTGAATATGACTAATAACATTCTATGTTTGATGACATTCACAATTAAATTCACAAAATAGGCCGCCAAAATATGAATAAAACCCTGCATTTTCTATGGTCTGTCGCACATGAAAGCACAATTTATTGTTTCTACAATAACTATATTTGATAATTTTATAGATATTAATTTCGGAAAGAAAAAACCTTTTCATTTATCTAAAAATGCAAAACGACCGAATGTAAGAATATACTGTGCTGAAACCTAGTTTCTAAGGCTTTGTAACCGAATATGTCGTATTACCTGGTCTAATTATTTAAATTTCTATTAAGAAAATACTTCTGTTCTGGTGGTAACCATTTTGGATATGCTGGTCAGAGACAGGTAATTTTGGTTCCAAGAAATGACACATAATTTTATCAATTTCAAAGCAAACATAAAACCATAAACTCTGCATTTAGGTGTACAAAACATATATCAGCATCTAACTGATTCTCATTCAGAACACAAACTAATTTTTAAAAAGTAGTGGATACAAAATTATACAATCAAATTCTCAGTAAAATGCAATGTTTCAGCTCAGGCTAAACACATTTTCATAGAAGGCTGCAATATTCTTCCCTTAAAAATATGTAGGACGTTTATATATGTAAATGCAACTTATTCTCATGCGTATAGACATATGTGTTCAGAAAAAATAGGTCAAATATAGATATGGCCAATAATTATATTTTATCAAGTTTATTACATTAAACATGTTGAACAGTTTGTTTTGTTGTTGATTTTGATTATTTTGTAATAAAAGTTATGGGGAGATATCGATTTACTCCACTGTACAATGTAGTAGATCATTGGAACCTACATTTTCTTATCTTTTATATGGTATATTTCAGCCTTCACATAACAATATATATTGATTTTTTTTACACTAGTGAACCCTCATTCTCACACTGTGGAGAGCAGTAATTGTTCATATCTGAGTAAAAGTGAGTTAAACCATCAAGTCCTCTCACTAGTCCAGTGGACTGAACAAAGGTATTGTGGCAGACCGCACAGGTGGTTGTCGTCATGGGCTGACTGTATTTATCCACAAATTTTCTTGACATCACCGAATTCTCCACCAGACCTTCAAAATATGAACAATATAAAATATTAATAATTAACTTCTAATACAGAAAGAATTTGGTTCATTTTTTTTTAAGTAAAATAAAACTCCATACTGAAGTTCAATATAATAATATATAATAATGACATATAACAATTGATTGTGCAACGCGTGATGAGAACTGAATGTCACACCATTTGTTTTTAAACACACTGGTGCCTCTGATATATTCCTCTGATCGCGGGGATTTGCATATGGCCTAGGCCTACCTATACATTTGATCAAACTCAATTCAAATGACAATAATTATTTATTGTTGTGCATAAGTAAATATTACTTGTATGTATAGTGCTCCTAATAAAATACCAATATACAGGGTCTACTATATATTTTTTTATTATTATAAACATAATGTGTGAGAACACTCAATATGTATCAGAATTAGGCTCTTATATATTCAAAGGTCTAAATCACCTCCCTCGCCATAATGTCACACCGGCATAATGCCAAAGAAAGTCCTAATGTTTGTGCTATATCGAGGTATTACTGTATATCAATTAAGGATGATGTAGGCCTATAGGATCTGTACAATCACTTATTCATTCTGTCTAAATAGGTACCTTTTTTAGTTGTAAAGTATATTGCATAATGTGTGACTAAACGTTTTTTTCCCCGGAAGTAATTGAAAATATTTGAAGGTGCACCGTACTCACAAATGACGATCATGGCGAGGCTCATATTAGACTACATGATATGAGTCAATATTTAATACAAAATTAATTAATTTTGCAATAGGCGAGAACCAGGCAGATGCAGAAATAAATTTAAGACTATTACGTAATAATTCCTTAGACTACATGATATGAGTCAATATTTAATACAAAATTAATTAATTATGCAATAGGCGAGAACCAGGCAGATGCAGAAATAAATTTAAGACTATTACGTAATAATTCCTTTGTGAGGCAATTAAAAACCACTTTTGAATTGTTGTTAAAAGATGCAATTATCGAGAGGTCGGTTATATACATTAGATCTGCTATCACGGCCTACCCTTATGCCCCAGGAGAGTACCGGTCGTCAGAAGGAATAAATTGTCTTAAAGAATATCGCGGGTTATTCCAAATGGCGGCATCACAACGTAACCGTGGTTAGTATGGTAAACTTGATTTGTGTTTATTGGATCTATTCCCAAAAGGTTAAAAATAACTTCAAAAAACTATTACCAGAAAATTCCACCTTTACCTTCAATAATCATAAAATCTAATAGAAGTCTACTTGGGAAATAAGTAATAAAGGACTTGAAATATAAATGAATTGAGTTCATATTACATATTCATTGCTTAAAAATATACATCATATACATTGTAAATATTCAAACATAAATTGTCATTAAATGCCAATGATTCAATTCGTAAAATGGCATCACCTTCCAGCCACACCTTCCTCAGGTGGTGAATGAACGACACAGACTGCGTCATGTCGTATAACCTTTTGTTCACAAGGCTGCATCTGTAGATCACCTGGTCACTCATCCTGCCAGCATATGCCACGATGTGCTGAACACAAAGTTCTGGGAGATCATCAAACTGAAACGGTATAAGTTGAATAATTTTTTTGATTTCATATAAATTACATGTACATGTATATGAATCTAAGTTGCTATATTTAAAAACATTTAAAATTACTTTTTGATTTCTAATTACTAATAAACAACGTATTTAAAAAATGTACTTTTTCAACCACTTAAAATTGTATATCACTAGTGCCACCCACAACTTCAATATAAACATATAAGGATTATTTAGCCAGAGAACTAAATGATAATGTAATAAATTATTCATTATTGATTTAACGGTTAAACACCTGTGTGATACATCGATGTACTTACTTTTGTTGGTAGGTTGTGTGAAGTTTTTTGGTAGTGGAGTATATATGACTGTCTCTGTGTAATAAGAAATATAATTCGATTTATACAATGTTAATTAGGCCTTGGGCTATTGGAAATGAACATACCTTTTTTTTATCTTTGATACATGCAAATAATATGTGAATTTTTTTTAAATATTAACATAACTCGTCACAATGTATTTACTGGAATTTTTAAAAGATCTATTTAAATTATAAAATAAATTTACATTTAATTACTATAAAATTAAATTGAACTAAACAAAGCTGTACTAAATAATGCCGCAAAGATAGCTATACTAAGTAATGCTGCATAGTCTTGTATATAAAGGACATAAGTTATGAAGTTCTATTTAGTATAGCATGATATCATTCACCATTAGTGTACATTAGTTAGGGACGTACACAGCTGATCACTGTAAAAAATTTATAACCTTCAATTTTGAGGATTGTGCTAATTCTCTAATTGTAGCGTCGTCATATATGCGTGTTGTTCTGCCTTGTGTTACTGCAGTAGTGTCTGAAACACAATTAACAATTTTCAAGACCTGAAGCTATTTTGCAGATTATGAAATAGATAGTAATTTAATACTCAAACATTAACACCACTCAATTGCAGGTAAATAACTGCGTTTTAGCTATGAGGTCATAACAAATACTAGTAATATTATTTCTCAAACTAGATTTGCCTGTCTCCACCCGCCCTACATAGTGCATTAATTATAGAGAAATACAGTACTGTCACCAAATTTTTATGTAAACCACGTGAAAATGTGAGGTCAGAATCACACCAAAATCTAATCAACATATGGCCAGGGTAAGTTGCTTCCTTGGAACAAATCTGTGAAGCAGTTCAAGCTCTTTGGAGTAACATGTGATTCGTCAGCCATCTTGAATTTTGTTGAAAAAATAAAAAAATAAAAACAATTCTCCTGACTTTTTTCTCAGAACCACTGAGCATACACGAAAGATAAAATTTGAGCTGTATAACCATATTACCAAATTTTGATAATAGCCAAAATGAGCATAACTGAAATATCAACTAAAATCCTAAAAAGTAAAAAATAAAAGTTTGTATTATCATAATCACACAAAAAACTAATCAGCACACATCCAGGGTAGGGTTATTCCTTTGAACCAAACATGAAACAAATCCATAAAGCAGTTCAAGCTCTAGAGAGCGACATAGAATTTTGCGGCCATCTTGGATTTTGCTGAAGAAGCTGAAAAAGCTGTAAATATTTGAAAATAATCCGAGTAGGGGTTTTTGAGTGAGAGCAGAAACAAGTGGCGGCGGCGGCGGGCGGACTCCGCAAAAACAATAAGCCTCCAACACCACATAGTGGGTGGAGACTTAAAAATAGCCATCAATTGATGGCAGTACCCTTCAGCCGTAGGCTCTGTCCATCAATATCAAGAAATAATGAGAAAAATGACCGACACTATCACCATGTCAATTTTTAGGCAGCCATCTTTTTTAATAAGTTATGGTGCCCACAAGCTTTTTGAGCGGCCATCTTGGAAAATGGCCGCTTATGGCTTGGTGCCAAAAAAATAAATATATGGGATGAATTGCCCAGGCACATAGGTCAAGTCTGTAAAAAATGAACAAAAAAAAAGAGCTGAATTTGTGACCGCCCGCCCGCCCGCCTCTGGTGATCCCTATACCCCACAGCCTTAATGGCTGAGGGGTAAAAAGCAGTATTATACAATATAAGATGTACACTTGTCCAAAAATTACTCACAATGTCCACTCTCTGGTGTTGGTCCATGATGAATCTGTGAAGTATAGAAATACAATTATTGCATAGGAATTTAACAGGAAATTATTGTTTGAAAATAATAATTAAATAGCAGCATTTCACCGAGTATTCCTCAACAAGATCGTTTATCTTATTATAATTTTCACTCTATCGATGTCAGTGAAAGTTATTCATATTTGTTGACACGAACATTTCCAAAAAAACCCTAATTCTTTTGCAAAGATAGGATATGTTTTTTTCCTTTTAAATTTGTGATTATGTAATTTAAAAAATTATAAAATGTTTATACCGGTACTTAATTTGACAGTATGAAATACAACAAGAGCACACTCGACAATAGCCCGCCGCCATTATTGAACCTAATAATTTCTTAATAAGTTAATAAGTTTTTTTGTTGTTTTTTCAGCCGTTATCAGGTTATCGGACTTGTCCGAGAACTGCTTATTAGTAACATGCATAACAAATTTGTGCAGGATAAATAAAAAACTTTTTATGTTATCGCACCCACAATCTGAAATTATTTTTAAACCATTATTGAACTTGTCCGAGAACTGCATAACAAATTTGGGAAGGAGACATGAACAAATTTTCAATTTATCGAGCCCACAAGGTCAAATTAATGACGTAAAATACGAAGAATCGCAATAAATTTGCCATTTTGATTTTTTTTCAGCCATTATTGAACTTGTCCGAGAACTGCTTATTAGTAACATGCATAACAAATTTTAAGAGGATACATGAAAAAACATTTCAAGTTATCGCGGCCACAAGTAAATTTTAACGCCGATGACGCCTAACTTCAACTGCAATAGCTCACCTTTTTTAATTAAAATACAAAGGCGGGCTGAAAACCAATAAACTTATCATATCAATTTTCCTATTTCATATTACTATCTGCAATAAACTATCCATTTCAAATTTCCTATATATGTACATACATAGGTATTATAAAGAAAATATAAATTCTATAAGTCATGTTTTTCTGCTGTGCCTAAAAATTTATTGATAATAATTATAAATTAATTAACAAGCATACACACACCTGAACTGCCAACAATCTGTATACAACACCGTTGATATTCAATGTACTACAACAATAGTTAAACATCGTGTTTTAGTACAATTATAACAAAAATACTTAAGTCAAAGTGCTCAAAGGTAGACTACTTCTATGTAAGCGCTTGTGATTGAAATAAGATTTTGTTTTTAGTGACTTTGTGTAACATTATTCATTTATTAGTCAATTTTGAATTCGTCAAGTCACAAATTTTCAGAATGCATGATCTCAATAAATCTCACTTTTCGTTTTATAGTAATGGTCTATAAGTTATGGATTCCCGACTTTACAAGTAGGCAGCTTTAACCAAGGCAACAGGGGCCTCATGAAGCATCTAGCGATGAAACTGTTCAAAGTGTATAATATTTTATAATAAAATAATATAATGTCGATAATATAGAAGCTCATCCTCTCCTGAATTTTGACCACACCGTCAGCTTTTATTGTACATGTGCAGTAATAATTAGGTCTTAATCAGGTCATAAATTAAAAGAGAAGCATTTATTGTTAATTGTAAATGGGCGGTGAAGATTAGGTCTTAATTAGGTCAAGTTAATTACGAATTTAATTTATGAAATCCTCCAGGAAGTTCTATGCACACACACAAGCTCTTTTAAACAAAAGTGAAAACGGTTTAGAATTGAGGGAGAAGCATTTCATGTGAACTGTGACAACATAGAATGACATAAGCTCACCCTACGCCTAACAGCCGGATGAGCTAATTATTATTATGCAAGCATAAAATCAATGAAATTATGTAAACTCTAAATCCATGAACACTTACTCGGACACTTCCAGCTCTTTTTCAATCTTCATAATGCGCTGGCCGTATCTGGTATGTGCGTTGCGGTAGCGCATCAGATTCAATATCATAGTGTTTGGAGAATTTATAATGTTGACTTCTGATGTGAACTGATTGGGTCCACACTTTTCACATTGTCTGAAATAAATATTTTTGTTAAAAAAATTGGTGATGTTGACTTATGACATTTTAAAAATTATTCTAAGTAGTGTAATTAATATAATTACAGTACTAAATTAAAATACAAATGGCCACCATCATCCCTACAATCCACCACTTACAGCGTTTCATATATTAATAGCTGAAAGTCTTGACATTGATCGAGGTCAAAAGTTTCAGGGCATATCCTGACCGGAACGTTAAGTTTTTTTAAGGTAATGTTTATGTTGTCTAGCACGGTTGGCCAGCTATAGCATATTAGAGTTATTATCAACCTGTAGTGATGGCCCAAGGTTCCTGCGGGTCTACTCTTCTTATAAACAAGGACTTTTAATGACTTTTTCACTTGAAATTGAATGACTTTTAACTGATGAAAATAAACAAATTAATACTTATGTATACCTTTTGTCGTATTTTAAATGCAAAATAACAGTTAGGCCAGGAAGCATAATGCATGCACCTTCCGACAATAACGATAGGTGACACTGACTTCAACACTAGCAGAAAACCAGTAGTATTTGTTAGGACAGACTGGCTGACGATCGTACATGGAGTCCACAAAATCGCTGATTTTCTCATTTTTAATGACTTATAATGACTAGCAATCAAATTTAAAGACTCTTTAAGTCCTATTTTTCAGATTATTGACTATTAATGACTTTTAATGACCCGCCGGAACCTTTGAGGCAATTAAAAAGTTGTAGGGTTTAATTTTCTCATGCAAACACTCATTTTTTCATAGAAAGGTTCTAGCTATCTGGCAACTTTTTTGCAGAATTTATCAACATTATTAAAATATAAAAAGAATCGACTTTGACCCGAAATATGTATGTCAAACACTAGGTGTTATGTGTGTGTATATTATGATTTCCCAGAATATTTTTTAAAGATATGCTCCGGAAATGAAATGTCAAAAGATTTCAGGCGACATGGGGATAAAAACTAATTGAAGTCACTAAAAAATATATTATTATATAAAGTCATTCATAATGTATTTTTTCATCAAAGTTAAACCCACAGTTCCCCTAATAGTAAATATCTAAGAGTGATGGGAAGACAATTTTTTTTGTTGAAAAATTCATTGCCACAGTGGTTTTTAAATACGCCCACACAAATTTATGGACAGCAGAGACCTGAACAATTGGACAATTTCTTTTCATAAATTAAAAATATTTATAATTACCGAAATTTAAAAATAATTGGTCTACTAACACATTGTCAATAACTTCTATGAATGAATATGCAGCCATACACTGCTGTACTGACTGTGCCCAGTCAGGTATTGGCAAAAGTATCATGGCTGTTGCTTGTACATCTAGAGTCTCCTGCAACATATGATTTTGGAAGAGCACAAAAGTAAGTGTTACATATAATATACAATTAATAACTTTATATATTTAAGTGAATGTTACCCTTGCTATACAAAATCTGTACATATACGAATCACCGTACACAAGCATTAAATTATTAATATTTGATAAAGAACAACTTTTTTTTCATTTTCAGCCATTATCAAGGAAATTCACCATTTTCTGAACTTGTAACTCATTTTGTGTTGATTGATCAGAAATTGTAAAGCTACCTGCGGCAGTTTTCATGACGTTATACAATATATTTTAATTGAATATACCACTGAATATACTTATTAATTATAAATTAGGCAAAAGGTATGAGTCAATATCCAGGGCAAAGTACAATAACATAAAAATACACAACTAAGTGATAACTTTGAAAAAATGTATACACACTTAACAAAAGGCACAGGGCATATCAAAAATATAATTTACACATATTAATGATCGAAACAACAGTAACTTAGTGTTAAAATTCAACTTGTAATCTTGAAATTATCACTAACAATGATAATTTTTTGGCATGATAATGCTTACATTGGGAATGACATGTACACAAAAATGATATGATCATCTCTTGTTAATTACATTCACTGAACCATACTGAGAACTGCTGCGGGACTTGAACCCGTGGTTTAGCCAACCTTCAATATAAGGCATCTAAACACAGTTGTGTATTGCGGTTGCAATGATAGAAATGAAATAAGTAGTCAGTGTTGCTCTGTCAATGATTAAACAAACCTTCATACAACTGCCACATTTCCGTGTTGTCCTGCTGACAACACATTCAACACTACCGTCCTCTGCTAATTTGTTTATTATTTTACAGAGGAGTTCGGCTGCATCATGCTGCTCCTTTGCATTTATATGAAATATTTCTGATATAAATAACTGAAATAAATAAAATACAACATTTCTTTATTTTTCAGGCTGTCCCCTTTCAACAAATACATTACATGCAATATACAAGGTAGCACTTAAACAAACACTTAATAAAATAATAGCAATATGGCAATTGGGGACAGAATAATGTGGTTTAAGAAAACATGTTCACATATAATCATAATGTCATTAGATTAAAAAAAATAATCCTTAACATAATATGCATCGCTAAATAATAAAAAAACATACCAATAGTTCTGTAGCATCGTATACAGCCAAAGAATTCCTCAGTGAAATCAATGATAATTTAAGTTTGGCCGCCAGAGGACTATCAAATAAATCTACATAGAAATACAAATTAAAGATAAAGATAATTGTAATACTCTTAATGAGACAATTTGTTCTGAATATTTGAAACATTTATTTATTTTAAATAACAAGGCACATCAGCGACGGAAATAAGCCTCCGCGTATTGTCATCTTTCACAAGCAGAATTCATTTGAAAAAACCCTAATTAATCAACTTTTAAAATTTTTGAAGAAATATCTGAAAAAAAATAATTTTTGAAGGGTATGTAAAAAAAAATTACCTCATCCAAGGTATTGGCGAAATAGATATGTGGTATAAATTAGGTGTGATATGTAGCAAAATATTCAGTGTATAGTGTTATTGAAAGAAGTAGCCGATTATGAAAATTTCACTTTCATAAAGGTCACAGGAACTTCAAATGTTAATTCAGTAAAAGGTTTAAGTAGTCACGATTGACCTGTAAATGAAGTTTAAAGTGCATTCCAGTAACACTGAACAATTTATAGTGTGAAAAGTGACACACAGACAGACGAGCTGCGTGACAACAATGGGTATTAGCACAAGTTTTGGCTGAGGCCTAAAAAAGTCAGCCACTGCTATGTCCATGCCATTATGAAGTAAAAATACTTCATATCCAATAGTCCTCATTACAACTACATTGTAATAACCTGACAGCACAGAAGGTATAGCTTGAACTGATCTTCCAAGTTGGTGTCTTTCAAATTGACAAAACATTTGCACTGAACCAAATATGCCAAATCATTCTAATTTCCATACATTCCATTTCAGTCTTCCACATGTACGTAATCACATTTTTTTTATGAATATCTACTACAAAATTTCAAGTCTATGTCATACATTATTAAACACAAATCATGTACATGACTATAGTATGAGAAAAACAAGTAAATTTAGCCACTATATATAATATTAGGGCATTTTGGTATTAATGGGAAAGATAAATGAAAATTATTCAACAATAATTAAAGTAATTTTATTAATATAAACATACAATAGATAATTTAAATCCACAATAAAAATTATCATAACTAACACTTTTTAAGTTATGAATAATAACATTATAAGTTATTACTATTTATAATATATGGACTCTGTTATAATTTGCTTTAGACAACCTGTACATAGAATAAATATTTATAGTAATGTAGAAATAATAATTACCTTCAAGATTGACATATGCTGCCAAAGCTTGTAAAATCGAATTAAGCCAGCACGAGGTGCCATTGTTTTTAATACCCTGTACAAAGATATTTTAATAATGAGAAACTAAAGTTTATGTGAATCATTTCCTCATAATTTAATAACTTAATTGCATTAAAAACTATTTGCATTAAATTGCATATTTATTTAGAATAAAAAATGACAAACAAGAGCACACTCGATAATAGCCCGCCGCCGAATTATGATAAAGAAAGTAAAGACGAATGTCATCACGTAAATAACAACCCAAGATATAAATGGTATGTTAAATAAGATAGATACATGTATAATATGATATACTATATAATACTTGCATAGACTACAAGGTCAAATTATTGACGTAAAATGAGAAAAATCGCAATAAATCGGCCATTTTGAATTTTTTTTCAGCCATTATTGAACTTGTCCAAGAACTACTTATTAGTAACATGCATAACAAATTTAAAGAGGATATGTGAAAAACTTTTCAAGTTATCGCCCCCACAAGGTCAAATTATTGACGTAAAATGAGAAAAATCACAATAAATCGGCCATTTTTTTTTTTTTTCAGCCATTATTGAACTTGTCCAAGAACTACTTATAAGTAACATACATAACAAATTTGAAGAGAATATGTGAAAAACTTTTCAAGTTATCGCGCCCACAGGGTCAAATTATTGACGTAAAATGAGAAAAATCGCAATAAATCGGCCATTTTTTTTTTTTTTTTCGGCCATTATTGAACTTGTCCAAGAACTACTTATTAGTAACATGCATAACCAATTTAAAGAGGATATGTGAAAAACTTTTCAACTTATCGCGCCCACAAGGTCAAATTATTGACGTAAAATGTGAAAAATCGCAATAAATCGGCAATTTTTTTTTTTTTTTTGGCCATTATTGAATTTGTCCGAGAACTGGTCATTAGTAACATGCATAACAAATTTGAAAAGGATATGTGAAAAACTTTTCAAGTTATCGCGCCCACAAGGTCAAATTATTGACGTAAAATGTGAAAAATCGCCATAAATCGGCCATTTTTTTTTTTTTTTTTGCCATTATTGAACTTGTCCGAGAACTGGTCATTAGTAACACGCATAACAAATTTGAAAAGGATACGTGAAAAACTTTTCAAGTTATCGCGCCCACAAGGTCAAATTATTGACGTAAAATGTGAAAAATCGCCATAAATCGGCCATTTTTTTTTTTTTTTTTTGCCATTATTGAACTTGTCCGAGAACTGGTCATTAGTAACACGCATAACAAATTTGAAAAGGATACGTGAAAAACTTTTCAAGTTATCGCGCCCACAAGGTCAAATTATTGACGTAAAAGGTGAAAAATCGCAATAAGTCGGCCATTTTGAATTTTTTTTCAGCCATTATTGAACTTGTCCGAGAAGTGGTCATTAGTAACATGCAAAACAAATTTGGGAAGGAAACATGAAAAACTTTTCAAGTTATCGCGCCCACAAGTAAATGTTAACGCCGACGCCGACGACGCCGAACTTCAATTGCAATAGCCCACCTTTTTTAATTAAAATTAAAAGGCAGGGCTAAAAATCATTTTAAATAAAACATGAAATTAAAATATTGTCAGGTAGTTCACTGCTATTACAGTATTTCTTGAAAACTAATAGACCCTTTCAGTACATGGGTCATCGCCACAACGGTCGAAATGGTGTACACTGCAGTATGTGGGTAGTCCAAGATGTCCTAATTATATGACATCATAGATTTGGGCCCAGTACTGGGTTGAACATTACTCCCTGTAGTGAAAGGGATAAAGGGACATAATCACGACATTATTTTGGTCATGGTAGTAAAATGTGTATGGTTGCAATAAAAATTTAAACAAGAGCACACTCCATAATACCACACCGCAATTATTGAAAAATTTTTGTTATTGCGCCAAAAAGTTAAAATTATTGATGTAAGATGTCAAAAACGCAAAAAATTTTTTTTTCCAACAAAGATTGAATTTGTCAAAAAAGTGGATATGAGTTACATTACCTGCATAATAATTTTAAGGATGATACAGGAAAAATTGTTGAAGTAATAGCACCCACAAGTTAAATGGATGACAAAAAATGCTAAAAATCGCAAAAATTCAGACATTTAATTTTGTTTCAGCCATTACTGAAATTGTCCAAGAAATGGTTATTATTAAAATACAAAACAAATTTGAGGAGGATACATGAAAAAGTTTTAAAAAATCACACCAACAGGGACACAAAATTTAATAAATTGCAATAAATCGGACAGTAAAAAAAGGGACAAATATCTTTTGACCGCTTTTAATGTAAAATAATGTACTGCATAGTTAATTTTTATAGGAAAATAAAAACTTACATGTTCCACGTGGTACAATAACCGTTCACGAGGCTGTAATATAGAACAGGAAGATAATGAATGTATTGCAGTATCGTAATTTTTTTGATAATAAATTTAAATATTTAAAATTTATGTTCTTCATTCATGATATTTAATGATATGGATATAATTGTGTATAGCTGAATATAATATTGAGCTTACTTCTAATACTTCCACAATCTCTATTGGCAGATCTGTCACCACATTGTCCTGGAAAAATAGATTGGACACTTAATGTAACTGTGTGACATAAATATAAACATTTTTCAAGACTGAATGAACATCAATTATTATAGTGTAGCTGCGGACTAATATTCTAGTAATGTATATTCAGTAACATGTATGCGAAAGTAGTGTGCCAAGAATGTTTAGTTATTAATCGTAAACATGCCTAAATACCTTCCATTGGTGGAAAAAATACTAGGGAAAAGTTACCTCTTGCTTAGTGTTGGTGGTAATTATATAATACAAATGGGTGACTTAACTAGATATGACTGTTTTCAGCACGAAACAATATGAAAACATCCCCATGAATTTGAGTTAGACACCTAAATATAAATGGCCTCTGAATGTCTCATGATGATAACCATAAGCTGTGACAATAAGCGCTGTGGTTTATTTGACAGGTGGTCATTTTGCAATTGTGTGGTTAACTCAATTATTATATTTCATCAATTTTAAAAGAAATCTCCCAACCCCACCCCACCTGTAAATACTGCCCCAAAAAATATTTTCTAAACTTGGAGAAAAAAAATATATAAAATAAAATTAGAGAAAAAAATGATCACTACCCCCACACATAAATTTTTATTAAAAGAGCTGCGGCAGGTATTTTGTTTTTAATGGATTCATCCCAAAAGTTAATCAGATCATCAGAAATAGCTAGAGAACAACCCTACCAAATTTAAATGCAATCCAACCAACGGTTCATCGTTCCCACAAGATTTTTGGGCAGCGAACATGGAAAATGTAGGTTTTTGGCTCAGTGCCAAAAAATTAAAATATATATGGGGAGAATTGCCCAGTGACATAGGTCATATAAAGAAAAAATGAAAAAAATTATCAGTAAACTTTTAGTGAGAGCTAAATTTAGGTGGCGGAGACGGTGGCGGCGAAGACGGGAAAATGCTAAACACTATAAGCATCCCGATTCATCGGGGATGCTTAATTAATGACATATGTAGGTCTGCAATGTTTGGCATAGTCAAGAAACACTGCTTCAACTTCACACATGTCAATTTCACATTGCATTAAGAGACTGGTAAAAAGAGGTAGTTAATCATGATAAAGTGATAACCGATAAAAAAACGATAAAACATAAAAAAAAAGCATTTTTAAAAATTTTAAATATCCATCAAAACAAACTTGTCAATCTGATTATTGAGAGAATCGCATCAATATCGTTATATACATTTATATATGCATTGAAATCCTCAAGTGCATTATAATTGCATTTATTTTTTTCATTCATGATATTTAATGATATGAATATAATTGTGTATATCTGAATAAAATATTAAGCTTACTGGTGAAGCTGCAACACTCTCTATTGGCAGATCAGTCACCACATCGTCCTTGAAAAATAGATTGGACACTTAATGTAGCTGTCACATAAATATAAACATTTTTCATGACTAAATCAACATCACTTAATATAGTGTAGTTCTGACTACTGTAGCTGCAGACTAATATTATAATAAGGTATACCGGTATTCAGTAATACCATGTACGTGAAAGTAGTGTGGCATGAAGGTGCATCAAGATTTATAATGTGTGGTACCTTATATGAATAATAGGTAGTTAATCATGATAAAGTGATAACCAATCAAATTTCTAAAAAATTGCATTTTTAAAATTATTATTACTATTCAATATCCATCAACACAGGCTATACAAAATGATTATTGAGAGAATCGCATCAATATCTTTATATATATTCATATATGCATTGACTGATGTCTTAACCCTTTCAGGCCTGAATTTACCATAGTCATCTTCGTCCACTACAAGCCGCGAATTGCTGTCGCAATTCTCGACTTGTAGTGGATGAAGATGATTTGATGTGGTTTAAAAATTACAAAAAATTACCCCGTATTGGTAAACCAGTTTCATGGAAATTTTTGTTCTAAAACCCTTAGTTGGAGGAAAATTAAGTCTGTTTTCAGGGATGTAAAAGGATGCTTTAATGCATCGTGAGGGCTTAAAGGGTTAATACTTTCTTTTCTTAATATCTGTACCAATGTGAGTGTACAGTACATTTTTTTATCAAAATGCTCAAGTGCATTATAAGTGCATTTATTTTTATGTTTTCCATTCATGATATTTAATGATATGAATATAATTGTGTATATCTGAATAAAATATTAAGCTTACTGGTGAAGCTGCAACACTCTCTATTGGCAGATCAGTCACCACATCGTCCTTGAAAAATAGATTGGACACTTAATGTAGCTGTCACATAAATATAAACATTTTTCATGACTAAATCAACATCACTTATTATAGTGTAGTTCTGACTACTGTAGCTGCGGACTGATATTATAATAATGTATATTCAGTATTACCATGTATGTGAAAGTAGTGTGGCATGAAGGTGCATCAAGATTTATAATGTGTGGTACCTTATATTAATAATAGGTGGTTAATCATGATAAAGTGATAACCGATCAAATTTCTAAAAAACTGCATTTTTTAAATTATTAATACTATTCAATATCCATCAACACAAACTATACAATATGATTATTGAGAGAATCGCATCAATATCTTTATATACATTCATAAATGCATTGACTTATGTCTTAATACTTTCTTTTCTTAATATCTGTACCAATGTGAGTGTACAGTAAATTTTTTCATCAAAATGCTCAAGTGCATTATAAGTGCATTTATTTTTATGTTTTCCATTCATGATATTTAATGATATGAATATAATTGTGCATATCTGAATAAAATATTAAGCTTACTGGTGAAGCTGCAACACTCTCTATTGGCAGATCAGTCACCACATCGTCCTTGAAAAATAGATTGGACACTTAATGTAGCTGTCACATAAATATAAACATTTTTCATGACTAAATCAACATCACTTATTATAGTGTAGTTCTGACTACTGTAGCTGCGGACTAATATTATAATAATGTAAATTTAGTATTAACATGTATGTGAAAGTAGTGTGGCATGAAGGAGCATCAAGATTTATAATGTTTGGTACTATAGCATAAATATGCACTTGTATATATTTTAGGTTTCTATGCTTTCAAGAGTGTCTTTTTGCTAATATGTATAATTAGCATGTTATACATAATAGCTATTTTATCTCTGGTTTTGGTGTGGGAAACAATATCATAGACTCCTATGTTATCTTGGCAATGCCTTTTAATTTTATTTAAAGTAGTGATTTGTCATTTGTATTTTCGAAATATCAAGTGTTTATTATGGCAATGCCCATTAACATGATTTTAGCTATGTATGTCATACCATGTATATTGCCACATGATTTTTTAAAATAAGTTAACAATCTTGTATATACATGTACATATATCTCTCTCATTTCTATGACAAATAAGTCTGTAATGACTTCCTTTCTTCAATAAAATTTCTGTCTGTCTGTCTGGTACCTTATATGAATAAGAGGTAGTTAATCATGATAAAGTGATAACCAATAAAATTTAAAAAATATTTAAAAAAAACATTTTTTAAATTAATATTAATACTATTAAATATCCATTCAACACAAACTTTAGAAATCTGATTCTTGAGAGAATTGCAGCAAAATTTTTATATACATTTATATGAGCATTGATTGATGTCTAATACTTTATTTTTTTAATATTTGTACCAATGTGAGTGTACAGTAAAATTTTCATCAAAATGTTCAAGTGCATTATAATTGCATTCAATTTTATGTCTTCATTCATTATATTTAATTATATGGATATAAGTTTGTATAGTTTATTAGCTGAATAAAATATAAGGCTTACCTCTGAAAGTTCAACACTCTCTATCGGCAGATCAGTCACCACATTGTCCTTGAAAAATAGATAGGACAATTAATGTAAGTGTCACATAAATATAAACATTTTTCATTACTTTATCAACATCACTTATTATAGTGTAGTTTTGACAAATGTAGCTGCGGACTAATATTATAAAAATGTATATTCAGTAACAGTATGCAAAAGTAGTGTCGCATGATAATGTGTGGTACCTTATATGAATAAAAGGTAGTTAATCATGATAAAGTTATAAACGATGGAATCTATAATAAATAAAAACATGACTTTTCTTTAAAATGTAGTCAATATGTGCACTAAGTAATCTAGAATACATTTTATATTAACATCTTTAAAGATGTGACTGCATAGTAATACATGTTGTTAAAATAACATATTTTTTGGGGGTGCATTAGAAAGCAATGATTTTTATGCCTCCGCGAGCCTGCGGCCGGAGGCAATATGTAGTCGGGTTGTCTGTCCGTCCGTCCGTCTGTCCGTCTGTCTGTCCGTCTGGATTACATTTTTTTCGAATGGGAGTATTAATTCAGGAAGGGGGGTGATCAAGGGCTGTGGGGGGTTCAAAACAAATTTGAACAAAAAAGTAGGGGGGGTGGGGTCAAGTCAAATTATTATTTTTTCTATTACCTCCGTGTGGATTATTTTTTTTTTCAAATGCAAGGGTACGGCAGAAAGGGGGGATGCTCCAGGCCAATTAAAAAAATATTCAGGCAGGGTGGGCACATGGGGGGAAGGGGTTTGGTTTTAACAAATATTTTTGTTTTAACAAATATTTACTTTTAGGGTCGTTTTTTTTTTTAAACGCAGTAACCCTCTGTGGATTACATTCATTTTCGGGTGCAGAGGGTCAGGCGGGGGGGGGGGGGGGGGGGATGCAGGCTTCAAGGCCAATTTGATTTGCCAGAGGTGCAGTCATCAGGGTTAAAACTAAATTTGAACAAAAAAGAAGGGGAGTCAAGGCAAATTATTATTTTTTATAACCTCCGTCCGGATTACTTTTTTTTCAAATGGGAGGGTAAGGCAGGAGGGGGGGATGATCCAGGCCAATTAAAAAAATTCGGGCAGGGTGGGCACATGGGGGTTCTAACAAATATTTATTTTAAGGCTCTTTTTTTCTTTTAACGCAGTAGCCTCTCTGGATTATATTTCTTTACAAGCGCGGATAGTGAGGCGGGGGGGTGGGTGTGGTCAAGGCTAATTTGATAATTTTTTTGCCATGGGGGGAGGGGTTCAAAACAAATTTGAACAGAAAAGTAGTGGGGGGGGGGGAAACAAATTAATTTTTTTTTTGTCTATAACCTCCGCTCGAAATATTTTTTTTTAATGGGAGGGTAAGGCAGGAAGGGGTGTGATAGCCTTTACAGCGGAGGCATAGTCATCGAAAGGCATCGATACACCTTTCCAGTTTCTATATAAGTTATACACGTATTACATTAACACAGCTTTTATGAAATGTTAGCTCATTTCATCAAAACACAGGTGAGAATAAATAATATAATATTACAATGAGAAATGTGATAACATACATTTATTACATCTATCACATTAAATTTTCATTTAACGTTTTTCATAGTTAACATATACATGTATGTATAAATATATTAATATGATTTGAAAAGTAGGAAAAGGTAACTCACACATTTTAGAGCCAAAAGATTAAGCAATATAACAGACACATTACATATATAAAATCATATTGCAAAATATATTTTAATAGAAGATGATAGTAGGCCAAAATAAATCACAGCGTGTTTTACTTACATGGGTATGAATCCGGAAAACTTCAATGATATTATTAAATCCTTAAATGAACCAGAGAGTAATACCTGCTGTTTGGGTTTTATCCGTAGCAAAATCTGAATTTTGACCATAATACTTTTATTAAACATGTGAATACTATTCTAATAAAAATATTATCATGCAATAAACTGTGTGTTTCCACATAAAATTGACTGAAACGAAAGCATCCCTATCAATGTCTTTTTTTTCATTACTTTATTTTATACAATCCCAACCCCTCACTCATTAATAAATAAAACCTACAAAGACAACTGAAACTACACAATTCGACGAATGACCCAGTTAAATTAAATGTATAAGTAATCAAAATATCTTAGACCAGTATCAATATTTAATGGGAAAACGCTGTAAAGTATTATTACAATTGTGTAATTCCCCTGATTTAGATCACTGCCAGCTTCAAACACAACAATCAACATGAACTTTAGATTTGTGTGACAGGCATTACAATTGTAAAAAAATTTATTCTGACAACAAAGCTGGTGAACTTTGTTTGTCATACCTTTACATGACCTCATCATTGTTCCTAACCAGGACCAATATGGTAGCTTCACCCGACAGTTGGTAGTGCAGTAGTCTTTATTTCTTGTACAGACAGTTTTGTTATCTGTCACGCACGGACGCTAATGCTTGTTTTATAAAAAAGTAAACGTAACAAAATCACAACATATTTTCGCATGCAATAACATTTCTGCAAAAGAAAACAAATTAAAAACGCTTTAATACCATCACTTCTAAATAAAATGTGAACAGAATATACTTTAAAAAGCCTTGTAAAAGTAAATTTTGCTGCACCCTTCCTTTAAATAATACATTATTTATTATGTATTTACCTGCAATTATCTGAATTTTATATTCCATTCAATAATAGTTCAACAAAAAAAATTGTCCACACATATGTAATTTCTCTACTTATATCATTGTGCTGTAGAGAAAATAACCAAAAATGATATCATAAATGTATGATTGAAAATGTTACTATAAGAAATTAGGCTACGTCTCCATATAGAAAGAAAATAAAGGGGGGGGGGGGAATTTATTTGATGCTAATTGAATAAATGATACTTATTTTAAATGCAAATAATGATATAATTATATTTCACAATTGAACGACTCATATTTAAGCATTCAATGTTTTCGTAAATTATACTTCAAATTAAAATTGAAAGTTACATGAAAATTGTATTACCCCGGTATGTTAACACAATTGTAACATGAATCAATATACTGAAATTTTAATTGTATTTGCTTACTACAGCCTCCAATATACATCAGGAAAACAATGTCATATATTTTAAACTCCGAGTAATATTTCTGATATATCTGCCATCTCATGGTTAGTTATCAATATTTATAAAAAATTAATGATAACTTATTTCAATAAAAATTAAATAACAATTTTTTTCAACATTTTTATCTTTGTTATGATATGTCAACATTGGGCTAGTGAAAATTGTAATAATCCTAGAGAAATTTGCAGTACTGAGGAAGGGAGGACATATCACAAAATTCTGCAGAACAAACTGAAAGGTGATTTTCTTTTATTATTATTTTCTCACTATAATAAAGTTTGAGTAAGCTAGCACAGTTTTCTATGTACATGCAATGTATCTCACAGTGTAAAATAATTAATTGATAAATGATCACATTTATTAAATTAAACACAGGGGAATCTTTGCTGTGGGGACTGATTTAAAACAGTCAACATTTACTCTTGTGTATCATTAATTAATTAATAATAATACAATCTGAGCAAAAATAAATTGATTACATGTATCAGGTTATTATGCAGATGAAATTGGTGAATCATATGCGTTGACATCAAGAATATGAAATCATTAAATTTATGTTTATAGGAAGGAGTGCATCAAAATTGTATTACATTAAAATAGGTTATTGTGTATGTGAACATGTAAATAATAATTAGGAATTGATCATGTATCTGACATAGGAGTTTGAACATACTAAATAATGTTGAATAAACATTATTAAAGGGTGATATAAATTATAATCAGGGGAAAATTTGTTAATTGTCAAATAACAAAATCCCATTCAATTTTGTTAATTCGCTGATCAAATTTGGTAATAATTAACAGAATGTTTATCTATCAACGATGTCAGGCTTTCCAGCAGCATACAACTTGCAGGTTACAAATTGCTAATTTATTTTTTTCAACAAATTGTTCCCTGATAATCATTTTCTACATAAAACAAAACTATTTATTGATTTATTAGTTGATTCATTTGGTGTTAGTTTACATATTGATTGGTTGCTTACAAATTATTAAAAGACACTGGTCATGTAATATCCATACCGAGGTTGACTGTATAGATTCTACATATTTATAATCATCAGCATTCACATACTGCACTCCCTTTTTCAATTCCTGAGATTAAATTAATGTGAAAGTGAATTAAATTAGTCTAGTAGAATGATGCCATAAAAATATATCAATATGCAAAGTTAAAAAAAATAACAAATAGAACCAAGACCTGTGCAATTTAAAAAAAACCCACAGACTTTAAAGTTTGGTTTCACCTAACTTAAAGTGGGTATAAAAAAACACTTAATTCTTCAATTTTAAGTGAAACATCTGCAAATTTTTACCTTTGAAAACTGATATCATGAACAAAAGCAATGATTTTGTTAACTATTAAACATAAAAAAGGCCCCCAAAAACCACCACCCTCCACACCCTATGCATTACATTTTTTTTGGTGCATCCTTCCCTGCAACTCACACACTCTCTTTAATATATTTATAAATAGCAAGCTTGTGCCGGCAGTCTTTATTAAATTGGAAACAGAACAACTGTCAGCGCTCCTGGCCATCACTATATATTTAATTTTTAAGGTAATGAAATAAAAAAAATAAACTCATCATGGCTCGCAGGCACTGAGATGAGTCATATGTTCCAGGTATCATTTAACCCTTTAAGCTCTCATGATACATTAAAGCATCATTTTACATCCCTGAAAACATACCTAATTTTCCTAAAACAAAGGGTTTTGGAACAAAAATTTCCATGAAACTGGTTTACCAACACATGGTAATTTTCTTTAATGTTTAAACCACATTAAATCAACTTCATCCACTACAAGTCGAGAATTGCTACAGCAATTCGCGGCTTGTATTGGATGAAGATGACAATGGTAAATTCAGGCTTGAAAGGGTTAAGGCCTCCGCTTCTACACTGTGCATAGACATATTTATTGTGACATTCATAACACAAGTTTTTATTAAATCAAAATTAGTATCATTTTATGTACAGCAGCCACTCTTATGAGCAGCCAACCTCCTATGGGAGGCCACCTGACCATTATACAAATTAACTCTTATGAACAGCCACAGGCGTTAAAAGGCCACTTCTCCTGTGTCGGAAGGGTGGCTGCTCATAGCAGGTTCTACTGGACATATATATATAATCTCAAATATAAAAAAAATTAAAATCAACAATTCTAATATTTCAGTAATGCAGTAAGATCCCTGTTATGGTCAAATAATATAAAATAATACAGCAAAAACTAACCTTTATAATGTGACTTCTCCAATTACAATATATTGACCACAAGTCGTCTTTCTTGAGACATCTTTCACCATCTAATAAAATATTTCAAAAATGTATTTAAAATATGCAGAATCATATCTGTTCTGCTACACTTCATTTAAATGTTCATTTAAGATCTTTAAAAAATCGGTATCGTAAAGATTAATGAACACTTACTCTCGTTTAATGCTGATGTTGAAGTAAATCTAACAGTTTCAGGCCACCAAGAAGGCTTGTTCTCTACTTTTTGCCATATGCGTCGAGAAGTATCACCTGCAATAAACTTTACATAATCAGCTGAATATTACATTTTTTTATTGCTATTTTCATTGTCATCAAAAAATATGCAAATACATTGCATGAGATTTGTGCACCATTTGCATAGATTTCTAAATATTCAAAATTAAAAAATTGCTGATTAAATAAAAAAATACATGCTTTATAACAGTAATGATCATAATTGATATACCCACTTGTTCTCAAATTTTTTATGAGTGTGTGAGAAATTATTGTACTTTAAATTCTTAACAAGAGGCTTGAAGTCCTATAACATCAATTAAAATTTCTACTTTTTTGCATCTATGAAAATTAATTAAGTTGATCTGTACATTGCAGTTTGATATCAAATAGCAAGAACATCCTAATCATCCCAATTGCTAAAGAAATGTTGAAATTTTAAATTTATTATTATTACATCATTTATTTTAAAGTTCGACAGTCAGTTATAAATACTAAAACTATAACCAGTAGTTCCTGACACATTCAGTGTTTCTGGCTCTGAAAAAAATTGGCGTCAGGCAATGTGAAGATTCTGACTCCAAGCCTGGCGTTAGAGTCAAGAAGCAGGTGCGGCTTCTGGTGAACGTCTGCCGAAAGCTGTCGCAACTCTAGGGGTCCGGAGGCATGCCCCTCCGGGAATTTTTTTCAGAGAAGCTTCAGGTGGCTTTTAGTGATATCTAAAGGTACATTTCAAGGTTTGAAACAACTCATTGTTCACTAATGAAACACTGAAAAATATCTTTGGAAATGATTTCTGAAAATTAATCAATTTCGTCAGAATGCAATGTATTTTCGTCAGGTGGGAAGGCTTGTCGTCAGAATACGACATGACAACAGATCAGAAACACTGACATTCACCAGGTGGCAATGCATATTATGTGTTACAACAAGTCATAATATACCCAGGGGTACTCCATGTTAGATAATTCTTCACAGATACCAGGAAATGTGGGAAATCTACATGTTCTGCATGAATGAAAACTAGAGAGATCAGATTGCAATAAGAGCAGTCCAGAATTAACACAAATTATTTTAAATTGAGAGGGCGCTATTAGTAGAATATTGCTACTTTATGTGGACCTAAAATTTGTTTATCACATCTAGTGTGCACAAACAATGTATAGAAGAGGCTTGTGTACGCAAGCTGCTACACTTGTTGAATTTGTTGTGTGTGGAACGTATAGAACTAGCACTGTTTAAGACTGCAGACTACAAGCATGTTTCTGGCTGCACTTGCTGACAATGTCTGACAACGATGTTTGAAGATTTTCAAATATTCTTTTGAAGTCTTCTCAGATTGAGATTAATTTTTTCCAAATTCTCAATTAATTTCCTGACACTAGGACAGGAGGCCTGTTCATATTTTCGCCTTGTACAGTACTACGTAGGCCTACTACAACTTACAACTACACTATGTGCTTGTTGACACCTGATAAACTGCACACCAGCAAGGCAATAGTAAGCAGTGATGTGTCAGTGGTTATAAAGTTTTTCCGTAGACATGTATGACTGTGCTGTAATTGTACACAAATATTACATATGTTTTAAAAATGCGTTGTCATGTTGGAAATGTAATAATAATGGTAATAAAATGATTGATTTCATGCGATAGGCTTTCCTATTAGCAATTCACAGATGCATGCTGGCATCTGTGTCAGGCCAATAAAAAATTTACTGCCCTCAAAAATCATGTTATTGTTATATTGTTAACCAATTGGATAAAGATAGATCACAAAGCTGATAATATCAGAAATATGCATCACACCATCTATGATCCTATTAAAAATTTAAAAATAACATTTTTTCATCTTATTTATAAGCTATCTTGCTAAATTTTACTTACCAGTTACCGGCACGAGCTGTGGAATCAATTTTCTTAGCGTGGCAGCTGTGCTTGTTTGCTGCTCATGCTGTAGACTTATAAATTTTAGGTCTATGATATCTGATGAGAAAAAAAATAAATAATATTTTATATCATCTAGAAAAAATCAAAAAAAAATCCGGACATCAAAGTTTTACAATAGGCCAGCCAACCACCTTAATCCCCGTCCATGTCCTCTGCCATGCACATTAATTTTAGTGTCCTTTGATGAATGGCAGCAGCTGGTATGCATCAAACAGAATAAGATGCACATTTCACCCCTCCTTTGCTATAGTCTCAGATCATATATAATAACCCTATTTAAATCATGCATTATTTAATTTTAAGATATGCATGTAGCATAATCTTTGCATACAAACATTCAGATTGTGTGTGGTTTCTAAATTAGACCACTGACCCAGGTGTTCTCTGTGTTTGGATTTGGTACCTAAATGAAGAAATGTCAATGATAAAAGGCTATATTTCACAAGTAATTTGTTCAGGAATAATAGATGCCAACAGAATGCAAGATAAAAATAAAAAAATTACGGGCAGACCCCTATGAACTGCTCGCATAGATCGCACTACAACTCACCCCCCTCCAATCACTCTCAATTCCCCCCAAAACACAAAATTCTCCAGGAAAAATATACATTCACCCCCCCCTCTGTCAATTCCTGGATGCAGCACTGCAGTCTCTCCCTCTGGCCCAAAATTGAGCCAATAATGGCCTAATGTCTTCTTTCGCCAATGTCAGAGCCTAGATGGTCTAATCAGGTGGCTGACCCAGATATTATGTATGCGATTCGTTTAGATGACAATCTCAAACAATGACGTGCATACACTGTAGGAGGGCCAAGGTCCATGATATCTGAAAACAGGCCTTTCTTTGTGCTGTCATTGGACTAATCCTACACACTAAGTTAATTATAATTTTTTAGAGACAACAATTATTCAAAGGCAATGTCAATGACAAATTTAAAATTTAAACATAGTAAATGAGAACTCAGTCACGAGTGTGATGCATCATTTTGGTGTAATTTTGACTGGAAAATTGTTTTCTGTTATCATTTTGATCATTAACAGTTGTCTTTAAGGTAAATTTAAAGGTTATCATTCTTAAAGTAAGATCAACTACAAAAATTTCCAATAATATTATTTTCAACAAATACTGGTACAATATGCAAAAGTGAACATATATTTCATGATCAAATAAGTGAAAATATTATTTCCAAAAAAATTAAATGTGAACATGAAAAAATCATTTTCATTTGATAATGACTGGCAAATCGATTTATTGTAGGATTTAAATTATTCCATATCATGTTCAAGATGAAGAGATCAATATACCTTCTAAAAAACATAAACAATAATTACAAGTGTTTCCTCATGAAAGAATGGAAAGTGCTTGGAGTTGTACGAATATATGATTTTAAATAAATACAAAAATGAACAAGTGTTAAACTGAATACATGTTTGCTGCTGTTTTTTGGAAGATGTCACCGGAAGTAAGTTTTGTTAACATCATCATGATAATACATTATTGGAATGAGTTCCATTGTAAAAGCAATATACAGCAGGAAAATAAATCTCCCATGCAGTAGGTTAAAACAAGCGATGTCTTGCCTTTAGCAGTCTTGTCTCCACAGTCTGCATTCATGGAGCTGTCGATAGCCATGGAAAACAAATCCTTTATTGGTTGAATTTTTTCCAAACCTCTGACTATTGATTGATGCCCTACAACCCAATAGATGTTGCTCTGCAGTGATACTATTAAATGTATTATTACCGGGTATTATGCAAACAAGACGTGTTATCACTTCAATTAAAATAAATATCAAACAAGAAACAAATTGCTATTAACTTATTCAAAAAAATAAAAAATTCTCCCCCCCCAAACATCACCAATACTAACATACTATAAATAATATTAAAAATAATATTACAACACATAGATTAAATCTGAAAATATCTTAGGTTATGTTAATTCTAACTATAATTTTTTTTTTCAGGAACGGACACGAAAGCAGCTTAAATAGCTTAAATATCAGCTGAAATCCTAAACCGTAAAAAAATATAGTTTTTATTATCATAATAACACAAAAAACTAATCAGCACACGACCAGGGTCGGGTTCTTCTTTTGAACCAAGCATAATACAAATCCATGAAGCAGTTGAAGCTCTATAGAGTGACATAGGATTTTAGCGGCCATCCTGGATTTTGTTGAAGCTGAAAAACACCACAAAAAGAATCACCGGGCAAATTCCTCAGGGCCAATATGCACACTGCAAATATTTAAAAATAATCCGAGCAGGGGGTGTATAGCTTAATAAACAAATGTTGATGATAGCCAAAACGAACAAAACTGAAATAGCAAAAAAATCAAAGTTTTTATTATCAGAATCAAACCAAAAACTAAAACACATGTCCAGGGTAGGGTGTTTCCTTTAAAACAAACATGAAACAAATCTATAAAGCGGCTCAAGCTCTAGAGAGCGACATAGGATTTTTGCGGCCATCTTTGATTTTGTTGAAAAAACTGAGAAACGCAAACAATATTTACAGGGCAAATTTACTAGGGCCAATATGCATACTGGAAATATTTAAAAATAATCCATGTAGGGGTGTTTGGCTAAATTTTAAAATTTTGATGCTGGCAAAAATGAGCAAAACTAAAATATGGATCCGCTAAAATACTAAAACTTGAAAAAATATTTTTACTATCAGAATGACAACAAAAACTAACATTCAGCACACGGCCACGGTAAGGTCTTTCCTTTTAACCAAACATGAAACAAATTCATGGAGCAATTCAAGCTCTATCTAGAGAGCGCCATAGGATTTTGGCGGCCATCTTGTACTTTCTTGCTTGAAAGACTTGAAAACGCAAAAACAAATTTACCAGGCAAATTCCCCAGGGCCAGAATGCATACTGCAAATATTTGAAAATAATACGAGCAGGGGTTTCCAAGTGAGAGCAGAAACAAAATATGGCGGCGGGCTGACTCAGCAAAAACAATAAGTCTCCACCACCACATAGTGGGTGGAGACTTAAAAATAATGTGCAAGCACTCAAATACCCCTTGGTTGATGCAGTGACTCAAAATGTCCACAAATCTGACACAACTGCTTTCAATACGTTATAAGGCAATAATCAAAGATGAATGATAAAATCCTGTATCCTCAGTTTGGATCGCACATAAAAACGGACAATGCCAATAGATTCGCAGACCTCAAAGACCTACATGTATATATGCCAGGTTTCAAGGCATTTAACTAACAATAAGAATGATTTATTGAAACTGATGAAACCAAAATGGCCGACGTAGCCTTGTTTAAAAAAAATTAAACGCCAGGTGGCGGACATTTTGATTATCAGTGGAAAGCTGAAAATCAAACCAGTTTATCTCCATACTCATGTGGAGCGTCACATAAAAAATTGGAGAGATCCAATAATTTTATCGCGTTAACAGAGGGAGGGGGGGTTGAATGTTTATAAAGTAAATATGTTGCAACATGTTGGTGTCCTAGCTAAAAGACTGCATAGGGCGGTGGCGCACGAAGGGAAAGACAATAACACTTTGGGCCCAGGGGTAATAATGAAATAAATATTTTATAACAATTTAATTTTCCCTACCTACAACCATTAGCTCTTCACCTTCCATTGTCAGCAAAGCAGTTAGTGGAAATTTTGGTAACTTAATGTACTTCAGCACCTGTGAAAAATTATAATTTTCAAAATGTATATTTTACAATTTAATTTTTGCATCACATTTAAAATAAGATCTTACATTTCCATAGTAAATATGAAAGTCTTCCCCCTCCACAATTAAACGTTTATTGTTAAGGCAGTAACGATGGGGCTATTCAACAGTCTAAGTCAAATGGCGGCCATCTTGGATATGCAAATTAGGTAATATTCTAACTCAACCAGGGAAATCCAGATTATAAATATTTTTTTTTTTCTCTGCAATGTTTTAGGTGGGTATCATGTGATCGACTTTAAAAGCCTAAATGTTATGTTATGTTATATGAAATCCACCTTAAATTTCAGAAAAAAATTAGTTAATATCATTCTGATGATTATTGACGACTGGAGAGAGTTTAAGTAGATCTTGGGTACCGCGAGTATCCAAATTCGCCCATGGCTGCTATATTGGATACGCAAATTAGCTTGTTTTGGAACTCAAGCTGGATAATGCATCAGAGATCATATAGAAATTGACAACTAGAGAGTGTTCACTTTGTCAAATTGTTGACAGATAATAATAATGATAACAATAGACAGCACTAAAACAAGAAGTCTTCAGCACATAGGAGATGGAAACTTCATTACTTTACAATTAATGAACTAATAAAATATATAAAAAATTTAAAATTGATACATTATAAAATTGTTCTTGGCGAAAATGACAATACATTACGTAATTATCTTTTAATATTATTGTCAATATTATTGTCAATATCACACACCTTTTTCTTCAAAGATTTTAATTTTTTCTTCATTCCTTTCTTTTCTTTTGTTTCTCTCTTTGCTGGCCTTACCTAAAATGATTCATAACTTTGTACAAAGTATGTATATATTCAATATCAATTGTCAAGTTGGACATCTCAAGTTGCAGACCATTGTCTGCTTCAATTGTGCTGGGTAATACCCAGCAATCACTGACCACAGACCAAATGTTTACAGTATTGTTGGCCCATCATATGAGACTCTGGCCCTACAATACACCAACATTGGGTCAATGTCTCTTGTTTTCTGGGTGACAGAAGTTTCGAAACAGAAACATGTCTTAAAATACAATATCTCTTTTAAAAATAAAGCAGAAGTTGATAGATTAGCTTTCATGCTAATTTTAGAGATATTATAATGAGAAAAAAAATATTATAAATGACTGTCAGTCAGCCATTTTATATATAATTTTTACAAAATTAGTCATGGTTTAATTTAAAATTTAATCTTACCTTAAAGCCAATTTTCACCATTTTTAATTTTTGTAATATTGACCCATTCGCGTCAGTAAAATGATCATAACTCAGCTTCGAATCAAGATACATGAAATTTAATGTTCTTGGTGTCATATTAAAGCTCCAGCTCTGTGCTATCCAATGGCGCTATAAACTCCATATTGTATTTTATCGACATGAGACTCATTATGTACAGATGGGTCACATATAGCCAATAAAACACAAGACATGTATTTAAATCAAATTTTAGGAATATGTTGGGCTAGCGTCGTACATGTACCGGTACATGGTTTCAAATGCCACTTAGCGCAGGATTTTTAGAGAAAAATCTCAATATTGGGACCTTGTTTTGATGGTATGTTTTTGCCAATGTGCTTAAACCTAAAATGCTTCACTTTACTCAGGTGAAAATTAGTACCTGGCAGGACAGAGATGTGTATGATTAGTTCAATGTGCCGAAATGGCTTCAAGACTGTAATATGCTCCCCGTGGTGCTGAAATGGCAACCGCCCCATCCCCCTCCAAGCAATGTTGCAACCGAGGATATATATATATATCTAATTCACACTGTAATATTGTTATATCAGTATGCTTACATGTGTTAGTTGTGTAAACAAAAGACAACATAAATGTGATGAAAATATAATTTTATTATTTCAAATATATTTACAGGATTATTTTTTCATAATGTTTGTACATTTAGACTTTATTTATGAAAAATGTTAGTAACACATGGTGAAACTGAATGACTACCATATACAAACCGTGTCTTTTACACTTGATCTGTTTATCACGGTAAAATGATAATAAAAAAGTTTTAATTTCTTAAATCTGCTTCATTTGTTAATTTAAGGCAATCTATGATGTTTTCATATTGTAATCAAAATGACTCCAAGCAATATCACTCAGCTCAAGTGTTGACAGATCGCCATGATAAAATCTAACACATTCAAATGTGTAGGCCTATAGCTTGCATTACTTGCGCGGGTGGCTTATAGCTCCGACTTTCATCATGCCGGACGAGCGATGATTGTCTTGCCATTATTGTAGGGCTTCACATATACTGGTCTTGTTGCAATGGTAAAACAATAAAACGCTCAGATAGGTGCTAACGCTTCATGCCAATCGAAACACTTGGTATTCACACTTAGAGCATAATCGATGAAATTGATGTGTTCAAAACAGTTGACGTTCGGCGTGAATATTTACGATCTCTTCAGAGATCAGATGAATTTAGAAATTGTTAAATACTTAGATTTAGTTAATCAATTTTTAAAATAATTTATTACATACGAAATCAAACATTTTGGTGCAACAGACATGTTGAAGGTCAAATTAATTAATCTTTATAGGCTCAACTAGTGGCTACACAAAAGTAAACATTCTTCTAAGTATGAGTTATTATTGTTTCAAAGTGGGAGACGCTGGCTTTCACCCAGTAAACTCATTGACATTGACACAATGTTATTTTAAACTTGGACCAACGTCTCCGACGTTGGTTTATTATTAACACAAAACTAGTTTATCGTGTCATATTACTGTCCACAAGAAGTGTTATGCAGAACGAGTAGTTCGTCCTTTGTTGGGCGGTACGGTGTCAAATGCAGTGACCCAACATTAAACCAATGCTTATCTTGTGAACATGTGATTGCAGTGTTTTATTTGCTAATTAGCCACTCACTAATGCCATGAAGTGCATTGAGCCAGTGGTGGGGCAATGTGATGAGAGCGACATCGCCCTACAACAATCACTATACAAACACATAGTGTTCACGTAATTAGAGTGATGGACCGTGACAGAACAGCAGGACACTTACTCATTGATTTAACCCTTTCGTCCCCGTAACCTGATGACGGAGGCGGACATCGGAATGGCAGAACATAGAAGCAAAAATACATTGGGCAAATCAGTTCCCGTTAAAATCATGAAGGATTTAGAATATGATGGAACATCGGAGGACAGATCTCCGAGGTCTGTCTGTAATAGTATGATACTGCATTCAAAGTGCAGGTATGGGGTGAAATAAACAGAAAAATATTGAAACCCAATTTTAATATATATATGTAAATATCTGAAAAATAACAGCAGTAATTATTACCATAATACTTTATCTACAGTGTAAAAGAACGTTCATAAAAAAATGCTCACATTTTGTGTACCGACAATTCTTCCTTTGTGGTATCTGAATAAATGAAATCAAGCAGTTTACACCACAAATAAAATATAAAGAATTAAATTATAAAAAACCAAATGATGGTTATTTGTTCTTATGGCAATAGGTAATTAATTCCAGAGGGTAGGGCCTGCAATAGGAAATTTTTAAAAGCAGTTTAATTATTTAATACCAGGAACATTAAGTTTCTTAGTATAATAACACCATAACTGTTTAAAATGGAGGTAGCATGAAAAAGATTTGTGTTTAGATTATACTATGTCATTGAAAGTACATAGATGTTTATAAATTACTCCTCAAAGAAGCAATCTTAGATTAACTTCTATAATCACAAAATTCAATTAGATGTTATTGATCTTCACAACAAATTATACTTTATGTGTAATTGCTGGGGTAGCTCGCAGAGAAAAACTATGAGGACATAGTTCTTGCCAAATCACATGGCAGTTGGTTGATAATTCACTAAGATAATTTGCTGACTACTGATGATCATATTATAATAGGTACTATAACATTTTATTTTGTTTCTATATATTTGTTGTAAACTATAACCGAAAAGAATGCCCGTCGGTGACGGAAATAGGCCTCAGCCTATAATCATCATTTAAAGGTGAAAATCAGTAATGGTCTAGCTATCGTTCACAGTTTTCCATATATTACGCATATTCTAGTCAATATAACTGTAATTTTATTGAAATGGAGCTGATATTTTTCAGTGCGTGACCCACCCTCCAACCACACATTTATTTTTCTAGTAATGCTCTAGCTATTTAGCATGGCTTTCTAGATATCACGCATAATATTACAAGTGTCCAAGTGAGCCATTTGGGATATTAATTGTGTTTAAATTTTTCAGGGGTCATCCCTTCCAGAAACCGCACATTTTGTTTTTATACATGTAACAGTAATGGTCTAGCTAACTGGTACGTTTTTCCAGATATTACAATAATAATGATAAAAATTAGAATAGAAATTATTCTTCTCTCATTTACATGTTCTAATGGAGAGAAGGTTAAAATAATCTACATTTCAAGAGTCTTAGTGGGATGGGCTGCATATCCTATCATAAACTTGATATTTAAAAGCAAAAATGCCACATATATATCAGGTAATATTTGATATAACTGCCACAGAATTTATCGAATTACTCACTTCATTTTCAATGGCACCATCTCATTTTCTTCCATTTCACTATCAGTATCACTTTCCATCACTAATAAGAATGAATGACTGAAAAAGAAACATTACATATATATCTGTATATAATATACTAATTATGAGGCTAACACCCTACAATAAGCAACAAATATAATAACATAAAAAAAATGTTAAATTGCTTGAAGTGCTTTTCAATTTATACCTTACAATGAATAAAAATACGTGTACATGTACCGACCACCTATAATTCACAATTTCATTAAAAACTACCTTTATAAAAAATACAAAAATGAAAATTATATAAAAAAAATTAATATGCATATGAAAATTTTGTAACCCTGATGGTTAAATACATACGCGCCTCTGACCTTGGGAGACTGAGGATTTAGGCGTTTTGGAATTTTTCCATTTAATGTCATGAATATATTTTGCAATAATTGTGATAATCCTAGCTTACTTCCAGGAATAGAACTTAGCCATTTTTTTACTAGTGAGCAGGACTATTAAAACCTAAATTATACTAGTCCGGTAGATGTTTTACTAGTTCTGAAATACAGTTATGTTACCCCAGTTACGGCCACATAAAAACAGTCATATGAAAGGGGTGGTCGTTTGTCAGGGGCATGACTGATTTTGAACACCAGTAATTTTTTTTATAATTTTGACGGTTGCAAAGTGATGTTAGTCTCGTTATTATAAAAAAAAATTTACGTTAGGGACTACTTATCTCTATTACAGTGATAATACTACAGCAATAATATTACATAAACAAAGTATCACTAGTAGCCTAGGCTAGTGACCTTTAATTGATTTTTTGAGAATGAGAATTAGGTTATTAAATTATATTACCCATACTGTATGTATTTCAGCGGATCACAACAATCGGGCTTGGTAGGCCTACTAGTCCAACATTATTGATGGCAAAGAACCTTCAAAATAATGTCAAAAAAATGCCGACCAAAACAGAAAAAGCTTGTCAAAAAGTTGCTGACCAAAACAGCAAAATAGCCTGCTGTTTAGCCGGCAGTCGGCTTCAAATGACAACACTGAGGTTATATGTGGTCGAATCCCTATGCCTACGACTAGCCTAGGACTGGTGAGTACTAGGTCATGACTCATGCCATGGGGACATGGCCATGTAGCCTAACGTTACCAGGGCCAGCAGGGGTTAGGACTTGATCTAGCAGGCTGTGGCATGGGCGTGGCACGGGCACAGTTACCTGTTTCCGTTGCTAGATGTATTAGGCTATAGAGTAGACAAGTTGAAAATCTCTCATTTAGAAAAGTAAGATGACATGTACCAAATTTCGTCATGGCGGCCAGTAGCCTAATCATATACAGTCTAGGACAGAATTATCTGGAGCGCATGCTTTTTGTTGATTTCCCCGTCAACTTTGACCGATTTCCTTGAAAATTTGCACAGGACATTTCTAAGACATGTCCTAACAACGGTAAAAATTTCGCAAAATTATATTCAATATTTCAAAAGTTAGACCATTTGACATGTGATAAAATCCCAGAATTAGTGTAATGGGTTTATAGATAGACGTCATATTTTCGATTTACTACATGTATGTCAAATGGTCTAACTTTTGCAATTCTGCTTTAAACTTTTTTACCGATGTTAGGACATGACTAGAAAATGTCCTGTGCAAAATTTCGAGAAAATCAGTCTAGAATTTACGGAGAAATCAACGAAAAGCATGCACTCCAGATAATTGTGTCACAGACTATAGACTATAGTTGCAGTCAACTCCCACCAGCGTTGGGTGTTTTTCGCCGATTTCTCATTCAATTCTTGATCTTTTTACTTGAAATTTTGCAAGCACTCTTTACCACTATTCTGGCGCTTACCCAGAAAATTTCGTGAAATTTGAGTAAGTATTGCAAAAGTTAGACTATTTGACATGTAGTAGAATTTCAAGATTAAAGCTGATTGAAATTAATGGGTTTATAGAGGAGCGTCATAATTCAAAATTAATACATCGTAACATGTCAAATGGTCTAACTTTTAAACTACATATTTTTTCTTGAAATTTCAGGGAAATTGCCGTTAGAATAGAAAATAATGCTTGCCAAATTTCATGACAATCTGATGGAAATTGTGTGAGTAATTAGCGAAAAGCATGCAACGCAAGTGACAAAACACAAGTGACTTTTACTAACTAGTCTATAGTGGCCGCCATTCAGGGAGCTGGGAACACAATGACATCAGCGCGAGATTCCGAGCTTATATGTCTATCTGATCTATCATACCAACGGAAACAAGCAAGCTTCTCGAGCTTTGGGCAGGTATCAGGAGGGTTCGCCATAGGGAAAGTTCGCCACAGGAAGGTTCGCCACAAAATTGGAAGGTTCGCCACAGTTTTGGAAGGTTCGCCACAAATGTCAAAGGAAGGTTCGCCACAACGTTAGAATCCATTATAAAACAGTGAAAATAAAATATATTTCAATTTTTGAAAATTAGTCATAATTATATAAGATCTGTAGGCCTATATTAGATGAATAATTATTATGAAGATTCGAAAAATTTACGGAAATTTTTATATTATATTATGATTAAATTATTTGCATAGATCGATAATTATTTACGGAAGGCCTTCTATTATGCTAGATTCTGTACGGAATAAACCTAAATGTGATTAAATTATTTGCACTAATAGTTACTTAAGAAAAATATCTTTTAACAATACGATAAAATGTGATTATTATTTTTTTGCAATAACAGCTACTTAAGAAAAATACATTTTAACAATAGGGCCCATATTCAAGGACAAATATTAAAATATATCCAAGGGCTTAACTGTGATGAACTCACAGCTAGAGCCGGTCGTGAAATGTCAACAGCATTGATGAGTTGTGAGTCATTGGTGAACTCACCCGCTCCACCCCTTGCACCTCAGGTGTTGTGATGAGGATTCTTGTGAGTCGATCGCTAATTCAAACCTGTCAGCGAGAGCCGAGCTCGTGAAATGTCAACAGCTTCTATGAGTTAATTGTGAGTCTTTGATTAATTCACTCCACTAATGCTCGCAAATTGTCAATGAAAAATATTAGATAAAGGTGAAGGAAGATACAAAAAGGAATGTCTGTGGTGTTTTGATGTATTAATTGATGTTATTGATAAATTATGTTAATATCGTCACATATAGGCCTATGTGTTAATTTAATATATTCTTGATATATTGATCTAGGCTCGGCTAATAGGCCTTACATGGTTTGTGTGGCAAGAAAAAATACAAGCACAATTATGTTTTATTACATTTTATTAGATATATTTGGATTAATAATTTAAACAACTCAGTCGCCGACACCATATTTGCGAAGAACAGAAAAAATAAGGTAGCTATCAGTAACAGTATATTTATTTAAACAACTAATCCGCCGACATCATAATTTACGGGAAACAGACAGAAAAACTTTATTATCAGCAGAGAATTATAGGTCTATGATTATCAGTAACAGTATATCTCTTCTAGTAGGCAAATCTCTTAGAATATTTGATGTTTAATATTATAAGTAACCTATTGTAACCTATTGTATAGTGTATGGTCATCTAGGAATTATATTTGGGCTATGCCCAAATATATTGATTTTACAACGGAACTTTAAACTTATTATATTTGGGCTAGATCTATGCCCAACAACATTTCACAACATTTATAACATTTTTCTTATTTAGGAATGCACATTTATAATAATAAAAAAATATTATTATTATTTAAATAGTATATAGACTATCTCCGTATAATTTTGTTATCATTGTATAGGGCCTAGTCTACATAGCCTATATTTTCACATTCAATAAAGAGTAGTCTATAGTAAAAGTCACTTTAAATCTGTCACTTTCGCGTTGCATGTTTTTCGCTCATTGCTCAAGCAATTTTCATCCGATTCTCATGAAATTTGACAAGCGTTAGTTTCTACTCTTACGACACCTGCCCTGAAAATTTCAGGGAAAAATATTATGTAGTTTAAAAGTTAGACCATTTGACATGTAGTTTTTGCGAATTGTGACGCTTCTCTATAAACCCATTGAACGCTATCAGTATCAGCTTGAATCACGAAATTCCACTACATTTCAAATGGTCTAACTTTTGAAATAGGCCTACTCATTCAAATTTCACGAAATTTTCAGGGTAGGCGCCGGAATAGTTGAAAAGAGTGCTTGCAAAATTTCATGGAAATTGATTCAGAATTGACTGAGAAATCAGCGAAAAACACCCAACGCTGGTGGAAGTTGACTGCAGTGCAACTATTATACTATGTAGACTAATTTGTTTTATAATGCATTCTAACGTTGTGCCTGAGAGGCTGTGGCGAACCTTCCTATGACATTTGTGGCGAACCTTCCAAAGCTGTGGCGAGCCTTCAAATTTTGTGGCGAACCTTCATGTGGCGAAACTTCCCTGTGCATGTGGCGAACCTTCCAGTGGTGAGTCACTGAGTGGGCGATAAAACGTGAATAATTATTATAAGCGGTTCGTCATCGTTAACAAGTCCGAAAAAAATTACCTGTCGGGTAACGTTAACGTTTCCAAACTTTATTAGGGTCTACAGTTTAGGCCTACGTCAATCTTTATCGCAGGACGGGTCTACACTCTAACTTTATTAACTTTCTTCACACTTCAAAACAAGGACTTCACTGCAGAGTAGGGCCTAGCTCAGAACGAGGCATTCACCTTCACCTTTGTTCAAAGCCTTCTCTAAATTCTACTTCTAGATATACCCGTGGCTAGAACCGTGGCTGAAGTCACTTTATTGGGGAATCTAAAGTGCCAAGCATTGTGGGCATTTGCAATTTGGTTTCTTTTTAGCATTTATTTCTCAAGCCAAGGCGCTGAATTTAATCTTTTTTTGTTATTGGCACTGTAAGCCATTTTACAAATAGGTATAGAGACTTTATACACAGTTTTTAAAATGATAGCATTGTGACATTGAATCGAAAATTGCAGAGACTGTTCTCGCCTGTTTTGCATTTTTCAATGATTTTGTCTAGCCTAGCCGCCATCATGATCATGCCATGTCACCAAAGGTTGAACTTCGCAGTCCTCCTCACGGAGTATCAGGCGAACGGTTTGTGCTGAGCGGCCGACCAGACTAATCGCTCAGTTGACTCTTGAAAGCTGCTATTGATCTGGATTCAATAGCAGCTGGTGGAAGATGATTCCAATCGGGTATGGACCTAGGCTATGCCTATGGTTTTGTACAAAAAATAATTTTGTCCCAGCGTGGTGTTAGGCCTAGCTCTAAATATGTTTGAATGATTTTTTATGTCCACCACGAGTTCTTTCATCTGCTGGGGTTAAAAGGTCAATGACAGGTACAGCAATTAATCCGTTTAAAATTTTATACAGGCTTGTCAGCCTGAAGTTCTTTCTCACAGTAAGTCAGTCCAGCCTAGATCTTGGATAAGAGCTGTTACACTTGATTTACACTGCCACTGGTAGTTGTTAGTTACGAAACGTGCAGCAGCTCTTTGCATTTTGTTTAATTTATCGATGTCACCTTGCCTGTATGGATCCCATACAGGACAAGAGTATTCCAAAAGTGACCGAACCATTGAAAAATATGCAATCTCTTTTAATTTTGAGAGACATCCCTTTAAATTCCTCCTCAAGAAACCCAGTGTGGAATTAGCCTTACTCGCAATTTTGGAGATGTGATCCCCCCATTCCAGGTTCTCACTGACCATGCTGACTCCCAAGTAGGCCTAAGGTGAATTTGTTACTTGTCTGAGTGTGACCCCTTTGAGCTGGTAGTCTGATGCTATCTCTTTAGCCCGGGGTCTCTTCACTCGAAGGACAGAACATTTGGATGGGTTGAATTTCATCCCCCAAATGTCTGCCCAGCGCTCCAACTTTGTTAAGTCCTCCTGTAGCTTTTTTTGATCGTCCTTAGATTTTATGGGCCGATAAAGGAGGCAGTTGTCAGCAAAGAGTCGAACATCGGATGGGAGGTCATTAATATAGCATAGAAATAAGATCGGGCCAAGTACTGTACCCTGTAGTACACCAGAACCTACATGAGCAGTGTCCGAAAAGCTACCATCTACTACTACTTTTTGTGTCCGAGTGGTGAGAAAATTTTGAATCCAAAGTAGTGTAGGTCCCCTAATTCCGTAATGATCAAGTTTGTGTAGTAAACGTTGGTGGGGAAATACATCGAAAGCCTTACTAAAATCTAAAACAATTAAATCAGTTTGAATTTTGTCCTCGTAATTTTGAACCAGATCTTCAGTGGTCAGTAGTAATTGGCTTTCTCAAGAGTGCTCTGCACGGAAACCGTGTTGCACAGAAGTTAAAATTTTGTTTTTGGTAAAGTGGGTCATGATGTTCTTGCAAATAATGTGTTCGAGCAATTTGGCACAAACACATGTCAAGGAGATCGGCCTGTAATTAGAAGCAGTATGCCGATCTCCCTTTTTGAAAACAGGGGCTACATTAGCCTCGACCCATTCATCGGGTAATTTTCCGGTCCGGATAGAGTGTTCGAAAATATCTGTTAAAAAAGGAGATATCTCCTTGGCAGCATTTTTGAGGAGTAAATTTGGGAGCTCGTCAGGTCCGGGTGCTTTATCGACGTTCAGTTCACTCAATAATTTAGTTATACCAGATTGTGTAATTTCAATATATTATTCATGGGAGTTGTTGGTGGTCCTTCTAATTTAGGCATATTAGTGGTGTCCTCATCAGTAAATACTGAGCAAAACTGTTGGTTGAGGATTTCGGCCTTGCGCCTGCTGTCTGAATGCAGTTGGCCATCATGCAATAAAGGAGAGACACCACACCTATCCTGGCGCTGTGATTTTATATAGCACCAGAAAGGCTTTGAATTTTTAGTTTCCAGAGATGTTAAAAGTTTGTCATTAATAAAAGACCAACGGGCACGTCTAAGGTTTCGCTGCGTGCCCCGTTTCTGTAATTTATATTTTGCCCAAAGGTCAGGTATTTTTGAAGTTTTCGCTAGGGTGAACTCCTTAATAAGCAGTCGCATGTATATTTTCAACCGGTAGTTAATATACACACGGCAGCGCAGCGTTTATTATCACACAATTGAAAATAAACAATCGTTGTGCTGAGTCACATGGCGTCACTTTTGACAACAAATTTAGAGATATAAAATGTAAAATAAACTACCTTATTTATCACTTTGGGACTTGAGTTGAGATGCCGCTTAGCAGTTTGTAATGTACTTGTGAAAACGTAAACATACAAAATTATACCGAAATATTGACTGAAAGGGTCTGACAAAGACGAAAAACTATTCTCTTTCCACCACCCCCACCATGCTTAGTAGCGGTATACAGAAAAACGTGTACACTTGAGGATTAAGACAATAACTGTAGACGAACAAGCACGTGACAGGGTACATTTTCCATGTTGCAATAGTGAATTGTATGCTGCATTGCGTTTGTACACATCTCAATATACCTTTCTCTTCAGGTTTTATAGGACACTGCATCGATTAACCACATTTATTCACTCTATTTTGCCTAAGTATGTTCATTTTACATGTCATATTGTTCATATGAATCTACTATTAGACGTAACATTACTTGTCCCTAAAAAAATAGTTTTTTACATGATAATTTACATCAGACGTGTCCCTGTGCATGTTGTATTTACATAATACACTAAACGGTACCGGGCCAAAATAATTGAACCAGTAACATCCTAAACACTGCTGGACCTTATAATATCAATTATATAAGGTTATCAGCTGTTTGAAGACAATGAATCCCGGGCAATAGGCTACTTGTAAACTTTTGTGTCAGTCATTTGCAAAAAAACATTTCAGTCAATGCAAAATGACAAACTATAAATTTATAAAATATGGGCCTACATTTATTATTCCCAAATTTAATATGGGATTATCTAGCTGATAACATTAACACTAACCAACTAAGAGACCTTCCATTTTTTTTATACTAGTGGGTGGGGCGGTCAAAAATAGGGGTGGGCTATAATTTTTTTTAAGCCTATCTCATTTTCAGCACTTGTTTACCAGGGGGTTGTATGTTTTTATCCCATTATTTTCAATCCTATATATATTTTTTTGTGATTGCACTTTTTTATGTGTAAACCGCAAGTGGCACAACTTCACAATTGGGGGGGGGGGGGGGGGGGTCATAGTTTTTTTCCTGTCTCAGATAGAAGGGGGTCATGCTTTTGGTGTTACATTCAAGGGGGGTTATGTGTAGGTCTATGTACACATCCTGTCATTTAGCCTACTTTACTATTTAGCCGCCCCACTTGAAGTTTTGTCTCGCTGTGACTCACAACATTAAGTGGGTGACAATTACCCATATTAGATTTTTTTGAGCTAAAAGATTTACAAATCTTGATGTTTAAGCAGTCATTTCATTTCCAATAATAGCGATTTACCATGTTGAAACACAACGGCTGATAAAATGGGTTAAAAACGACCACAGTCGTGCCTCACGGTGTAGGGCTTAACATCTACTAACTTTATATTATTTTTCTAGATAGTGACCATACACTGGCAAAGACCACAGTAGTAGGTCTACCCAGTACATGCCTTTCACATCAAAGTGTGAGTCACAAACCCTCCGTAAATGTTTGAGTGTTGGTGATGGTGAATCATTTGTAAATGGTGGCAATGTGAAGAAACATTTGAAATTACAGATTTACGAACTTCTGAGAATCAACATTAACGATAAACATTCCAAAGCTGCCAAGTACTGTACAGGTTGTTTGTCCAAGGTGGAAGCTCAATATTTTGCTGCTGGACACAGTGCACCGACTGATGTCTCCTATTTTCCTGGTGATACCGACAGTGGTAATATAGCTGATCTCAGTAGGCTTGTATCTGATTTTAAGCATGCTGGTCTTTCATATGATGCCACAGATTTTCATTCAGCCAGCAATATAATCCCCATTGTTAACGATGCTATAGAACATGTCCAACACCATAATGACACTACTTCAGATCAGCTGAAACATAAACATGCCTCTCCCACAGTTTCTAGCCCATTCCATACTGTAAATGATAGTGTATGTTTACCAGTTTTCAAATTAGCGCAAAGTACATCCTCACAGTCTTCATTTACCTGGGTCTCGGAGTGTTGGGTGCCAAACCAGCAACGAGATTATAGATTGTACTGGTGATATTGATTTGTCAACTTTTGACATAAATACACGCTGCAAATTAGCATTTGCTTTAAGTTCAGCAGAGTATGACAAAATAAAAGTTGATGGAACCAACTTATCAACAAAAAAATCATTATCAGATTTGCTATCTTTAAAGCCCCCAGTCTATTTATTGAATAGAAATCAGGTTTTATTTTTTTTTTTGAGTGGTCTTTTGCCACACTCTAAGCGAAGCAAAAATATGATAAATGATCACGGAGAAATCACTCCCCCCTTAGCAATTGAAAATCACTCGTCGGATACATACCGATTTATTAAAGTAGTTGAATCTTGTATGGGCTTAACTGCTCAAGTAAATGTTTTACCATTCCATTTCCGAGAAATTGTTCTTGTGCATACTATTACAGTATTTAAATTAGCGACAAACCTTTTAGCAAGCTCTTCACCTTTTGCATCGTATAACACACTCACAAAGTGGTATGATACCATTGCGACAGAAAAAGTTATTACATCTACATTCAAAAATACCGATTTGGTTGTTGTATTCGACAACAATCAAATTATGCAAAGGCGATGGCAAATTTTGATAGGCAACACTGCTAAATGTAATGTTCTCACCATGGTTATATCTACTCCAATCGGAAATGGTCACCTTCAGTCGGACAAACAATTTGCTCCATCGATGTGGAAATATAATGTCACTGAGCAAATGATAAATGATCTCAAAAATGTCAATGCAAATCCATCTTACAAAGCTGTGAAATTTAAGCATCTGCATTTCTGGCTTTCTGGTGTTATAGCTACTGTTGTTAGTGACCAGAAACAAGTTACGTTGGATGATTCACGCTTCATTGCTGATTGTATAGATGCTAAAGTTGAAGAAACGCTACACTTGAGAATTTTTAAGATTTGTACAAACTGTGTGTATAGAGAGGTCCCTAAAAGAGCTAGAGTATATGTCCTTCTTGTGGCTGTAACATTAATACACATGTAACTACACCTGCCCAAACTAAAGAGCAATTTAAAAGTTCTCATGTTACCTCCACTGAGAAGAGAGTTTTTATTCAGCAGGACAGTAGTCACCTATACACAATAGATGTTGGTAATAACTTACCTGTGTCCAGTGATTTTTCTGTTGAAGAACCAATATTTCTTAACCCCTGCTCTATTCAATCTGTTGCCTGCGTCTTTAGAGAAATAGGTAAAAGAGCAGGAATTCATGTTTATGGCAATGGCAACAGGCAGTGGCTGGTGATAGTGTGTGATGGCAAAGTTTCATTGCCTACTAAAAAGGCGTGCGACGATCATAGGGCAGAACATCCAGACAAACATATTGACTAGTACTTAAGAGTTTGGGTGGGTCCTTCTGCAACCAGGTGCAGGCCATATAGAGATGAATATGCTAAAGTCTTATGTTAAATTAAATTGGGATGTCTACTGGGAGGCCATGGCAGAACTATTCAACTTTAGATCCGAGGCGGCAAAAAAATCTGCCAACAAAGTTAAAGATCACCATAAGGGGTGGACAATTATTCCTGTGATCACTATCTTAAGTATGTAATGGATAATGTATTGAATCCCAATTATGCGTACATGGTTGACACTATATTCGACCAGTTAGATTGCATTTTTATGTATCGCCAAGGCATACGTTCAGATGACTTTAATATGATGCACGCTTCAAGAGCTATTTATGCCAAAGTGTGGGTTTCAAGAGGGCACACCATGTACAGGGAGCTAGAACTCAATAACAGAGTTTGGTGGTCACAGATGCCAGCCGAGCTTAAATCATTTGTTAAACAAACTTTGTCATTTAATTTGTCTGGTCAGTCACTTACGGGGGAGGGGGCAGATTTCCGTTTGGAAGAAATAAATAAAGGACTACAGAATTTGGTTGGTGGTACACCAACATCAAAAAAGTGGAAGAGTGCTTGTGCAAATTTTAATGAAGTTCAACAGTTGCGGAAATATACGTACATTGACCTTGGAGTGAAAGATCCCAAGATACAGAGAGCCCATAGCCCACAGGCCCTAGACGACCAGGTTTTGGCTTCCCGTGCACTCATCCGCGAGAAAAAATATTTATCTGATCCCTGTAAAAAGTGTCCACATACTTCTCTGTTGGGAGCACCGTTAGATACTGGACTGGTTGATTTTGGAATGCATGCAGAAGCTAAATGGGAAAGGTTTTGTCATATAGGAGTTGCTCACATGATTTATTCTGTGACGTCTGGCACTGCAGTTCCATTTAATGAGCCACCTTTATTTGTTACCCCACAAGAGAGGCTTGATGCAGATGCTGTTAGAAATAAAACGATCAAGGATTTATCTGATATGTGCACGCAAAAAATAATGTTGATAAAAGATAGTGAAATGCAGGCTGCTTTCCAGACTGAATATACAGATGGTCTTGTGCATGGCTCAAAAGTTGGTAAAAATGATTACATAAAATTTTATAATTTTTTACTAGAGTATCTCGACGTTGAATCACAACTAGTTGATTATGACACTTCACATGGAACTGCATATTCGTTCAGGTCTCATAAGTGCTTTGATATATGTACAAGATTATCCTTTTGTGACTACCTACCATCATGGCAAGGTGCAAAAACGTCACGTTAGCATACTTTAAATTCAACAAAAATGACACTTGGCATTAAGCAACCTCCTTCCCTGATCACAAATACAGTCTTTAAATTTAAATTTGACTATTATTTATGGTTGCTTCATCATTCCTATTTCTTTTTTTATAGTAATTCTAATACATCATTTATATTTTTTTCACAAAAATCACTTTTTTTTATATTGATTTAATAAACTATCCCATTGACAAATGTATCTGAAAAATAACATAAAGTACAATGAGTAAATTTTGACAAAATTTTGCTCATATTTACAAAAAATTATGGTTGGGAAGTCAATGCGGCACTTTATCGTGTTTGATGTCATATACATTGTAAATAGTAGGTCTATGATTCAGTGAAGCAAAATGAACCAGCTGTTTTAATGTGTGAAGTAGGCCTACAACATTATTGTTTGTCATCATTAACAATGGGTTGTAGTCATATGCCCTCATAGCCTATAAATAAATAATGAGCTGCAAGAAAAATATAATTATCTTTCTCGTGTTTGTTACAATAATAGGCCCAACTGCATTTTATAATCATTATCAACATATTACGTCACTACTAATAATAATATCCTAGCCTACCACTTTAAAACCTTAAAATTAGAACAACTCTCACAGTTACATGCAAAACAACTTAGGTTCATGGTCTACAGACTAGTGCTATCTAATCAGTTTGCTAATAGGTAGCCCATAAAATGCAATAAATATGTAGCAATTATTTTTTTATAACAAAATATTCAATAGTTCAAAAGTTAAGCCATTTGACATGTAGTAATTTTCTACTTACGACGTCCCTTTATAAACCCATTAAACTTACAACTGGTTATATTAACATCCATTTTAAACTCTGAATTGCATCACCACTGATTACATGCCAGATGGTTTTAACTTTTCAGCAATACAATATTTTCTAATGATAATCTCAAGGTAGGCCTATTTGGTGGAAAAATCGAAAATAATCCTTGCAAAACTTCGTGAAAATCGGTTGAGAATCTACTGAGAAATCGTGACTTTGGGTATAGACTCTGTAGAGTCTTGAAATTCTTCAGATTTAAATTGAAATGTATTTATGCCTAGGCCTACTCTTTACTTTACATGGATTAGGCAGTGGGATTCCTGGGCACTGCCCATTTCATATTATTTGTTACATGACATTTTCAAAGTAGTTGTTGTAACGTTAGTATGGAAACACAGCGCTTGTCAAATTTCATGAGAAAAATCGGCTGAAACACTGTGAAATACTGACTGTCCAATTATTGAAAAAAACAGTGCTACAAATTGATTTAAAGAGCTAAACAATGTTGACTACACCGCAACAGTGGTCAACAGCATGTTCAATACTATCTGCCAAACTGTAGACAAGCAGACGATATTTAGTCAATTTGTTTTTATGAGGGTGTTACTTACCTTGAAGAAGCTTTTGTGTGGTCTTGTGTGTCGGACATTGTTAATGAAGTAAAAAAGTAATGTGTTTCATCCAAAAGACACGCAAAAATAACGTTTGAATTGTTTTTTTTGTAAGGAAACGACTTTTCACCCGACTGTATATTTTCATGCGCCTGTTTATTTACACACGCCGTCGCATTTCCGGTTTGAAAGCACATGTGTTATCAGTTTTTACGTGATGTTCGTGTTTTAGCAGGAACGCAAGCTGCTTAGTGAATAACGGGTAGACACCAGGTGTCGCTCACAGCCTGTCAAAGCGAAAGAGACTTTCAAACGAAGCGGAGTCTCCTTCTTTCACATAACTGGACCTGTATTGTCTCCCAAATAAAAAAAATAAAAAATAATAATTGCATAACGACAATACAAGCATATATTTTATTGTGACATCGATAAATACATCATATACATGCATTACACTGCCATACGAAGCCTCTTATTGATCCTCTTTCGCTTTATAGGTCTCCCTCGCTTTTCATAACTACCGCTCACCTGTGACTGTGTAATGTGTGTTGTGTAACGTTAATCACTTAATGTCGTTAATCGTTATGTTATGAACACTCGGTCTCAGAACAGCGGGACATCCTGATATCTTTTTTCTTTTTCTTTATAGACGTCTAGACTCTAGTTATAGTCTATGACACAATTATCTGGAGCGTTAGTTAGACCATTTGACATGTAATAAAATTCCAGAATTAGTGTAATGGGTTTATAGAGGGACGTCATATTTTCAATTTACTACATGTCAAATGGTCTAACTTTTGCAATTCTGCATATAACTTTACAAAATTTGTACCGATGTCAGGGGAAAATTTTTTGTCATATTTCTCCACTCGCCAGCTGGGCTAGTGGAATTAAAATCCACTAGCCCTGATGTTTTTTTAATCGCCCCTACTAGATTTTATGTAAAAAATGCCGGAATGTGCGAGACATGGCTGGATCACTATACTCGCCGTCAAATTAACCAGGATCGCATGATTTTCGGCGATTTCCCCGTCAATTGTGAACCGATTTTCTTGTAATTTTGCGAAGGCCATTTTCTATTCAAATCCTAACAGCGGTAAAAATGTCGCAAAATTATATTTAATATTTCAAAAGTTAGACCATTTGACATGTAATAAAAATCTAGAATTAGTGTAATGGGTTTATAGAGGGACGTCGTAATTTCAATTTATTACATGTCAAATGGTCTAACTTTTGAAATACGATATAGAGTTTTACAAAATTTTCAGGGATATTAGTATTCTATTGAAATATGATTGTTACAAAATTTCATGAAAATCGCTTGACAATCGACCGAGAAATCAGCGAAAAACATGCGATCCTGGTTGATCACTTTTAATGTGACAGGCCTGATATTGCGGAATATCATGAAAACCGCTCAAGAAAGGATGCATCTTGAAAAATTTCAGGTAGATAAAATTCAAAATGGCCGCCCATCGGCCATTATTCACCTCGACAGGCCTGATATTGCGGACTATCACGAAAACCGCTCAAGATAGCTACACCATTACTATAAAACAAATTGTCAGGTTTCAGGAGAGGATGCATTTTGAAAAAATTCAAGTTGATAAAATTCAAAATGGCCGCCAATCGGCCATTATTCACCTCAACAGGCCTCATATTGCAGGAAATTATGAAAACCGCTCAAGATAACTACACCATTACTATAAAACAAATTGTAAGGTTTCTGGAGAGGATGCATTTTTAAAAATTTCAACTTGATCAAATTCAAGATGACTGCCTATAGGCCATTATTCACCTCGACAGGCCTGATATTGAGTAAACCGTGCTAGATAGCTAAATCATTATATAAAACAGAATGTCAGATTTCAGAAGAGGATGCATCTTAAAAAAAATCAACTTGATCAAATTCAAAATGGCTGCTTATCGGTCATTATTCACCTTCACATGGCCGATATTTGGTAAACCGTGCTAGATGGCTAGACCATTACTATAAAACAAAATATGAGTTCTCAGGGGAGGATGCACCCAAATCAAATTCAAAATGGCCGACAATCGGCATTATTTACTTGATAGGCCTGATATCAGGTAAACCGTGCTAGATAGCTAGAGGGCGATTCCGTGGATGTCGTACGGACATCCACAGGTTATATCTCGGCTTACGCAAATAATCTTAGGGCTAGAAAAAGAAATATTATCCAGTTTCATATAGACTCCATGTACAAATATATGTAGAAAAGAAATTTGACGGAAAATAACACAGATCGTCCTAAATCGGAGGAAACGTGAGATGTCGTACGGACGCACAAAAAACAGTAACATTTGAAAATTCATGTTTAGTTCGAAAACTCTGTGAGTTGAGCAATGATTTTTTCCCCACATCCTGATGGATCAATTTCTCAGGGTGTTCTAAAGAGTGAAAAAACATAATTTAAACAGATAATGCATTTGTTAATAGACAAGGTTACAATGAAAAAATGAAAACAAGATGTCGTACGGACAGTTTGGAATATGTCGTACGGACGTCTCTGAAAAATGTCAGTTGTGGCTATGCAAAAGAGTGTTCACTCTGATTTTTCATTTGAGTATGGCGAAATAGTAAACTTAGATCATTATAATGTGAATAATAATCTATAGCTGGGTTAAAATTTCAGTTTTAAACAAATTAAAAACAAAAAATATTTTAAAAATCTAATATTAGGTCTTAATTGTGGTATAGAATTTTGTTAGAGCGTCTTATTTGACATATGTGAATACTGATAATTATCATGAATATAATAATGTGCCCATCATAATAACATTCTGTAGATCTTGCAGCTTCTTCACAATTTCTGTAGGGCTTTTGAATGTCCTTTTTGGAAGGCCACACTTAATATACGGTATGTCGTACGGACAACAGAGTATAATGTTCAAAATCACACATGGCATGTATGTTTTTTCAAATTATTTTTAAAATATACGTTGAATGCTATGTTTCTATGTTGCTCTATTATATGCTAATAAGGGACTAAACAAATTTTTAATGTCGCAAATCATCATGACTTGTATACGGGTACCATTTTTTTCAATATATATATACAAAAAGAGACAAAAACAGGAAAATATATTGCATGATGCTGGCCATTATATGTAATATTATTTCATGCATTTGAGTTATGGCACAAAAGATGCATATGCACTGAAGACAAAAATATTATATTAATTTATTTTGTGAATCTAAATTGTTAACTGAAGTTGATCCAAAAAAAGATGAAGTTTCATCATATAAACAAGCTTGAAAAATACAAAATAGACAGACAGCCTATCTATTAAATTGGTAAAACAATGCTTGCATTGTACATGTTGTAGGGAGATGCAATTGTTTGGAACAAAATTATAGTATTTTCACAGTGAAAATATTTATTAGCAGATTATAGATATACTCATGATAGTTTAATCTTTAGTATAAGCAGAGGCAGATTCCAAAATATATATGTGGGATACCTCTAATAGCTGCAAAACTTGATATGTATTAAGATAACTGGTTTCTCACTAAAATATTCATGTATCCATCCCTGATTCAATGTCAAACAAGCCCTAGGTGCCCTCTTTTAGTCAATAGATTTGTTAGTTATGAAAAACCTTTTCAAATAAATGGTGAAGTTTTACATAAAAACCATTTACCATATTCAAAGGTGGAGATTATCAATAAAATGTACAGGAAATGCTGTCCGTACGACATTTTATATGTCGTACGGACAGCATTGAAATGCTAATTGCATAAAAACTAATGATGTGAAATATTTTAAACAGAACCAGTCAAACATTTGCTAATTAAGGAAAGAGGATTTGTAGTAACAAGATTAAGGCTGCAAAATTGAATAATTAATGTGGAAATATTATGTTTCATATGTCGTACGGACAAATTATTAAAATAGCATGGGCAAACATTTGGCACAAAACAACCAATGTGCTTCAATTATCAAATATTTTGACTTTAAATTTTGCACAAACATATTATATTATTAATTAAAGATGAAAAAACAATGTAAACAGTCCACTAATAGAAAAATCTTTATAAAAATAGAAGGAGACATGAAAATTAACTTCTGTGAAAAAATAAACAATAACAATGGTAATATGTTGATTTTTGGACATTTTTCAATGAAATAATTAAAAAAAAAGTTGCAACCATATTAGTTAAGGTAGTTTTGTATCATATTAGCCCATAATATAAAATTTTCAAGCTGTTTTCAAAATCAAGTTTTTTTCACTTTGTGCATGGAATCGCCCTAGACTATTAGTTTACTATAAAACAAAATGTGACGTTTTCGGAGAGGATGCCTTTAAAAAAATTTTTTACTCAATCAACGTCAAAATGGCCGCCTATCGGCTACTATTTACTTTCACATTGCTGATATTTGGTAAAACGTGTTAGATAGCTAGACCATTACTATAAAACAAAATGTGAGATTTCAGGGGAGGATTCATCTTGAAAAAAATTGACTTGATCAAATTCAAAATGGCCACCTTTAGGCCATTATTCACTTTCACATGGCCTTTATTTGGTAAACCGTGCTAGATGGCTAGACCATTACTATAAAACAAAATGTGATTTTTCGGGGTAGGATGCACCCTGCAAATTTTTAACTCGTATCGAATTCAAAATGGCCAACAATCTGCATTATTTACCTCGATAGGCCTGATATCAGGTAAACTGCTAGATAGCTAGACCATTACTATGAAACAAATAATTACTATATAACAAAATGTGAGGTTTCGTGGGTGGATAAGCCCTGAAGTTTTTTTAACTAGTCTATATCGAATTCAAAATGACAGTAAATCATCCATTATATACCTTGATTGGCCTGATATCGGGTAAACCGTGCCAGATAGGTAGACCATTACTAGGATACTTATTAGGATCATTAATTTCAATGGAGGTTTGCAATCTCTGACAGACTGTCTAGTTCTTATCTTACTCTTAGACTGAGCCTCTTAGACCTAGTTTTCTTGCGTCTTGATTTTTGACCTAGCCTAGGACTACATTAATAACCCTACACAAAATTGCCTCAATAAAATTCTAATTCAGAGCGGGAGCTCCTGGACTTATGTAGTCTTGTTTTATCAGACATTGGCCCACTACAGTGTTCATTCCAACCTCGGGAAAGAAGTTAGGGGCCACATGCCCTACTTGGGTATAAAAAAGGCCTTAGTGGGCCATCTTAAAAAACATGGGCCACCTAAGTTAGCCCCGATGGCTGAAACAGGTTTCAGCCACAGATTGACTGCGTACGAAATCGTGGCACATTTCTTTGGACTGTCATATCGGAAAATAGCGGGGAGTAATCAGGTCAAAAATGGATTTTTTTTAAATCAGTAACATTTCAGTTCCATGCCCGCATGCTCAGCTCAGAGGTCGCACAGTCAATAAAAAGTCATGGACATTTTTCGGACCTTGCCAAGGCTTGGGGTCGGGATCGCTCTCAGTCACCCCCATGTTGGATTTTTCGGGTAAAGCAAATACATCCATCCACAGCCTCGGAGAGGATGACACGGCAACACCTAAGTATGCCCTATGTTGAGATATCATTTTATTTCCTTTCGAAAGTAACAACATTTGCAGTACCACATCAACCTTTATATATATATGCAGTATAATAACTTGCTATAGACTACATTCAGTCATTTTAAATATGGAAATGTCCACTAGGCCTCTTCCAAGTAGGAATACTTGACATTATTTCAAGAAGGCTACTTGAAAAAAAACACATTTTGTTTCTTGTCGTTATGTATTACCAAAGAAGTAAGGAACAGATAGGCCTATATCTATGTCATCGAGACACAGCAAGGCACAAAATAGCTGGGGTAAAGGGTGATCTCAGGTGCATTTTAGGCCTTTTCCAGGGGTGCTAAATTAGTTTTTGTAGGCCTATTGGCATTTAGTTAGGCCTTCTTAGTTTCAACATCCTTATCCCCAGTTAATCACATCGTTTCTGCGCCGACCTGTGCATGGGCTATCCACATGTGTCTCTAAGATGTGTGGCGGCGCTGGCTATGCATAAATAGCCGCACATGATCTGCAGAACGCTCTGAGAATCACTCGCCAGCAGGGCTAGTGACATGTTGATTTGCAATCGCCCTTACATAATTCTTATTTGAATTTGCATCCCTGAGCTGAATATGTAGCGAAAATGTGTATCATGGCGCGAAATCGACATGCTATGTCAGCAGCAGAGCAGTATTGAACAAATTTGATGATCAATACTATTTCAGCCGGATTGAGTAAATGGGCCCAGCTAAAGGGTTAACCCTTAGAACACCAGTAGAAATTTACATTTTCAGTCATTTAACCCTTTCACCACTGAAGCCCGTTTTTATGTGCTGAATGCTATGGCATTCAGCACATAAAAATGGGCTTCAGTGGTGAAAGGGTTAAAGTTGTGTCTCCCTACCGCGATCCACAATTTCAAGTGACTGAAAATTTGTGTTTTTTGTGAAATTTAAGTCCCAACATATATATTTATAGTGTTTCAAGATTGAAATCATATTTTAACAATTTGTTATACCCGGTACAGGTGCTAATATGGGGAAAAATGACACACAGAAATGCATATTTAATGAACACGGATTATCTCATATTTAAATTAAAAGGAAATCCACCTTAAGCATGGAGAGTTAAGTGAACAATACTTTGGCTGAACTAAAACTGTGACTTGTGAGTGACTCGTTCATTAGAAAGGAGGTGTGATAATTAGAATACTTAATAATCACCTTTTTTTTCCAAATCAGGGGAGTGGGTGTTTATTGGAATAGGAGCATTTATTAGAATTTATGTGGTATGGTTGGCTCTTGAGTATTATCTTGTTAAATATATTTTATCAGTGAACATTTTTTTGCAGATCAATCTTGACAATGCGGCTGGCACTGGATCAGGAGAGGTTGATTCACATGTTGAGGGAATCTATCACACTTCTGTGTAAAACAGCTCTGTCTTATGACAGTGAGCTGAACATTGAAGGTTTACTGGGAATCACCTTGGACAAATCTGATGTGTTCTTGGTAAACATCAATCAATCATTTCTCTCTGATTCAACTTCTGTCCTCAAAACTCATCCAAGGGAAGATGCAACTTCCACCACTACATCCAGATCAAGCCCACATAAGCAGAGAAGCTTAAAATCAAAGAGACGAAGTTCAGGCTCCCCAAGCAATTTTCAAGAGAATATTCAATCTTCAGGTAGTAAATTAGATTAAACTTGTAAAATTAAGCAACCCTCGCCGAGACAGGCTGCTTTAAACTGTATTTCTCACGGTTTGTAAGGACTGTTCCAGCAAAAATCCAGGCTCCAATCCGAGCCGCAATTGGGGACGATGGAATGCAGACCATTTTATTTCAGAAGTGGGTGGTGGGTTTTAATGAGTTTTTAGTTCATCCGGCCTTTAGGCCTATGATGAGCTTATGCTATCTTGTTGTGTCTGTCGCTGTTGTCTGTCCACAATTCACAAAAAATGCTTTTCCTCCCTCAATTCTTATATGATTTCAATTCTGTTTGGTTTGTTTGAAAGAACTCGGGCCTGTGCATTAAACTTCCTCACGGATTTCAGAAATTTTAATTATTAATGAATTTATGACCTAATTAAAACTCAATTAGGGCACTCTGAATACAATTCACAAGAAATGCTTCTCCTACCTCAATTTTTAAGTTCGATTTCAATTCTGTTTGGTTTGTTTGAAAGAGCCCGGGCGTGTGCATTAAATTTCCTCGCGGATTTCAGAAATTGTTATTATTAATTAACTTATGAACTAATTAAGACGCAATTAGGGCACTCTGTCCACAACTCGCAAGAAATGTTTTTCCTCCCTCAGTTCTTATCCGATTTCAATTATGTTTGGTTTGTTTGAAAGAGCTCGGGCCTGATCATCAAACTTCCTGACGGATTTTAAAAATTTTAATCATTAATTAACTTATGACCTAGGCTAATTAAGACTCAATGAGGGCACTCTGACCACAACTCACAAATAATGCTTCTCCTCCCTCAATTCTTATCTGATTTTAATTCTCGGGCCTGTGCATTAAATTTTCTCACAGATTTCAGATATTTTAATTATTAATTAACTTATGACCTAATTATGACCCAATGAGGTACTCTGCCCACAATTCACAAGAAATGCTTCTCCTCCCTCAATTCTTATTCGATTTCAATTCTGTTTCGTTTGTTTGAAGGAGCTCGGGCCTGTGCATTAAGTTTTCCTCACAGATTTCTGAAATTTTAATTATTAATTAACTTATGAACTAATTATGACCCAATTAGGGCACTCTGTCCACAATTCACAAGAAATGCTTCTCCTCTCTCAGTTCTTATCAGATTTCAATTCTGTTTTGTTTGTTTGAAAGAGCTCGGGCTTGTGCATTAAATTCCTCACGGATTTCATAAATTTTAATTTGTGATCAACTTGCGCTAATTGAGGATGAGCTTCTGTGTCATTGACACTCTGGTTCTCTTTTTAAATTGGAAATCTTGCATTATATCAGCTAAAGCAATAATATAAAATATAATGTCCGGTGGACAACACAGGATCTGATGTTTAAAATATAAAAGCCAAAATGGCATATTGCCAGCCATATTTGCTCAATTAGAAAATGACGAAAACTCATTTTTTATTTATTCAATGCATTGCGTATTGATACTCATTTATACTCACTTTAAAAATGAATAACCACATCTTGTGACCTGGGTTAGCCTGGTGGGAAAAAAACATTTTAAAATCCTAATAGCAGTGGAGGCCTTTCACAAGGCCAGTAATTACATACATAGTGTATTCAGGCAGTCAATAAATATTACCATATTTTTGAAGGCCGGTGCCACTTATGCTCTGGTGCGACCTTTCTATTCTGAAATTTTCATGACAAAATATTCTATAGCGCAAAAGTTTGTCTAACCGACATATAGTAGCATAAATTTCTAATTACGACCTCCTTCTATAAACCCATTCAACTGGTAAAGTTAGTCAGTTTTAAGCCATAAATTGCATTACATGCCGTATAACTTTTGAACTATAAAATATTTGTTAATGAAAATTTCACTGTGTTTGGCAAAGGAATCGAAAATAGCCCTTCTCAAGTTTCATGTAAATCTGTTGTGAATTGACCGAGAAATCGCCGAAATACATATATGCTACAAGTTGTTGTTAATAATTTGTATTCACTTCATTATAACCTAAAGCAATGCCCTTTAGGGACATCGCCACCTGGTGTGGGTCAATTAAGGAAGTGAAGCTCTCTAATGAGGTAGAAAAAAACAATGGCGTCTGTCTTTCATGTATAGCATTGAAATAATTTCGAATAAATTACTAAATTTTCTGTTCACCTATATTGAACAATATATTAAACACTTTCTCTATATACTTATAATATCAGTCTACCAGGCTACCGGGTATTTAATAGCATTGACTCTCTCCTCTTCTTGTTATAAACGTCAATGTACTGACACTTGAATATCGTCAGACCTGTCTCTGAGCCTGTTGCGTCATATCTGACAGTACGACCCGTCTATGGTTTGAGCCTAATCTTGAGCCTAGTGGACTTATACTCCAGTGCGACTTATAGGCCGGCAAATACGGTAGTTATATATTACACTCAGTGCCCCTAGTTAAACAGTTAAATTCAATTCATATTTATACGTAATAATAATTGCAATTATGTTTAAGTGTGAGGTATGATTTTGCAATTGACATTAAAAGCTGTAGCACTGTATTTTTAAAAAGCAAGAAAGAGGCATATATCAATGATGTAATAATTGTATATTTTGCATATTTCTCTGTGTCGTTGTAGGTCCCACCAGCACAGTCACCTCTCCCACAGACACAGAAATTCAACCTACCCCTGCAAAACGTGTGTATTTGCAAGGCTCATTGGATGATGGTAACTCACAAGACAGCCATGTGAGACAAGTTCATGGTATTAAGACGGCTGCTAAACTTGTGTCAAATAACTCTACCGATCAGCTATTAAGCTCTTCTGAAACTTTCCCTTCAGAGTTTGAAGACAGAGACATTAAAGGAAATTTGCAAATTCAAAACAAGCTTCTTTCTGAGGAATCCCAGGATGACTCGTACACATCTGCATACAGTGAGGCTGGCCTAACCAGTATGGGAGTGAACATTAAAGCAGAGACAGAGTCTGATGGTGAAGATCTGTCAATAATTGATGTTACCACAGGAGACAGTCGCCTGGAAGAAGAAACAAGCGATGAAACAGCCATGACAGAATCAGCACTTACACCACAGGTAATACTGTTTGCTATTATACTAGTCTTTTAATAGTCCTTGTTGTTGCAGCCTTTCTTTTACCCTCCACTCAATGTTTTGATGAGAATAATGTAGGATGATAAATATTATATTGAGACACAAACTAATCAGGGCTAGACACTAACTGATTAGACCTTCTTGCTCGAAGGGCAAGAACAATTTTGGGATAGGTACTTACCCCACCAATTTATCACTTGCCCAACTTGCCACTGACATGCGTTGTCTGTTGTGATAGTCGCTGAAATTTAAAATAGACACACTGTCTTGCCCCCATCTTAAATCGGTTTCCCGGGCAACTGTTAGTAGAGAGTCCTGCTAGTAAAGGTATGTTTTGGAAATGAGGCCTCAATAGTTTGATTCTATATTCAACTGATTTCCACTTTTGTAGACAGCTATGGGCGGATGGGGGAGGGGGGGGGGGGGGTGTGCGAAGGGTTGATTTTTAAATCTTGTTATTGCAAAAAATGGGGACAACATGCCATGGGACTTTTTCTTGGGTAAAAATGTAGACACTCCCACTGATCGCGACACCTCTCTATTGGTAAATTGTGCTTTTTTTTCTCAACTAATCATTCAACCAACTCTTCTGAAAATTAGTTGTCAAGTGAAAATTAGTTCTCAAGATAGTGAACTGAATATAAAAATCAAAGTAGTCGGGGTTTGCAGATCACATGTAAATATGTAAATATTGTTGATGACTAAAGTCGATCCCCGCGGTGTAAGGGTTAATTGGTTGGTGTAACCAACCGATACCAACCAATGATCACAGTTAATCGTTCAAATGTTAGGCGCACATATTAACTTGTAAATAGAAAATAACATAGGAGCCTGCAGGACTTTACCATGCTACTCTTTTTAAGCGCCTGCTCGGTATAGAACGAGTGCGCGATATGTGAGGCTAGAGCACTGATCAAACTGTCTGACGTTTCTGATCGCTTAGGCAAGAGCATTGAGCCGTGGAAGGTCATTTGTTTTGTCATCGCGTTGGCTCCAGCATGATCTAAATTTCGCTGATTTATTCCCATACAACGTTTATATATCATTGTGCCCACATAAGAACATTCGAAGGTGATTTGCGCTGGTAAATTATTTGCAGGTTACCGGGGCCCATGACAGTCAAATGTCACACTCAATGATGCAATTACCGTCTGGCGGTTGGCGATATTTGTGTACTGGCTATCCACCACTAGCAAGTTCACACGTGGCCGATTGATGGCCCATCCGTGAAGTACAGCGACGCGCGTATATTCATGCTAATTATGTCACTTTATGAAACCAAGACACGTTTTACTATATCACATGAAAGCATTGGTTATTATAAATAAGTATACATACATGTATTATAATGATATTAAACACAATCTAATATATCTAGGACCTGAGCCATCAATCTTACTAACACACCATTACTCTCAAGTGCGGAATAAATGTAATAAATGTTATTATTTTTAGCGTGGATGTCCCCCAGTATGGGCTTATTACAAACGGTACATTTATTGATTTTTTCACAGGCTAATTAGCAGTTTTCTTGCTTTTCATTTTCACATCGCAAGTTCTTTTTTGTATACATTTTTTGGCTAAATTGAGCAGAAATGTTATTAGATTTACACAAATACAATTGTGTCTATGACTATGTATGCAGGCCTCGGGAATGCGCCATTACCGCACAGTTTGGCCGATTTTCACGCTTTAATAAATCCCGGTGGGCCACAGCTTTTTGGATTTTGTTTGTTTGTGATAGCCAGCCCTGCCTGGAAGCAGGCATCCGGGCCTTCCAATCATCGATAGCTCAGAGTCAGACATACGGTATGAATATTCCAGGGTTCGGTCTTTTGTGCACATAGCTGCCCCATGTGACCGAAGCGGACCAATCAGGAACCAGCTTATTTCTGGATGATTCTGGAAGCCAATCCCATGCACTGTATTAATTACTATTAACAACATTAAGTGTTTGTGAATGATCACTCAATTGCAGAAATCTGCTGCCTGGCTTCTGGTCGTGTGGACCATGTTCTGTTCTGTTATAATAGCTAGTAGTCCAGTGGAGTATCAGGCTGAAGGGTGTGTTGCTGCTTGAAAGGCAGGCAGACATGTGCAGGCATCAAAGTAAAACCTATAAACCTATAAAAACCTTTAAAAACCCATTTGAAAAAGTAACCTATATTTTTTGGAAATAGCCTATATAAGATCTATAAAAACCTATATTTTGATTTTGCTTGAAGAAAAACAATATGTTGAACTATATTTTAATTGTGGGAATGTGTTTGTGTCAAATAACTTTCTGTGTTTCAGTAAGAAATGTTTCAAATATGATTTAATTCCTCAAATTAGTCTGACATAAATAATTATTTATGCTTATCAGCTACACAATTCCTTAAAAAAAATTCCAGCCTAGCTTCGCTCGGCATAATTTTTAGTAGAACTTGTCTTTTTCTATAAATAATTATATTCACCTCCATAGCTGAATTTGTATGAATAATTTAGTAAGTGCAATAAATAATTTGTCAAATTCAAACACTCCAGCCCTCCTCTGATTAAATGTGGCTCCTTTAGGGCGAGCAGTTCGTCTTGTTGCCTAGATGTAAGTTTGAAAGACCATACTACATGTATTTAACCTTAAGCTGATTACCCGGTAAATGACGATGGACAGACCTGTATAAAAGAGTATGCATTTTTGGCACGATGTATTATACTGTCATAGTATATTCAGAGGTGTACTAGCGGTATACTTCCTGAAATACAGTAGATATGACTTTGGAATAGTATAAAAGTAAGCATTTTCACATGGCGGGTACATTAGTGTCACTAGATAACCTATAAAAACCTATAATTTTATGTCGAATAAACCTATAAAAGCCTATATTTTTATGAAATAAACCTATAAAAAACCTCTATATTTTGACCTAAATGGACTTCGAAGCCTGCATGTGTGTTTTGAAGGCAGGCTGGCCAGGCCTACTGAGCTGATAGACCTACACAGTTTATTACAGACCTGTACTGATCTACAGTATAAATTAGCAGATCTGCTATCCATTCTTGGCCATGCCCTTCGTTTTCAGTGGACTGTTCTTCTAACTTTAATTTAATGGCAAATGTAGCAGGGGGTAGATCTATTTACTGGTCAACATTAAAAATGTCCCAGTATTTAAAATTGTTGATAGTTGAATGTGTGATATAGGCCTAGATTTACCGCTTATTAAATCTTCGAGAGACATCTCAACTCTTTATAATAATAACTGATATTCCTCTTCTGCAACAACAACTTCTCACAGCTTTGGAATTTCACAAAAATGAGAAGGGGTACTTTCATCCTCAACCGGCTTCCCCAGTAGGCCTAGTGTGTGTCTAGCACCCAAGTGCATATTCGGACTGAGTGTCTCAAATGGTGGCTACTACAATTTCAATACTACCGGGCTACTATTTATTTTAATCATTTGATGAGCCCTGGGGGGCGGGGGGGGGGAAGTATTTTAGTATTGGCTCATAATTTTAAATGTTGGCCCTGGGGGGGGGGGATATTTTAGTATTAGCCCATAGTTTTATATATTTGGCCCCTTTTTTCGACACGTTATGGGCAACATGGCTCCCTCTTTTTTCATTCTGTGATGAACTCGGGTTGGCTGTTTTCTACATCAAACTATTAATTTTTCCGTTGACATTTAATGTTGTTAAAGTAATAACACCAAATAATAGATAATAGTAACAGTTTTGAGAAAATATACGTTCTTTTGTCATACAATTTATACCGTTAATTTTACAGTTGTCCGGTAGGTACTTTTATTCTGGTAGGTACTATTATTGAATTTGGAAGATCTTTCCGACAGGTATTTTTATTCCGGTAGGTGTGATTATTTGGCACTTGAGGACAGTATCGGCGATTGCCGTGTCACGGCGATATCTAGAAATGTGCGGTAAATAAGGGTGCGCAGTGTTCAAGCACCAAGAAAGGCCTATTTTGAGCTTCTGCACTGTATAAACCAGTGTGTGGTATAGTCCGGCATTTACGGTACATCTCTTTGTCAAGTAAATCAGCATCCGCCATACCTAGACTTCAAGACTTTTGTTAAAAATGCAAGCATCTGGCGGGACAGTTGAAAACGCTAGACGAGGCTCGGTCAGACAATTGGTTTAGTAATTGAATTAGTTGATAATTTACTTTATCAGCAATAAGCGATTAATCATATTATAAAATATAAGGCAAACAAAATACCTCTATTTTCTGATTACACTGCCTTCTCAAAACCTCCAATATAGGTTAGGTAGGGGAACTTTTTTAAATTCTTGAAAAAGAAATTTTTTTTTTTTTGTTTTTGTGTGTGTGTTGTTTTTTTATTTGCGCTTTAAAGTTAGCTAACTGACTGATTTTGTAATATAATGGCTTTTAATATCAGTTGTTCGTCAGATGTTTTTTTGAAGATATTACTTAGTGGGAAGCCACACATGCTGCAAATTTTATGCAGCAGTGTAAGGGTTTTACTCGAACCGGCTGTGCTTGGTTTATTTTGGGCGACTTTAGTCGCCAAAAGCAGTGTAAGGGTTTGTTTCTAATATATATACCGATCATACATTTTGCAGAATCCTGTGGGGCTACAGCTATTAAATATATTCACACCTAAACACCTTCCACACAACCGCTGCGTTTAAAAAAAAAATGAAATCAATCTGCTTCTTAGGAAATGGAATGAGGGCTCGACCAGAGCGTGAGCTCCCCATTAGACCACAGTGCCATAGTTTCTGATGTATAAGTACTGTAACCATTTTAGTTTCATTTTATTATGGACCAGTCCGACAAATAAGGAAATAGGAGGAGAGCTATAAAATACTCTTTGTAGGAGAACAAAGCACACTGAGAGCGATTTTTGGGCTTAATTAACTTCCAAATTTAATTTTAATTGGTGATCTTCAGGAGCGCTGTCAATTGCTTTCCTTGTACTTGGTTAAGAAGCATGAAGGAGCGCCAGTTGGTTACAAGTCCTGATAAAAAGGCCCAGCTTAAAGAGATCAGTGGTTAGCGATAATGCCATGACTGCCGCGGTGTGTGAAATCAGTCTTCATGTGTGCACTGACCATCTAAGTCTGACTGTTCTTCTAATGTTTACTGCTCAGGACTAACAAATAATCACTGACCCAATGTTGAATGTTAAATGCAAATTATAAGAATGCAGTGACAAAACAACTAATGAAATTACAACCATGATTATCATATAGGGACATTATATTAAACATTAGTGAGTATAAAACAAGATATCAAGTTGACTGATCACAGGAATACTCAGCTGTCGTCTGCTATTTTATTTTTTTGTTGAGAATGTAAACAGTGGTAAACAAACTGTGAACACAGTTAGTGTCAAATAGAGGCGATAATTTATAGCCTCGAAGCGAGCGAAGCCATTATGTTCTCGGGTTGTCCGTCTGTCCAGTCATGTATTTTTGTACCACGCCAGCCTGGTCCAACAGATTGAATTCATAATTTCTACAAGCATTCAACCCCTCCGGCAAAAGTTTTTCACCAAAGGTCAAGGTCATAGGTCAAAGGTCAATGTCAAGGTCTAAGATTCAAAAATGTTTTGTTAACGCGATAACTTGGAAAATAATTATTGCATCTCTCCAATTTTTTATGTGAAGTTACTCATGAGTATGGAGATGACCTGATTAGATTTTCAGCTTCCCACCGATAATCAAAATGGCCACCAGGTGGCGACTAAATTTTTTTTTGAACTCAAATTTAATTTTTTTTCACAATTCACAGTAGTGCTTTGAAACTTGGCAAGACTTCGGGGTCTGCGAGTCTATTGGTATTGTCCGTTTTCATGTGCGACTGAAAACGAGGTTACGGCGGCAATAATTGATTTTGTCATTTTATTCCATAAAAGTGGTGCATCTAATTGTTATCAAACTTTGACATCACAATTTCCCAGGAAAATCTAGGTCAGGGGGAGAGGAGATAGAGTAGCCCCACATGGGCCTCATTTGATAGCGGAGGCATACAATTGACGCATATGCGTCAAATTTCCCTTCTAGTTATAATTTGTTAGTCCGTTAGGAATCAATATTTCATAATTTCACAACTCACATGTTCTGTTCTCTTTACAAGGCCAATCACCAGTAAGCAGTTACTGCTGTTTGGCTTTGCAGGGCAATGCACACATTATCTTCAATTTCTGTAGCAATTTGTATCACTTGACGCATTTTTCAAGATAAGTTTTAACACTTCGGCTCATTTGACAAGGCATCTGAAGATTTTTCCGAATTGGATTTTATTTTTAATATTTTTAATATCATTAAATATAATGTGCTATTCAACTTCAAAATATTATTTGAATCTGAATGAGTACAGAGAGCTCCTACAGTCAGTGGCACTGACTGTAAGAGCTCTGACTCAGTGCATGATCACACATATTATAATTATATCTCCCCCCTCAGCTCTGTACACAGAAGTGGGGACATATTGGTTTACCTCTTTCTTCTCAGTGAGTCTGTCGCTGTCTGTTCGGTCTGGCCAGCGATTTCTGTCAGTCGCCCCAGCAAACACGAGATGTTGACCCAATGCTGGGCTAATGTTGGCCCACCGTCTACGACGCTGAGCCAACATTAGCCCAGTATTGGGTTAACCGAGTCATGTTTGAATGTTGAATGTGGGCCAGCGTCACAGACAGCGGGCCAACATTAACACAGCTTTGGTTCAATGCGTTGTGCTGGTATAGATATGCTACACAAGCCCACCATTGACCCGGCAATGTGTCTTGTGTAACATGCCGGGCCATTGTGTACGAAGCTAGCCAACATTTAAACGGTATTGGGGCGTTGTATACTATGTGCACGCACTCCAGCATGAAGTACTGACTAGGGCACGCACTCCAGCATGAAGTACTGACTAGGGCTGAATGGATACTGGCCAGCACCTGCGACGCTGGCCCAACATTTAACACATTGGGTTGGTGTCGGCTTGTACTTGCCGCCTGCAGTATGCACTGCCAGACCAGCGTGCTATTAAACGCAGCCCAGGTAACATGAGGTGTTGAACCAGGGCTGGTTTGATGCTGGGCCAGCCTCGCAGACGGTAGGCCAGCATCGGATCATTGTCTCGTGTTTGCTGAGAGTATTGACAAGCCATATTGTGTTTCGCACATCGGCATGTTTCCAAAACGGAATAATAAATTCCACTTTATACAGAATCTTAGGCCAGTTAGGGTAGTGAATGACAATTGTTGTAAGGTGACATTTTAGTGGGAAGGTATTAAAACTGTTGCTCAACTGATTGAGCCTAAAGATGATTTAGTTACTGTAGATATAAAAAATTGGTTCCACCACATCAAAATACATTTAATCTCTACTGTCCACAGGAGCCATTTAATAACATTAATTACAAAAGCCATTGACACACATCTATTAGCTGCTGGAGGGGAGACATCTCCAGCATTTTGTTTACAGTGTGTTGCCTTCTACACTTGTTTTGCGGTGACACACTTTAATTTTTGCGGCACACTTTTACATATTTTCGACACACTTTATATTATTTAAGCGTTCTTGGGCTATAGATGTACAGTGTACCATTTCTGACTGGAAATTTCAAATAGTAATGGCATTTCGCTTCTATTCTAAATTTTAGTGGACAGATGTGACATGTGTGAGTTGCAGACATTAATGAATGTTCAGGTGATACTTTCACTTTCTCTGTGGGACAAACCAGTTGTAACATGCATCTTGGACGGCCCAGCCTCAACTCTTGCCCTCGTCACTTAAATCGAAAAATCTTTTTATTGAGGGCAACCAGTTTTGGGTAGGTTCAATTATGCAGATGCTTACAGGGTCAATTTGTTTTCTTAGTTGTGTTAGAAATTTTCAAACAAGTACCAGATTATGCTGATTTTTCCTATATAAGATATTTTGCTAATCACTAATGAAGTTTGATTAGCAATTATTTAAATTATGTATGTAGGTTTTGACTATGCTTTACTAACTAACTGAACAAATTGATTGAACCTCGGCTTTTAAAATGTTGCATTATGCAGAAAGATTACTTTAGGCCCAGTGCAGCATTTATCATATTGTTATTTAGTATCGAGTATTAAATAACAAAAGTAACCAAGTATTGTTTACGGATGTGAAATGGCTGTACATTTAATGACTTCATAGTCAATAAATTTTATTAAAACAGAGCTCATAGTCTCTTAAGAGTTGGTTTAAATAAGAAGTATAAACTCTACCCCTGGGCCAAGAGGCATATGATCTACTGTTGTGTCAAAAGTTTGTATCTAGGTTTACTCCTTTTATATTTTCCAATTAACGTGGATCAGTTGTGGATCATGATGTGCCGAAATCTGGAGCATTTTTCACGCATTTTATTTGTGACTCAAAATGTATGGTGGCGAAGTCGATTGAGTTACTGCTTTATTTTTTTCTGACAGATCTAATGTTTAATCTATGATTTAGAAGGGTAGTGTGAAAAACTGGAATTGCGAAAGAATGTCATGTACTGGTACACTGTTTGAAAACCTTGACGAAATTAACAGAGCTGTGGCTTTTGGGGTACAATGTTTGGATAGTTTCCCTTTGTGACTTCTGAGAGCACATCAGATTACTCTTAAGTGCCGAATAAACATACCTACCAGATAAAAATACCCATTGGAATGATATTCCAAATTCAATAAAAGTACCTACCGTAATAAAAGTAACATACGGACAACTGTAAAATGACCAGTATAAATACTGGTATAAATACATCCAATTAGGCAAAGACGGACGGCAAAAACGAGGGAAAGAGAACAGTTGGGCTGCAGTCGGGTCACATCAATTGGCCTGTGAAAAAATCAATAAACGTACTGTTTGTAATAAGCCCATACCGGGAGAATATCCACACTAAAAAATAAACGTACTGGTAGGTTTATTCGGCATTTAAATGTATAAATTTGGGGGACTATCCAACCTCAGGCATAGCGGAGCTCAGCAAAATGACCCCTAATAGGGCCTCCAGGAAACCCTGCGTCATCATCTCTATATCATTCATATGTTTTAGCAGATATTACAAAGTCACTTAAATGGCTGTTGTGGTTAAAAGTGATGTTAACATACAATTTTTATTACTGCATGCACACAAGATGTTCAAGACTACCAATTTAGTGTCTGAAGTAAGGCGTTCTGTTGTGTCTGAGACATAGATTTATATTGTGACAGCAAAGCTACATGTAAATGGCAGGAATTGGTTTACGGACGTACATAGTGATTTTTGTGCAAAAACCTGTTTACATCCTACACCCTATGTACAGGTACATGTAGTAGGAGTAAGGAATTTTAATTATTGGGAGTGGGTCTGTTGACCGGTTCATGTGTCTGTCATGTGCTGATTGTGAGCACAAAACCTTATGTGGTTCTGTGTTGTTCATGATACAAGTAATGATTGTACGTGTACCATAGAGTATGATACAGTATGCAGAACTTAGACTAAGTCATCACACGTTGCTCATGTACTAGCTGATAAAGTATTAGCTTCATGCAGGAATCGTATCTGATATTTATAAGCTTACCGGTAGTTCCTGCTGGAAAAAATAACTGGCTGGTACTGGTGCTTGGCCTAATATTATCATACTTTCTGTATTTACTGAATACAAATATTCAGGCAATTACTTCAAGACCAAAACCAATTATTTTGTCTGCAGGACCAGAGGTCTTAGCCAGTGTGCACCCGTGATTTGGAAAGGAATAATGTGAAAATGACGGCAATAATTGTCGAAATTTTACAAGGCAGTTTTCAAAAAAGTTGTGACAAAAGACGAAGAAGTCGAAGTCTTCCGTAACTACCGGTAGTTACCTTAAGTCTTTGCAACATGCTAACATTCTGAGGTTTCGAATATGTTCTTGTTGGACTGAGTTCACAGGACCACAGCCAGTCTCGAACACTGATTAGTACTATGATAAATAGTATATTATATATTTTGAGATGCTTGACTGTAGACATGATAGGTCTAATACAAATTAATTGTTAGCAATTAGAATCTGATATGTCAAAGATGAATGTGTGTCGATTCTGGCCTCTGCCTACTATCAAGCATGGTACATACTAGTAAACTGTGTATTTTACCACTTGGTTTTCAAATAACCTTGAAACTTATGTTATCCAAGAGTACTATAGGTCAACTCCACGGTTGCGTACTTACAGCTCGGAGAGAATTAACAAATCCTGAGGTTCTGATAAATAAACCAGACTAGCTTTAATTTGCTTGTTAAGTCACTTACAACTACTGTTATCTACTAAATACCAAAAAAATATATATTGTATTTAGCCAGGGTCAAAAGTTGAAAAATATATTCATTTTTAAAGTTTTATGAACTTGAAGCGCAATTTCTGTAATTTGTACGAGTTCACAGATCGGTTTAGACTATCATATTAAAGATAAAGAAATGTTTTAAATCACATAAAAAAGCAAATTGAACTATAGCTGGATATAAAAGAAAAGTCCATCTGACAATGGTTTCGGATGTACAAACTTTCGGTCTCGGACGTACGGAGCTTACATAAATCATGAATTAATCTCAAGCTTAGGAAGGTAAATAATTTAAACCGGTCAAACAATTGTCGAGCACTTTCAACTTGTTTAATGTTAAATTATCAGCACCTGGTAACATTACAGTTTAAAATTAAATTGCCCTCTGTGACCAACTACTTCAGGGGCATCTACTTTTTTGGGGGTTTTTTTCAGCTAAATAAAATATATTGTCACTAGGTGTTGGCCATTTCCAGTACTTCCCAGATCTGTGCATAACATTTACTCTCATATCTTTGTTTTCAATAGCCGAGATTTCACCAGGATATATGTCACTATCATATCTAACAACAACCCAATCACCCACAGTAAAAGTACATGTAGTTGCTTTTTCTATGGAAACAATGACAGAAACTGTTTTTTTTTCATGGTAACTTTAACTCCTTCTACACTGATGTTTCTGCCACAAATACACAAGAAGAATCCAGAGCACGAGCGTGATGGAGTTTGTGAGTGTTTGGCACCGGCAGAACATCATTCCAGTACTCTTCTAAAAAATCTAGATTATCTTGAATTGCTGCCTTGTTAATACGTGTATGTTCGAGTACCGTAGGATGGCTAAGTCATAAAATTGCCTTGCTGTGGTGGCTGTGCCTGCTCCAGTACAAATGTACCTCCAAACTGAACTTTTAACTGTTCCGCCTAATCCGTCAACAACTCCCTTCCCATGCGAAGCACAGAGAAATTCCTGGAAAATTTAACTCCAAACTTCACTTCCCATGTACCGGGTACACAAATTGGAAAACATTGATCTCTTTGATAGATGAATGTACTTATTTCTGAGTTCAGAAAAAATATGGCACATGAAGGCATACAGACTTAGCTTGTTATGCTGCAACTCATCTGAGACAATAACAAAACTTTCAGTGGTATCATCTTTTATCCAAGCATGAGCTGTAAAAATAGTTACTTGCTCATAATACCAATGGGCACTCTGAATTTCATTTTGGGATACAAGAAATGCCTTTTCTGAAAAATCTACCTGGAGGAAAACTTTAATGCCATCAACAGAATTTTGCATATTCTTCATGTGTTCAGACTGTTTCCTCTTGACATAAATGTGCACTAGAAAGGCTTTCAAGTTATCTTGGAGCTTCGTAAATACTTCACATGCAGGTGCTTGCAAAGATACTTTATCTGCCCTATCAACTGTCTGCCATTAAAAATAATTAATCTCCACATCCCCTTCTTTAGGAGCATATTCATCCACAGCATTTCTACATATATCACAAGACTGGGTCATGCATGCTTTGGATCCAGGGTCACAAACAATACTATCCAAAAATGTTGTTATTCAGTTTCAGAGCTGTAAGGAGAACTATACCATGAAGTTCACATGGTATACACACACACAGTTTGTGGGGAATCTCATCGAAAAGCTTTACATTCTGTGGGCGAAGTTCACAAAATTTAATCACACCAATGCCGCAATCCTCATTCTCCTCTACAAAAATCTTGTGAGCTTCTGCAAGAGACATAAGCATGTATCTGGCTTGCAAATATGTCTTCAATTTTATTCCGGTGATAGGATCTTTAGGGCGAATAATCTTTTTCGGCCTGGAGCTTGCCAAGAGATTTCATCCGAAGAATAAAATACTGCAACTTCAGTTTTCAACTCTTCAGTTATCCCTTGATTTCCTCTATTTTCACTCACTGACATCTTCAAAAATTTCAGTCCTGCTTCTTCAGCCAAGGCCACTGTCACAGCTTTACGTTTTCTTGGTGACTTAGGCAAAGATCTCTTAACTTTGCTTACTGCTTTGCCCATGGTTTGTGGTGAATGGTAGGTTTGAGCAGAGTCAATGTTTTTCTGGCCAAGAATTTTGACTGGACTTCTATAGTCACGAACCTGTGTTGCTTCTCTCTCTCTTCCAGTTTTTAGTTCTTCAGCAGGCATATTAGACTTATCCATAAGACGTTTCTGAGCTTTCCTTACTTTGTCTTTTTCTTTAATCATTCTAAATTTGTCTGTATCATCTCCAAAACGAGCATGATACCTCGTCATTTTCTCTTTAGCTGTAAGTGGCTTCTGGATCAGATCTATACTCTTAAAAGAAAAGCACTTACGTCATAGTAAGCCAGCTATTCATGTAATCAGGGTCTTGAAAAAAATTGACTGATTTTGTGTTTCTTTTTCACGCAAAATGCTCTTTTTTAAAATGATACCTTAACAAATCTGTAAAAAGTATGGTAGTTTGCCCTTATCTTTATATCAGGCTCCCCCCCCCCCCCAAAAAAAAAACATATCTGTTTTTGTGGCTGGGCCTTAGCCCAGGCACATTATTGACAGAGTTTGGTGGGACATAAAGTGACGTCATTTCATTCATAAAACTGGTAGATGGGTGAATTCCATTCATAAATCTGACCTTTGGCCTTAGTTCCAGGGACCCTATCAACAGATACGGATACGCATACAGCTTCTTATATCAGTTTGATACAAAACAAGACTGTTCGATGTTGACGGTCTCTAAACTACTGGTAGTAGGCTAGCGCTCAAGTCTGTCTAAACAGAAATGTCATTGGTTGATAAGCAAAAGCCCTTGTCCAGCATAATCAATCAGCTATGTTTTGATTGGCGCAACTTATGCAAATTACAGGGCCCAGTAACAAGCATTATTCTGGGGAGAAGTGTTTGTATCCAGCTCACTGATTAGCCAGCAATGACATTCAAAATGTGACACAATAGCTGACATACATCTCCAAATATGGTAGGCCCTATTGGTATCAAGGATTCCCCTCATGGGACATATTGCATGCTGATTGGCCAGCAATGACATCATTTATAAAATATGAACTCTATAGCCGACCTAATCTCTGAGGTTAAAATTATCTGTACACAGGGTTTCCCCTAAAGCTCTACGCTTGCTGTAAAACTACAGATGATGTCCACTAGAGCCATCCTGGCATTGCAGGGTGTATTTCCCACTACAGTAGAGTGAGAACAAATACAACTGAAGTCTCTACAGGTTGACTAGAGCCAGCGCTGGGTAAGCCTTAGCAGAGAAGTGTCATCCTGCATGCAGGGTGTACTTCCCAGTACACCCTGCCACATATGAGCCTGTGTCTACCTATTTGGGACCCCACTCCAGGAGGACACACGTGCCTCTCGTGCGACACCCCCCAAGCTTAGACATCAAAGCTAATCGCAATGCTTATATTACAAATTGAATAATTAGAGCCTAAAACGGGGGATTACATCAGCTAATAAATCAAAAACAGTTTAAACAGTGGCTAAACTATTATTCTTGTGATTTTGTGTCGATATAATCCCCCTAATTATCTACTTATGAACAAGAACGCATGCAAAATATGTGGTTTTATTTTTAAAAATAATACGTGTTTCAAGATGCCCCCACCTTGTGAAGGCACATATGTTACCTCAACATCTAGCATTATGGTGTCTCAAGGTGTATCCATATGTGTCGTAAAAATCTCTTATTTCAAAAATTGAATATATGTTTGGAGGGTTAATTTTTCCAGTCTCAAGGCGCCCCAGCTTCCCTCACCCATATATCTGCAAAAAATGATGCTCAAGACATGCCACCCCTTGCCATGATACTTGATAACTGTGGGGTATTATAATTTTCCTCTCATTGTAGTCTAGCCATTCATTTTAAAATTACATGCATAGTGGACAAATCTAATTTTGATGTGATGTAGGCCTACATGTAGTATCTGGCAGGCAATGACGTTAGGCCTAAAGCTCATACTGTGTAACCACTGGTGACAGCCGACCCGTGCTGGTTTGGACAACATCAGATGCAATAGGCCTACACCTCTAGAATTGGACATTCAATTCAGCTCTATGATAAATAGCCAAATTTAAGTTGTTGCTGGTCCGACATGACAAACTTAAAATTGGGACATTTCCAACCTCAGTCAAGGTGAAGCTGTGACAAGAGGATGAGCATTTAATTATCCATTGATATCAGTCTTGATATAGATAAAATAAGCACACAACAGTCCTCATTGAGTTACTGTTGTAATGGCGTTTGTTGCGATCAACAGTAAAACATCATAATTTTATCAAAATCACATATTTGATACGCATGAGGGCATGCGGTTATGAGCGTGTATGCCATTCTGATTAATCAGAATGACACACCCTTATAATTGAACAATTTGTAGTATTACTCCCTTTGCCCCAGACACATGAGGCCTTTGGCCCTAGTTTTCAACTAAAAAAAGGGATAAATAGGATCTTGAAAATATGCCAATTAAGTGCCTTCCACCTACAATGAAGTTTGTGAACAAAATTGTAAGTGACCTCAATGGCTAATGTGTTACCTCCCTGTCCATTTGGATAGGAATCCCTTATTTTTACAACTTAGATGTCAATATTACTTCACTATTAGTTGCAGATTTTATGGTTTCGGACGTACAGTTTCCCTGTACGTCTGAAACTGTGTACGTCCGAAAACCATCATTTCTCAATAGACTTTTCAAAAAAAAAAATAATGGTGCAAGACCACTGTATATAATATGCTTTGCAGCAGACATCAGTTATTGTGTACACGCGAGTCCTGGATAAATCTGATTAGGTCCTGGAAAAGTCCTGAAAAAATTCTGGAATTCTGTGTCCCCATGGAAGTATGAACCCCGTTTCATTCAGAACCTAATATGAAACCACTGAAACAAAGTGGGAATTTAGTTTTCTCAGGCGATCATTACTATTTATGGATATATGGATTCTGCATCTATTGAGCCAGTGATGGATTTTTTTGTGATGTCGTTTTACTGATTTACAAGGTGCAGGGCAGACAATAAGGAAAATATATATTATTTGCGTGCAGGCTTAGTTGACAATCAAAAGAAATATAAATAATATAGTATTAAACTTTGGCGATTTGAATGAAATAAAATTAAAATTGCCTTTTTAGTCCACCTTTAATTTTTTTTAAACTTGACAATTTAAAGATAATTGATCAATTGATCACACAATTTTTTTTATTAACAGAATTTAAAATTAATTCACATAAAAATTCACGAATACACATTAAGAAAAATACAATTAAATTGACGCTGTACAGACTTTGCGTTATTATATTTACAGGGCTCTAATAACTGGACATACAGGGGAGAAAATTACACAGATAATCCAGAAAAAACAGCACAGTACAACAGTGTTTCTCAAAGGCATAGTTTGCAAAGTCAAAGTAGAAGTAGTGAAGAGATCTGGCATATGGGCCTACTTATTGGACACAAAAGTTTAGTTGTTTCTAAAGGTGTAACAAAGGAAGGATGTCTATGTTCCACCTGTGGAGCTGTATGTAGCAGAAAGACGAGTTTAGTCCGTCACCAGAGAGGCAATCACGGTCTCCCTGGAGGAATTCAATGTCCTATTTGTGGTAAAATCACTGGTGATAAATCTAACCTGGAGAGTCACATGTCATCCCACAATCGGTACGACAATAGCCTAACAGCTAATCCAGGAAGAGAACGGTTATAATCCAGATAATAAGTGATGATTATAGTGTGATTATAGCGCAAAAACAATGTTCTGACTGTTCAAATTAGAGAGAAGGGCCATTTATGGCTGCTGTTAATGTCACGGCACCTAACATTCTCATATGGACATTTTAAAAATCTGGCAGATCAAGTATTGTAGGTTTGGTGCTGAATGATTTTAGAAAGTACACACAAAATGTATCAGACTTTGACTTACATTCCAGTTGCTGAATAATCTGAAGTGTACTGTAATGGTTGTTGTCCATAACTATTTAAATCAACAGTGTTTGATTTTTTTTAGACGAAGATAATTTTTGGTTTGTTAGTCTAGTTTTTGCATCTGAGGTGGTACACTAATAATTTATTATTCTTTGTTTATATTACACTAAATTATTTGGATGTTAATTGTTTACTTTCGTTATAAGTTACATGTACTGTAGTTAAATTATGTGATTGAAAGGTGATTGATCAACCATTGACTTAATACATGTAACAGAACTGCATTGCAGCTCATAGTCTCTGCTAAGAAATACTTTTCATAAACAGTAACAAATCTAATGCGATCACTATATCCTGGAACGCATACAGTTATGTGTTTAAAATTGTAATAAAGCTGTGAGCGAAGTTACAAAGTCTAAAATACTGTTATCCTCACTTGTTACCGTACACAAAAACAGTTATCTGGTAAATACATATTTTGGCTCAAAAATACTTTCTTTCTGATAAAAAAAGAATTAAAAAAACAATTTATAGTTAATATGGCCAACATTATTTGATTATCATATATTTTATCGTGGTGTCACTAAAATAATCTGAAAATTGAATATTTATAACTTACCGGAACTTTTTCGCTTCTCATGAAACAATGAAGCTAGCTTTATTTAATACAGGTCTCTGTTTAGTGTTTAGAATATCACGAGCTCTAACTTATTTCCTTTTATGCTCTTATTGTGATTGTGCCATTATGACTGACTGTATTATCTGCATATAATTATAACACAGAATTAACAATTGGAAAATAACAACATTGCTAAAAAAAATTCCGCTAAAGACTACAATCGTTTAGACTGTCAGTACCTAAATGATCTGCGAAAGATTACCTACGAGGTATTGAGTAGTTTCAATCTTTGCTAAATTAGAAATTTTGTATTTGTTTTATATTTTAAAAATATCGGTACATGTAACATGTTTTATTTATATGATCTGATTAAGTAAATGTATTGATGAAGTATAATTATTTATTTCTTTTGTCACTGACTCAACAGTGTTCTTTTGCAATAATAGTAGTAAAGTTGTTCCTGTTTCAAGAATTCTGTATTTCATAGTCTCGCAAACAGGATTCCTACAAAGCAATGCAAAACCGAGGAATAAAGGATAATGTTATCCTTGAAAAAAGTCCTTTTTGCTTGTGCGAGATCATACTGATAATCTGGTATATTTGTGTTAAGAAATGGAAAACAATACCTTCTTCTCCAATTCCCACACCAATGTATAGTACATTGCATTGATGAATATCCCCACTCCCCGCCCATCAGTATCAGTCATATTTATAGATCTCTGCTCTCAGCAGACCAGCTGCTATTCCCTTTTAAAGATTCCATGCAAAGGTTGAGGAATTTTAATTTTACCCGATGTAATGCATTAGATTTGCAGTAAAAGTAGTTACTTTTCTTTGGGTGTTTCAGATACTATTAAATATTTTATGTACAGAAATATCTTTCATCTGTGATCTTCCACAGTACAGGTACACGTGTATTTTAAGTGTTGATGTACATGGACCGTCAGATGCATAACTAGAGTGCATTCAAGACTCTTTCTTAGCTGTGTTCCATCCACTGAATTAAAATGAATTTATTTATCCATACCCCCCATTTTAGCAGTGATAAAACTACTTTTTTTTATGGGGAAATGGGCATTTTTTCAAGTCAGAAACAGATATTATCTTTCTATCTGTTTCTGTATTTGCAGGGGAATGACGGGTCATTATACAGAATTGAAGTAGCACAAAGTCATACTAGAGTACAGTTGAACAATTCTACTAATGAATACTCCGCTGTTGATGCCCTGGGTGAAGAGGTCTGGTCTTTCGGAAGTCTTATAGGATACAAGAGGGATTTACTCTCAGATAATGGTCGTTTACGACATGCCTTTTTCTGTGCAAAATGTCGTTTGGTGTCGACAACCAAATACAGTTTAATTCGTCATCAGAGAGGAAATCATGGTCTTCCTGGGGGATTGTCTTGTCCTCAATGCGGAAAAGTAGCCGGAGATAAATTTAATTTGGATGCCCACATGACTATACATAATATGAATTAAAATAGAACAACAGTTAAAACCTGCAAATGTAATACATTTAAGAAAAGAGAACATGTCTGAGATGAACCTGATGATGACATACTTTTCTTTCTTCTAGTCAGTGTAAATAGTAGATGGATATGGCATTACTATACTCATACTCATGATACTGTGATAATTCGTCGTAAACATAATTGACCACGTTTTCTGGGAGTCAGTTTTATAAACTGGAGTAGTTTATCAATTATGCTCAGTTTTTTGCTAATGCTAGACATTTTAATTTCACAAAATAAAATAATATGCGCTATGTAATGAACTTTGTGACTCATTGCAAGCGCTCCTTATTTATGAATATTGGATAAATCAACGCTCTGTAAGATATATTGTAGATGTCTAAGATAGATGTAGCATGTGTATTCCATCAGCTTTATATTTATTAACAATATATTTGAAATATTAATACATCAAAATGTTAGATTTTAAAGCCGCAATCGTAATATATAACGTTAATTTCCATTAAATAATTCCGGTTAAAGTTAATATTTACATGGTGGCGATCATATCGCTGACAGCGACTGGTTCACAACTATTTTTGTTTGGATGAACAAGGATGATAAACAGTTACTTAATGTCGCTGATTACTTGTAGCGTTCTTTATCATGTTTATATATTTGCCGCCTGTTTTCGTACTGTGAACTATATATATGTTCAATATTGCGCTTCTTCTTTTACCTTTTGCTACCACTATTGTGTCACAATCTCATATCATTTGTATCTATAGCGAAGCCTCGTATTGCAGTTGAGTTATGGTGAAATAGTCACTCCCAATCCCAGCGAGAGACGTGATCTCAACGGTTTAACAAGCGAAAATTAAGTCTTGATGATTCTCAGTTCTAACGACTTAAAAGTTACAATAATCATCCTTTTAGCATAGTCTAACATCAAGTTTCATTACATTAAATTTCTAAATACACTGTTACAACATTCATCAATACTTCTATTCTCGCCGTTACAGATTATTCCTGTTATTATTTCTTGTCCAAATGCTACACAAACGTCATAATGGCCATCATCAAACACATGTCGGTTAAACGCTGGTCCACTGTCTGCGATGTTGGCCCAACGCTGTGTTTGCTGGTTAGATTAGATACTATCAGATCAATTCTCACTCAGCCATACTTTATGGCGGATGCCCAGATATTATTACAATTCCAATAGACTACATCATCACACTAACCGCCATTTTGTTTATACAGCCAGCTGTATAAAAACGACACTCGCGCTTCCTACCAAAAAAACTCGGATGCCATGAAATTTAGACGAATATTTCAAGTGCCTAGAAAACTAGGCCATTTACATGTATCTCAATTTCATTAAAACGACACAGTATTGTGGATTTTTCGTTATTGGATTGTTTGCATTACAGAAGATATTGTGACACTCCGCGCAAAGGTACATATTGCGTTTGTATTTTACAGGGGAGTGGACTATCATATTACTCTCACCCTTATACACAAGTAGAAGCAGCGGACGGCGGTCAACTGCTGCCGAATCCTGCGTGTAGCAGTAGATTGGAGGTTTATCACCTTGGACTGCTGATTGGATATCGGAGATACCTGATTACAAAGGACGGTGGTACTAGGTCAGTACACCAGTGCGCCAGTGACGGCTGTGACATGTACTTTAGCAGGAGGAGTAGTCTGTTACGTCATCAGAGGTCTAGTCATGGCCTGCCTGGAGGATTGTCTTGTCATATCTGTGGTAAAGTTGCCGGAGATAAATTCAACCTGGAAGCACACATGTCCTCTCACACTAGGAAGATGGACTCGTTCTTGAACACATCTCAGATGGAAACCCAAGGGGATATTGTTCAAATTGAAAACCAGCTGTTGTTTTAATATTTCCAAGTTGTTTCAACTAGTAACGAGTAACTTATTGTGCAGGTATCACACTGTCCTCTTGTGTATGAAATGGTGTATCCATACACCATTTAATATTCAAGTGGACATTCGTACTTAGTCTTTTCACATTTTAAATGACTACCTTCCAGCAAACACGAGATGTTGTCCCGATGTTGGGCCAGCGTCGGCACAACGTCTCGTGTTTGCTGGGTTAGCACATGTATAGCACCTGTGGTTCAAGAGTACTCGACCTACAGCCACTATACATCCCTCACGTCCTAAAAGTTCGTCTGTAGGATGTTCATCCCACTTGCAAATTTATTTGGTTGACATACTTCTAACTTATATTGTTATATCTAGTTGTTCCGACATTTGGCAGATTGTTGTTACATACATGTACACTATATGTACATTTCCATATATGTCATCCATTTGCATTGTAAGCCATTCGTATATCTCATCATTGTGAGAAATATGGATGACTTACGTAGTCACACATGGAAATGGCTGTTGTGTTTTATGACAAAGTGATCAGGTGAATTACTGACGATATATGTGTACATACATAGCTTTGATGTACTTGTTTTGATTTTGTATACATAAAGAGTATACGTTTTTTTAAATAATTTTTTAATGATTTTTATAGAAATTAGTACAAAATAATTTCGTTCTTGCATTCAATTTGTGAATATAGCGTGACTACACTTTTAACTGGATTAAAACAAAAAGGTTTCTTTTGTTTTCAAAACTATTTATTTTCTTGCACTATACATATAATTCTACGTTGTAATAAAATAATAATAAATGTGATTTTTTGTCATGTTGTGTATTTTGGTTTACACTTAAAGCTAGGTTATAATATTGGGCGTATGCAGGCTAAGTGGCATAATGTACATGTACTAGTATACGATCCTTACATATAAGGAGGTTACATCCATGTCGAGACGATTTTTCTGACTATAAAGTATTATACAGCACCTCATGTCAACCCAAGGTGCGCTTGGTATTAGCCGAATAAATTTATGCACCAACTAGCTGACACCAGCACTAGTTCTTTTGGCATTCGCTCGTGACGAAAGGTAATATCACACTCGCTCCAATATGTTGTACTAACACCGAGTTGTCAGCCTTATTTTATTTGTCTATCAGCTCATCTCGCCTTCACAATGATGCTGTATGCATATAGGCCTACTCCTGATGTTATGTGAACGCCCTCCCTTATTACAGTTTTTGTATCCAAAACACAATTATAAAAACATTATCCTGCTTATGTACATATAACAATAATTATTTTCCGGATAACGCCGAATATCAGCCATGTTTTTATGTTGAGCCATCAATGATTGGCGTCCATTTTAATGCATGATCGATGTGGAGTCCCAAATTCCGTGTGGATACTGTCGCCTTAGCAAGGGATGTTCCATCTCTAAGTTTCAACATGTATCATGCAGTGTTCAATTTGTTTGGAAAATATTTTGTTGCTTTTCGCAAGCAAGCTCCATATTTCTCGGATTTTTCCTACTGGTCATTAAAGAGGATGGGCCTTACATTACGCTAATCAATTGCATATTTGATTAGCAATTCAAGTGGCTAAAACTATGTAGCTTTTCGCTACGCGATAGCGGCGATACTGAACAAACCGAAACCTAGCTAACATACTCATCATCAGATCATAAGACCAAAGAGCGCACATCACTAAGAATTCGGGATTGGAGGATCATGAAATACAGCTGAGTGGCATCAGCATCTATGTACATGTATTTCAACATTATTCTTTCTTGCAATCTCACCAATTTGGGGAGGTGTGAATTGCGGTGTATATTGCAAATAATATTGGAGCCAAGACAGAACCCTGCCCCCCCCCCCCCCACTATGGTACACAGTATTTCAGATTAGCCGACTCCGATGCAGCCAAGCGATTTGTCCGACAGACCAATGTTTGATTTCAGATGATCCAAGATAATTTCGCGATCAATGGTATGGAATGCCGCTGATAAATCCAGCAGCACAAGAAATAACCCAACAGCCACATCTATTGTCCTTATTAGATCGTTTTGTACTTTAACCAGTGCTGTACAGTTTCTGTGCTATGATAACATCTATGGGGAAATCGGTGTTTCTCATATAAAGCATGAACTTCATTTGATCAGTTGATTAATTGTGTATTACTGAGACTCAGATGAATAACAAATTCGATGCTGGTCTTTAATTTCGTAGAATTTGTATTTGTATTTTGTAAATTAATCTGCTTGTAATTGTACGATTGAGTGAAGGTTCCTGTAATAATCGAAGCAACAATATCGTAATACAAGTGACTAAATGTTTGACAATATTTCATCGTTTACCCTTGCAAAGTCTAAATGTGATTCGGGTGGTAATGTGTATTCGTCATTGCAATTCTCCAAAGGTGAAGGTAGTTGAATATCGTCCAGATCAGCTCTTGCAGTACACTTATTAAGCCCCCCCCCCCCCCTACGGCGGCGGCGCATGGACTTTCTATACCATGTCACCCTGATATCTACAGAACCGCTTTTCGTATTCATTTGGTGGTAAACAAACTGGATATAAGTATTAATTCCTAGGCTGCATCAATTTTTTAGAAAGTTCGGGAAAATATTCGGGTCATGTGCATCTTTATTCTTTTTTTCGTCAAATTGTGACCTTGTCATCCTGATAACTTCAAAGCCGCTTATCCGATATACTCAATATTCTAAATACTGCATAGTAGTATTAATTCCTAGCCTGCATCAATTATATAGAAAGTTCGGAAAAATATCCGGGTCATGGCGGCCATCTTTAATCTTTTTTCGCTAAATTATGACCTTGTCACCCTGATAACTTCAAAGCCGCTTATCCGATATACTCAATATTCAACATACTGCATAGTAGTATTAATTCCTAGCCTGCATCAATTATATAGAAAGTTCGGAAAAATATCCGGGTCATGGCGGCCATCTTTAATCTTTTTTCGCTAAATTATGACCTTGTCACCCTGATAACTTCAAAGCCGCTTATCCGATATACTCAATATTCAACATACTGCATAGCAGTATTAATTCCTAGACTGTATCAACTTTGCAAAAAGTTCTGAAAAATAATCGGGTCTTGGCAGCCATCTTTAATTTGTTTGTGGTCAAAATAGCACCAAGTCAGCCTAAAGCAGCTGGCCTCTGCCTCATAATATTACTTGATAATTACATGTACAAATTTATTATCTTGTAAAAGTATATTTAATTTATAACTTTTATTTGAAAAGTGCGAGAGTGAGCCTTCTTGAGTGTTTTACATGGTAAACACTTACTTCTAGTTTTATAACCAACAACTGAGCAGAGCTGATCTACCATGTCCTCACTCGAATCATAGGAGGGGAGCACAACATCATGTCTATGGTGACAGTGTAGGAGTTCATTCATGGGTGGTTTGAGCCACAATTATCAATCCCTTCCAGACACTATTTCCGTTTCGCTTCTTTACACAGGGTGATAACATATTCTCTCTGGTGAGTGAACAACTCCCGATGCACCCTGTGGGCTGTGGACCTCCATAATTCTGCATTTTTCCTTTGGTCTGAGCTAATTTTAGTTTCTTAGTGTCAGATCCAGCTTATATTTAAGTCTCCAACCACTTTGTGTGGTGGATACTTATTGTTTTTGCTGAGTCTGCCCGCCGCCGTCGCAACTTTTTTCTGCTCTCAAAAAAAAGATAGGCTAGATATAGAGACGAAATGCCTGTATTTCTTATTTTTTTATAAGTTTAGCGCCTGATGTTAAAACGGCTGGACATTTGGGGCGTACTAAAACTCACCACGATATCTCGTCTCCTTCGTCTATCCTCCAGGTCGCAGAACGCGATGATCAAATTGACTAACGACGTGAGTGTTCCAGGTTACCTCAGGAGTAGTACACTCACGCCGGAACACGGTAGGCCCCCAATTTCGGAAGATCTTGTTCTAGAGAGCCGAAACAGAAAATATTATGAGCCAAAATAAAATCACCGATTTTTTGATGATTTTAAACTGAGCCAGTCCTTTTAAACCTACAATTGAAAATGTACCCTATATTTTTTAAGTAACATATTTATTAATTAACCATGGTAATGTATACAAACCTTCATTTTGATTTTTTTCAAAGATATTTTGCTGGAAGCATATTTTCCATGCAGGAATGTGTTTGCGCCAAATAATTTTCTATGAGTTCTATGAGACATCGTTATGGATTTTTTTTAGGCAATCCTATAAAAATCTTCAATTGTATATCAAATAAACCTATAAAAGCCTATATTTTTAGGACAAAAAACTCTGGCCTAAACTTTTGATGCTGTTAACTGTATCGAATACCATGCAAGATAGTTAGACCACTAAGAAAAACAATAATATGTAATGTTATATATGTAAAGGATAAACGTCATCTGATGATATATAAACAAGCAGAGTGGACAAGGCCTTAACTGAAGAAAGTATTTATGATAACAAAATTTATAATATATATATATATATATATTATAATATTTTTTTTCATATAAACATTGTGATTCATTGGTTGGTAGCTTTCGTGGATATTTTAAATTTGCCTTATGGTATTGCTCCAGTATGTTTTAAGTGGTTTCACTCGATTCGTTGACCCTGAAAATATAGATGTAGACACCAGAATTGTGATTTTAAATCAATTAGAACTCGTGATATCGGCCCGTTGAACTTCCCACTTAGGATATCAATGCTTACTTCTGGATTGCTGGTAACTGCACGTCGATAATATACAAGATCCCTTATAACCATACCTGGCCTTATTACTACATTAAAAAAATTTATCAGCAAATATAATTTGTTTTCATTATATATATATATATGTTTTCATTATATTACATTTTGATTTTGTCATGCAATGTATTTTTTGGTGGCCATCTTTATTTTTACCGAAATCTCTATATAGGAATGCTCAATATCATGAATATACCTAATTGGTTTCATTGGATTCCTTACCCTTCAGAAGATATAGTGTAGACACCAAAATTATGATTTTATGGAGAACAGGAGATATGGCCCACATTAGATTCTCGTGGCGGCCATTTTGAAAAATAACTGAAACCCATATCGCCCCCTTAACTTTTTTCTGATAGCATCGCTAATATCATTGAGGAAGTGACATCACTAATATCATAAACACATGCTAATATAATTCTCAAGACTCCACTGAGCAAAATTGTACCACTCAATGACCAATTCTGGCCCACAGATTATTACAGATTTGCTAAGGTAGTCTAAATGACTACCTTTTTTATGAAAAGTGCCTCACCATTGGTTCAACGTATTGTGTTTGCTGGCGGGGTTAAATTTATTCATCAGTAAAAAGTCTTGAATAGATAACATGTTATCTGGTCCATGTTGAAGTTTACTTGAATTTCACTGACAACTAAAGAACCGGTTGGGATTAGTTTTTTTTTTTTCTGTGATCTGCATGTGCGATCTGACATTGGGCGCTTAGGATTCACACCAGCCGATTTTCATTGCATACGTACAGTATTTTTTGTGAAAGCTTGTTACATGGTGCTCCGTGGGAGGGGGCGGGAGTAGTATTTCCTGTATGACATTTCAATTAAGGGTACACATCTCTCATGTTTCTAATCTAATAAAAACTAATAATGGAAGCGTAATAACTTGGCAAGTTACCTATGTATCGTACATTGTTAATGACAAGTTCTTGGTCAAGTTTAAGAATGTTAAAAAAAGGTGAAGGTCACAGACTTATCAGATTGGACGACTGATTAGTTTTCGGCTTCTCAATTTTATACAAATTATCTTTGACATTTTTAATAACTTTATTTCCTTGATAAAGCGTATCATACTTTGACTGTGATATTCTCCAGTTTGCTCTTTTTGATGATGATTATGCCCCTTGTATTTTTATTCTAGGTGATTACAATTTGTATGTAAAAATACATTTGCAATTTTACAATTGTATAGCCTACTATAACACCTGCGAGGACCAATTCTAATAATGATGATAATAATATGCAACTTGAATATTAAAGTTTTTTTTATTTTGCTTTTTACTAAAAGCAATCAATTATGAAATTATTTTTTCTTGAACTTGGTTACCTAGTGAGCACCGCCTTTTGTGCTTGTAGATTAAGATTGCTACGCCGAAGGAAATCATTAAGAGACGTCTGCGACAGCGAGAGGTGTCTGCAAGCATAAAAAGCGAGGTCGAATATCCAATGTCCGACGAGGAGAAAACCGAATCTGAAGATGAAAAAACACCACGAGCTGACGGAGACACCGAGATATTGTATCAGGATGGCAAACAGATAGGCCGCGTTTTAGATGGAATAGCTGAGAAAGCGCGGTATCAGTGCCTGAGTTGTGAGGCAGCTTACTGTAGTAGAGCTAGCCTGGTGGGTCATCAGCGGCGTATACATAGCTTACCAGGGGGACATCATTGTACTCATTGCTCACAAGTGTTTGGTAGTAGAGGCGGTCTGAACCAGCATCTAGATGGGCATTACAAAGAAAGACGTTATGTTTGTGACTGCGGCAAGGCTTTCCAACATAAGACCTCGCTCACTAACCACTCACGCATATGCGTTCTTTTTAATGGAACGCTATAAGTGCAGCTGGTTTGTAGTTACAGCTATTGGGGGATATCGGGTTATTTTGGTATCTTTTGTCAATTTGTGCCCCCCCCCCCCCCTCACCAATTGAATAGAGATTGTGATGTCCCATACTTATATTAAGATGCCCGCGACATCTGTAGTCACTCCTTGAAAACAATTGACATTATTGGACAGGCTGTACAATTTTGCTTCTATGCCTACTTTTTTTAGCTTAAATTTTGTTGGGCTCGTGCCTTTTTTGTAAAAAAATCAACTATTTTCACCTTAAACCTGGTTCATAACAATTAGTTAAGTCAAGTTCAACTGCAACCTCCACATCGCAGGTACATTACACTCTGGGGAACCTCTATCCAAAGCACCCACCAATCATTGTCTTTGAACAAGATTTACAGTATTCATATTTCCTCATCAGCTATGTCATCGCTTTCGTGAGTGACAAAACCATAATCCGACAAACTAAACGTTATTATACAATTGTCATTTTTTATCTACATTTTAATCACCAGGGGTTCTTTTTTCTTATCGGGTAAATACGGCATAACTGTTAAACGGTAAGTTACACAATTAAAATTTAAACTCTCTTTTCGTTGTGGATGAAATAATTCGGATGTATCGGGGGAGCATTAACCAAGTATTAAAAATCTAACTGATGTAAGAATTTGTTCACTTTGAAAATGTGTTATTTAAACTGATAATAAAGATGATCAACCCATTCGTCCACTACAAGCCACAAATTGCTGTCGCAATTCTTGCAGTGGTTGAAAATGACTGTATAATATTGTGTCACACATTAAAGAGAATTCCAATATACATGCATTGTTAAAGCAGTACATAAAAAAAAACCTTTAGGTGTGAGAAATTATGGCACTTTTTTCAGGGATGCAACACCATGCTTTGAGGCATCATGTAGACTGAAAGGGTTATGAATGATTCCCGTCATGACTGATCAAATTGATGCTCCACTGTAATGTGTTATATTCCCATGAAATACTCTGAAATTTATTCTCAGTAATGTTACTTGGTTATGAATAATATTGTATTGCTCGAAGTTTACCTAAGGACCAAACCTTTTATCAGTCACCATTGTCCAATCATTCGTACAGTAATGTTAGCTGGTAAGTAACTGTTTATGGCATATTGATATAGCTGATTATTGTATTACTAATACCCCCGTCACACTAGCCTATGCTCCCCCGCTGCGACCTGAAAAATATTAAAATTAAATAAAAATTGAAAATACTTATTTTATTTTTATTATTTCTTAATTAATATAAAACTACCATTCATGTCCGGGAGCTCAGAACGGTCGTCATATGAGCGTAGTCTGGTGTGAACCCAGCAACACAGGACATAGAGACATTGTTGTTTTAATGTTGGCCCACCATCTGCGGCGCTGACCCGACAATAAACCAACAATTGTTCAAAGTCTCCCGTGTTTGCTAGGACGGGGCCCTTAGTTTACAATTACATGGTGGCTATAAAGGGCTGTCATTCATGGTGGTGGGCGTTTTTCTATGCCGTAAGTAAGTTCTATGATATAAAGTAAGTATAACTATCGACAATTCAGTAAAAGATGTAATATATATAAAAAAAAATCATGAAATTATCCTAAAGTAAATTTAATCTTAGCACTTGTTTATAAATAATTCTATTACTTACGGTATGATCTACATATCTGTATAGCTGTAATTTTGATTACTTAGATTTTTTATCAGCACAATAAGTTCGGTTCTATTTGGCGAATAAAAATCCCATATGGCTAACCGTTATCTCAATTGTGAATGCTGCCTGGCAATACTATTTTATCACATATGAAGCAATTGCGTGTCGTTGGAAGACTTCACCACAGCTGATGCACAATTGTATTACTCATCAAGTGAAACCAAGACACATTTTTGAAGTTTAAAATGTCAGCCGTGCTTAATACATTACTTTAGAAGCGAATGCAATTATGACCACCCAAGTTAAAGTTACAGATTCAGGTAGAGATGTAGATGCAGATGTAATATAAAAATTTCCAATAAATCTGAAATATTTTTAAATATAGATTCAAGACTTCCTAAAGACTTATGAAGGCAAGTTAGTTTTAATTTAATGTCGTGCAGGTCTAATTATTAGATAATACGTGATACCGATGACAATAATAGTAAATCAGTAGTTATTTTAGTATGTTACTTTTGATTCGTATGTAGCAATCGTTTAAATGCATATTTACATTTCAAAGATATATATATATACATGTAAAATAATTGATTTCATGTTGAAAAGTGATTTATTTTTACAGAATTTTCACATGAAACAGACATTATAAGCCTATTAAAATAAAACAGGGAGATATTGATGTACAATAAAATATCGATCTATAGAGAAACCTTGTGCAGTCAATGCTATGTTGATTGCATCTCCTGTCAGTTAGAACTATCCATGTTGTACCTTGTTTATATTTTGTTTACTAGAAATACTGTACACTGAGCTGGAATTTGCCTTATCATATTCTTTCTAATTCATAAGCTGTTTGTTTCCTTTACTGATTTAAAATGCAAATTTGAAGTAATATTTGTATTGAACTATTTGAGCTGAAGAAGAACAAGCCACGTTTACAGATCTATTTAATTAATATTGCTGTTGAAGTATTTTCTCTGTATCGGTTTCGAGAATATATCACTTCTAGACATCCCATCAAATACGAGACCGGACAACCCTATTTTGTTTTAGTGTTGGCTCACAGCCTGCGACACTGTTCCGTCTTTTATCTTTAACAAGGCTGGTTCCATGTTTGCATTATAATTATTTTGATATAGAATCTGCTCAGCTCAATTCTGGTCCGAGCTGAGGTGAGCAGGTATAAAACAAATCATTGATGGTACAAATATATTTGTTTTTTTGCTGGATTTGAATTTCTATACTGCGTACATAATATGGATCACTAACAACATTGGCCCAGTGCATTTTGTTGAGGTTGTATGGTATGTCACCATAAACGCCAAAGAGAGGATGCAGTGTTCCTCTATGTAATAACCCGGCAATAGATGTTCAACCAATGTTTGAGCCACCGTCGCAGACGTTGGGCCATCATTTAACCAGCATTGTTTCAACATCTCGTGTTTGCTGGGATATGCCTATTATTATTTGACATCACACCCAGCAAATACAGATTTATGGAACATTGACCCAGTATAAGCCTTATGTAGGGCCAGCGGCGTAGACGGTACACCAACCGCGTAGACGGTATACCAACTTTAATCCGGCATTGGTTTGATGTCTTTTGTTTGTTGGGCACCCACGTTGCACACAATAACGTAGAATAATATAACAATAACATGATTTCGTAGGGCGATAGACACTTGTTATTCGCCCGACGCAGGGCTGGCATCTGCGGATAAACAATAACAATGTAATAACCCAGCAAGTGGTAATACTTGATATTATAATATATAAAGTCTCAAGCAGGTTCCTAATGAAATAAATTACCACTGAAATTGATCAAATATATTGTGATAGATGTGCGGTAAGTGTCAGTCTAATGTAATTCAATTTTGGAGATGTCTATTTTTGGGAAAATATAAATATTGGTTGTATAATGTTAACCCTTGCGCTGCCGATTTTTTCAGACTATTTTTCATTCATTTGAAGCTGAAATTGCTAACGCACTTTTCAGTTCCAAATGACGAAAAATAATTATATTTATGAAAATAAATATACATCTTCAAAATGTAATTATTAGATTAACGAAGCATCTACCACAAAACATTTTAGCAATTCGAGTTTTATTTATTTGGTACGGCATTTGCTTGGAAACGGATATATGCGGTCCCGGCAGCATAAGGGTTTAACTGGAAACTGCGTGGTCAATTAGGCCTACTGCTTAAACTAGTGTAAACGACTGAGCATGACCAGGCTTCAATGGTAAAACTTACAGGTGTAAAGTTAAACAATGCTACCTACAGTGTATGCTGCTCACTATTTGTTGATTTTCGAAGAAGTCGCTTGTGATACTTTTTTGCGTAGGCTACATGTATATATCTCATTGTGTTAGTAAGCCTAAAATCATTATTTTGTACAATATGATCATGACAATGCTATAGTGTTGGTGGTAGAGGTTTGATCATTCTGCACTATTAGCTCAAAATTAATTATCTACAATTGTTATTGACACGTACATGTAGAGCACATAGAAATTAAGATATAATAATTTTGAAATATGTATCACCCATTTTGGGATCAAAGGGAAGTAAACTGCTTTACACAGTGCAAGACTACCAATGGGATATGCATATATCATGTGTGTATGTATGTATACATATGTATATTTCTTATCTGTATTAATTAAATAGTATATAAAAGTTACGCATTTAATAATGTATAGTTATGTGTTTATTATACTTTAGTTGTTTTACATTTCAAATTACGGAATTACAATATTAAATAAATATGTCAAATGAAGTCTGGCTATTTGAAGCATTTATATATATCTAGAAATATTTACCAACAACTAGAAATTATCAATATATGTGCTCAATGCAATTATAAAATAAATTATAAAATTATTCGTATACATATTTAGTGACAAGGTTTAACCCCCTGTCAAAGTATATATCCACTTTTATCCTTTGCCTAACTGTATATGTGGTTGACTCACCTAACTCTTATTTCTTCAGACTGTCCATTTTTTGTCGATGATGCCTGACTGACCTGCTTTCTAACAAATATGTACATATTCTTCCATTCTAATAGTATGGTTTATCTTATAAATGAAAATTGTACATCACTTCAAATTATGTTTTCACGGTGTGTCCTAAATCTTAACACATTGTATTTTTTCCCCATTATTGTTTGAATTTTATTAGATTATTCATATAGAAGTGAAATAATACGATTACCATGGGTTTTTTTTGCTTTGAGGTTAATGTATTTAATGGTAGGCCTACTCAAACCCTATAATCTCAAGTAGACAAAAACAGTTTTGATCAACTATCCACTTCTTTATACTAGTTTCAAATGCTTAGTTGTCTGATATCAGAATTTACTTTGGATCACTGGACATGTTCAGTTTTATGTTGTACACATTTTGTGGAATATAATAGTAATAAACATTCCCATAGTATATGTGTTGCGTGTGTGACTAACTTTTGTTCAGAGTACAGATATGTATGTACACTGTACGTGTACTTGTACAGCCTCCTTCTCAGGGCCACACCAGCACAGATAGGTGACCCTGCTACAGTGCTTTGAGAATCTCTTCTGTAATTGCTGCGTTCTGATAGGGCCTCAAAAACTGGTGTCTCGTGACCGACACCTGACCCTGAAACTTTGTCAAGTTCGAGGATTCCTTGCACCTATGAGAGACAAGTTTAAATAATTATGTCTCCCCTATACTGGGCTATGGTTGTCATTATATGCCTAGTATTATTATGACCAGTACATGCGATCAACCTGTGTTGTATTATAGTTGGTCCATCCTATACAATGACGGCCCAGCAGAAAAGCAACTTTGGATCTGCGCCTTTTTTTGTGTTGTTGCAGACTTGCTGGGGCGGGGGCCCTAGGGTAGTGGTTAGCACCGCTGCCTTTCACGCCAGAGTTCGTGGTTCGGTTCCCGGTCTCGGCGGTTTCAAAGAAACAAAAATGTTTCTTCCCCATCCACGTGTGAAAGTTAGAATTGTGGGGAGCCTCCGTGACCGAGAGGTAGCGTGCTCGGCCTCAGCCCGCCAGGGCTCGAATTTCGAATCCTGTGTCTGGAAGCCAGTGTCATCTCAATCATCTCACCATCCTCAGGAGGTTCTCCTGGCCCAGTTTAGCCTATATGTGCACAAAGGTGGCCTAAAGCCCGATTCATTTCATTTCATTTCATTTGTAGACTTGCTTTTGTTTAATACAAAGATACCAGCATAATGTCCAAAGTGATGGTAACAACCACTCTTTGTTTAATGTTGGGACAGCATCTCAGATTGTGGATTAACATGACCCCAGCACTGGGTTGACCTTCGTTCTTACTCGTGTGCAGTCTCATTCAGTACGACACACTAACCCAATATTGGTTTAACGTTGGTCCATCGTTTGCGACGCAGGCCCAACATTATGAAAACATTGGGCCGGTGTAGAGCTATCCTGTTTACGCTATAAGATTGACAATGCTGGATTGATATATGTCTATTGTCTACGACGTTGGCCCAACATAAAATCATCATTGACCATGTGTAGGCTATATTGACGTATATAATACAACTATGCTAAGATATATAATGTTTATTAACCAAAGGCAAATACATCGCCTGTCAGGCACATTTCAAATTAAGCTAAGTAGGATACAAATGATACATGTTCAGATGCAGCCCTATATCTCATCAGACAATACTGACAGGATCACATAATGTCAGGCCTAAATATTCACACGATGTCAGGCCAAGTTGAACATCAAATATAACATTTTAGATGTAGTGATGTAGTCAAACCCCTCCTTGGTCCACCACACCCTCTGTTAAACTGGGTAAAAGAAGCTGTTAATTTTATAAAAATAGTCGTGTCTGGCTACATGTGGTTTAGAATGTCAAGGACACCATTTTTGTTAGGTAAATTGCCTTATTGGCCAGATACAAAATCAGGTCAAATTCATGAATACGTCTAAAAAACACATTCCACAGTGCAATCAATCAGAGCTACTATCTGACGCTAGTGGAAGTATAGTGGATCTGATGAATGAGAATGGTACTTGTACAGCGTGTAAGCGTTGTTATTATTAACATAACCCAGCAAACTCGAGACGTTTTGCTAATACTGGATTACTGTTGCATGGGCGTCGCAGACGGTGGGCCAACAGCAGTTTCAACGTCTTGTGTTTGGTGGGTAAAGACTTGGGGGTTGTGACGGGTAACCGCTATACTAATGTAATGTGCACTTTAAAATGGATTGTACTCAGACAGCGAAGGGCAATATTTTTTGAGGCAATAGTGCTTGAAAGGCACTGCGAATTGAATGATGATTAGAAAAAATTATCTACAAATGCAATTTGTAGTGAATAACCATGCAAGATGTATATTACACAGTAGATTCGAGATATAATTTAATAAACTGTCACTAATTCAAAAATACCGTTCAAAGTGACATGTAGGTCCGTCGTTTTGCATCACTGATTCATAATATTTACTTCTGACTGACCCCACTCCTCAGAACGTTGATCATGCGGGTGGGCTTACATGCTCCTGGAATTGTGACGATCCACCGACTTTAATATAAATATGTGCTGCAACCTGCTACATTTTGGTTGTTTTTTTTTGGAATAAAAAGATTTGACTGAACTATTTTAATTTAATCTGGACCTATAGCATTAGTTGAAAATAGCGGGAGGGGTAGGTTGAGACTACCCTCCCCCCTCCTATTTGCTGAGCTTGGTTTCACCGTTCCCCCGGTATGCTGAAAGGTTTCGCTGAAACTGCTACACCGGGTTCGAACCCCGCTGATCCTACTTAGGTCCTTCAGGGGTGTGGGAGAGAGAGAGGGGAGGGGTCCTGACCCCCCCCCCCCCACCTTTGAACTGCAGATTTTTCTAAATTTCATCTCTTAACCCCTGACCTTCAGATAAATATCAATGTTTCCCCCTCTCTCAACGTGACCAGATGATCACGTTAATGGCGGTCTCTTCGAATTAAGGTTGAAACCAGTGTATCGCAGGGTGGCGACGCGCTGTGCGCTCTACTTAGGGTACTTACGTTTTTAGTAAAGAGTAGTTTGTACCCACTCTTTTGTTTAATGTTGGGCTAGCCTCTACGACATTTATGTAAGTTGAAACAGATAATAAGGCAATGTATGATTATCTAAAACGAAACGTAGGCCTACCCAGAAAACGCAATTTACGTTAACTCAATATTGTAACAAAGTTGGGTCAGCGTTGGAAACGGTGGTCCAACATCTCTGTTTGTTGGGAGGAATGACGATACCCAGTTGAGGGGGGGGGGGGCTATGTTTGCAACCATGTTAAGGCAACGCTACATGTTTATGGGATCGATTTTAGTGTTCTCTGATTATATGGCAGACAGGGGGGACGGTAGTCCTGTATCATTAAAAAAAGATACAAATATAAACAGCACTGCCATAATACTGTATTATGCATATATATCTTCCCGCTCGAAAACCAGATATAAAGTGACTGCAATGTATTATACAACGTAACCCTCCGTTGAAATTTAAGTAAAATATGTGACACTAGTTATTGTTTAGATACTACTTGGAATACATAAACTAAACATACACAGGCATCAAAGTAAAACCTAAAAAACTATAATTGAAAAAGTAACCTATATTTTTCTGAAAATAGCCTATATAAACTATAAAAACCTATCGATTTTGCTTGAAAAAACCCCATTATGTTGAACTATACTTTCCTTGTGGGAATGTGTTTGGGTCAAATAACTTTCTGTGTTTCAGAAAGAAAAGCTTTAAATATAATTACGTCCTCAAATTAGTCTGCAATAAATAATTATTTAAGCTTATCAGCTCCATTATCCATTATAAAAAATTTCAGGCCTGGCTTTGCTCGGCATAATTTTTTACTAAACCTTGTCTGATATTAGATCAAACTATGTAGACTGAATTTTTTTTCTATAAATAATATATATTTACCTCCATTGGTAAACTTGTGTGAAGAATTTAGTAAGTGCAATAAATAATTTGTCCAATTCAAACACTCCAGCCGTCCTCTAGTTGAACATGTCTTCCTTAGGCCTACGGCGAACAGTTCGTCTTGTTGTTTGTTGTAAGTTTGAAAGACCATACTACATGGAACCATAAGCTGATTACCCGGTAAATGACGATGGACAGACCTGTATAAAAAGTATGCATTTTTGGCACTACCTATTATACTGTATATTCAGAGGTGTGTACTATACAATATATATTCCGTGAAATACGGTAGATATAACTTTGGAGAAGTAAAAAAGTATGCATTTTCACATGGCGGGTACAATATTTCTACTGGAAAACCTATAATTTTATGTCAAATAAATCTATAAAAGCCTATATTTTTAGCTGCGACCTAGCAGCTCTATAAACACCGTTGTCTGTCTGTCTGTAACACTTCGTTTTCCGGGCAATATAGTGTAAGTTTCTCAACCAATCAACTTCTAACTTGGCACCAACACTCACGGGGGCTAGGGCCATACCTGATTAGTTTTTCACGTAAATCGGCCCATTATCGGCCCTCTGATGGCCAAAAAACATACAAAAAACAGCCAAAAATGAAGTTTCCGGACGCTAATGTGAAAAGTTTTCGACCTATCAACTTCTAACCTGGCACTAACACTCATGGGGGCTAGGGCCAGATCTGATCAATTTTTCAAGAAAATCGGCCCATTATCGGACCTCTGGTTGTCAAAAAACTTATGAGAATCAGCCAAAATTGAGGTTTCCGGACGATAATGTGAAATTTTTTTGACCAATCAACTTCTAACCTAGCACTAACACTCATGGGGGCTAGGGCCAGACCTGATTAGTTTTTCGCGAAAGTCGACCCATTATCGGTCCTGTGGTGGCCACAAAACATATGAAAATCAGCCCAAATTGACGGTTTCCGAACGCTAATTAATGTAAAAAGTTTTTGACTAAAGGACTTCTAACCTTACATTTACATTTATGGGCATGATCTGCAGAACTGATTTACTTTTTGAGGATATCGGGCCTTTTTTTGAACTGATTTGTTTCTCATGAAAATCGTCTCAGCTACCGAATCCCTCCGATTTGCACTTGTTATGAAATAAACCTATAAAAAACACTATATTTTGACCTAAATGGATTTTGAAGCTTGCATACAATTTGCATATATAACTAAAACATTGTAATTCATCACATGTTCATAGTGTTTGACATTTTTCCGCCGCCACAGGTGTATTCGCAAATCAATTTAGCATGCATTAAAAAGTGTACTGGTGCTTTTTGCATATTTTTCACACCTATGACTTGTTCCTAAAAAACTTTTTGGCCCGCCTTTTATTGAATTTTTTCAAAGGTGGTTATTGCAATTGAAGTTCGTCGTTGTCGGCGTCGACTTTAACATTGCCAAGCTTTTCATGTATCCTGTCCAAATTTGTTCTGCTGTGCCCGTTGCAAATGGCTGAAAATAAATAAAAATGGCCGATTTATTGCACAACGTGGCCGATTTATCACATTGGTGTCATTAAGTTCAGTAATAGCGGCTGGCTATTTTCGAAAGTGCTCTTGTTTCTATATATTTATAAATACGGTATCTTATGAACCGGGACTTGAATCCAACCGTTGTTGGGATCATTATTAAAATTTACCATGATTCTCTTGGTGTTTCTTGTGATCTGGGAAGAATCTACTGAAAATGCAATGACTGGCAGAAACGCAATGTCTGGCAGAAACCTCTTTAAAAAATTGACATTGGTGACATGAGAGAATTTTTTTAATCAAAATTGATTGAAGTAGCGTCTCCAGCTTTTGAAGTTTTTTTCTCTGACAATTGCTATGATGGATGGATCGGTCAATATCTGACGGGGATGCTTTTAACCTTTTCACTACCATACATGACGGAAATTTCCGTCGTAATTCGTCAATGAACGTAACCATAAAATGACACAAATTTTCGTCAAATATATACTACATTTATGTATTTTTCGTCATTTGAAGCTGGAAATTGCGTTAGCAATTCCAGCTTCAAATGACGAAAAATAGAACTCCTACACCAGTATATCTGGATCCTGGCATGCACCCCGGCCTGGAAGTCAAAGGTTTAATGATACAATAAAACAAGAATAAAATAATCTTCGGGCGTACCCTGGTTCCTCTGCTCAACTGCGGTGCCAATGCAGCTCTCGCATCAGTGCTGGCGCTGGTGTAGGTCGTGGATGAATGCAGTTACCCTTCCTATTGTTACTCTGGGGACTATCCGACCCGAGGATAGCGGAGCTGTGCGAAATGCCACAGAGTTTCAGCATTAAATTGCATAGCGAAGCCCAAGTCTCCGGCCGTCTGGGCATGTCTGGGGGTAGATCCCCTAGACATGCCCAAAACCCCTTATCGGGTGAGCAAAGGAAAATGCTCTCAATAACCCACCATGCCCTATCACCCCCACCCTCACATCATAATCTATACATCATTCATCTCATCAATTAACTACAACGTTTTTATCGTATTACAATGTCACTTAAAAGACCATTTGTACCGAAAAGTGACGTGAAGCAATGATTTACTACTACTAGGCTACTTGACATGACTGATTTTCCCGGGCTGATTTTGTCCCGGGGGGGGGGGGGGGGGCAGCTCCCTATAAAGCTGGCGTCCTATCCGTGAAGATGAGATTTTTAAACCACCCCGAAACACTGCAAGCTCACTCGAAAAAAGGCCCCTTTTTACTTGCCATTGAATAAACGTTGAAAAAATGACCCCTAATTGAAATCGCCTTTATTATTCTTAATTGACACGATGAACGCCCTTTTATAAATATGAATGCATCAAATACATCTTATAAGGTACATGTAGCTTGCTGAACAGAGAATTTGGCGAGATCTAGTTTAAATTTTGAGCTAGCATCTTATTAGGCGATGATCCATCATTAATGCAATATTGGTTCAACATGCGTGCCTGTCTTGTTGAATTAAAGCGACTCAATCATGCTAAAATCATTTTAAAAAATCGGTGATTTTATTTTAGCTTCTTACTATGACAATATGATGTAAACATTTCCATAGACTAGAACTGCAAAAGTTTAAAAAAAAATTGTGCTGCGCATTTACCAGTTAAGCGAGAGATAGAGACGAAATTCTCGATTTCTTATTTCGGACATACATGTCCAAAATAAGAAATACGATGATCTTAGCCTGATTCAGTCGCTTTAATTTCACATGTACATAATGAGGATAGTTTTCGGAAACATTTACAATGCATTACCAGCGCACTTACATGTGTTGAGTGTTGTGAACAGTACTGGGGTCGTGTTGTGAGACATCATAAAAGTTAAGCTGATAGTTTAGAAGGAGACATGTTGTTTCATTCCTGTCGGCGTTCATGCATTCCATTACGGAACTACTTGTCCGATTGTCTTCAAATTTTGACCCACTTCTAGATGTGACTTTATGGTAACTACGTTAACTTACTTTTGGTTGAATACTATGGAATAATTAGATGTTTTGACATACATTCCGGAGCATATCTACAATAACTACTTTTCCGATTGTCTTCAAATTTTGCACACACTCCTTGGGATGTCTAGATGTAATGTGTCTTTTGGTGTAACTGTACTCTTAATAATAACTGCCAGGTGCCGTATGCACTAGGACATCGTGCAGAGATGTCGTGTCGTGGGGCTCAGAGAACCACGTAAATTAGATGGCTCGTCTGACTGTCTCTGAGTTGGACGTAAAATAACCTCAATAGACGTAGGCGCAGTTTCCATCCGGCGAGACCCCAGAAAATCCACAATGTGGAGTACTTGGCATGCACATAAGGCTATGAATTACATCATGAATGATAACAGGCCTTGCTAAGCTACTCCCGTGGCGCGATAGCACAATAGTGCGTACTGCCACGTGATGTACAGATACAGATACCTCATCAGAAACTACTTGTCCGATTGTTTTCAAATATTGCACACAACACCGATAAGGGATCTAGATGTGTCAGTACTATGGCCTAATTATGTCTCCCCTCTGTACACAGAGGTGGGGACATATTGCTTTACCCCTGTCCGTTCAGTCTGTCTGAGTCTGTCACACCGTGCAACTTGGTCTGTGAGTCTGTCTCCCATTTATTTGTCTCCAGCGCTTTCCACCGTGCAGGTGGTCAAACACGAGACGTTGACCCAATGCTGGGCTAATGTTGGCCCACCGTCTACGATGCTGAGCCAACATTAAGCCAGTATTGGGTTATCGTGTCGTGTTTGGCGCTGAGTGTGGGCCAGCGTCACAGACGACGGGCCAACATTAACCCAGCTTTGGTTCAAAGCATCGTGCCCATACTGCCAGCATGCAGGTACCGGCAGCATGAAGTACTGACTAGGACTGAATGGATACTGGCCAGCACCGGCGACGCTGGCCCAACATTTAACAGACATAAGGTCGGTGTCGGCTTGTAATCGCCGCCAGCAGTAAGCAATACCAGACCAGCAAACACAAGGTGTTGAACTAGTGCTGGTTTGATGCTGGGCCAGCGTCGCAGACGGTGGGCCAGCATTGGGTCAACGTCGTGTTTGCTGGGAGTGTTGACAAGTGTTTCGCACCAAAACGGAATAATAAATTCCGCTTAATACATAGTCTCTACTGTCCACAGGAGCCATTTAATAACATTTATTACAAAAGCCATTGACACTACATCTATTGGTTATCAACCTTAATGGTTATACTGCTGGAGGGGTAACATCTCCAGTTTTTGGTGAACAAAAAATTAGACGCTTCTAGTTATGTTTTAAAATACACCATGTTTCTGGAGCAGATATCTAAAACTACTGTGTGGATTGCAGCCATAGTACACACAGAAATGGCGTAATTTCAGTAGTATATACAATTAAAATATTTTACGGTATATCATAGAAACCGCTCAAGAGACCTAGAGCATAACTATAGAACAAAATGTAAAGTTTCATTGAAGGATGCACCCTGCCCAATTTCAGCTCGATCAAATTCAAAATGGCCCACGATCGTCCATTATATTTACTTTAATATTCCTGATATTTGGCAAGCCGTGCTAGATAGCTAGACCATTACCAAAGTCAAATGTGCAGTTTCAGAGAAGAATGTGACCTGAAAAATTTCAAATTGAGCAAATTCAAAATGGCTGACTATCGGTTAATATTTACTTTATTATTGTTGATATCTGGCACACCGCGCTAAATGGCTAGATCATTACTCCAAAGCAGGATGTGATGTTTCAGAGAGGGAATATTAGTACTTGCTTCACTGGAGGGGGGGACGTCTTCATTTTTTTAAACGTTGAACCTTCTAGTCAAAAAGTCCATTGCAAACAGTACATAGTGTATTGACAGCTTAGCTCTTTATTCCTACCTTTTAAAATCGTCTTTAAACCCTGTTGAGATATAGTCTCACAAGTGTAGACTACCGTCACATAACGATTTCGATTCTAGTTTGGTGACACTGCTCCGGGCTTAACCCTTACAGCCCGGGGACCGAATTTAGACGTCAGAATCTGATCATAACATATGTATTTAAATGGAGCGGGAAGAGCTAACTAAGACATTTATGATGATTTCAAATTGAAAAAACCCTTTGGTCTCCATGGTTGTACAAAAATATTTAGGCGTTTAAGGGTTTAAACTTACTGAATAGCGTGACAGGTAGATGGACAGGCGTTAAAAGGCGATAGAGAGGTGTTAAAGGATGTTATGTGGATGCGTTAAAGGGAAGCAACGTGGCGCTAAAAGACAACCCAGAGGCGCTAAGAGGCAACGGTGTGGGGTTAAAACGGCAAGGAGGAGGCGTTGAATAGCAATGAGGAGTTGTTGAAGGGCAATGAGGAGGCGTTTAGGGGCAACGAGCAGGCATTAAGGAAGAAGTGTTTATTCAACCATGAAAATAAGTAAAGATAAGATATATAAAAAAATGTACAGGGTGGTTTGGGAGACCTCCATTAAGACCAGTATATAGTATACAAGTATATACAGGGGTGAAGAAGATACGTTAAAGTGTGACCAGACAGGGGTGGATCCGGGGGGGAGGGTGTTACCTCCACGTGGTCCCCCTGGTAACTTCTTTTAGAAGGCTAAACACACCCTCAACCTGTTTGCCGTGGGTTGCATCCCGTATAGGTGGGAGAAGGGATCCTGGTGGTTGAGGGCGTAGGAGCCTGCGGACTCTATACTCCCAACACACCACTTTGGCCCTTATCTCATTGAGACGGGTGGTCTGGTGGGCCCGGCCAGATCAATCGGCTAGTCTCGTTGATCTAGTGTCCATTTTTGTCTATCATCATCTCATCTCATTAGCAATCATCCAAGACAAAGTGAAAGGTGGCATCAATCCCATTTTTATATACACGATTGTGGACACTAGATGGCGATGGCTCATGGGCTAATCTGGTGAAAGGATGTGTACTGCGGTTATTGCAACTGCTGTTCTTTTGCTATGAGTATATCACCCTGGTAGCTCTGACAATACTTCCTGCTCGTTACCGCGGGCAGGTTGCCCCCTTGTAGGGCTCCGTGGTGGGTGGAGAGCCAGGGTGATGAAAAAACAACACAACACACCATGGATAACGGTCATAACAAAGCGACAAAGCGGAAAAATAGCGATGAAGATTATGATAGTGACCAAGCTTACCTTGAAAGGTATAAAAAGACCAGGGAGGAAATTCTAAAAGCAAAATTATATTTTCCGAGATTTTTTGATGATGACGTCTGGAGATGATGAGAAATCTCTCTCCAGACTCTCAACATTTGCCATCCAAAAGGGAATCCAGGGCTTGGTAGGAGAGCCTAAAACCATCAAAAGGCTGCGCTCTGGCGACCTCTTAATAGAGGTCGACAGAGAAACGCATTCTACCAAGCTTCTAGCAGTTACGGAATTGGCCCAAGTGCCTGTGAAAGTATCACCACACAGGACACTAAACACCTCAAAGGGAGTTCTCAGGACTCCTGAGCTCAAAAATACAACTAGAGAGGAATTATTGACACAGCTCAAAAAACAAGGAGTCACTGACGCACGTATGGTTACCATTAAAAAAAACGGAGAAATGATTAGAGTAAACACTGCCATTCTCACTTTCAATCGGCCAACTCCACCGGCCACCTTAAAGGTTGGATTTGAGAGATGTACCGTTCAGCCATACGTGCCCAGCCCTTTGAGGTGTTTCAAATGCCAACAGTTTGGACACCACCAAGATAACTGCAGTAAAGCGAAGGTGTGCGCGAAGTGTGCACAACCTGACCATCAAGACACCGCCTGCACATCTGCAATGAAATGTGTCAACTGTAATGGTGAACATACGGCCTATTCCAAAAATTGTCCCCGATGGATTACAGAGAAGGAAATCCAACGTGTTCGCACAGAGCGAAAGATTTCCTTCCCTGAAGCTCGGAAAATTGTTGAAGGGGTTAGCAAACAACCATCATTTGCCAGTGTTGTCGCGAAGCAGGTTGTGTCGGTTGGTTGCCAGACTGATGCAGTAGAGATCAGATCTGCAACTGGTGCAACAAATGTTTCCGCAACACCTGTATCCTCTTCATCAAAACCTAATACAAGCAAAGGTACCTCCACTGCCAAAAAACAAACTATGATCAATAAAAATACAACAACAGCAGCTACCCCTACTGCCCCAAAGCCACTGGCAAATAGGAATTCAAAACAAACAAAAAATGGCAAAACAAATAATAAAGACAAGAACAAAGAAACGGTAAATAAACCACCAATAGCTGAACAAACAAAACAAATTAACAAGAAAAGCACACATAAAGGCAGTGGTCGAATGCCCAAGGGCACTGATGACCCGATCGCTACGTACAATAGATACGAATCCATGGAGTGTGTAGATGGTGATGAAAGCAGCGATAGCGAGGTATTTGTATCTCCCGACACCATCGCTGCACTCCAAGCAAAGATAAAACCAGGGAGGGATAAAAATTCATAATGGCCCACAAAATTATACAATGGAATTGTCGAGGTTTAAGATCAAATTACAATGACCTGGCTATTCTTCTGCAGGAACACAGCCCATCGGCTGTGTGCCTGCAGGAGACTAACTTAAAACCTAACACTAACATAAGTTTTAAAAACTATTCAATAATCAATTGTTTTGGCCCTGCCAATAATGAAAGGGCCTGCTGGGGGGTTTCCATCCTTGTAAAGGATGGAACACCACATCAACAGATCACGTTGAATACAACTTTACAGGCTGTGGCGGTTAACATAAACTGTCACAGGCCAATGACGATATGCTCTGTTTATTTACCCCCAAACCGCTCAGTAGATGTTGTGGAATTGAGGCAGCTGGTAAAACAATTGCCCAAACCCTTCATGCTGCTGGGAGATTTTAACGGGCACCACACAATGTGGGGCTGTAGGGACATCAACCCACGGGGCAGAATAATAGAAGACTTTCTCTCAGAGGAAAATCTCTGCATTTTTAATGATGATACTACCACCTATTTGCACCCTGCTTCAGGATCTGCAACAGCCATTGACCTATCCTTGTGTGATCCCGATTTATATTTGGATTACACTTGGAGGGTCAACGAGGATCTCTGTAGCAGTGATCATTATCCTATATTTATAGAGAGCAACAACTCTATTGTTGAAGAAAGAGTGCAGCATTGGAGGCTGCACAGAGCAGATTGGGAGGCCTTCCAACAGTCTTGTGGGGAGAGCCTCACAATCTCTCAATTTGAGAATGAAGAGGGGGTTGATGACCCTATAGCCCTTTTTACAGCCAAGTTACACAATATAGCAGATAAAAGCATACCCAAAACCTCGACAGTTCCCAAAAAACTCGACAAACCCTGGTTTGACGAAGGTTGCCGAAAGGCAATAGACAAAAGGAAAAAATCCTTGCAAAAATTTAAAAAACATCCAACTAGACAAAACCTTGACGGATATAAGAAAGATTACGCTAAAGCTCGCCGCACAATCAGTGAAGCCAAGCGGCAATCTTGGAGAGCATATGTCTCCACACTAAATAATAATACATCGGCAAAACATACTTGGCAAATGCTGCGCAGAATCAGTGGCAAGAGGAAAGATAAAACCATCAAGTACCTTGTCACTGATTCTGACACAATAACCAATAAAACGGATATTGCAGAAACGCTGGCGACATCCTTCGCTGCTAAATCGTCACCAGATCATTATCAGGAAAAATTTCGAAAGATTCGGGATAAGGAGAAGGAGAACACATTGGACTTTGAGTCAGATAATGACGAAAAGTACAATGTTAATTTCTCTAAACGAGAACTAATTAAATCTATCGCTCAGGCAACTGATTCGGCAACTGGCCCTGATGAAATTCACTACCAGTTTCTGAAACATTTGCCTGATGTATCACTTGATCTGTTGCTTCTACTCTTGAATGATCTGTGGCAATCTCAGGATTTCCCAGATGGATGGAGAGAAGCAACAGTGATCCCGATCCCTAAACCTGGAAAAGATCGAACAGATCCTAATAATTATAGGCCAATAGCATTGACAAGTTGTCTTTGCAAAATCATGGAGCGCATGATCAATCATCGTCTCACATGGTTTTTACAAGACAAAAACATAATAACTAAATTTCAATGTGGTTTTCAAAAAGGAAAGAGCACCACAGACCATTTGGTCAGACTAGAGACTTATATCCGTCAAGGTTTTGTTAAAAATCAACATACAGTTGGATTATTTTTTGATTTAGAAAAGGCCTATGATACCACATGGAAGGGTGGTATCATGAAAGATCTCCATGAAATGGGCCTGAAGGGTAGATTACCCTTATTCATTGATAATTTTTTAAAGGGGAGAAAATTTAAAGTCCGCTTAGACAACACCCACTCTTCACTAAATTCACAGGAGGAGGGTGTCCCACAAGGTAGTATCTTTCACCAACTCTATTTACCGTTAAAATGAACAGTATAATTGATGCTTTACCAGACGATATTGAAAAATCATTATATGTTGATGATCTGGCTGTTTACTGCCAGTCAAGCAATATGGCAATAATTGAGCGGCGCCTGCAAGGTTGCCTCGATAAGTTGGTGACTTGTGCGGATGAGAACGGCTTTAAATTTTCTCCCACAAAAACTTTATGTGTACATTTTTGTAAAAAAAATGGCTTACAGCCTGAGCCCGATCTCAAACTATATGGACAACAGCTTCCTGTTGAAGAGCAGGTCAAATTTCTTGGTCTTTTTTTCGACAAGAAGCTCAGTTTTACGCCACACATTAAATATATGAAAGATAAGTGTAGGAAAGCATTACAATTGCTACGAGTTATATCCAGCAAGGATTGGGGTGGTGACCGGACAACCTTACTGAGGATTTACCGGTCTCACATCAGATCCAAACTGGATTATGGTTGTATTGTTTATGGTTCAGCGAGACGATCGTACTTAGCAGTACTTGATCCAATCGCGAACCAAGGTTTGAGATTATGCTCAGGGGCATTTCGAACATCACCCATCGAAAGTCTTCAGGTGGAGACCGGTGAGCCCTCTTTAGAGACTCGCCGGTTGAAGCTGAGCCTGCAATACTATATGAAAATGAAAGCAAATCCTGAGAACCCGGCATACTCGTGTGTTGTCAACCCTGAATACAAGAGATTGTTTAATAACAAGCCAGGGACTATACCTCCTTTGGGTATAAGAATCCAACCCCATCTGGAGGTGGAGCTCGACGCAATTAGCGTTGTGCGCCCACCAGAGTGTCCACCTTGGCTTCTTCAACAACCTAATATAATTTTTAACCTCTCAGATCTCAGGAAAGGAGACACCTGTCCCCTTGTCTTCCAGAGCATGTTGCTAGAGCTATTTTGTAGAATTTCGAAGCACCGGAAGGTGTATACTGACGGATCAAAGGAAGACAAGAGGACAGCTATGTCCTTTGTCTGTGATGATCATGAATTTAGTTGTCGTATCAACGATGAGGCTTCAATTTGCACAGCAGAGCTGTTAGCTATTGAAGCTGCCATCGAATACATATGGGATAGTAATGACGAGGAGTTCATGATCATCACAGACTCGCTATCTTCATTGCAGGCTCTTAAGAGTCAAAAACTCAACAACCCAATTGTTTCCAATATTTTGCATATGTGTCACTACTTGTCTGGGCACAAGGACATTATTTTTTGCTGGGTACCCAGCCATATTGGAATACAGGGCAATGAACGGGCTGATGTTTTGGCCAAGGCTGCCCTGGATAAGACGAAACAGTTTTATTATATACCATATACTGATTTCAAGTACAACATCTCTGTCTACCTTGATGATATTTTGCAAGGTGAATGGAACATCAATGTCACCAGCAAATTGTTCGAGGTACAACCAATCATTAAGCATCTTTTACACCAATGGAACGCCGAAGAGATGACGTTGTCTTATGCAGGGCCAGAATTGGCCATGCCCATTTCACAAACGGCTATTTATTGAGAGGAGAATTGCGACCTATGTGCTGCAATACTCGTCTCACTGTAAGACATGTCCTTCTCAGTTGTGCGAAATATGCGCACATCAGAAGGAAATATTTTGCATTTAATTCCTTATTTGAGCTATTCAGGGACACCCCTGCAGGTTTTATTATTCAGTTCCTTCGGGAATGTAACCTATATTACATGTTTTAATTATTAGACATAGACTTTTTACACAATCACTCCAATTTCATGGAGATATAGTGACTTGATAAGTCGTTCATTTTATAATAACTTCATATTTTACATTATTTATACTGATATTTTTATACTCATTAAACTGTGTTGTAGTGCAGGCGCTACAACATGTCATCAGACTCGTTACATATAGGTGCCAGGAGCATCGTCATCTTATCATATCAAACACTTTAAACTCAATTTTTTAGTACGATCATGCTTTTATTGGCTTTGTCTTTACTTTACTACTTTAACTATACAATATGGGATATTGTAATACCTGGAATTTTCACTTAAATGGCCATACTGGCCGAAAAGTGAAGTAAAGCATTTTACTTACTTACTTACAGGGGTGGATCCAGGATTTGGAAAAGGAGGGGGCGCAAAGGGTTCGGGGGCTCGCCCCCCAATATTTTTTGGCCAATTTAGGGGACTTTTTAAAGAATTTGGCGCAAAAAGCTGTAGGTAAGCGCCCCTTGCGCCTCCTCTGGATCCCCGCCTGCCAGATGTGCTAAAAGGTGGCGGGGAGGAATTGAAGTGTTATAGAACGGCGTTAGAGGGCGACGAGGAAGCGTTAATTAACAATGGAAGTATGTTAGTGTTCAACAGTGAGGCAATAAAGGGTGATGCGTAGGCGTTTAAATGTGAGGAGAAGGCGCCTATCCAGCTACCTGTAACGCTTTTTTTTCCCGTGATCATTTCACTTTGATGATTATTAATCAGTAAAACCCTACTAGAATTAGACTATCTAGGGCGGCTGCGACTCGCTAAAAGACGACCCAGATAAGAGAGGCACTAAGGGGCAACGGAGAGGAGTTGAAAACGGCAATGAGGAGGCGTTGAATGGCAATGGGGAGGTGTTGAAGGGCAATGAGGAGGCGTTAAGGGGCAACGAACAGGCGTGAAGGGGCGAAGAAGACACGTTAAAGAATCATCAAACTGCAAAATGTGCATGCCTGGGACAGTCAAGTGTAGACCAACAGTAGCCTATTGAGTACAGACTGACAGCATTAATATATAGCCACTGAACTGATTACAAGATACTAGTCAAACGAGACATTGATCCAATTCTGTTTTAATGTTAGGCCAACGTCTGCGACGATAGCCCAACCTCGAACCAACATTGGATAAATGTACAATGTTTGAGAGAAAGTCCTCCTGCCCAGCAAACACAAGACATTTGTATAACATTTATACAACGTCGGCCCAACGTCTTCGACGTTGGTCCAACATTGCATAAAGTCATACAAATGTTTTGTGTTTACTGGTGTCAATACAAGCTTGAGGTCAGGCCGTTTCCACATCCCCGTAGTAATACAGTCAGTTTGTTTGCAAGCCAACGACCACGTAGGGGCAAGGGCTAAGGGCTTTGAATTATTAACTCATAGATGTCGCTCAAGTAAATATGAACTTGCTGTGATTTGAGAACTTTCTCTTAATGAGGCTTTGGGTATGAAACGCATATTTAGTATTATTATGGACTAGGGCCTTGGCCTACCCACGGGCACTATTGCATTCTGGGGGACCCTTGTCCTGCGAATTTTGCCAGTTGGCCATACCTTTAAACCGACAGTCATCTTCAGAATGGTCATGCGTAGGTCACGTGTATAGGCCTTCAGTATACACAGTAGGCCTATAGGTTGATTGCATTCAGCTGAGTAGCTATAACCCGATTACAAGACTATGGATACTACTCCAACGAGACACTCACCCAACGCTGTTATAATGTTAGGCCAACGTCTGCGATGCTGGCCAAACATTGAACCAACATTGGAGAAATGTACAACGTCTGAGGGAAAATCCTCTTGCCCAGCAAACACAATACATTTGTAAAACATTTATACAACGTCGGCCCAATGTCTTTGACGTTGGCCCAACATTGTATAAGGTCATACAAATATTTTGTGTTTACAGGGTGTCAATACAAGTGTGGGTCAGCCAGTTTCGAGATCCTCGCAGTAATACAGTCAGTTTGTTTGTAAATGAGCGACCAGCTAAGAGCCAGGGCTAAGGGCTTTGAGCTTTGATGGAATTATTAACTCATAGATGTCGCTCAAGTATATATGAACTTGCTGTGATTTGAGAATTTGCTCTTAATACGGCTTTGGGTATGAAACGCATATTTGGTATTATTATGGAATAGGGCCTATGCCCACCCACGGGCACTATTGTATTCTGGGGACCCATGTCCTGCCAATGTTGACAGTTGACTAAACCTTAAAGTGCTACCGAATGCTCTAAAAGGTGGTGGGAAGGCCAGAAATGGGTTATACGCCCAAATATTAGGCAGAATTGACATATCACATGATTGTGATTATCAGAGTTTTTATCAGAATGGTTATCAAAATGGCCGCTGGCGGCCAACTTGGATTTTATCCATTTTTAAAAAACGGTCGAAATTAACCAAAGTCTTAAAAAATTAAAAAAGGGAAGTTTCTGAAAGTAGACACCATGAGCTATAAAAATCAATCGTTAAAAACTGTATATATATACAACATTTTCAGGTTTGGCCATAAGGAACTATTTTTTTATACTATGAAGAACTTACAATCAATTTTTTTGCCATGACTTTAAAGCCATTTTTTTTATTATTGACCTATTCGCGTCACTAAAATGATCATAGCTCAGCTCCGGATCAACAGAGTTACATGTTTTAATGTCATATTAAAGCTCCAGCTCTGTGCTATCCAATGGTACCATATACCCTACTCCATATGTATTTTTCTGACATCAGACTCGTTATGTACAGATGGGTCACATATATGTTTTCGGGGTCTGCGAGTCTGTTAGCATTGTCCGTTTTCATATGGAACCGAAAACGAGGCCAGACATTTTGAGTCACTGCATCAGCCGAGTGCTGGCACGGTTTTTTAACAATCTTTAGTAGGCCTATGTTGCTGTAACAGTTTTGAGTGAATTTCATTCAAATTTAATCTGGAGCATATTTATTTATATCCAAAGCAAGTTGCAAAGCTTTAAGGCTGTAACCACCCTGGTAACTACAGTTATCTCCGAATTGTTCTCTTTGTCATCATTATATTGTCATAATAACTTCACATTTCGATTAACTAGAATATTTCAATGCATACATGCGAAGCCTAGATTTAACCCTTGCGATCTATGCCAGTAAGTGTCTGCCTATCTAGGTCTGTGTGAGCAGATTGTGGACGAAAATACAAACGTTGTTTATTCCCCGTGCGATTTCTAAAATATTGAACATGTTAACCAATATGTTCACACCTTATTCATTGGACGAGTGCTGTATATGAACAACATTTATATGTTAGTGGCCATATTTATCATTTATCTGTAACTTATTGATCTTGTTCTAGAACTAGGTAGTTAGTAGCTACATGCTTGATACGTTTGAGCAAGAAACATGCAGTATTATCCTAGTTATCGCGTCCTTAATGGTAACTAAATGCATTATTATTGTCTTATGCCTGAAAAAGTTTTCTAGCTATTGTGTTCTCAAAGAATAGTTAACGCTGACACTGACAACAACGTCCTTGGTACTTTAGTCAGATAATATTCACCCATTAATTCTCCTTAATCACGTGCTGTTGTGACAACATTATATGGGACAGTCAATGCGAAAATCCCCTCTTACTTAATAGTCCACCAGGACACATTTACCTAGTGTTGTTCAAATATTGAGTCACTGCCTGTTTATGTGGCGCTGGCCGATTTTTAAATCAACCTATTAGGTCAATCTGTGTGTGTTTCGCCAAAGTGCCTTAATCACTACTTTACTATGACTGAGAACAAGGAATGTGCTTACTAAGACATTGGGGGTAAAATGTACACCCAAGTATCATGTTTCATTAATATCACATTACTTGTCCGATTGTCTTCAAATTTTACACACACCTCTAGGGCGTCTAGTAGTGCTTTTTGGGGTATGTGAGCTTTGACTTACTTCTCAGTATTATGACCTATTTAGACGTTTTGACACACACTTTGTTTCCGGAACAGATCTCGAAAACTACTGGGCCGATTACAGTCATACTGCACATACATGATCTCTAAGGTCCCTAGTTGTGCCTTTTCAGGTCTTTGGACCTTGATCTTGAAGTTGACCCACCACTTTGACCTAATTTATAGCAACGGTATATGTGATTAAAATATTTTGCGAAATATGATGAAAACCGCTCAAGATAGCTACACCATCACTATAAAACAATTTGTGAGGTTTCAGGAGAGGATGCATCTTGAAAAATTTCGCCTCGATCAAATTCAAAATGGCCGCCTATCGGCTATTATTTACTTTCACATGTCCGATATTTGGTAATCCGTGCTGGATGATTAGACCATTACTATAAAACAAAATGTGAGATTTCGGAGGAGGATGCACCCTGGATATTTTTTAACACTATCGAATTCAAAAGGGCCGACAATCGGCCATTATTTACCTCTATAGGCTGATATCGGGTAAACCGTGTTGGATAGCTAGACAATTACTATAAAACAAAATGTGAGGTTTCAGGACAAAATGCATCCTGGGAAAATTTCGAGTTGATCAAGTTCAAAATGGCCGCCTATTGGCCATCATTCACTTTCACATGGCGGATATTTGGTAAACCCTGTTAGATGGCTAGAACATTACTATGAAATCAAATGTGAGGCTTCGAGGAAGGATGCACCCTGACTTTTTTTCGCTTTTGAACTTAAAATGGCCGACAATCGGTCATTATTTATCTCAATAGGCCTGATAGCGGGTAAACCGTGCTAGACCATCACTATAAAAACAAAATGTGAGGTTCCAGTGGAGGATACACCTCAAAAAATTTTGACGGGATCAATTTGAAATAACCGCATATCGGCCATTATTTCATTTCACATGCTTGATATTTGGGAAACCGTGCTTGACGACTAGACCATTACTATAAAACAAAATGTGAGGTTTCAGGGGAGGAGGATGCACCCTGAAATTTCTTAGCTCGATCGAATTCGAAATGGCCAACAATCGGCTATTATTTACCTCGATAGGCCTGATATCTGGTAAACCGTGCTATATAGTTGGACTATTACTTTAAAACAAAATGTGAAGTTTCAGAAGAGGATGCTCTAAGAAATCTATCGCCCATATTGACTCTAACATTCCCGGTATTTGGTAAACCGTGCTCGATGACTAAGCCATTGCTATAAAACAAAATGTAAGGTTTCAGCATTCTCCACACATAGATGTCGCTCAGGTCTACCCCGCTCTCTCTCTGTAACCACACGCCATGTTTCGACAAAAAATGCTCATTTTGAGCAGTTTTGTTGATATAACAACTGTAGGCTTATAAACACGCTTGAGTGTCCTGAATATATATGGCAAATATAAAACACCACTACTCCGCCACATATGAGTTTATATTCACATAGAAATAGAAAACATTCAATGGATTACTTTTTCTGCCTACGCGCTGCTGTGAGAAGGTCCATGTTTACGTTTTTCTGACAGAATTTACAATCGGCTTCAAAACACTGGCAAATATAAATTACTGAATGACATGCGAATTGTGCTGGTTCAATTTATCCACTACTAAACAGAATAAATAGCCCTTACCTGTAGCAAACTCTAAGATCAAATTAAATATTGAAAAAAGGATAAGTAATGAGTCGAAGTGAGTACCAAAATAGTTCCGTGGTTATAGGAATGGTTATAAAATCACGTGGTAACGCTCACTAACGGCTGATAAATCTGGTCAATCGCCATGCGTGCATACCGCGAAATGAGCGTGTGGTATCAGAGATATAATCTCTGAGGTCAGAATGAGGTTTCAGGGGAAAATGCATTTTTTTTAGCTTGATCGAATTTAAAATGGCCGACAATCTGCCATTATTTACTTTGATCGGCCTGATATCAGGTAAACCGTGTTAGATACCTAGAGCATCACTATAAAACAAAATGTGAGGTTTCAGGAGAAGAAAATTTCGACTCGATCAAGTTAAAAATGGCAGACCATCGGCCATAATTAAGCAGCCCGAGGCGAGCTGTTTCTGTATTCCACACGGTCCGCCGCCGCAGTTATTTGTTTTCGAGATAGCTACTAATCTATCAACTTCTGCTTCTTCATACTTTACATAGCTATCACATACCACTGGGGAATTGTTTTGGTGACATTTTGATCCCCATATCATCAACCCTTTAATTACTATGGCCACTAACGAATAAAACTCGTTGGCGCGTTTCAGGAAATTTTTTCCATCAGATCCTTTTTTAATTTGTCAAATATGTTCAGCTATGTCAGCCAATGACCTGATTAACTTTTGGGAGCAAACAATTACAAAATAGCCGTTTAGTGACCATTTTGAATTTTAATAATTAGTCTCACACAAGAATAAACCATGACAAATTTCGCAGTTATGAAATCCAAAATGGCCGCCAGTCGGCCATTTTAATTTTATTTTCTCATTATCTCGGAAATCTTGCATGATAGCTGGTCTATAAACTTCTGCTTCCTCATACTTCACATAGCCATCAAATAACACCGAGGGATTTTTTGTGACATTTTGACTTCCTTATTATCCATATCATCAACCCTTTAAGTACTATGGCCACTAACGAAGAAAAGCTTGTTAGCGCGTTTCAGGAAAAAGTTTAAATCAGATCTTCTTTTAATTTGGCAAATATGCAAGCCAAGGAACAACCGGTTAGATTTTGGGGATGATCTTATATTATTTGTTGTGATCCAGATCATCTGGATCAAATCCGGCTCTCACAGATCTGCATGATAATTTTATCTGAGGATTACGATTGGGGTACTGATTAAGATAATTAATTTCAATGGAGATTTGCAATCTCTGACTGACTGTCTAGCTCTTATCTTACTACAGACTTAGCCTCTTAGACCTAACTGTTTTCGCCTAGACTTCTGTAGTCTTGTTATATATATACAATGTCGTTTACTCAAGACAATTATACTATTTGATCAATAACGAATACCAATCTAATGGTCTCATTACTATCAGCCATGTGTGTAGCAAAATAGATTGTGTACCATCGCGGTTACCGTTATATGCTCTAAAAATGATTTTTTATCAAAACATATAATTTTTAAGTGACTTCATTGAAGAATACGATATTAAAGCGACTCAATCAGTCCAAGATCATCATTTTTATTTTGCCTCCTTGATATGCTCTCAACTTTTCAAAATGTTCACAGACTAGAATTGCTTGAGTCTAAAAATGTGGGTTGCGCATTTACCAGGTAAAAGATAAATAAGAATATATCTATATATAGGCTATATACTTACTACTGAAATTTGGGTTTTTAATAGCCGTAACTTCGGTAAAATATATTTCTAATTCCTTTTATACCTTGATGATCAGCTCAAAAAGCCGTCCTTGAAAGTAAAGATGTCCTCTAAGACTAATTAATACACAACGATGGGCGTTTTTGAATGGACGAACCTTGAATAAAAAAAACTAATTTTAGGCTGCATCCCACCCTGTTGATTGTATCTTTGTATCCGCCGTATATTATTATAAATGTACATTTTCCCTTTCAGAATTTTGGTGGTCACTTGGTGTCCAGGAGTAGTGGTCCGCCTAGCATATCCAGTGGCTGGCAACACCTATCACAACACATACCGCCAGCTAACTTTATGACAGAACCTGTGCATTTCGGTGACAAACAGATCGGGTATCATCAAATGCTGGACGGCAAGCTGCGGCTGTTCTGTTACGATTGCGGAGCTGTGTATTCTTCCAGGGCCACTTTGGTGGCACATCAGCGGCGCCAACACGGACTACCAGGGGGTTACACCTGTGAAATCTGCCTGGGTGTATTCGGCTGTAAATTCTCCCTGTTACAGCACCAGGATGGACATTACAGCGAGAGACGACACGTTTGTCCATGCGGCAAAGCCTTCCAGTATAAGTCCTCTTTGATGAATCATCGCAGAGTGTGTGTAAAAGCTTCCGAACAAAAAGAGAACTAGATGATGGATGTCCTTCTATTCACACTACACACACGGACCTACCTATCACCCTTGTATCACCCCAGCCATTGTATCTTCTCACTGATATGACACAGTAACATAAATCCACCAAATATGTTAGTGAAATTGTATGTTTAAACCACCAAAAAGGGGATTCTATTATTCAAATTGAACAAATATAAGTATTTTTTTTACAAACTTGGACACTTCTATACATCTGCAAGTTGGTAAAAATTCGTTATTGATTCTTAGTCCGGTAATTTCACAATGTGGGAGATTAAAATATAGATTTCTCATTCATAAGCTCGTAGGCTATGTGATGTGGTAACAAAAAGTAGAAAACGACTATTATGATGATGATCAGCATAGAAAAGGTTAATACTAGTCACCGACCTTTTATTTTTGTATAATACGCGGTTTTGCCGTTTCAGGATAATAATATGATGGATTGCGTTCTTAGTTCTGATGGTGCAACAAATAACGTAGTTTCAGCGTTTATAGGGGCTGGACAAACTCGCAGGATAATATTCTCATTTCGGGTGATAACGTAAAAATTCGTTGGTCAAAAATTAATGTTCTATGACCATCTCATAAACTGGTAAAGCGTCAGAAAAAAGGTAAATCTTTTTGTTATTTTTCCCCGGCTTGTCACTCTTTTTTAAACAGATATCTTTCAATCGGAGACACCCCCTCCTAGTGCAAATTCCATCGATCCCCCACGAATGCACGCATACACATAGCGTTCACATTTTGAAGATTTAATGATAGAGGTCTATTTACTTATTTAATGAAAGACATTGATCAAAATATCAAATAATTTTAGATTTATAAATCTGTGCCAGCCCTGACATTGTGCTGCTGCCACATTAGATGAACAGAGTGAGTTGTGACGTAAGGGGCTACAAAGAGCTATCCTCCATTAGACATGGATTTTAAAATATACAACACTCACATCTCCATCGAATGTACGTTTTTATGCCAAAAATATTATTAGTGCCAAATTCAGTAATTAAATATGAGATTGTTTCGTTATTATGTATACATACCGGTAATATTGTAATATTCTATATATTGTATACTTATTATCGTCCTTGGATACGAAAGGGTGTATCTGCCATTTTACAGAATCTGGGTAGCAAACACATCATTTTATATCCAATGGCCGTTCCGTATGTGACACTTTTAAAAGTGGCAGATACGGCTTTCTAATCCGTGAGGATGACGATTTCATAGATAGATAGATAGATATTTATGGACAGGCCTATGTCATTGCACATTGCACTGTATATTTAATCAGCCATCGTCAGAGATCAGAGAAGGGCTGCTTTTGCATGCCACACGGTACGCCGCCGCCACAGTTATTTGTTTTCTAAATGTCAACAAATCTCAAGTGAGTTTGTTTGATGACAGTTTGATCTCTATAGCTCTTATAATAATATAATTATAATGATTTAATTTTGCGACTGACGGAAAAACTCTCGTTGGTGCGATCGAGGGAAATTTAATTTTGCACACCTGTTCATCATTTCTGTTACACGCATTGACGTTACCGGGAACCGTTTTGAATGGCAGCTCGGTGAAATGATGTTATATAAGACCCCCTCCCCATACTTCATTGTATTAGCTAGCTCGGTGAAAATATTGGCAGGTCAAGACTATTGAGTTTCACAGAATGCCTGGCAAGTAGCCTACCTGACCATCTTGAGCGAGCATGCAATTTTAAAATGCCTATTTGGAGGCCATTTTGATTCTGGGTACGAGTAGAATATTAATGTGTAGATCTCGAAAGCAATATAAAATAGCTGGACCATGACTCTGAAACAAAACTGTAGTACACAGTATGAGACATTTAACTAAATTGTGACCCATGACAAATTCAAAACTATGATTAAAAATGGTAGCTATTTTTATTCATTTTTGCTCATTATATCACAAAGAACAATAATATTATATTAATTACTATTTTCTTTTCCGATCACAAATACGACGACGCTGGTGAGCACTGGTGAGCGGAAGATGGATCTGGAAGTGCACTGCTCAACAGCGACACACAGTGAATGGACACGAAAAATATAGTAACCTATTTCAACCATCTCAGTATTAACTATGAATTTGAGCGTTTATGATAAAAATTCTATGATCGTTTTTTCGCTTTTTTTATACAACAATAAAGGTACTTTTTGATTGAACGAGTCTGCCCAACAAGAATACCTATCAGGAGATAGTTGCCCTTCGTGACATTTTACTTAACCCTTAAAGTGCTAAAAATTCTTGTAAAATAATATTAAAAAAACATGGGGTCCTAAAGGGTTTTGTTTTTCAATTTGAAATCATCATAAATGTCTTAGTTAGCTCTTCCCGATTCATTTGAATACCTATGTTATGGGTTTACGACCATTACAAATATTTTTATTCTTACAGTGCGTGGATCGACTTAAGACGTCAGAATCTGACGTCTACAGACGTCAGATTCTGACGACTAAAGTCGATCCCCGCGCTGTAAGGATTAAGATATCCTGAGTAAACAGGTCTGGATGTGTACCTCACATAGATGTACATGTATTCACTTACGATGATCTTGTGTATCTAAATATTCGTTAAGATGTCTTCGTAATTTATCGTCGTGTACTTTCGGAATGACATGGTTCGCACTTGATGCGCTGCAGATAATTATCGATCTACAAAAGTTATACAACTTTATTAATATATAGACCTTTATTAATATGAGTATACAAGGTGATACTGGTCGCCAGTTACTGGCTATAGGGTATTTGGCAACTGTGCTTAAAGGGACATTCCCAGGTCTAATATCATCAAAAAATAGGTGATTTTATTTTAGCTTAATAATATGATCATATGATGTAAACATGTCCATAGACTAGAACTGCAAAAGTTTTTAATTTATGTGCTGCGCATTCACCAGTTAGGCTAGATATAGAGACGAAATTCCTGATTTCTAATTATTGACAACCATGTCAAAAATAAGAAATACGGGAATTTCGTCTCTATATCTAGCCAAACTGGTAAGTGCGCAGCACAAAAATTAAAAAACTTTTGCAGTTCTAGTCTATGGACATGTTTACATCATATGGTCATATTAGGAACCCAAAATAAAATCACCGATTTTTACATGATTTTAAACCTGAGCATGTCCCTTTAATAGACTTGGGGTCTACGGTGCTATTCACCATTCCAGTAAACACAAAACATTTGTATAACATTTATACAACGTCGTATAAATGTTGTATAAATGGTTTGTGTTACTGGGTTACGAGTGACCACAGAAATATACAAAATATAGGACTAGTATCTACGTAATGTTAATGTTTTATATATATATCGCAGATATTTGATGAGATTATTTAATGTTTGAATATGTATGAAGTCGAAATAAATAGAAACAAATGGATAATAAGAATAACACACCCCTCACACTGAATCTAATCTCATTGTAGATATTCCTCTGGTATTTCTAATCAAGGTAACATGAGCATTAGAAGACGGGTTTATTTTTCAAACGTGTCATTTCCTTCCGTATGCCATTCCATGCGTTTTCCCATTCAAAATGATCACCAACCTGCATCATCGTAAGCTATAATATATTCATGTAATATTTTTAAATGTATTATTACATCTGAGCGCTATAATCATTAAGTTAAGGCTAGATGAGTGTCACATGAGTGTACTACACTGATATTTAATCCAACATGTGTAATAATTTGAATCAATTTATTCCATGAATTCGTTTAACCCTTCTAGCCTGGCTGACAGATTGATTGATATTTTCCCTAATATTTGTTTTTTTCCTTATACTCCACAAAAGCAGCATGGCTACCATGACGTTTAAGTGTTATTTAGTCGTCGGGCATATTCGAGCAGCGGATCATTCACAATGTTAGATGAATCTGTCATGGGCATAGCCTTGTAAATTCAGGAAATTACACCCGAAGAAAATGCACCAATCTTTCGTTTGTCAATTCAGTCAGCTCGAAAAATCGGCCATCTTTTAAGTGATAGTCACAAGAAACAAATTGTTCATGTTATCAATAATTTTTCATGAAATATAGGAATATAAACAATTTTCCATATTTTTATAGACCACCCATGTTTCCCTTAACATTTGAAAATATTATGTTATTATAGATAAATAATTTCATGTGGATATACTATGCCGTGCACTTTTTTGCTCACTAAAAATTTGACTATTTGTTTTTGAACGCCTTTACAAGCTCAAATGTTAAATTACATTGTAACGTTTATCACACAATTTGAACATTTTTGCATCTTCTCTTAAAGACTTTTCATCCACTTCGACGTTGTGGATCACGAACCACAATATATAATAAATCAACCTTCTAATGAGTGAATGAAATATGCATGTATATTAAAGTAGAACTAGACATAACAATACTCGTTTTTATAGTTTTACTACCCTTGAGATTAAATGTCATGTATTTAATATGAGCAACAATAACCTAGTCACACCACCATTTCAGTTTATATTATTTTTATCAATATATAATATATCTATATCATTGCCATAATATATCTTTGTCAATATACACACGTAATCTAGTCGCATGACCAGCATTCTCGAGACATTAACCTAATTTTGATTCAATGTTTGTCCACCGTCTGCGACGCTGGCCCAACATTAAACCAACATTTGAACGATTTTTGTTGGTTGATTATTTGAGGTGTTAGCCCGGTATGGAAGTATAATCTTGCAGATGAAACTGATCTTGTTCGGTGATTAAGCTCCATCACAAACAGACATGATATATTGATCCGATGTTGGTTTAATATTGGTTCATCGTCTGCAACGCTGACCCAACATGACACCAACATTGGATCAATGTTTAGCGTTTGCGGTGATGTCCCATGAGTCCGAAAATCTTACTACTGTCACCCCTGATTTGTATAGTGTTGAGACTTCTGGTGAGTTTGTCTGAGTAAACACAGCACGTTTTTCGTATAGCAGTACTGTTATTATTAGAAATGTATTGATGTTGTTGATTAAGTAACGTATAAATACGTAAATACGTCCTGCAGTTACTGCTGCTGTCGCCACCGACGCTGCTGCTGCAACCGCCGCCACAATTACTTAAACTTTATTAGTGTTTGCATTTATGCGGCTACGTATAGTAGTGCGTCTTTGTTGAATTATTATTTACATTGATGGTAGTGATATTGTGTATAATGATTAGTGACGTATATGTCGCAAATCATGTTAATCAGAAAATTGATATCTATAACAATTCAATTCGTTTTCCAACGTCATGATATGTGTCTGAAGAGTGAAATTGAAGGATTCAAGTTGTCAAAGATAACGCTGGTTAGGTTCATCTACATATTTGAATATTAATATATGCTATTTATTATATATTATGTACACGAGATATTTTTTTCCAAACAAATGGTGCAGTTTATTTACAAGTTTTTGTTAATTTATCTGCCACTTCAACTTGGGAAATATCTTCACATAGTCTGAGACTAGGATATTACCCCTATATTTTTGCGGATTTGTACACTGATATACTTCTATGCACAGCCAAAAAGGCAGTATCTGCTTACGTGTAGAGTAAGCAGATAAAGTCTTTTGGCTTTGCTAGCTTATACTGCAGTATTTGTTTGACATGTGACCCTGTTCAATTTAAAATACAACTGTAGTCTATTGTTTTTCTAGCAATATGCAATGTAGCCAAAGTCAAACTTGGCGGATAAAATTTGATAAGAACACTGATGATTTAATCTTGACAGTGCTAGTCGAGGATACAGCTGTATTAATGACAACACTACGAATTAACTGAAAAGTGGCACAAATGTATATGGGGTTTTTTTAAATTTGAAATCTGCATAAATAGTTTTACTCTTACAGTGGGGGTCGACTTTAGACGTCAGAAGTTTGTTCCTGCGCTGAAAGGGTAACAATACTAACCTGTGGATTTTGGTAGCGGTGCATGCGAGTTGCAAACTGCCATGGATAACAAAATGTATTTAGTTACGTGAAATGTAGATTGCTGCATATAGGCCTACAGTCTGGATGTAAAATAGCTGATTTAATTAATCCGTAAAAGCAGTTTATACTAGGATTTTATTACAAATCACAACTGGTTTCAGGGCCCCTTTTACTATAACAAAGTTAAAAAAAAATCTCATTTATTTCTATAAATATAATTTCAAAATCTCCATATATCGCAGATGTAGTGGTTGCTGAAAATGGGACGATTTTGAAATAATAAAAGCGTGTAGATACGATTTTAATATAATAGTTTTCATTTTGCTATCGAACCTTGAGATATTAAAGATGCCTTGTACTGTAACATTTACTCCCTGGTCATCTATGTGCCATTTCCAGTCCCCGATGGGCATACAAATCCTGCAACCATTTCCGTACTATGAGTTTATGGTAATTTATAGTGGTGTATCAAGTGCAATATACGTACAGCATGTATGTGAGTGACCGACAGAAACGAAATAAGTGGATTATTTGTGTAGAACAAGTAGAGATTAGTTGTGACAGTTTGTGTAGAAGTTGTGTGACAATGTGTTAGACGTGTATGATAATGTTAAACTGTTTAATAACGAGCAAGGCAATAAAATTGCGTAATCTCCTTATGTTGTATATGTTTTGATTTGTTTGCATTCACGTGATAGCTGATTCGTGCTCGTGCATATATAGGCGTACAGTACTTCAAACTGCTCAAAGGCTTAGAGGGTGTAGTTCTGCCTATGTTACTGTGTACTATGAAGAGTCCTTCTGAAAAAAGTAGGGCATGGTCACGACTTGGGGCTTCCTCTTGTCTCGATCTCGCCACAATAATGTGCTGAAATCGACGTGAAGCAATATTCACTGACGTGGCGTGATAACTGATTATTCGAAATGATCCATGACCTCGCTATAAGCTCCTTTACAGGAGTAAGTCTCGGCAATCATCACAAAATAATTCGAAATAACATATTTTCCCAGTTAACGCAAAACATTTGTATAACATTTGTACAATGTTGGTCCAACGAAGACGTTGGGCCGTCGCTGTACACATGTTATACAAATCTTTTGTGTTTGCTGGATTATTTCGATAATTATTGTAGTCCCACCTTTCAAATTGTATCTTATTTTTCTTGATATTTCCCGAAATTTACATTATATTTTCTATTTCCCAATGAGTTAACATATAAAGATTTGACATCAAATGACTAGGCCTATATATCTGTCAGTCAGTCTGCTATAATTGAGCAGTATTTACTGATTGTCTCGTGGTTGTAGTTAAATGCGGCTGTCCAAGAATAGTACCAATTTCCCGTTTCCACGGGCAGATGATCTCCCATGATAACTCTCTACAAATAATGGTGGCGTCCATTTTCCTGACCGGGCCCCGGATGTGAATATCATGCCTAAACACGAGCGCCCCCTCTCCGCCAGTTGACTTTGTCGCTGTAACTAATTGCTCTGAAGGGATGCAGGCAATCTACGCCGGATCGCATACATGGATAGCCCATCTCTGCTACTTAAACTGACAAGCCATTTGTATCAATGCAGGACACCTTCGTCTCCAAAAGACACCAAACATCGATCCAATGTTGTATCATTGCTGGGCCAGCGTCGATCCAACATTGGGTCACGTTTTCTTGGGATGACATTAGCCTGCGTCTTCAACGTCGGCTTGGTGGTATGCCAATCCATTGCGTATTTCTGGCTGGTGGGCCTCTATGTACTAAGTATGTGACCATATCTTTATTATTAATGTTTTTTTTTCAAATTGAAATAAACAAAATACTTAATTGTTTTGAAAACCCACAGACCTTCTGTTAAAATTCGATAACAACGAAGCTGCGTCTTGATTGCCGTGTCCCCAGTCAAAACAGTTCGGAATTTGTTGAGCATTTGGGGTTCAGCCGGTGTCGCTATCAGCATTACGGGTTCAGCATTAATGCACCGATGTCAGTTGTGGGGCGTTTTTTAGAAGATTTTTTGTAAAAGAATTTAATTCTTATGAATAGAGGGGCTTTTCTGTCAAGCGCAAAAACGTGTAGTTGTACTGAACGAGAGACAGGAGCGCGATCTGGAGACCTTTAGCCCTAGCCTCGTACATCTTCATCAATAATGCTGATAAGCCACAGCGAAGCCTAACAAAGGCAACAAGGCTTTGATTCTTTTGGACGCTGCGTAATCTGGATCGTAAAAATTGAACATGTCTTGGATGCATTCAGTAAGAGATTGCTTTATGTGTCTAAACGTGAAAGCTGGAAATGTAAAAAATGCACATTATTGACATTGCTAGATCTGCCTGTATTTTAATTAATACATATCGCTTATGTTCAATGATTCTCGGTACATTCTATAAAAAAAAATGTAACTCTTGCTTTTGACAAAAAAAAACTCAACTCAAAACAAGCGTAGTAATAGTGATTCTGGCTTATTTGCTTCAGGCCAATTTGTTTTCCATTAATAATAAATGTGATTTTGTCATATTTTACTAAATATAATTATGCAACACGCAATACATGCCTACAAGCGACACAGTTTCCTATCTAGCACTGTGGTACGAATTTTTATTCGCGGCTATAAAAAACGCATCAGCAAATATGTGCCGCTATGCTACTTGGGTATGAGTAACGGCTTTACAGCAAACACAAGATGTTACTCCAATGCTGGTCTGATGCTTTATGCGTCGCTGACGGTGGACCAACATTAATTATCCTGTTTGCTATAGCATCCACACTACACTGTAGCATCGATACAACTAATAAAAACACATTCTGACCTAGACGTTTACACGATTAGGCCTACTATACCAAGGAATAAACTATTTTTTAAAAATGAATCAACATTGAGGCCTACTAAGAAACCTCGCATTTTCTTTGAAGGAAATAGAAAAAAATATTCCTGTATTGATATTAATTACTGTCCCATAATTATATTGCGAAAGAATTCAAAATCATTTATAACTGTGGCATGTTGTACACTATTTTTTATCTCAATTCAATACGCAAGATCACAGAAGAGAATGAATGACATGATATTATGCCATTTGGCCTTTGGGCCGTCCTTCAACCTTTCGTTTCCGAAGCATATCTCAGGATCTACTTGTCCGATTGTCTTCAAATTTTACACACAGCACCTATAGGGGTCTAGCTGTGCCTTTTTGGGTAGTAGTAGTTGTAGTAGTAGTAAATCATTGCTTTACGTCGCTTTTCGGCAAAAATTGTATTTTATGTGACATTGTAATACGATAAAACGTTGTAGTCAATTGATGAGATAAAAAATATACAGATGATCATGTGAGGGTGGGGTGATAGGGCTTGGTGGGTTATTGAGAGCGTTTTCCTTCGTTCGCTCGATAAGGGGTTCTGGGCATGTATAGGGGATCTACCCCCAGACATGCACAGACGGCTGGAGACTTGGGTTCCGCTATGCAATTTAATGCTGAAACACCGTGGCATTTCGCACAGCTCCGCTATCCTGGGGTCGGATAGACCCCAGAGTAACAATAGGAAGCTAGGTAACTCCATTCATCCCATGTGCGAGACCTAATGTCAAACACTCTATTGACGGTTATGTAAGGCTACCACAGCCTACACTAGCGCCTGCACTGATGCGGGTGCTGCATTGGCTCCGCTGTTGAGCGGAGGAACCAGGGTATGACATTGGCAATCAGCCCAAAGATTATGGCCAGATACGAGGAGGCTGCAGCTTCCCTTGGGTGATTGCTGTAGACTAGTGCTTCCGTACAATGCTTTACAGCATTCAACAGACGGAATAGATCCATAATGATCCTCCCGAAATTTGGTTCAATACTATGACAATTTAGGGAGCAGATCTCGAAAACTACTGTGTGGATTACAGCCATATTGCACATTTATGATCCCAAAGGTCCCAAGTTGTGCTTTTTCGGGTTATTTGTAACACGAACTTAATGAACTTAATGTTGACCCAGCATAATTTACAGGGTTCCCAGCGACCCTGGAAAAATTGGAAAACCTGGAAAATGAGTTTCAATATTTCTGGTCAAGGAAAAGTCAGGGAATTTGAGCGTAGTGCTTCAAATCAGGGAAAATTCAGGGAATTTTATCATGTTCAATTGCACAAAGAAAGAAAAAGTGAGATCAGTCTCTTGTTTCTTTCTTAACCAAATGACATATCAACTGAATAATAATGATTGGCTATGGTGGCTTTTTGGTGTGGAAATCCCTCCTTTTCTGTCTTTCGCTTGGTGGATGTGGTGAATTTGACCTACACCATCTACACTAAAGAGTCAAAGGGTACTGGCGCTAATGTTCACCGCATCCTGGAATTTCGAAAATTTATCAGGGAAAAGTCAGGAAAAAATCAGGGAATTTTGTTCCCTGATTTATAACATTAGTATACCAAATTAAAAGAGTGTGCTGAATATCATGAAAACCGCTCAAGATAGCTACAGCATTACCTTGAAACAAAATATGAGGTTTACTTAAGGTGATGCACTCTAAAATTTGTTCGACATGATCAAATTTGAAATGGCCGACTATCGGCCATTATTTACATTAATTAATATGCCCGATATTTGGTTATCCGTACCAGATGCTAAACCATTGCTATAAAACAAAATTGATTAAACTTATCCGGATTATCCATTAAATTGTGGGGATGATCAAAGTTACGATAATTAATTCCGACGGAGGTTAATTTCGCAGTATCTGACTGACTGGCTAGTTCTTAATCTTACTCTTAGACCTAGATTTGTGACAAATGTTAGATTAAGTTTGTAACACTAGAGATTATGGATGTCGTGTTTCCGCGATGTATTGTGTCCCACGTTTCCTTGATATATTTTCCCATGAATTTCAGCAGACAGCCCCGTATAAACTTCTCTCAAACCGATTAAGGTCTATTGCGACCCCCACCCCTTCGAATCTAACCACAACGCCTACCCTTCATTCTGATATTTGATGACAACTGTCATTTTTTATGGCCCTTCCAGTCTTTTTGTTTTGAAGTTCGTCACTTCTGTGACACTGTTATATTAGCCATTTGACAGGATAGTGACGTGCTACCACTGAGACAAACATGGTCCCAAAGCTAATCAATGCCATGCCGGGTGGCGATGCAGCAAGCATGGGATGACTGGTCATCTAGCAGCCAACTAATAATTCAATTGTGTTTTGCTGACATGCGCGGTTTACAGCTAAACTTTGAGAATCCTTAAATACACAAAAATGATTTTTAGGTATAAAGTCAATTTAACATCATTTTTGTGTATGCATGCTCATCCCAGATGTAATGGACCATTTAAATTAAAAAAATAATCAGGTTATTATTGATTCTGGTATGGGAGATGTGGTGATAGAATAAATGTAATATTTTTAGTTATACATAGATGGCGTCTAAGATTGCCGTCGCGCCTAATCAGACTTAGAAAATTGTGTAAATTGGTCAATTTGATCTAAATTGTCTTACCATTCCAACTAGTATGCTGGTCGTTAATTAACGTCCATCCATACAGCTCCCGGACAATTTTGAATATTTAACCCTCCTAGCCCAAGAAGCTATTTTAGCAAATACCCTCTGTAATGTCAATTAATTCTTTACTAATGATTATTGTAATGTCACACTTATTGGTCGATTAATGTGTGTCCTTAGTTTATTCAAGATGGCATCCCCAGATATCCAAGATCGCCGACAGCTTAGTAGAGTCGACCTCCATTTGTCAAATCTGAATAATTTTCACTCACTTGAAGTTGTGGATCGTGTCAGGGAGACACAACTTCAAGTGGGTGAAAATTCAGATTGAATAATTTGGCAGTTAAAGGGATAGCATGTGTATTCCACGTCGTTCTGGTGTTATCAGTGTGGCCCAGGTGTCCTAACCCAGCAAAGTAGGGGTATTTACTCAACGTTTTTTTAATGTTCGACCAACATTGAATCATCATTGAGTAAATGCCTATTACCCAGCCAACAATGTCTGGATTACATCATAGATTAACCAATGATTACATGAGAATAAATAAACGAAAATGTCTAGAAAAATCTAGTGGCGTACCATGGCCCGTTCACACTGTAAATCGTGCGATTAAAAAATCTTCTGCGGTATTGAGCCTATTTACACAGTTGCTCTGGTTTAATGTTGGGTTGGCGTCGCCAATGGTTTTCATTGGAGACTGTAGCCTACATCTTATCGCCTGATATTTCTCATTTGAACAATTCCTGTGTGCATATGAATGAACGAATAAATGCGGTTTTAGATCACTTTTGTGGACATACATGTTAAACTGGGCCATGACTACCTCTTGAGCAAGCACGTAGTAGGGTGAAAAACCTAACTTTCATGACCACTTTCTGGCTAAGATGTTTTGATGATTGATTTGACTTCCTTTTAAAGATCCAAAATGGCTGCCTGCGCCATTTTGAAAAAATAACTTTTGTCATATAAAAGCTACAAATATGAATAAATACACTTTTTTGGCTAATTCGACCACAAGGAATCCATTTCTGACGTCAATTTGGTATTAAAACACATTTTCTGACCCTAAAATCCAAAATGGCTGACAAATTTGAATAGAAGATCCATTTTTTCAGGAAAAACATAATTTGATCCCCTTGCAGGGTGGTATAAATGCAACAGTTAATATGACTATAGATGAATGCATAGCTCTAAATAACAATCACAAATTACAATAAAAAAATATAAAATAATAAAATAAAATTCAGCACGTATATGTTGTATATAGGCCTCCACCGCGTGAGTAAGTAAAATATTTGCTTTACTTCACTTTTCGGCCAGTATGGCCATTTAAGTGAAAATTCCAGGTATTACAATATCCCATATTGTATAGTTAAAGTAGTAAAAGAAAGACAAAGCTAATAAAAGCATGTTCGTACTAAAATATTCAGTTTAAAGTGTTTGATATGATAAGATGACGATGCTCCTGGCACCTATATGTAACGAGTCTGATGACATGTTGACATGTTGAAGCGCCTGCACTACAACACAGTTTAATGGGTATAAAAATATCAGTATAAATAATGTAAAATATGAAGTGATTATAAAATGAACGACTTTTCAAGTCACTATATCTCCATGAAATTGGAGTGATTGTGTAAAAACTACAAGTCTAAGTCAAAACAGTGTCATTGTCAAAACAAATATATAATATATACTATAATACTATATACTATAATAAAAAAATAATAAAAAAAAGTAAACCCATTTAGACATAAATATGAATGACATAAACAATGAACAGAGAAACCATTAAGTAAGTAAGTAAATGTCTTCTTTACTTCACTTTTCGGCCAGTATGGCCAGAGAAATCATAAAACCACAAAAAATTCCCAAAAAATAAAGACTTACAGTGCCCCCACAGTTGGTAATAAGGTTTGTGATATTGGAGGACATCACAGAGCGATCACAAACCGTGAGGACACCGTAAGTCACCACAGGCTAATTGTACGGCAATGGCTTCTCTATGACATGCTGCATTATCCGCCAGGATGCCACAGAGAAACCTTTAAAACAATAAAGTGAAAAAATAATTATATGGCAATGGTTTCTTTCGACATCCCGTCCATCGCCAGGATGCCAAAGAGTAACCACTGCAAACACAAAAAAACAAATCTTAGAGGAATTATGAGTAGACCTACAATGCCCCCACAGCTGGGGATCGGGTCTGTCATCGAGAGTTAGCACGACAGAGCGATCATAATCCGTGAGAGCACTGTAAGGCACCACAAGTACAATGAAAAAATATATAAAATATATAAATATGAATATATAGAGAATATATAAAGAATGTGAACTGAAAACTAAACATAAATAAACATAACAACCTCAGTACAACCGGAAAGCAAAAACAAAAAACTTCACGTCAAAAAAATAGAAAAACCTGGTTCGATGAAAGGTTTGGGTGTGCTTGGCCTTCTAAGAAGTTGCCCAGGGGAGACCACGCGGAGGTGACACCCTTCCCCCCCCCCCTCCACCGCGTGAAGCGAGGAGACAAGTATACTGAAAATATAATATATGTATTGGATGACACCCCGGATTACACCTCCTGCCAGGCTATGTTCTGAATCCTCAGATTCTGATGAATATGTCATGCTATTCTGTTTACCATCATCTGGTTTTATTTTCATGCCAGCTTCACTTCGCCTTTCCGAGACGAGCCTGAGGTGGTAAATGTGCTCAACAGCATTTCTGCTGTATATGATTATATCAGCAATGGAGACAAAGCAATACTGATCAGTCCATGTAGCCCCTGTCCATGGTGCGTTGGAAGAGGCTGAAGCGTTGGCCAGTTCATACGGCATTCGCTTAAACTCAAATAGGTCGCTATGGCAAGTAAAGATCGTTTTGTATTGATACTCTGGTGAGCACTACTGGAATCTGCCAGTATCCACTTTTGAGATCTAAAGTTGAAAACAACTTGGCAGGCAGAAGGAGTCTGGGTCTTTTACCGTGGCCGCATTAAGCTTACAGTAGTTGATGCAGGAGATCTAGGTATGATTCATCTTTTTGAGCATGACATATTTATCAGAATCTGAGGATTCAGAACATAGCCTGGCAGGAGGTGTAATCCAATACATATATTATATTTTCAGTATACTTGTCGTCTCGCTTCACGCGGTGGAGGCCTATGTACGACATATATACGTGCAGAATTTTATTCTATTTTATTTTATACTTTTTTATTGTAATTTGTGATTGTTATTCAGAGCTATGCATTCATCTATAGGCATATTAACTGTTGCATTCATACCACCCTGCAAGGGAATCGAATTCTGTTTGCTTAAAAAAATGGATTTTCTATCCAAACTTGTCGGCCATCTTGGATTTTAAGGTCAGAAATGTGTTTTAATACCAAATTGACGTCAGTAATGGATTCCTTGTGGTCGAATTAGCCAAAAAAGAGTATTTATTCATATTTGTAGCTTTAATATGTCAAAAGTTATTTTTTCATAATGGCGCCAGCGGCCATTTTGGATTTACGCCTCTAGAAAAATATGCCGGGATTTTTGCGAGGGACACTGGGGCTAAATATTTTTTTAAAGGTTCAAGAAAGTCAAATCAATCATCAAAACATCTCAGCCAGAAAGTGGTCATGAAAGTTAGGTTTTTCACCCTACTAATGGTCAGGTGGATCAGTTGCCGCTGCCCTCCAGGATTCAAAATTTGAACCCTGTCGAACTGAGGCCGAGCCGAGCAGTGACACGCACGCTACCTCTCCGTCACGTAGGCTCCCCACTCAAATTTACGAATGGAGTAGAAACATTTTGTTTCTATTCAGACGGACGGGATATCCTCGGAAATGTATGTTGCTTAATTCATATTATCGTGAAGTGTTTGATATTTATTTCTGCATGGATTGTTTTACAAAATCAATTTGCATTGAAGTGTGCCTGTGAAAATCTGACAGAGCATTCAGTTTCGCGCCTCTCTGTCTCCAGTCTAGTCCATGCCCGCGGCTGCCTGTCTCTCATAGGTGTGCATTTTGACAATCCCAAAAATGAAACAATAGATACAATAAGTGTCCTTATGCTGGCCTAACGTTGTATAAGACAGAGAAGACATCGTTTTTTTTGTCTGGATGTCGTTTACCATTAATATCAATGATCGGCTTGCGTCTCTGTTATGTGGCCTAAAACACTTATGTGACACTGTTCACACATGCGGATGCCAGCTACACAGCTCATTATGATATTAATTGTCTGGGGCTTGAAGGGAGATAATATTAGCAACGCGAACAATAATCACTGTCTCATATTATGATTGATTGTGAGAAAAATTATAATTATTATAAAATACAACTGTTTCCAAATTTACATTAAAATCTTTAAAAATCAGTATTTTTATTTCGTAGCAAATGTGCCGAAAGCCCCATTCATCAGTTATTCCCGTATTTCTTGGTTTGTTCGAAAATATTTATTTCTCGCTTAACTGGCAAATGCGCAACACAAAATGGTGAAGACTTTCGCAATTCTAGTCTATGGACATGTTGCCATATTATGGACATATCAAGACGCCATAATAAAACTAATAATTTTTTATGATTTTAGCCTGATTGTGTCGCTTTAATGTAACTAAGGCATGTTTAACTGATATATATATATTTTTCTTGTCCCACTTTTCCCCGAGCGACATAGAATAAAATGAGCGCGGTTTTGAGAAGAGCCTTAACCTTATCATTGCTTATTTTGATGCTTTTGCTACATAAAATTATAACAGAATCGATTCAAATTGGTAGCAAGATGATATATCTGTAATATTAACCACCGAGGCTGCGGCAAAGAGCCACCATTTAAAAAAAATGACTTACTTTCTTATTCTTAAACTTAATAATTATATGCGCGAGCGAATTTGTGTGGCGCGAACGAATTTGTGTGGTGCGATCGAAAACGAGGCTATGCCGGCCATCTTGATTTTTTAATTTAAGAATTCCTATTGGATCTCTCAATTTTTTAAAATTTATGTGAAGTTACTCATGAGTATGGAGATGACCTGATTAGATTTTCAGCTTTTCAACGATAATCAAAATGGCCACAACCTGGCGGCAAATTATTTCGGGAGGGGGGGGGGGGGCTAAAACATTTTCAGAAGGCTGGTATATAGACCTATAGGATTTCGGGTTCTGCGAGTCTATTAGCATTGTCTGTTTTCACGTTAGACCGAAAACGAGGCTATGGCGGCCATTTTAGTTTATCATTTTTAATAAATCGTTCTTTTTTTCAGTTAAATGCATTGAAACCTGTCATATATAGGTTTTCGGGGTATACCTGCGAATCTATTGGCATTGTCCATTTTCATATGCGATCCAAACCGAGGCTATAGCGGCCATCTTGATTTTATCATTGATCTTCTATTATTAGCATAACGTATTAGAAGCAGTTGTGTCAGATTTTGGACATTTTGAGTCACTGCATCAGCCGAGGGGTGTTTGAGTGCTTGCACGGTATTTTAATCCATTCTATTAGTCGATCAAATCACTGTTATTGGGAACGAAATGAGAGCTTAAACATCAAGATTTGCAAATGTGTGGTCTCAAATTAAACAAATACGAGTATTTTTCACCTACTTGAAGTTGTGAGTCGCGGTAACGAAACACAACTTTAAGTGGGTGAAAATTTAAATTGAATAATTTTGAAGTCGGACTGATGAACAAGAGGTTCATCGTCTTCCCTCGCTACGCTCCGCCAATGTCACTTAGTCAGAGTTTGCTCCTGGTTCAGGGTTGGCCTTGTATATGTATTGTACAACAGCTAAGATGTACGATCCCCAACTATGATACCATTCTACCCCTTGACCAGACCGATGAACTCCGTTTTTATGTGACGAGCCATCATGTATTTTTGTTTCACAGAAGAATTACATCCTCAACAAATCATTTGATGTACCCAGCCAGCAAAATCACTAAACATTGACCCACTGTAAGATCAATGCTGGCCCACCGTCTACGACATTTATGTTACACCAACGTCTTGAGTTTGCTGAGCAGCTTTAAAATATACCGGTATGTTTAGGCCTACCATTATAATATTATATATACATAGGTCTTTAGGCCTAATTATGTTATTGTCAACTAATTTCCGCTCCCCTCCTCGCGTTATTAGTATTTTTTGTAAATCTTAGTATTTCAATAAACGTTGAATAAACGTTCTTCTTCTTCACGTCCATGTATTCTCCTCAAAATATGTTAATTATTTTCGATTATCAAATACTGGGTTGTGAGTAAAAAATATTATATAGTTGGGTTCAGAAACGTGCATATCTCGGTCATAGAATGACTACTGCTGGAGCCAATTCAAGCGTTTTCAACCTTGCAGCGTGCCCGTAAATCATCGCAATTTTCTGGATCCATAAAGAGAGAAAAATGGGGATCAGAAAGGGATCAGAGCACCGTGTGAATGGGTCAGTTGTCCTCACATATTTTATTATCTAGAATTTTCCTGAAATGTGTCTGAAGCATCGTGCTGTGGTAAAATACCTAACAAAAGATATTTAAATATTTTTTCCTGAATATCAAAGGCATAATAGTTCATAAACTTTATTCATCCGTTTTATTAGCCGTTTGAAGTTGTGGGTCGCGGTAGCGAGACACAACTTCAAGTGGGTGAAAATGTATTTCTCCCGGGGTATTTCTTTAGTAGCGCTTTAACTGTTTGAGGATTAATAGGTATAATTTATTTTCTTAATGTTGCTGTACCAGTCGTGTTCTACCTGTTTTCTTGCGGCTGTGAACTCCATTATACTCAAGTAAACACGATATATTGACCCAACATCGATTTAATGCTGGCCGGCTGTCTGCAACGTCGGTCCAACTTAAAACCAACACTGGGCCAACGTCTCGTGCCTGCTGAGCTATCATGCTTATTCCTGATCACACACGGGAGTGCATGTTGCATCAAATAGAAGGCCGTGTCCCATGAAATACAGGACGCTAAACCAGTGTTGGTTTGCTGTTGGCCCATCGTCTACGACGCTGGTCCAACATCAAGCCAGCATTGGTTCAGCATGCTGTGTTAGATGGGGTGTAATTGATGACAGTTTTGTCAATAGCACTGATGTGATTTCCCTGACGCGGACAACATGTACACCACTGAAGCTGTCAGATTCATTAGGAGTATTACGTCGTGCTCACGTACATGTAAAAGTCACGAGTCGTTTGCCCAGCGCTGATAGGATGTTGGGCCAGCGACGTACATGACGGACAGGCATTATACCAGTACTGGGACAAAACATCGTGTTTTCTGCAGTGTAATTTTGCGCTATTTCAACGTTCCCAGCAAACACAATACGTTAAAGCGACTCAATCAGGCTAAAATCATCAAAAAGTCAGTGATTTTATTTTGGCTTTTTAATATGACCATATGATGTAAAAATTGAACTTGTAATTTACAAGACATTTTTTGATGGCTTACACTTTAAATGTTGAACTAGAAGCGCATAGCTTATTATCTACACTTTCAAACTGTTTTTAATCTACTAAATTGACCATTGTAAGATATTCTTTTTTATTTCCAGCTTCAAATGGAGAGAAACAAACTTGATCACTTCTTTCTCATTTATCACTACAAGGTCTACTACAGTTACTTATTTACTACTACTATTACTACCACAACCACCACCACCTTAATGGACTTCCCAATCAGTTCTACAAGATGTTTTTGTATGGATGGGTGCAATCACCGAAAAGGGCAACGGGTGCGAGACCCAACAGGTAATATTGATCTTCTAAAGCTTTGCCGTGATTGCATCTGATATCGGCTTTCGCAGACAGATTTGACACGTCTCTGACAATTGGCCCCAGCCGCAACGAACAGTTTGCGCCAGGTTTGTGCAATTTTGGGTTTGTGATTCTGACGGCGGTCAAACGTTGAGCCAACGGTAAGCGAACGTCGAAGCACTAACGTCAATGTTGTCGCCGTGTGTGGTTTTTGTCCATCCGCGATCAGACGTCTGATATAATTCGGTCACCATTAAAAACGTAACTCAACCTTTGATTTGTTCGAGAGGACGAATCCACCATCTTGTTCAAGTTATGGTTTATCTCACAAAGTCGAGAAGCGTTAGTGAAATTTAATTACCTTTTATTAAAAAAAAATAAAAGGCAAAAAAATAAAAAAGGCGTAACACACCAAAATTAAACAAAAACAAAAAAATACAAAAATTAAACATTTAAATTAACCTTTGTCGTAGTTCTCTTCTATTTAAAGTCGGAATTGCAAATGTACATTCCAGCCTAAATTAAATTAAAAATATTTTGAAAGAACAAATTGGAAAAGCTGGCAAATGATTAAATTTAAACTATTTTGAAAAAAACAATTGGAAAAACTGGCAAATTGGTTGATCTCGGACTATATACATGTTGTATTTTTAAAACGATTAGTGTTTTTTTTTATTTTGGCACCTACTTGACGATGAATGTAGACATTCTCCGCACTGACCTTAATGTGGAAAATATGTAATTATCCCTTGTCTTGATCCCTATGTATACGTTTTCAAGCTAGAATTAATCAAATTGGTCATTTAGTCAAAAAATTTAAAATGTCTATGTTTCAATACAATATATACAAAATTGTCATTTTAATTGTAAATTGTGTTGGGAAATCCAGCTTCAAATGGCAATTCAGCTGGCCAAGGGGTACACTTTACAAAAAAACACCGATTTCACAACACTCATTTAAATGCATAAAATCAAATTGGAGTATGAAAATACACTTTAGGCGTCTATTATTTATAGACCTATGTCTGGAATATTAAAAATCCGGAGTGGAAACATTCCGATAATTGGGAAACTTACTGATGTGATCTCATAATAAGAAATATCATATTCCCAGCCCCACAAACAGAAAAAAACATTGAATATTGAGAAAATGTGGGACTAAACATCAACATTACTTCGTAGGATCTTGAGAATATATATATGAACCATAAAATATTTAGAAATAAATTTGAGACATTATAAAAAGTGTTTAAAACGCGTTTTTAATTATATTTGTTGTCTATGATGTTAAAAATGTTTTCATTTAATTGTTAGACCCTTATTTTGTGTAAATGTGGTCTAATGCAATGGTCATCTCCTCGCACTGAACATCACGTCGGTCATATAACATTAGTTTAATGTGGGACTTACGTGAAAGACGTTGGTCCGACGATACAATTAACACAATACATTCAAGCCAGTTTGACTTCTGGTTTCTCACCCTCTTCTGACCTGTAATTACTTCCTCGTAAGTGTTTTTCAGGCCCGTGGGACATCGGAGAACGGTGCATCTGACATTGGCTATGACACGCCTTGGCACAAGGCTGGCACAGCGCCCAAGATGGTTCGATTAGCCTTGAACCCAGGTTATAGGTGGAGGTCCAGTGTTGTCTGGGAGGGAAGATGATGCCGACATTTTGATTCCTACTCTGATTACAGCTCGTTTATCTCGTCCCAGTGGCCATCCTCATACTGCAGCCATGGCCTAACCCTCCTAGACCTAGCACCCACGCAGCTAGGCCTTCTGCTATTCATTAACATTGAGATGTGAATTGCCTATAGGCCTACTACTTTTTAAACAAATTTCATTCAAAATATGCCATGTGGTACATCGATGAGATGAGTGAGCTTAAATATGCCATGTGGTGCATTAATGTGAAGAGGGAGCTCAAATATGCCATGTGGTGCATTAATGTAAAGAAAGAGATTGAATATGCCATGTAGTGCATTAATGTGACGATGGAGATTAAAATTGCCATGTGGTGCATTAATGTGACGATAGAGATTAAAATTGCTATGTGGTGCATTAATGTGAAGAGGGAGATGAAATATGCATGTGGTGCATTAATGTGACGGGGGACCTTAAATATGTCATTTGGTGCATTAATGTGAAGAGGGAGCTTAAATATGCCATGTGGTGTGAAGAGGGAGCTTAAATATGCCATGTGGTGCATTAATGTGGAGAGGGAGATTAAATATGCATGGGGTGCATTAATGTGACGGGGGAGCTTAAATATGTCATGTGGTGCATTATTGTGAAGAGGGAGCTTAAATATGACATGTGGTGTGAAGAGGGAGCTTAAATATGCCATGTGGTGCATTAATGTGAAAAGGGAGCTTAAATATACCATGTGGTGCATTAATGTGAAGAGGGAGCTTAAATATGCCATGTGGTGCATTAATGTGAAGAAAGAGATTAAATATGCCAAGTGGTGCATTAATGTGAAGAGGGAGCTTAAATATGATATGTGGTGTGCATTACTGTTAAGAGGGAGCTTAAATATGCCATGTGGTGCATTAATGTGAAGAGGGAGCCTAAATATGCCATGTGGTGCATTAATCTGAAGAGGGAGTTTAAATATGCCATGTGGTGCATTAATGTGAAGAAAGAGATTAAATATGCCGCGTGGTGCATTAATGTGAAGAGGGAGCTTAAATATGATATGTGGTGTGCATTACTGTTAAGAGGGAGCTTAAATATGCCATGTGGTGCATTAATGTGAAGAGGGAGCCTAAATATGCCATGTGGTGCATTAATCTAAAGAGGGAGTTTAAATATGCCATGTGGTGCATTAATGTGAAGAAAGAGATTAAATATGCCAAGTGGTGCATTAATGGTAAGAGGGAGCTTAAATATGCCATGTGGTGCATTAATGTGAAGAGGGAGCTTAAATATGCCATTTGGTTCATTAATGTGGAGAAAGAGATTAAATATGCCAAGTGGTGCATTAATTTTAAGAGGGAGCTTAAATATGCCATGTGGTGCATTAATGTGAAGAGGGAGTTTAAATATGCCATGTGCTGCATTAATGTGAGGAAAGAGATTTAATATGCCAGGTGGTGCATCAATGTGAAGAGGGAGCCTAAATATGCCATGTGGTGCATTAATGTGACGAGAGAGCTTACATGATTCACAAATTAACAGAGCCCTAAGTTTAGAATAATGTGTCAATTTAAGCTTCTGTAATAATGTTTTGAAAGAGTGCATAGCAATTACTCAAACTACCAATTAAGATTGTGTCCGCGATTTGATTTATTTGATTTGATTGAACTAAATTAAAACTGACACAAAATTTCAACTAGCACTTAAAGAGTGACCGGAGTTTCTGTTACAGTCTTCATATAGGTGTGGACCTACCATTGAAATTACCTTCTTTTTATTGAAAGTTGATAGCGAGTTTTTTGTTTGTTTATCCACCAGGCCTAACATAAAAAATACTTTTTAAGAAAAAGGCCTACACTGTAAAATAGTACATGCTTTAAAGCCTGCTGAGGCTCAGCAGGCTCCAAAGCCTATAATGTTAGAGGAGAGAAAATTTTAAACTAATCCGTCAAGAAGTAATGAAATCAAATTGGCCATAGCCTATTTGCAATTATTTCCAAGAACACTGAAGATGACCGAGTGTACACTGTTTGTAATGGCGTAGTCCAATCAATGTAATCTGGGTTATTTATCTTCTGTCTGAACCGGATCTGACGTTAATTGTGCGGATCTGTCCCCCTTTGACAAACTGAGTACCCCGTATAATTACATCACGTTGCGGTGTGAAGATGAAGTCAACATTCAGCTGACCCATTATTGACCGACCACAACGAGTGGTAAACGATGCGTCCCACACAAGTCAAATCTCCGCAACTCACAACTCTACAGCATCAATTGTGCGCGCAATAACAGTTATCAGGCAGCCACAAGTATTTCCGCCATTTTTTATGATTTTCAAAATGTCATAGCGAGGCAATTATTCTGAAAAAGTGGTAGGAGCCTATTATATTCGGCACACATACCTCATAGATAAAGTATTTTCTTTAACTTGCAGGGCATGGAATGATTCCGGGGTCCAGAGCGTTCAATCCCCCATGGTCTTATATTTCCTGGGGCGGGACACCAGCTGAATGATTTTGACACTCTAGACCCTCGTAATCCCACGAGAAGTTGAATTCGAACAAACCAATCGATATGGGGTCGCAGGGTGAACACATTCACGTCTCGCCAGTGACAGTATGTGCCGTGGAGACGGTGGCTGATATTTATGGCTTAGCCCCCAAAGGCTCACGCTGCTTGCTGTCACGTCTGGCACAGTGTCTTTCCAGAGAACACGAGACATTAAACAAATGTTGGTTCAATGTTGGGCCAACGTCGTAGATGGTGGGCCAGCATTGAACCAACAATGGTTCAATGGTTCGTGTTTGCTGGGCTAATTCTGTCTATCCCCAAGCTGTCCCATGCCCAGTAAACACGAAACGTTAGCGCGATGCTGGTCTAGTGGTGCGCCAACTGCGCAGACGGTGCGCCAACATTGGATCATTGTCTCCTGTTTTCTGTGGCAGACGATAATAAACGGTACACGACGCTTGGCCAATTATGAACCAACTAAAATACCATCAATTAATCATATTTTTGCTGCTTTATTGGCAGGTACCGTAGCAGGGTCAGAGACGGGTCCAGAATGCGAAGGAAGTGGGCGCCGGGGTTTTGTCCGCAATTTTTTTGTATTCATTTAGGCCAATTTAGTGGACTTTTAAAATCACTTGACAAAGTATAGGAGGTAGGTGCCTCTTGCACCACCCCTCCATTCGTCACTAAGAGTAAACTATGTAGCCTATATTAGCATGCACGTAGGCCTTCATGGCGTGAAAATCCCTAAACGATGAGCAAACACAGATAGGTTCAAAAGTTTTCTCGTGTCTGAAACGTTGATGCGAAATTTAACATCGGGTCTAAGTGTCATTGCTAGAAAACCATCCGATATCTGCCAATAACAGCTGTAGTTTCTCAGTCCAGACAATGACAAAGCCGCAGTTCGTGTACAAGCCAGCTATTCTCATCCTGTCATCGACATGCAGGTGAAAACGCCCCTGTCGACGTCAGCATGGCTATTCGGGGTACAGGAACACTCACACTTGATTATATTAGCCGTGACCATTTTGTGCTCTTAATTTTCTTTGTAGTAGCCTCTCCTTCATTTGAAGCTGGAATTGCTGCATCATTTTCCAGTTTCAAAAGAAAAAAAAACGTATTTTAACAAAATGCATCTCCACAAGTATATATAATATATTTCTATGCATTATATTCAATAGTATCTGAGACTGTAAATTAAGAGTATCTAGTAGGGCCTGTTTACCGCCTGTCTGTTGATGTACGACAATAGGCCTAATCACCTCTCTCCAACAGAGAGCTAATTCAATAAGTAATAGTCCCGAACAGACGGTGACGGAGATATCTTGATAAATGTTGCATTCGTCAGTGTGAGATATTTCACTTTTCGCCGCCACAATGTTTTAAATTTGGTATGGTAGTTTCCTTGACGACGCCGGAATTATAGGTCATATCCACATAAATTACAAGCTATTATTCTCTAGGTAATTCTATTCTACACTGAAAACCAAACCAAATAAATTATTTATAAAAACTCAGCTGCTTATTTGGACACAAATGATTATATTACAATAGTGTTTTGCACTATAAAGAACCCTTGAAGTCATTTGAAATAAGAGTAGGGCATATTCCCGGCTTCGGGCTTTCTTCTGTCGCAATATTGCCATGACTGTGCAGAAAGCGACGTAAAGCAGTATTCACTCACTCACAAGGGTGTGTAATTAGAGTCAAATGTGGGCCCCTATTACTTTCCTTGACCAATACATGTCAAATATAGGCTACTGCTATATATTCATGATGCAATATTACTGGATTAATATGTTTATTTTGAAAAAATCGACAATTCTGCTGCGCAAGCGGGTAATTCATCATGAAAAGGTCCGTTTTAGTACATCAGCAGAGAGACCAAATTTGCGAGTTACCTAAACCGGCGGTGCAACATTTGTCCACATGTCTAGAATAATTGTTCCAAGGAGTCTCTAGATACAGAATCTGGTTGATGACATTGCCGGAAATAGGGGCAGGCTGAGAATTTGACTTTTGTAGACCTACCCAATTTTTAGAGAACCATCAGGTATATATATGACATTTATAAATATAAGCAGCACTCATTTTTAAGCATACACACATGCAACATTTTTAGCGGTATACATACAGTAATAGTATTATGTAAAAAACGATGGATATCTTGTATTTAAAGGTCAAATAAAGGTTATTCCTTTCCAAAGACACTACAAAAAAATATATAATACAAATTTTCAGAAACCATAAATTGTGTTTTCATGTGCGACAAACTATAAAAAAAATATGGGAGTTTCTTTACATTTTTGCAGCCATTTTGTGTTTTGCTAATTTGAAGTTGAAGGTCACCAAATTCAGCACACATAAATTATGTAAAAAGAATGAATAAAAAAACTATGCACAAAAATTCTGAGAAAAAATCATGTGTCAGATTTCACCCTATGCTAAATACTCATATTTTCATGAAAGGCTTCAATATTCTTTCAGTAAAAAATATTTGACATTTAAAAATATAAGTAGGGCCTAACACTCATTTTAGAGTATACACACATCTGGGTTCAGAAAATAGAGGCCAGATATGGATGTCCAATAATTAAGTTTTATTAAATCGTTTCCTTTCACCATGTTGAATCGTTTGTTTTGTTATTGATTTTATTCATGTTTTCTTATTCATACATAGATAATATATTCAATGGATTCATTTAGCATTAAAATGTAAAAATAGACACAAAAACCGTTTTTCTGAGCGAAATATTAAACACACTATGTTAAATAATGCATATGAAGATTAAAGCGACTCAATGAGGCTGAAATCATTAAAAAAATCGTTGATTTTATTTTGGCTTCCTAATATGACCATATGATGTAAACATATTAATAGACTGGAACTGCAAAAGTTTTTTTTTAATTTTTGAGCTGCGCATTTACCAGTTAGGCCAGATACAGAGACGAAATTCTCGATTTCTTATTTCGGACATGCATGTCCAAAATAAGAAATACGGGAATTTCGTCTCTATATCTCGCTTAACTAGTCTATGGACATTTTTACATCATATGGTCATATTAAGAATCCAAAATAACATTATGGTGGGATGGGGAGCCCTTCGCGCCGAAAGTACCTGTAAGTGACCATTGGAGTCTCTAGTGTAGGGTCGCAATGGCGGACGAGGGAAACTGCCCAATCTTCACCATTTCAACACAAACTTCCTTCCCCGTCGAGTCGACGGTTCCAAATAAATCATAAGACTCTTTCTCCATTTGTCATGTTTATTCGTTAGACATCTGGCAACAACAAAGCACAGCCTCCGCGCACGGCACGTCATGTTTGACTCAGAGAGAGCGACCTACGGCACGTCCATAGTCGCCGAGTGTAACGTCTGAAGTGCGGGAAAAGTACCAAGACCGCATGGGCTGCAATTGTGTGCGCCCGGCACCAAGGTACGGAAACGAGGCGGTCGTCCACAGCTTCTCGCGTCCGAGAAGCCGGGGATAACTGCCACCTAAACTTAACGAAGTCAGGATCCTACAACATCACCGATTTTTTGACGTTTTTAGCCTGATTGAGTCGCTTAAGTAGGCCCTATTGAATTCACGTTACTCTTCAAATCAAGGCTAATCATATGATTTTGACTCAAGGAGTTTCTCCAAACCAAATGACACCGATCGTGGGGTTTTTTTTCTTACAAAATAAAACACGTGCTCCTAAAATATTTGCATAAAATGTCAAATTTTGAAAATTTTCTTGATGATTTTCTGGCAGGCATCTTGGACTCAGTGGTAAATATCACATTCCGGCTTTAGTAAATACTTAAACGAACAATAACATGTAATATAGACACCCAAACCGTGTTTGGCATGAGAAATTTACCATGGTTAATAATACATTTCAGAAGAAATCGTGGATTTTACGGCGGCCATGTTGAAATTGGCCATAATGATCAATTACTCGAAAAATCAAGCATTGGTAACCTAATTTTGACTTAAGGGATGTGTCTGAACCAAATGGTACCGCTCATGGAGACTTTCGTGCAGAAACGAACATGTTGTTATAAACTATAAGCGAAAAAAAATGCGATATATTTACAGTATCCGAAATAGCTCTTCGAGGTGGGATGCTACTGCAAAATTATATTATTTTTTACTATTTTATCTCCACAGAACTGATATATGACCTGATCGATAGAAAAAACTAAATTCAACAATATTTCATTTAACTGGCATTGTGATAGAGTGAGAATGACTCGAAAATAATATTTTAACGAATATTTTCTCTAAAAATCGGGTAGTGTAAAAAGTGTAAAATTATCAGCCCGCCCCCATTTCCGGCAATATTATCATCCAGACTATGTATTTAGAGATGCCTGGGAACAATTCTAGACATGTGGACAGGTAACTCTTTAAATATGGCTCTGGTCTGCTGCTGTACCATTACTGTATTTGAAAGGCGGCGGACGAGACATTTTCACAAGCTCCGGTATATAATTATATATGATCTTCTTGTTCATTCTCATCCTGGCCAGAACCGATGGTAGGCCTACTATTTTACCCTTTGATAGGTTATAATGTTGCCGTGAAAATTGGGAATTGTAAAAGGACGATTTTCTGGTAATTTATTTGTTTGTGTCCCCTGGTCTTGAGCTGCGAGCCACGCCTGAGAAGTCTACAATTTCCACATTATCGTAAACTGTCATAGGCCTACTTTTTGGCCTCGTGCTCCAGCAGGGATTCAAATTGTATATATATATCTCCCGTCTTATACCTCCCGGACAAAAAAACCCCATTTAAATTGGCTTCACCATGCTTTTTCTGTTCTAAGTGGACAAGAAGTGCTTAGGCCTATGTATAGAACTGGGGGGGGGGGGGGGGGGGGTTTGCCGCGATGCCTCGTCTCATCTAAGCTACCCAAAGGCTGTTGCTGGTAGTAAAACCGATGGTCAAATGCTGGCATTTCAGCATGAGATATGTTTCTGGCCCAGTCCATTGCCATGACCGAGTCATATTACTAGGGCGGACCAGATGATTTGGGGGTGGGCTATCAGTTTTCAACCCACAACAACATTTTTTTTGCTCCGAACTAAAAACACATAATGAACAATTTTTAGGCCTCAGCCAAAATTTTAGAGGATGCTTATTGTTGTCACCAGGCGCGTCCGTCCGCCCGTCCGTCCGTCGGTCTGTCCGCCACTTTTAGCACTATAACTTGTTTTGCGTAACTGGAATGCACATTAAACTTCACATACTGTTTAATCATTACAAAAGCTTAATGTCTGTCTGTCTGTCTGTCTGTCTGTCTGTCTGTCTGTCTGTCGGTCGGTCGGTCGGTCGGTCGGTCGGTCGGTCGGTCGGTCGGTCGGTCGGTCGGTCGGTCGGTCGGTCGGTCGGTCGGTCGGTCGGTCGGTCGGTCGGTCGGTCGGTCGGTCGGTCGGTCGGTCGGTCGGTCGGTCGGTCGGTCGGTCGGTCGGTCGAACCGAACACAGAGACGCACAAATCCTTAGCGTGATCATAATCCAGGCTAAAGCAAGGGAACCGGACCGCCGAGCTAGGGAGGGAAAGCCAGATCAAATAAGTGAGATTTAAGTAATTTCCATAAAGTTGTGTGGGCATTTTGTTTGGGCACAAGGTTGGACCCGCTATAGAGAAATCTTCCCATATTTAGTTTTTATCTACTTGAATTTGTGGATATTTTGAACATTACGGCAGAATGAGTAAGTCACTGAGCTATGCAGGTTGGTTATCTTTTAGGGTTCTTATAGCGCCTATTATAAAATTAATGCGAGATTTAAACGAGTTTGAGTATAGGGACAGAACGACTGAAACGTGCACGGGGCCGTGTTAGCAAGCAGTTTTGAACGATGTCCTTTAGCGATGTCCTTTTCTTGAATGTTGTGAAAGGGTAAGTTACAATAATCTAACTTACTACTGACCACTGCCACTGCAATAGTGTGGGCAGAATTTCGGAATGCATATGTAAATGTTATAATTAGCGGCAAGCGACGACGCAGCCCGCTTAGCTGATTAAGTCGGCGGCAAGAAAGCGCCGTTATTTACTTGTCTACAAACAGCTGGCTTGGTAAAGCTACCAAGAAAATGAAAGTGTGAGTAAATTATTAAGACGTTGTTTGCCAACTAAATGCCACAATGTGGATTTATTGTGGTTCATAATTATAATTAATAGGTATAGTCATTCGCAGGTTATCCGTAGGGCAACCGCCATGCAAATAGCCAACAGCTCTGTTACTGCAGGCACATAGTACCGTTTGCTTTTAGTTACATCATTTATTCATATGGTGGAAAATTACTTTCTATCAAGCTTCGGATGACAAGCCAATCTGATCGACGCAATTCGAGAGTTGGATTAATCTCGGAGATATACTTGGGATGTCTAGCCGGATCAATTGGTATAGGTGGATCAAATGGCGCCGAGGCGGGGGCTCTTACGTAGTGGTTAACGCTACCGCTCGTCTGTTAGCCCTGGTTTTCGATGCAACTCAACAATGCATAGGCCTAATACCAGAAATAGATTATCTATTTCTGGTAATACCGACCACATTGTTGGATTGGACCCCGGTAGATCCCGGAGATGACATCTGGGGTGCTCCGGGCATGTGTTCATGTTATAGCGGCAGCTGCCGGTGACTCAGTGAGCCGGAAACAAAATAAGCATGCACATTTTTTTTCTAAAATTTGTCACGGCAGCATCACGGCTGAGCACTTCCGTGTTGTTTTCGTGTTAAGAGCTGGATTCTTCGCGAAGTATGGTGTCTCGGTGTGTAAATCTTACTACCTCCGAGGCATTTGTGAACTATCATTTGGCCACCTGGTCCTATATAAAATTAGTATGTTATACATATATAGCAGTTTTATCTCTGGTTTTGGTGCGAGAAACAAGAAGATAGACTACTATGTTGTCTTGGCAATGCCTTTTATTTTTATTTTAAGTAGTAAACATTTATATTATCGAAATACCCAGTTTTTATTATGGCAATGTCACTTAACATGATTTTAGTTATCCTTGTCATACCATGTATATTGTCATATGATGTGAACTAATTAACAATCATGTGTAAACGTGTACATATATATTTTTCATTCCTATGACAAATAAGCATGATAAGTGTGTAATGATTTTTTTTTTCTGTGAATAAAATATCTGTCTGTTTGTCTGTCTGTCTGTTTATCTGTCTGTCTGTCACATTTATCAACATTAATTTGTCTAATCCAGACTTGTAATACACGAACTGAAATACATAAGACAATAGCTTGAAATTTACAAATAAATATTTTTTCGGCATTTTAAATATTATTCATACCTTGAAATAAGTTACATAGTGTCTCTTAGACTGGGTTTCACACCTACTTACACTGAACAGACAATGGGGGGGAGGGGGGAGTTGGTAACTCATTTGTCTATTATTTTCATTGAAAGCGATTGTATTCATCAGAAGCTGAATAAACAACACGAAACAGTTCGACATCCAGCGAATAGATTTGAATGTTAGATCTTGCCAAGCAAATTGCAGTGGCACTCGTCAGTAGCAAGTTAGATTATTGCAACTCACTTTTTCACCAGAAAAGGATATTGCTACATTACAACGCGTTTAGAACTGTCTTGCAAGAGTGATAACCAAGGCCCCACGATTTAGTCGTTCCGTTCCTATTCTAAAACGATCACATTGGCTTCCTGTCAAGTTTCGCATTCATTTTAAAATATGCGCAATAACTTTCCGAAACCTAAAAGACAACCAACCGGCATATCTGGCTGCCTTACTCGTTCGGCCGAAAGGCCTGAAATATCTACGCTCCACAAATTCAAATAGATTTGTTGTTCCTCGTATAAAAACTAAGACTGTGTGAAGAGCTTTCTCTATATCTGGCCCAGCCTTATGGAACGCCCTGCCTGTGCCTCTACGTATAATGCCGAAACAATTTTAACATTCAGGAAATTACTTAAATCTCACCTATTTGATCTGGTTTCCCCACCCTAGCTCCTCAGTAGTCCGGCTCCCTGTTGACGAACCTACTTTGGCCTCGACTACGACACAAAATCACGCTTAGGATTTGTGCGCCTCTCAGCTCGGTTCGCTGAGGATATAGGCGCTATAGAAATTTTATTGATTGATTGATGACAGCCGAGTCAAAACACTTAGGCCTACTAAAGGTAATACAAACTAAACATGCATGCAGTATCATGAGTATAGATGGGGTGATGTACCTTCAAATTGCCATAGGGTGCAATAGGGTGTATTTGTAAGCGTGAGTTTCCTATGTGATAATTTATTTTATTATTTCTCCTTTACACAGAGTAGATATTGGACAAAAAGTAGATTAGGTTTACATTTCATACTGTTTCATATTAAAGTACCAGAACACAATAAATTTATTTTAGATAGATCATCCATACATCTGTATGCCTTCTACATTTTTATAGCTAGTATGTTTCCACAAACACATCAAAGAACAGCTACCAGCATTTTTATCATTCTTTACAACTAGGGCTGGCTATACAAACGCCGTGAATAGTTCATTTGGAGGCAACAAAAATGGGATAACAAAAATGAATAGAAAGAGTCCCATATTTTTTTATGAATTTTCTGACAAATATAATAACAATAGACCTACATGCCTGAAATGATATCCTGTGGAATTCAATAAAAAAATTGAAGCCGCGGTACACTTAATTTATAAGTATCCCCGATACTATCGGGTGCTTACAGTGTTTAGCGAATCCGCAAATCAATTTAGCTCTCATAAAAAAATTGCTGAATATTGTTTGTTTTTCACACATTTTAGCTATGTGCTTCCAAAACTCTTGTCATATATTTTTGCGCTGAGCCATAAACGGCTATTTTTCGAGTTGACCGCCCAAAAAGCTTGTGCTCGCGAACCGTTGGTTGATGGCAGCCATCTTTTTAAAAAATCGAATATTTTTTGAGTAAATAAATGAGGTAGTCTTAACTTGGGGGGGGGGGGGGATTATTCTAATGATCTGATTACCATTTGTAGAGAATCCATCTTGTTATTTTGGCGGCTTTTTTGTATCTAACGTGGATGCTGGTAATGCTTTCGTGCCGAAACCCAATGCTTGTATAACCGGGAGCCTCCATGGCCTAGAACAAGACGTGCTTGATCTCAAAACAAAGTCATAACTTTAGTTGAATCCTGTGTCTACAGGATACGTTGTGTCATACTATTTTTTACTTTTATTTTTACCATATCTACTCGTGCCCATTTTAGCATTTCTGTACACAAAGACTCGACTCATGATTCAATCAGTCACTCAACTGTCTTTTGAAATAATGTCTTTTGCATTGTCGTATAGTTGACGACTTCTTGTAATCGTATGCCTAATTGGTCTAACCGTAGGCCTTATCACTAATGATCAGCATATATACGGATTCAACAAAACAACATTGTAATTATCATATTTTAATAATGAACAGAAATAGATTGATTACACATTATGTCATGGATCAATTAATCTTCAGGATTTTTATATCACACAATACATGAATAATATGTTTTAATATAAAGCCGCAGAGCTATGGTATTATTAAACTGTTATGTATTACATTATTAATTGTCCACATTGTTTAAAGTATAAACGGATCACGATATAAATTTGTACCATACAGTGATATCCAAGTAAACTGATAATACCAGTACTAATGAGTGAAAAAGATAATACCTGGTACATTGACTTGGTAAAACTACCTCAATACCTTTTATTAGTCCAAGAGATAAGGGTGATTTAACTAAAAAGTTTGACCAAGTCCGTGTTTGGTATCGTTGGAAAGGTTATCTATCCGGGAGTATGGAAAATTGATGCTGGGGTGTCGCCAGTGGTGGAATAGGTCACCAGAGGTCATTTAAGGTCACTACCCAAGGTCACTTAAAGAAAAAGTGTGATTTAACTGAAAACTTTGACAAACTTTGTGTTTCTTATTTGGGGAAAGGTTACCTATCTGGGACGGTGCAAAATGGGTGCTGGGGTGTCAGCCGTGATGGAATAGGTCACAATAGGTCATTTAAGGTCATTATTCAAGGTCATATGACAAAAAAGGGGTGAATTAAAAAAACAGGTCTGTGTTTGGTATGTTTGGATAGGTTATATACCCGAGAGTATGGACAATAGATGCTGGAGGGTCGGCAGTGGTAAAATAGGTCATCAGATGTCATTTAAGATCACTATCTAGGGTCATTTGCGGTGATAAAATAGGTTCTTCACCCAAGGTCATTTCATGAAAAAGTGTAATTTAACTAAAGACTTTGACTAAGTTTGCATTTGGCATCATTGGAAGGTTACCCATCTGGAACTATGAAAACTCGGTGCTGGGGTGTTGCCAGTAATGGAATAGGTCACCAGAGGTCATTTAAGGTCATTAATCAAGGTCATGTGACTTTAAAAGGGCGATTTAACTAAAACCTTTGACCAGGTTTGTGTTTGGTATGATTGGATAGGTTATATACCCGACAGTTGGGACAATGGATGCTGGAGGGTCGCACGGGTCGGCAGTGGTTAAATAGGTCACCAGAGGTCATTTGAGCATTTAAGGTCACTACCTAGGGTCATGTGCTATGATAAAATGAGGTCTTTACTCAGAGTTATTTCATGAAAAAAGTGTAACTTAACTAAAAACTTTGACTAGGTTTCTATTTCGTATGATTGGAAGTTTACCCATCTGGGACTATGAAAAATCGGTGCTGGGGTGTCGCCAGTGATGGAATAGGTCACCAGAGGTAGGTCATTAATCAAGGTCATGTGATGAAAAAAGGGCAATTCAACTAAAAGCTTTGGCAGCTTTGTGCTTGGCATCTTTAGAAAGGTTATCTATCTGAGAGTCTGTAAAATGGGTGCTTTGATGTCGCTAATGATGGAATAGGTTGACAAAGGTCATTTAAATTCACTGGCCATGGTCATTTGAAAAGCTAAGGGTGATTTAAAAAGAAACGTGGAGCAGGTTCTGATGAGACTTTCAGTTGTATTTAGGGGTTTCTAAAAGGAGGTAGTCCTATGGGATTCCAATAAAAGGGAGACGTCATTTAATACCCTCTTAAAATGCAAAATTGTGAATCCAAATTTTTAATCAACTGCTGGTTATGTATTTCTATCTAGCACGTGGGGGATTTTCTATCCACGAACAAGTAAACATTTCTCAAGATGCCCAGTCGATCTTACTCTGGAACAGACCGTGAAGAGAGATGCAGCATCAAGACACACTGGCATAGCAGCTTTCACGGATACAAAAAAGGCCCGCAAATGATATGGACCATCCACCCGTCAGACAATTGTCGGGAAGCTGCTCTGGATGGCTGGTTTGTCAAATCTTGAGGAAGCGTCACAAGAAGAGATATAGAAGAGGTATTCACTGCCCTTAGATCTACAATGAATCCTTTTAATGCTGAAGGTAGGCCTACTGACAACGCTAAGCTTTATCATTTGTCATCGGGGCGAGCAGCTTCCAATGACATGAAAGATGATCTAATCAATGTTGTATATATAAGGGTACTACATGGGCAGACAAGAGCGTAAAGAAAATCCAGCCAGGTAAAAAAAGGTTTGAAAAACCAATCAAACGAAGGAAGATTACAAAATTAACAACTTATGCTGAATATCCCTCAGAAGGATCTGAAAGTAAAAGAGGTTTTATGTACCAGGGATATATGGGGATGTCTTGTGTATTTGGCAGCGGTACAGAATCTAGAGTTGGAGCACGTGATGTCATATCCTATGACAATGGCTCCTCTATCACTTGCTCATATTGATGGTGCTATGAACAGAACAGACAAATCATCCCTGATGAGAAAAAGCCACAAATCAGAAATCCTGGACAAGCAGAATGTTAATGTGTGCTTAATTGACTTTATTTATTTCTTGCAAATGCTTCCCCCACAGTTGCCAGCAACTTTTTGGTGAAGTCGCAACATTCACCAACAAACATGCATGTTTGGATGTAGACACTGTTCCCACAATCTATGATACATACACTAAGTAGCCAACCATCGAGGTTTTCAAACGTGATAGGAGAGGAAATGCTGAAGCTACATACTCCATTCAAGGATGCAATCAAACCCGTCCAACATATTTCAATCGTGCACTTTTGTCTACGTCGTTCAGGTCTGCATTGATTGACTTACTTGCCCACGAAATTAGGTCACATCATTACAAAGATATCATAAATGAGAAGACAGTGTTTTTTGCGTGGAAACAAACATGCATTAAGTTTCAAGTGGATAATAATGAGGTAATCATCAGTGGTGTCGATGAGCTGTCCTGCCCTCACAACGAAGCTGACACACGGATACTATTGTATGCATCTTATGCTGCTGAAAACACATCCAATCCTCACATTGCTGTTCAAAATTCAAGTGGAACTGACATTTTTATTCTCCTCCTCCACTTTGCATCTCAGTTAGATGTTCAGATATGGATGTACACTGGCAGCAGTTCCTTGAACACTAGAAGGAATATTGATATTTCAAACATGGCAAACGTCTTAGGAGCAATTGTATGTACCGCATTACCCGGATTTCATTCATTCACCGGGTCTGACTCCTCGACACCTTTACTAGACTGGGTCAGTCAGACATTGACTCCTCTGAAGTGTCTGCCACTTTGGAGTGCTACGTTTGTGCTCTCTACATGGTCAGCCGCACCAATTCTTCAGATGCTAATGCAGCGCGATACAAAATAAACAATGACCAGACTGCCTGATGTCTTACCAGCTGGTCATGGATGGGAACTTGATGGCGAAACTTCTATGGTATGAGGGACCACATACACCAGCACTTGTTCGAAGTGACTTATCAGAAGAGGATATCAATATTGAAGATGAACAGATGCACCTGGCATCATCAGATAACGACTGATTAATTCAAATAAATTATTATCCTGGCAAATGATGTATCAAAATAATAAATGTTGAAAACGATACCTGACTTGGTTTAGGTTTATTTGAATCAATTTTATCTCTTCAAATCACCTATGTTAATCAGCGTAATTCACCCCTGGTGACCTATTTCACCACTGCCGTCACCCCAACACTCATTTTCCAGACTTCCAGATAGATAAAATTTTAAAAGATACAAAGTACAGACATAGTGAAAGTTTTCACTTAATAGTCTTTTCTATTCAAATTACCTTACATTAAATGAATGACTTGGTGACCTATTTCACCACTGTTGGCACCCACTACCGTATCAGGCTCAATGGCAAATAATCATTTCCCAGACTCACAGATTAAAAACTTTCCCAACGTTATCTAACACACACCCAGTCGAAGTGTTTAGTTAAATCTCCATATATCTTCAAATGACCTTGGGTAGTGACCTTAAATGACCTCTGGCGACCTGTTCCACTACTGGCGACACTCTATCACCCATTTCTTATATTCCCAGTTAGATAAGATTACAGGCGATACCATACACAAACGTGGTCTAAGTTTTTAGTTAAATCATCCTTTTTCGTCAATGACATTGAGTAATGACCTTATTTTATGACCGCAAGTGACCTTAGGTAGTGACCTTAAATGACCTATTTTGACCTATTTCACCAAAGCCAACCCTCCAGCAACCATTGTCCAAACTCTCGGGTATATAATCTATCCAATCATACCAAACACAAACCCGGTCAAAGTTTTTAGTTAAATCTCCCTTTTTCCGTCACATGACCTTGATTAATGACCTTAAATAACCTCTGGTGACTTATTCCATCACTGGTGACACCCCAGCACCGATTTTTTATAGTCCCAGATAGGTAACCTTCCAATGATACCAAATACAAACCTAGTAAAAGTTTTTAGTTAAACTACACTTTTTTCATGAAATTACCTTGAGTAAAGACCTTATTTTATCACCGCAAATGACCCTAGGTAGTGACCTTAAATGACCTCTGGTGACCTATTTCACCACTGCCGACAATCCAGCATCGATTGTACATATTCTCGGGTATATTTACTATCCAAGCATCCCAAACACAAACCTGGTCAACGTTTTTAGTTAAATCGCCCTTTTTTGTCAAATGACCTCGAATAATGACCTTAAATGACCTCTGGTGACCTATTCCACCACAGTCTTCACCCCAGCATTCATTTTCTATAGTCCCAGAAAGGGAACCTTTCCAATAATAAGAAACACAAAGTTTGTCAAAGTTTTTTGTTAAAACACACTTTTTCTTTAAATGACCTTGGGTAGTGACCTTAAATGACCTCTGGTGACCTATTCCACCACTGGGGACACCCCAGCATCCATTTTCCATACTCCCGGATAGATAGCCTTTCCAACGATACCAAACACAGACCTGGTCAAACTTTTTAGTTAAATCACCCTTATCTCCTGCTCTATATCTCTTTCATTTACTTCCTGGGTTTGACTTAAAAGGTTCGTATTCCCGACCGCATTGCAAGTGTTAAATATGTCTTTTAAGAACGTAAATATTTCCATTAAGAACTTGCGTGTGCACATGTGTTTAATGTACCACGACTGACGTAAGAATGTATGACGACATCATCGAGCTACGTGGCTAGTCTACTACTATGCGATGTTAACCGATAACTTTTTAGTCATGATATTTCTTCTAAAACGCTTTCGCAAAGACTGACTTACTTTAATAATAAATTTGATTGACCCATTTTTGTGGAATTGATTGGAATGAATAAGCATAATATATCTAATTATTTCAATATTAATTAATACACTATGACATAGTCTAATATTACTATCGTAACATATAATTATTTCGAAGTATTATTGATAAATTGTAGACCTTCACAACTATATAGCTTATTTGGAATAATAGGCCTACTTTGGCAAGTTTATCATATGATTACGTCTTGCAAAATCAATGAGTGCTACTAATTCGCATTATGCTTTATACAAATCCACAAAGCTGGAACTTTTATAGTTCCTTAATCATCATTGCGTGACTAATAACCCATGTAGCTGAGGTGGCTATATAATTTATATAGCTTGAAAGCTTCAACAAATGGCCAGCTATCGCTGTGCTCGGACCTAAACTATTTTGTGTTATTTATGGTTATTTTGTTAATCACCGCGCAGTTTAATATAGACACAAGGAAACATTCATACGCTATTTACAATAATAGTTGTTATCACATATTACATTAGTTGATGATAGTACACATGGGTTATAAATCTCTAACGATGGTATCACGAATGAAAAGTATTGGATACATGTGTAGCTGCAAAATTGAGTACGTATATGTAGCTGCGTTATATCTAGGAATGTCTTGAATATTTTTAAAATATAATACACACAATGATAATAATCACAAACTTAATAATAATAAGAATAACAATAATAAACACGTCGGCCTACTTTGACATTTCACCGTGTGAGATCGAACAGCAGTATCTGTATGCAATATGATAAGAAATACTTAATGTGAAAATAGTGGTTGGATGGCGTAAATACAGGGCCCGGTATCTTACCATTCTAAACTGATCAAATATGTTTTAATTTGTGTTAGAATCAGCGATGATTAGTTTGAAACAATAAAAAATTAGACTTTCAAAATCAGAATTCACTGGCGGCTTTTAGAGGTTGACTTTCTGGGTGGTTCACAGGATGCAGCAAATAATTTATATAAAAAATAATCAACTTCAAGTTAAATTAGCGCTTTCTATTTTCAACACCGCTATACTTGTATACCTGGGCCTATGTATACACATTAGCGGGAATTTTGATCTATTGAATTTCAAAATCATGTTTACCTGAAAAAAATCGAATCTCTCAATCGCGCCTCCAAATTCGCCACCACAAGCCGCAGCTTTCAGTACGGTAGCTGTAAATAAGCGGTATCGGAGAGTTTGTGTAAAATATAAAGTGTAGGAGTCTATATTCATCACTGTCAAAATCTGTTTTCTGTGTGTTCGCTGGCATAACAGGTAATATTAGGCTCTTTCATATGAAGCACAAACTACCTTTTTAGCATTGAAAGCCTAATATACAGACTACATTATTTACGTACAAGTGAAAGCATAAAAAGAAAACGATAACAGCAAATAACTTTTCCCGTACAAGGAAGGTTTAAATTATGTTTCTACACAGATATTGTGATTGCATCTCAATCCGTAACTTTACTTACTGCTTTTTCGCATAATTTTCATCAGGTCTATCAAGCATTCAAGTGAATTGTGGTATGGTCCTAACATTGTTATTCAAAGACAAATTACAAGCAGTCGAAGTCGTTATAATTATCACACGCTACACGACACAAATTCAAAGTAGCAATTTTTTTTAAATACCCAGTTGATCTTGTTTTTAGAATCTCTTCCAATAATCACGCCAACTGTGCATGATGTCGTTAGTGCTGAGAAAAGCGTTGTTCTCTTGTTTGCAGTCAAATCCATCCTTCTCGCAGACAACATACATTTCAGGCTCGGCTATCACTTGATCTTTGACTTGCTGGGGACCTTTGCATTCGCCGTAAATCCTCGGTGTGTAGTCGAAGGAGGTCCACTTGAGACGGCAGTCACACATTATGGGATTGTTCTGCAGGAATATGTCTGTCAGGCGGGTAACATCAGCGAAAGCACATGCGTTGATGGTGGTCAGACGGTTATTGTGTAGATGGAGCACACGGAGGGATCGTAGTGGTGCAAGCACCTGATCATCGATAAGTACCAAGTTGTTGGAGCGAAGATGTAGTACGGTCAAGTTTCGGAGTCCTTTAAACATGCCACTTGAAATGTACGTCAGTTTGGTCTTGGAAAGTTTCAGCACCTGAAGAGTATTCAATTTAGAGAAGGTGTCATCTGCCACCATGACGATTGGGTTCTCATCTAAAATTAGCGTACGAAGATTTTGTAACCCCAGGAACATGAGAGGAAACACGGCGGGGATGCGGTTGTTTTTCAAATCAAGAACTTGCAGATTTTTGTTGCGCTTGTAGGTGCGTGGTTGTAAATCACGAATCTCATTATTATCCAAATATAGTTCTTCCAACATGCGCAGACTGGAAAAAGCCTTGGCGTCCACTGTACTTATGTTGTTTGCTGACAGTTCTAGCCACCTGACGTTGGTCAATCCTTTGAATGCGTACGCGCTCAAGGAATGCACCTCGTTCTTCATCAGGTTCACTCTACTGATCGCATCAGCTCCATAGAAAGAGCCTTTCACGACTTCTTGCAACTTGTTATGTGATAAATCCACATCTTTCAGTTTGCGCAAATTCCGAAATACTCCCATCGGAAGATGCTGAATTTTACTATCGATTAGTTTAAGTGATTTTAAGGAGCCTTCCAAACCTTTAAATGCCCTCCGGTGTAATTCCAAGGGGTTGAAGTTCTTCTCAATTTTGATCTCATTGGCATGAATGTTCTCAAAAGCTCTGCTCTGCAACTTTTTCAAAAAGTTTAATGAAACATCCACTTCATCATATGTTCTGTTCTCAGGCTGAAAAGGTGGCACACGATTCAATTCTAAAGACGAGCAGTCTAGTTTACCGGTACCAGGAAAACAATAACATAAATATGTAGGACATGTATGTGTAGGTACTGGGAAAAGTACCACAAGGAAGAGTACAACGTTCCTGATCATTTTGAAAATGAAGAGGTTGCTCTTCGCTGGCGCAACAGGAACTAAAGTTATATCCAGAAATCGTAGACGCCAGCCAGCAGAAATGACAAAAAATCCAAAGAAATCAAAATGCTAAGTGTTTTTGATGAGAACATGTGCAGCTGAGAATGCCAGAGTGAAGGTCCACTAACCAGAAATATTCACAACACAAAGCCAGATATGGATCGGGGGATTTTCAAAGCTCAGCGAAACAATGTTATTTAAACAGCACAAATCCTCGTCCGTAGTCCGGATTGGCGCTGGGACACAGTTCGTGCGCGGAGCAAAAGAGTTATGTTTGCCAAGTTCCCGTCACCAGAAATGGTGTGTCTTGTGCTGCGTGGACGGCAGATCAAAGGGATGCAGTCCAAGCGAAGATTCATCAGAGCGGGATCAGACACGGATCAATTCTATGAGCAGTCGGCAGCAGCCAGTGATGTCTTCTGATAAGCCTCGCGGGCTCATGTCATAAGTTTGCGGGGTTCACCATTTACGGGGAGCAGAGTCGCGTCTGTATGGTCAACTCATGCGGTCAAGATTACATACCCCAGTAAATATCTATCTTTCAGGTACTGAAACCTTGATAAAAGTTGACCATTTGACCGGTGCACAGGACAGATTTCTATCTGTCCCCCGCAGTGGGTGTCCCTTGTTCTCTTGGTTGGCTAAATTATTTCTTCTGGTTGATTTAGCAGGGCCGGGCGCTCAGTGGAGAGACAGCAGACCAACTCCTCTTACCCAGCCTGGATCAGACCCACAATTCACGGCAGTCCGCCCACCGCCGCAAAAGTCTTCCTTCACGTCTCGCCGCTAATCCAATCGATTTCTATGCTTAAACGGGCCTGTGAGGAGAAAATCGAAATATCGTAGTTGACGAACAATTAAACACCAATAGGCGGAGCAGGCAACTAGAGCAGAAAGTTACACTTTAATCGATGGCAAATCTGATCCGTCCCTTCCCTGTGCGATGCGTATAAATTTGCCTTATTCCACGTTATGCACAAAATGGTATGGGAATAAAATACCCATCGGTGGCGCTCTGTTGACTGTGCCAAATCAGAGAAAGAGAGCCTTCAAAACGCATCTCTCTTGCCCATTGCGTTAGGGCAGAATGACGAATATTTACACTGACGACTCGCGATCAGTGGAACCCAATGCCTCAGCCCCTGCTGTTGCCTATCCCAACAAAGACTTATTCACCTGCCTCATATCAGATACTGGCTGCACGTTGGCCAGCGCCAAATACATTTACCCATCATTCAGGCAATGTTTTGTGAAATGTTAGCCAGTCGCCAACACAGACAATTGGTCTATTGGCATTACAACCCAAGCGAGCCAATGACCGGGCAAAACAAAAGCGGGAGAGCGACCCCGCGGCTTTTATTCAATAAAATTAGCCGTTGGAGAGTACGTTTTGCCCTATGTATTGTTTCCCATTGTATGTTTCTATATTGTATTTATTCTGATTGACTTTATTAACTATATCGACTCATCAGCTCGATTTCCCGATGAATGGCCGATATGGGGGTGAACAGGTGAACCCCATACGGTTCATTTACAGACATTTATGGCATGTCTGCTTTAGCAGCATTGCCAGATAATGCGCTGAGGCCACGTAATTAAATTACAGTTAATCTTGTTAATTTATACATGCCGCCCTATTTAGATGGGATGGGAGTCGTCCGCTGAACAAGGCGATCGTGTTCTTCTCCTTTACTTTTACAAAAAACCCGAAATGTGCGACCTTTGATTCTGTTAAAGACCAGCATCAAGTCGAGTGAAGAATAAATGAGTTATTGAATGAATTCCTGAATAAATGAACTGATAAATGCGCGAATAAAATAAACGAATAAATAAATAAATAAAATATTTAATAAATAAATAAAATAAGCATAAATAAATACTTCAAATAAATACTACAGACATATGCAAGTTAGAAGTGTTCTTGGGATATTGTATGGGAAGTATACTTACAATTTTTTGGTCAGAGAATGGCACGAGATCATAAGCGCACTAATGTAACTCAAACCGTCCTCGGTTTAGTTTCATTGACTTGTGTACAATGAAGAAACTAGAAAAACTGTTTTCTCGATTTTGTGAATGAAAAATTTCGAAAACAATTCAGAAAAAAACGCACTCGACAATAGCCCGCCGCCATTATTGAACTTGTCCGACAACTGGTTATTAGCAACATAAAGTACAAATCTGAGCTGGATACATGAAAAACATGACAGTTATCCCGCCCACAAGGTCAAATTATTGACGTAAAATGCGAAAATAAATCGGTACAAATTTGAGCAGCATACATAGAAAACTGTTGAAGTTATCGCGCCCACAAGGTCAAATTATTAACGTAAAATGTGAAATATAGAAATAAATCGGTCATTTTGAATTTTTTTTATCCACTATTGAATTTTTCTGAGAACGGGCCATTAGCAACATGCATGACCAATTAAAGAAGAATATACGAAAAAATTTTGGAGTTATCGCCCCCACAATATCAAATTATTGACGTATAATGGGAAAAATCGTAATAAATCTGCCATTTTGAATATTTTTCAGACATTATTGAACTTTTCCGAGAACTGATTATTAGTAACATGCCTAACGCCAACGCCGACTCCGCCGAACTTCAATTGCAATAGCCCACTTTTTTTCATTTAAATTAAAAGGCGGGCTAAAAATGATTTTATTTGATACAATCTGTATAATATCTCATGAGTTCAATGCATACATTAACCTGAGATGAAACAAAAAAAATGTCTCAGTGATCGCGTGAATTTTGACGTTTTCATTACATTTGTTGTTCTGACCTCGGAAATCGACATGCGTTTTTTTAAATGTGTTCAACTTCAGAGCAGCTTTCATTTTCATTATTTTCAAACATGGCAGTTAATTTAATATTGAAACAGCCTTTTATAATTAATTTAATATCAGAATTTATTTTCAATTGAACTGAAAGACCGCTTTAAGTCGACGTTTGAATATTTACTGTTTTACTTAAATTATTGTGATTCCGACAATGCTGTTCTGTGAAGCCCCCGAATTATTTATACAATCAAATTTTAATTTTGATTTTTAAATGAAATTTGCCCATTAGGTAAATCTTAAAATAAACTCCCAAGGTATGAGAAACGTGACGAAATCACACAATTGACTGTGTCACATAATGTTATCATTTTGCTATCCAATTCAGTTAATTATTTGTTTTCTGATCTTTTCTGGACTACATTCTGAATGAACGAGTGAATGAATGAATGAATGAATGAATGAATGAATCAATCAATTAATCAATCAATCAATCAATCAATCAATCAATCAATCAATCAATCAATCAATCAATCAATCAATCAATCAATCAATCAATCAATCAATCAATCAATCAATCAATCAATCAATCAATCAATCAATCAATAAAAAATCAATCGGTCGTTCGGTCAATTGATTGATTGGTTGGTCGACAGGTTTCGCCTTTAAATCTCACCTTTTACTAAAATCTCACCTAATTAAATCTCATCTATTTTATCTGGCTTCCCCACCCTATAGCTCATCCTCAGTAGTCCGGTCCCTGTTGACGAACCTGTTTTGGCCTCGACTATGACACATGATCACGCTAATGATTTGTGCGCCTCTGAGCTCGGTCCGCTGAGGATATAGGCGCTATAAGTTTTCTTTATTGATTGATTGATTCAGTCATTGATTCAATACCCATGCATATAAATCAAGTTTCAACGTCTTATATATAGTGTCTCTGGGCGACTTATTTATGTTCTGGGAAAGAAGATATTCAGTCTGGGGATGATTTACATCTTTATTGTAGGACCTATAAGTATTCTTTAAGAGAGTATCCACCAGCCATAGTGGTCAGGCTTAAAACAGAGACGCCAAATGGGGAAGCGCCGTGCTCTGCAGTCTTTATCTACCGGTCTAGCCTGTGTGGCATTAGTCGCTTATCAAACCAAACGGGTAAGCTATTTTTGTCATACGAACCGCCTAGCAAGACGCTCGACCATTGCTGAGTCAAAGTTGTCGCACCGTCTTAGAAGATAGACAAACAGTAAACCAACAAAAAGTTAATTAAGCAAACAATTTAAATAGCAAAATATGTTGAACATTGGACCAACGTCTTCGACGCTGGCCCAACATTGAAGCAACATTGGGTGGACGTATCGTGTTTGTTGGGATGGTTGTCTCCAGATAAGTCCAGTCTATTCCGGCACAATGACATCCTGGATCACAACATTGTCATTGTTAAATGGGAAAGGTAATCCGGCGTGACGACCATGATCAGCTCTATAATAATTACATTGTGATATTAATAAAAACGGGAGATTGTGTTTACTAGATGCCTAGAGAATAATTGATGAGTGTGTAATGACCCGGTATCCCCAGTCAAAAATAAATAACTGAATGCCGAAACGAGATGCTCCCGCAGTGCTGGGACGAGATGCTCCCCCATTGCCGGCACGCAACGCTACCCCAGTGTTGGCACTAGACGCTCCCCCACTTCTTTTCCAGGACGCTCCCCAAGTGCTGGTACAGGACGCTCCCCCAGTGCTGGCACATGACGCTTCCCCAGTGCTGGTACAGGACACCCCCCCCCCCCCTATTGCTGGTACAGGACGCCCCCCCCCCCCCCCCAGGGCTGATACAGGACGCTCCCCAGTGTTGGTACAGGAGGCTCCTCGGTGTTGGTACAGGGCGCTCCCCCAGTGCTGGTACAGAACGCTCCCCCAGTGTTGGTACATAACGCTCCCCCAGCGCTGGTACATATCACTCCCCCAGTGCTGGCACGACAAGCTACCCAATGTTGGTACAGGATGTACCCCCAGTGCTGTTACAAGACGCTCCTCCAGTGCTCGCACGAGATGCTCCCCAGTGTTGGTACAAGACGCTCCCCCAGTGCTGGCACGAGACACTCCCCCAGTGCTGGTACAAGACGCTCCCCAGTGTTGGCACGAGATGCTCCCCCAGTGTTGGTACAGGACGATCCCTGGTGTTGGTACAGGACACTCCCCAGTGTTGGTACAGGACGCTCCCCAGGGTTGGTACAGGTCGCTCCCCGGTGTTGGTACAGGACGCTCCCCAATGCTGGCACGAGACGCTCCCCCAGTGTTGGTACAGGACGCTCCCTAGTGTTGGTACAGGACGCTCCTCCGGTGTTGGCGAAGGACGCTTCCCCAGTGTTGGTACAGGAGGCTCCTCGGTGTTGGTACAGGACGCTCCCCCAGGGTTGGTACAGGACGCTCCCCAGTGCTGACATGAGACGCTTCCCAGTGCTGGTACAGTACGCTCCCCAGTGTTGGTACAGGACGCTCGTCCGGTGTTGGTAAAGGACGCTTCCCCAGTGTTGGTACAGGACGCTCCCCCAGTGCTGGCACGAGACGCTCCCCCAGTGCTGGTACAGAACGCTCCCCAGTGCTGGCACGAGACGCTTCCCCAGTGTTGGTACAGAATGCTCCCCAGTGCTGGCACGAGACGCTCCCCCAGTGCTGGTAGAGGACGCCCTCCCAGTGTTGGTGCAGGATGCTCCCCCAGTGTTGGTACAGAACGCTCCCCAGTGCTGGCACGAGACGCTCCCCCAGTGTTGGTAGAGGACGCTCCCCCAGTGTTGGTACAGGACGCTCCCCCAGTGCCGGTACAGAACGCTCCCCAGTGCTGGTACAAGACGCTCCCCCAGTGCGGTACAGGACGCTCCTCTAGGGCTGGTACAGAACGCCCCCCCCCCCCCCCAGTGTTGGGACAGGACACTTCCCTAGTGCTGGTACAGGACGCTCCCCAGTGCTGGCACGAGACGCTCCCCCAGTGCTGGTACAGGATGCTCCCCCAGTGTTGGTACAGAACGCTCCCCCAGTGGTGGTACAGGACGCTCCCCCAGTGCTGGTACAGGATGCTCCCCCAGTGTTGGTACAGAACGCTCCCCCAGTGTTGGTACAGGACGCTCCCCCAGTGTTGGCACAGGACGCTTCCCTGCTGGTACAGGACGCTCCCCCGGTGTTGGCACAGGACACTCCCCTAGTGTTGGTACAGGACGCTCCCCCAGTGTTGGTACAGGACGCTCCCCTAGTGCTGGTACAGGACGCTCCCCCAGTGTTGGTACGGGACGCTCCCCCAGTGCTGGTACAGGAAGCTCCTCCAGTGCTGGTGCAGGATGCTCCCCTAGTGTTGGTACAGGACGCTCCCCTAGTGCTGGTGCAGGATGCTCCCCTAGTGTTGGTACAGGACGCTCCCCTGGTGCTGGTACAGGACGCTCCCCTAGTGCTGGTACAGGACACTCCCCTAGTGTTGGTACAGGACGCTCCCCTAGTGCTGGTACAGGACGCTCCCCCAGTGTTGGTACGGGACGCTCCCCCAGTGCTGGTACAGGAAGCTCTTCCAGTGCTGGTGCAGGATGCTCCCCTAGTGTTGGTACAGGACGCTCCCCCAGTGTTGGCACAGGACACTCCCCTAGTGTTGGTACAGGACGCTCCCCTAGTGCTGGTACAGGACGCTCCCCCAGTGTTGGCACAGGACACTCCCCTAGTGTTGGTACAGGACGCTCCCCTAGTGTTGGTACAGGACGCTCCCCCAGTGTTGGCACAGGACACTCCCCTAGTGTTGGTACAGGACGCTCCCCTAGTGCTGGTACAGGACGCTCCCCCAGTGCTAGCATGATATTCTAGTGCTGGACCGGTATCTTGTTTCCACAACATTTCTTCCGCGGTTGTTCATTTGGGTCGCCAGATGATTTGTGACATGGAATAGGCCTACGAATCCTGGTTGGGCTCTTCATGTTGGCTGGTAAGAACCATTTGCAACATGCAATTTTGTACGATAAGGAAAATGAAATCGGATATCGGACGTAATTATGCTGAGGTGATTTTTTGCAACAGACCCCAACCCAGTATTAGATCGTCACAGGCTCAATGTATCAATGTATCATCCGTCTATCGGGGATGATTGCTACGTCCTCGTGAATGTGGGATGGGTTCCCTGGTCAGCTGGATCGAGTTCTGATTAGACCTGTGTCGTCTGGAACGCCGAAGTGGACTGTCTTTGTCAATTTATTCTTGTTAGGGCATTTTTATTCGTTGATGCTTAGCCATCAAACATGAGACATTGAACCACTGTTGGGCCGGCAGCATAGTCTGTAGCCCAACAGTAACTCAACGTGGGTTCAACGTCGCAGACGGTGGCACAGCAGTAACACTGGTTTAGTGTGTCGTGTTTGCTGGGTACCCTTTGTGATTGTTTTATATATCATTCGTTGCTGTTTAAATTTACCGCTGATTTTGAGATAGCTCTCCACATTTTACATTGATGATTTTTGTTAGCTTAGAACATCATTATGCCAATACTTTTGAAAAGCAATTTTCGTTAATGCGTAACGTTACAGTAATCGTAGGCCCTATGTCTGAGCAGCATATCACACTATGAGGTCCTATAAGTTGGTGTCATTTGTCCCAGCTAACATCTGTGATAGCTCACGTAAAATTTTAACCCCAAACACACCGGTTCACATCAGACACATTGAGAGAAAATGATAACAGAAAGTGGTATGAGCATCAATCTACAATGGATAACATGTACTTATAACTATTCACGAAAATGACATAATTATTAACCCTTAAAGCGCTACATTAAAAAAATCACCCACTTGAAGCTGTGTCTCGCTACAGCGATCAACAACTCAAGTGAGTGAAAATTACTCTCATATATTGTTTTTTTTAAGTGTGTGAAAAATGCTCATATTTGTTTAATTTGAGAAGAAACATTTGCAAATTTAGTTGCCAATAACTGTGTTTTAAACGGCTAATCAAACAGATTAAAACGACTATTGTCGTGTTCAGACGTGCAAAGGGTTAAAAAAAACGGGCGTTTGGTGAGCAAAATGTAAATTTGATGGATTGTGGCAAATATATTTCCAATTATCTACACAGTGGTCCAGACTTTCTGATATACCCTCAGATGCCACAAGGGATTTAAAAAAAATAATAGTCTATTTAGATCTCAGCATGACTGTACACATGGTACACACTATTATACTATTAACCCTTTAACTGCCGGTGTCGCATATACTCGGGTTTTCACTTTTTATTAGCACATTAAGTACCCGCTTTTAAACATGTGACAAAGATAAAATGTGACATCAATCAGCAATATTTGAAAACAGTTGACCTCCCTTTTTCCAAATTTGAATAATTTTCACTCACTTGAAGTTGTGGATCGCGTCAGCGAGACACAACTTCAAGTGGGTGAAAATTCGGATTGAATAATTTGGCGGTTAAAGGGTAAAGCAGTATCATACATACGTCATTCTATAATTCCACCAGTGTCAACCCTTCATTAGTTTTTTTATTTTCATAAAATACAATCATACATATTTTAATACATAATAAATAGTTCATACTTTATAAATCACATACATGCTGTATGTAATACCATGAGGTGAATGAACACTATAGGGCCACTATTTAATCTGCAGGGGGGGGGGGGGTGAAGTACTTTGTAAATAAATATTGTGAGTCTGAATATTCATGAAATAAATAATTGTCTGAAGGACATGTTGTAAATAAATATTTAATGGCCCTTAAAATAAAAATGCTCTCGATTCGCTCGGCATCATCAAATGACACTTAAATTTGAGAAGCATCGCCGTCTCCTTAACCCCCCCCCCCCCATCAGTACTGAACCTACTTTGAGATCTAACTTTGTAGACAGAAAAAATAAATTCTAAGAAAGGAAATAAATATTTTGGTTGATGCAGGGTGTGAAATAAATAAAATATTGCCGACAGGAGGTGAAATAAATAATTTGTCCAGTTCAAAAACTCCAGCCCCTCCCCCTGGTAGATTGAACTATGGATAACAATATTAGTCAGAGGAATGTAGATTGATATGTTCGATGTTACAGAATATCAATTAAATGAACAAACGAACGAACAAATGAATGAATGAATGAATAGTTGAATGAATAAATGAATGAATGAATGAATGAATGAATGAATGAATGAATGAATGAATGAATGAATGAATGAATGAATGAATGAATGAATACATTAGTGAAATATGGAAGAATGAATGAGCGAAGTAATGAACTTATGAACATGAAAAATGAACTGAACAAATTAAAACAACAATGGCTGTACTCTATCACACAGAAAACACGAGACACTTTTGTTCAACGTTGGGCCAACGTCGTAGACTCTGGGATCAATATTGAAACAATGAAGATCATGTGCATATTTGTGATAATTTTGTTGAAAGACGTGACTTAAAAAACTATTATATCATGATCCTGTTAAACAAAATAAAATCAGTGTTGTTGCATAATATTATATATATGTTAAATATCATGGCAAAACACTTGTCATAATATGGATTGGCATGTATCAAATTTACCAGCCAGTTGTTATTGGTGGCATTACTCGGACATATTTGAACGCTTACAAAGAGTCCGATGTAGAAACGATCGAAACATTAAAAACAAAAAAAATATCAATTAAATATGGATGTGCGTAGACGCCTATCAATATTGTGATACCACTGTTAAACGTAATTAATGGATTGCAGTATAGGACTAGGCTAAATTGAAACTAAACATGCGAAATAATGTTACATTGGAGAAGATATTCTCCTTTCCTTGTACACACGCAAATTACCCATTCTCTGAAGGACGCCCCGATGATGAATCACTCATATCCAACAAACAATAGACTTTGACTCAATGTTGGGTCTATGTAGGGCCGGCGTCGCAGACAGTGGACTGGCATTGATCTAATAATGTTGAGTTGATGTTTTGTGTTTGAGGGGATGCGTGTGGGGAACAATAGGTCAACACTCGTCATATGCTAACCTTGGCAAAGATACACTTGTCTTTTTATAAACATGCCGCAAATATCAGTAATTATTGTAAAATAGACCCACACGTACTGATATAATAAATTAGCTGGAAAGAGACCTGAAGTGCTTAAAGGCCAGGGGAAGTCCCAGAAACAGAACTAGGGCCTACTCTGCACAAAGTAATTATTGTCCTACTATTTTAAATAAAGTTTTAACGGCGATAGTGCATCATAGGTACGTTTTGGTCCACTGGGATCGATTTCCTAGAATCCGATAGTTAAGTAGGGGGCGGTACTTGTTTTTGGCGTCATGTAGTGGAATTTTGGAGGGTTGGTTTAGTACATGTAGGCCTACATGTATACATACGAATGTAGGCTACCAGTAGGCCTATATGTATTTGTTGATTTGATGTACGGCGCATCTTCAAAATTTCCACCACACGTATAGGCCTACTCCAGTCCTGGCCGATATAGGCCTATAACACATTTAAGCCTACTTGCTGAATTATTTTCTTTCTATTTTCAATCGCTCGCAATTTTCAGCTTTATATGACCAAAATTGAAAACGTTGGGCCTATAACACGGACCTATATCAAGATAATGGGTGAAATTAAAAAAATAAGAGTCATCAATTGATGGCAGAACCCGTCAGCTATAGGCCTACCCTTACAAACCAATTTGGTTACTGTGCCTTAGTGACCTTGGGAAGAGGTCAAAGTTACTGAATATCGAACTTGAACTTAAGATCAATGTAGTGTAGCCCCCCCCCCCCCTACATGTGGTTAAAAATGAAGGCCCTAAGTCAAGGCGTTATGAAGTTAAGCGGTTGACCTTGAAACTAAATAAAGACCCTAGCTCAAGGCGTTATGCAGTTCTCGCGCTTACAAGCCAGTTTTGTTTCCATGACCTGGCGACCTTGAAATTAGGTCAAGGTCACAGAGTATCGAATTTGTCATTAGGTGGTGCACACGTTCAGCCCCGATGGATCATTCGGTCCGGTTGTAGCTCGGATTAACTCAGAGGTGGGCCCTAGGCTACTGAGTTCGAATCCCCGTCGGGTGGGACGTTTGTCATCGAGGTTGATGTGCACTATAAAAAACCCTTAAAGTCATTCGATAAGAGGAGGGCAGACTTCGGGCCCCCTTCTGTCGCGATATTGCCATGATTGTGCAGAAAGCGACGTAAAGCAATATTCACTCCCGCTAATGTGGTGCACACACGGCTGAAAATGTAGGCTCTAGCTCAAGACGTTATCACGCTTACAAGCCATTTTTGTTCCCGTCACCTGGCGACCTTGAAATTAGGTCAAGGTCACCGAGTATCGAACTTGACCTCGGGATTAGTGTGGTGACCAGGTGGCTAAATGAAAGATCTATAGCTCAAGGCTTTATGAAGTTATCGCACTTGAAAGCACCTGCACCGCCTGCCCGCAGCTGGGAATCACTAGGCATATAGGCCTACACCACAGCCATTTTCAAAAGATTTAACTTATTTGACATTTTTGCAATTTTTGACATATTTGCAATTTTTAAAATATTCCTACCATTTTTGTCATAATTGCCATTTTTTTCGATTTTTGACATATTTGCCATTTTTGACATTTTTACGTAATTGACATTTTTTGATATATTTTACATTTTTCTCATTTTGCGACTATTTGCGACCGAAAAATCTTTCTCTCTTTCTCTCCTCTCTCTACTCCAATGTCATATTATTCATCTCACTATCCTCAGGAGGTTCTCCTGTCCCAGTTTAGCCTATGTGTGCACAAAAGTGGCCTAAAACTGCATTAACTCATTCCCGTCTGTAATTACAACTTTTACTTTTTAGTTAAATCTAGCATTTAAAATATTTCTACTGTTCATATCAAACACCCAATATGGTTCAATGCTGGGCCACTGATATCGACACTGGCCCTTCACTGAAACATTATTGGATATATGCATTTTAATTATTACCCCCTGATAATCAGAGGGTCAAGCCCAGCGAGAAGCCCAGCACAATCCATCCTATAACGTGGCGTTATAGACTCTCCTTTCAATTGATCAATGTGCTTTCAACATGTACATCATTGAAACGACATTGATCCACAAACTGGATTTATAAAATCACGAATAGATCCAAATCCAATGCCGGGATCAGCGATTTACCCTGGACCTGTATACCTAAGGATCATTGTGCCAAAGTTTGAAGTCAATTACTTGTAAACTGAGTGAGGAAAAGAAAGTCTTTTAGCGACACTAACAAGTTTGGACGGCTAGCATAGCATACCGAATAGCCTACCATCTGCCCTACATGTATACAATTATGTAACAGCGTCGCTAGGAGTGTTTATTGGGTGCGTTAATACAACTTCTTTGTTTGTGTTGTCTAAGGGTGTCCGGTCCGCTGAAGCTTTTCCAGCACCACTCGCAGGTGAGTCTTTCTGATGAATGTGTCCATATGTGCCGCGTGAACATGGCTTGACTGGAGAATCTCTTCTCGCAGACTTCACACACGAAGGCTTGGTCAGTGTGTACACGCTCGTGTAGCCTCATACCTCCATCTGTCTGGAAAACACGGCCACACACTTTGCATATGAATTCACCGCGTGTTTTGACTTGTTTTCTTCTGTGTAAAATGAAACCGCCTGGTTTCACACTTGACGTTTCTGATGTGGAACTGTAGCCCGGAAAGTGATCTGGTACACAGAATTCAGGCCAATACCTGTCAACACAGTGGAATACAATTTACCGACTAGAAAAAAATCAAGGTCGTGACTGTCACAGAAAGGTCAAATGTGCACTCAATCACTAATTAACCTGGAAATGAAGTTTAATGTGCATTGCCATTCCAGTAACGTGAAACATGTTATAGTGCTAGAAGTGGCGGACAGACAGACGAGCGGATTCTCCGCATGACGACAATAGGCACTGCCTAAATTTGGCTGAGGCCTAAAAAGTTTAATATCATAATTTAATTTATGTTACTAGCTAATATTTTTATTGTGATTATATGTGGTAGGCAGTCTTAGAGGAGGTCTCGTGAGACCTGTTGTTGTCTGGTTTTTAACTCGGCATTGCTTGTACTTTGCATTTGTAAACGTCCTCTGTGATTTATGCTGTACAACGTACAGTATTGGCATGACATATACAAATAAATAAATTATTCATGCAGAGCTACATGTAGGCGAGAGGGGCCGTTGGGAAAGGGGGGGGGGGTTATCAATGATATTTTAATTACGTCATAGTTAACTCGTTTGGATATACTGCTATTGTAAATGGAACGTTTTACCAGTAAGTCTCAACTTATTATATTTTGAATGCTATAAACACAATCTTCTCCGTCATTTTTCTGAGTTTGATATCATCATTTGTGTTCATTGGTGTACATGCTTTCATCTATTATGTATTTTTCCATGCATGCACATCCTAGAGAAGGGAATATTGTAACCACAGTATCTTATTTTACATATGCATATGATTATGTTTGTGTACTATTATACAGATATAACCATATGCATATCCTCCGTTGTATTACTACGTCTCATTATTTGTCTATAATTTGATTGAAATGTTGGTTTTAGTATACATCGGCAGATATTTCTTAAAAATGCCTAAATATTCTTATACATGTTTTGATCATATATATGTACTTTGCATCGTTAAAACTTATATGTCAGTATAGTACCCGTCAGAAGAAGGACGATACACATTTATTTACTACTTAAATGGTATAGAATCTACTGTAGTCATCATTTTTCATCATTTGAAATTATTAAAACACGTAAAACGGATATAAATTGTTTATTTATGACAACATTTCGTTCCCAGGAAATTGTTTTTCAGATCAAGGCCACTTAATTAAATATTAGGTATATTAGAAATCGTATAGGCTCCTTCTAAATAATAACAAGAAAAAATAAAATAAAAAAATAAATAAAAATGATAAAAATGGTATCAAATTATACAGTCATATAGATTGAAATTTTAATTTATAAGTTTATAATTATGATACTTTGCTATTTATTTCACTCGAGTTATATCGCTGATAATAACAGAATAAAAGGCTTGATATTTCTGTTTATCAACATTAATTCGACTTTTTGTAACGTTTTTATAACTTAGGGGTAAATATTTACTTCTAATTCATTTTGGGGAGGACGTTATAAAAATGTTCTCACTGCTTAATGTATTGTATTTTTTCTCATTGATATTTTTGTTTGATATTTTATTCATAATGCATGTACCTCACCCCACATTGCAAATTTTTTTGTTTTACTTTTCAAATAGTTTTGTTAAACAGACAGTTTATATTTGTTTTGTATTGATGATACCAAAGCATACAAATGTTACATACAGACAAGTTCTTTGCAATGCCAGCTCGACAAATACTGCAACAAAATTATCATGGTAGCTTTTTACATGAATTGTCTTATGTACATGCTTTTATACTTTTACTTTTAAACTTATGTAAATGTAGAAAATATGGCGAATTTTGTTGAAAGTGTCAGTGACACTATTTTAGAATCTTTAGGTGGTACTGAAAAAAATTCTTTGTGCAAAATTCTAGATACATCATCAGTCAACGAAAATGAGCCTGTTTTTATAAATCCGTCTTTTTACCATGATGATCAAATGCTTGTTGACCAGCTTAGTAAGCATAAAAGCAAATTCTCTTTATTGAGTCTAAATATACAGTCAATAAATGCAAAAATTGACGAATTACGAATAATGATAGAAAAGTCAAGATTAAAAAACTGTCATTTTTCTGCAATCTGCTTGCAAGAATCTTGGCTGTCCGAGCATTCTGATCTTTCTCAATTTGACATTGATGACTATACGCTAATATCACAGGGAAAGCTATGTTGCGGCCATGGTGGCCTTATCATCTATTTAAGAAATAATTTTGATTACACGAAAATACACCTAGTGGAAAATACTAAAGTGTGGGAGAGTTTATTTATTGAAGTTTCTGGTTTTCTAAATAAAAAGATTATCATTGGAAATATTTATAGACCCCCTCTTGTACATAAAAAGGACCATGACACTTTTTTAGAGGAACTAACACCGATCTTAGTTAATTTACAAATTTGTAAACACGAGGTTATAATAGCTGGAGACTTCAATATAAACCTTTTAAACATACGTGACAAAATAAATGTTAGTGACTTTTTTGACACTCTCACGTCAAATTCATTTTTTTCCTCAAAATTACTTTCCCAACAAGATTTTCAGAGCGGTGTGGTACCTTAATCGATAACTTCTTTGTAAAATATTCTCCAATAGGAGCTAGAAATGTTTCAGGTATTTTAACACATCGGCTCTCAGACCATCAACCATACTTTTTAGTAATTGATCCTATACTAGTAAAACAAGTTCCTCCTAAAATGATTGAATCTCGTAGAATAAACACTAAGAACATAAATGACTTCGTTGATGCGTTGTCCACAAGTAATATGTATGATCAATTTAATACAGAAAGAGAATGTGACCCAAATAAGAAATCCAACATTTTGCATTCAATCATTTCAAGTTCTATAAATGAATATTTTCCTTCTAAAATGATTAAGTTTAAAAAAACATAAACACAAACATAGTAAATGGATTACTCGTGGTATTATTAAATCTATAATTTATAGAGATAACTTGTACATCAATTTGAAAAAACTTGATATTTATTCGGATAATTATCAAACCGTAAAAATGAATTTTTTAAACTATAACAAGCTGTTAAAGAAAAATATCAAATTGGCCAAGAAAATGTATTACTTTTCTTGTTTTGAAAAATGTAAAAATGATATAAAGTCAACATGGACCAATATTAAAGATATATTAAACAAGAAGACATCTACAACGTCTATTTCTGAACGTTTTAATATCAATAATCATTGTACTGAAGATAAGCAAATAATTGCGGACAGTTTTATTGATTACTTCACAAACATAGGAGCAACATTAGCAAATAAAATAAAAAATTCTGGAACAAAAACTTTTAAATCATACCTGGACAAACCATCAGAAACCAACTTCAATTTTACTCTTGTAACTGAAACTGATGTTAAAAATGTGATTAAACAACTAAAAAGTAAATATAGTCAAGGAGCTGACGGTCTTTCGGTTAAATTATTAAAATCAATTGAAAATATTATTGTGAAATCTTTGACTCTTATAACGAACCAGTGTATTGAAACAGGTGTGTTTCCAGATAAGCTAAAAATAGCTAAAGTTGTCCCTCTTTATAAAAAAGATGACGAAACTCTAATCGAAAATTATCGCCCTGTCTCAATTCTACCTGCAGTTTCGAAAGTTATTGAAAAGATTATGTTCCGACAAATATACAAATACTTTACAATAAATAATCTTTTTTACAAAAGCCAATATGGTTTTAGACAAAAACATTCCACAGAATTTGCTGCGTATGAATTGCTTGATAGAGTTATATGTGATTTGGCTAAAGGTAAAACACCTTTTTGCGTTTTCTTAGATTTATCAAAAGCTTTTGATACTATCAATCACTCTATCTTATTAAATAAACCTAATTACTATGGTTTCAGAAGAGGTAGTTTAAGTTTGTTAAATAGTTATTTATCAAACCGTAAACAATATGTACAATTTGGAGGCAAAAAATCTAGTTTAAGTAATATTATGACAGGTGTACCTCAGGGATCTATTTTAGGTCCACTATTGTTTATAATATACATGAATGACATTAAAAAAGCAAGTTCTATTCTCAGACTGCTCATTTATGCTGATGACGCAACTTTATATAGTACTATTTTTTATTTTAAGTCCAGAGATATAAAAATCATTAGCTCGCTAATCAATGTTGAGCTTTATAAAATAAATGAGTGGCTCATGGCAAATAAACTGTCACTAAATGTTAAAAAAATCTAAATTTATGTTGTTTCACATGCCCCAAAAATCCATACAAAAACCTACATTAAATATTGGTAAATCACTATTGGAATGTGTCGATTGTTTTAATTTTTTAGGTATACATTTTGATAAACATCTATCGTGGAATGAACATATCCATACAATATCGAATAAAATAACAAAAACTATTGGAATCCTGAATAAGTTAAAACATCACATTCCGCTTAACATTTTATTAACCATATACAACACTTTGATTTTGCCACATATAAATTATGGTATTTTGTCATGGGGTTTTAAATCAGATCGAAATTTGAAACTTCAGAAGAAAGCTGTTCGTATTATAACGCTGAGTAAATTTAATGCACACAGTGAACCTATTTTTAAAAGATTAAATGTTTTAAAAGTAGATTCCTTGACCAGATGAAATTGCTCATCTTTGGCTATAAATTGCAGCATAAAACCTTGCCTGCGTATTTGAAAATTTTTAAACTGACACCGTTTTCACATATTCATAATCATGACACAAGAAATCGTTATTTATTATGCCCAGAGAGAGTCTACCATGAATTTGCAAAGCATAATGTTCGTTATGGAATCATAAATATTTTAAATACTTTTCCTGTCGACATAACCTCTAAAATTCATACACACAGTTTATCTGGATATGTTACATATATTGAAACATATTTTATAAAGTTATTCTTATTATTATAAGTTATTCTGATTCTTGTGATATTTTCAACTGTTATATTTGTCGTCAATAATGTATTCCTTATGTGTGGTGTTGTGCCCCACTTTTTTTTTTTTTTTTTTTATACTCTTGGATATGAAAGGGTGTATCTGCCGCTCTACAAAGTGCCAGATGGACCCTTTCATGTTCGGTGATAGGATACATATAGTGTATAATTATTATTAATCATATTGAAACAGAATCATAGTTATTATGGATAAAATATTGTATATATTTCTTTAATTTACTTTTCATAATCATACACCTGCATGTCAGGTGGTCCATGTGATAGCGGCACGTATATGCCTTAACATGGATCATCCTTGATCAACATATACTATTATTGATAAATATTGTTATTGTTTTTTATGTATATTTGATTGGTCAAAATAAATGATTTCTGTCTGTCTGTCTGTCTGTCTGTGAATTGGTCTAGGTAGGCCTATACAAAAAACATAAATTGACATCTCACACATATCGTAAATAGAAAACGACGGGGAGTTTATTGCAACAAGCTTATGAATATAAGCTGATATATGTGTACGAGTCTCTTGATGAATTTATGTGATTTCTTCTAAAAGTCCATAGTTTTGTGTGGTACATTATATTGCCTTTATTTTCTAGCAATTACTTCAGTCATGAGAACACTTTAGGGAGAGATAAGATATTTAGTTTTCCACCTAAACCCTTGGGCAAAGGGAGCAAGGGCAAAGAGGCCCAGGCCATTTTAATACAAAGACCATACAGCTCGGTCCCCTCTGCCAGCTAACTTTTAATTGGTACATATTTCACACACTGATCCTAGTGAACGAAAGGATTTATTATATTACTTAGGTTTTCTGATTTCTGTTTTATTAAGCTCTCTTTAATGTACACACTTGTACATCATAATAATGAAAAGTGCCCAAGGTGGGGTGGCCTCCCCCAATGCACTGGTCCCATTTGTTCAAGCTATTGAGCAAAGGGGGCCACCATGAGAGGAAATCTATTTGGCTTACAATTAAAATAAGGTATCCTTAAAACACTAAGTGAGTCTACTATTTATCTACATCCCATGTAGCCTACATAGACTAGTCATAGGTTTTAAAATAGTTAGAATATTATCCGTAAATACCACAGAAACGTTAAATGGCCCCCTTTGCCCGTCCTTCCCTACCCTTGAAAAATTATAACGATCATACTCAAAATAGCTATTAGTTAACAAACTAGGCCTACTATGCTCTGGTAAATTGTACAATCTGAAGAATATAGAAACAAAATGTCAAATTTAAAATGGCTGATTGTGATTATGTGATGATTATGTGGTATATTACAGAAATGTATACGTCGTTCGTTGCACACTAACCAGTTATGTTTGCTGGGCACGATGGTGACAATCACTTACGAGTGTTAAAATTGTATGCGATGTATCAATCCCCACGATTTAAAACTGTTATCCGCCCAAATTCAATACAATCGTGATGTAATATTTCAAATAAACCCTCATAAGCAACCATTAGACGTAGTAGACCTATAATAAAACTTAGCATATGAGTTGCTATATAACCCTCAGGGCTTTAAATAATGTGGCATAGTTGTAAGATGATTTTTTTAATGTATGGAAATCACATTATTGTGAACTTGGGCGGTTACCGATGATTCGCATTATTGCGAACATGTGCAAAGAAGGGTTAAAATTGAAAATTTCTATAACCATACTATGTAATAGTGAAGGGATGTAGTATCGAAGGGATGAAAGGATCAAGGAGATTTGTGTGTTCAATACGCACAAATTTAGCACTTTTATTGTTTTCTCTCATTTTTATCTCCTTTTGGATAGGCCTACCAATTTGAAGTTGTAAGGAATAATCTACCTGAAGATTGCGGGTATAATTTTTTATTAAAACATTAAACACGGATCCAATAAGTGTGCAAGATTATTAATTTATTTGATGTTTAAGTGTTTGGTCCCGTGTATTCTTAGCAGGGATGAAGTAGGCTGGTGAGAATGATAGTCCGTAGTCGGCCATCATTGGTCATGTTGAATTCTGCGGGTTTTTTTTATATAATAATCAGTTTTGAGAATCTTGCAGCACTTGGTCAATGAAATTGTGTCTGGAATTCCGAGCTGTAGTGGAGATTAGAATGATGTCCTATTGTCATCTATTTAAAGGCTCTGGTTCTTCATGAATAGGCCTACCTGCGTGGAAATACTTGGTCACTTATATAAGCAGACACAGCAAGGGGGGTCATCTTGTGCTTGTGTGTGATATAAGGTCTACTGTGACGTGGGCATTTTACTTTGCTACAGAGGCTACATGAATTTGGGGGCTATGCTTTTACAATGCTCCCCTAACGCCATAGAAAGAGGTGTTGCCCATCACGACCATCCTGTCACAATTGCAGGTAGTCCTTTGAAAAGGCTCCATTCTAGCAAAGCCATTGGTGTGTAAAAGCCTGGGTTTTAGAGTAGGTAGCCTACATGTAGGGCGTGGAAAATACTCTTCAAATAAGTAGGCCATAGTTTTCCTTAACTTAAAATTGTCACCTATAAAAACCCTTAATTATTTCACCGTCTTTTATTGTGTGACATTAAACAAATCTACAAGATTTATAAAGGCAATTTAGCTTAAGTAGGCCTACTAATCACGTCTATAATCGTTTTCAATTTCTCCTTCAATAAATTAAATTTCAATAAATTTCGAAGGAGAACTAAGCATAATTCATGACAATCAGTGTAGAGTGAAATGAAAAGTTTGTAAATATTCAACTTTTAATCTAACACATACTGTCGTGGCCGGTAGCTTTCTGGTTGCTATTATTTTATAAAACAGCAGTAAAGCCAAATATCAAACAATGTGACGATGCAAACCAGATCTAACAAGAGCGCTGACGCTAACGATATCCCCCGCCATTAATTAAAGTCAATAATGGCATCAAAGGTTAAAAAATAGGTTAAAGGTCACAACCCCCCCCCCCCCCAAAGCACATCTACACCCCCTAAGGGATGTGTATGGCAATATGAATCCAGCAAACGCTTTCCGAGCTATCATACGGAAAATGAACTTATCTTCTGCCATCAATTAAAGTCAATAATAGCCTCAAAATCATACGTAAAAAAATAGGGCAAAGGTCACAACCCCTAAAAGGCACATCTACACCCCTAAGGGATATGTTTATGCAATATGTAAACAATCAAACAAATGCTTTCTGAGATATCATCCGGAAACTGAACTTATCATCCGCCATCAATTAAAGTCAATAATGGCCTCAAAATTGAAGGTCAACAATTTGGTCAAACGTCATCACCCCCAAAAGGCACATCTACACCCCCTGAGGGATATGTGTGTGCAGTATGAAAACAATTCAGCAAACGCTTTGCGAGATATCGTCCGGAAACTGAACTTATTATCCGCAATCAATTAAAGTCGATAATCGCCTCAAAATCAAAGGTCAAAAACTAGGTCAAAGATCATAACCCCCTAAAAGGCACCTCTACATCCCCTAAGGGATTTCTCTATGCAATATGAAAGCAATCCGGCTAACGGTTTAAGAGATATCGTCCGGAAACGAAACACGGACGCACAGACGCACAGCCGCACGGCCAGACATAGTGATGACAATATCCCCCACCCCTACTTCGTGGGCGGGGGATAAAAATTCAACGAAAACCCGAAATTATTGTCGAGTGTATGTACAGCCCAAATCACACAACTGCAAATTAACTAGAACTAAAAGTAACCAAGTGCAAATCGGAGGGATTTGGTAGCTGCGACGATTTTCCTGAAAAACAAATCAGTTCTTGTCCCTTATTTTTACATGTTTGTCAGACGTTGTTGGGCCATAATCTGGCGAAAAACAGGCCTAACCTGGTCTAACCCATTTTTTGTTTTTTTGAGTAATCAAGCATTGAAGGTTTTTACCTTTCTGGTAAATCAGGCAGCTGAGATAAAACATTTAAAAGCCCAACATGGACTGTACATTGGATGTACATCACTGTACATTGAAATTATATAAAATATTTTTGTCCTAAGTATGGTTTATGCGAAATTAAAGCACTTTAAAGTTGGTACATGAGGGTTAGACCATTTGTGTATGTTGTTTTTTCGTTTGGTCTAACCCACAATTTTTAAAAAAAATCACTGATTTTCAAAGACAGATGCTGCCTAATCCATGATAAATTGAAAGAATTCCGTACATGCGTCCACATATTACGGAAATATGATGAAAAACAATGAAAATATATGTTATTGATAGAAACATTTTGATAAATTTATGAGTTTCACATTGAGGGTTAGACCATTTGGTCACTGATTTTATTTACCTGTTGTCTTAATTTGTATTTATTCGTTTCATCATGTACTTCAAGTTGTTGTGCGATTTTTTACATTGCTTGTATGTATAATCACCCGAGGATGCACTGTCGCTGATATCGAGTAAAATTCGCCTCGCTTCTTCAGCAGTGAACCGTTTTTTCTCCTTAAATTCTTGGAGACGTCCATTTCACTCTTTTTGACTTGATCAGAAGTGAGGGTTATACCATTTGTGCTCTATGAAAATCGCCAAAAAACAGCATGCACAAACAAACTTTGGCTTGCATCACATAATATGATTGGTCTAGACATTTGGCTCTTTTGGCAGATAAAGCTTGTGGTCAGAGCTTTCAAAAACATCCAAAATCGTCAAAATGTGGTTTAGCCCACTTGTGCATGATGCCATCCATTTGTTACTTTTTATCAAATGATAAAAACACACTGCCCGATTTGATGACAAATCTTCCCTGTATGTGAGAGCAGATTGCATTTCTTGAGTTCATTCATGTGGCTTCTTTTGTATGTGACAGGACACTGACTGCATATCCTGCTGCACAGAGTTGATTAATATGACTTCTCTCTCCATGTGTCCAATGTGTCAACAACTAATTGCTCCAAGAGGGATGAATATTGAGAATATTGAGATATTGAGATGGCTGTTCTAGCACTTCATCTGAAGATTTGAAATGGAATGGTCTTAACAACTGGACGATGGTCACTGTAGTAAAGTGGTGGAGCAATCAATGTTGGTAGTTCACCCGTTGAATGACATCTTGCTGGATCTTATACTGCATCTTCTTTAGATCATATGACTGTGGTGAACCAGGGACATCCATCACAGAGTTAATTGTGTTCTAACGACAAACAGGATTTCCGCGGTCCAAGAACTATGTGAAACATGGTGAGTTCTGCACACCAGAACCTAAAAGCAAGGCATCATGGTCACTCCAATAACAAGTTCTGCAGATCATGCCCATAATTTATGCAATTGTAAGGTTAGAAGTCCTTTAGTCAAAAACTTTTTACATCAGCGTCCGGAAACCTCAGTTTTGGCTGATTTTCGTATGTTTGTTGGTCACCAGAGGGTCGATAATGGGCCGATTTTCTTGAAAAATTAATCAGGTCTGGCCCTAACCCCCAATGATTGGTAATGCCAGGTTAGAATTCGATTGCTCGAGAAACTTTGACTTTATTACCCGAAAACGAATTGTTACAGACAGACGACAGACAGACAGAGGCGTTTATAGAGCTGCTAGGTCGCAGCTCAAAAAACAGCCCAAAAATACGACATCAATGAAAAAACAAGACAGATGATGTAGGCCCTTATGAATGAGATGATCTACATGGCTCCAGCATACTAGCTCTGAAAAGTGAACAATGCTAAATGGTATACTGAAAGACCAGTATTAGGCTACAACACCACATAGATATCAACAAAACACACACTGATGAATGCCTCGAGTCAGAACATCCGAGAATGGAGATCAGCTACTGGTGAAAAGGAAACTATTCAGACGATACAGACCAATACATGACCACTGTCTTTGTTTACAAATCAAGTGTAGACATTTTGTGACAAAGGGAGATACTTTGCTAAGTGGATAGAGACAGAGTCCAGATCAAGAGGAAGAACTATGTCTGCTGTTACGTCTGCAACTCAAAACAAATAGGCCTAGGCCTACCCAGTAAATACGAGACTTGGCCCAACGTCGGTTTACTGTTGGGTCAACGTCGTAGACGGTCTGCCAACAATGAACCAACGTTTGGCTGGCAACAATGAACCAACTTTTGGCCAACGTCTCAAGTTTGCTGGGTACTCTGTTCCAGGACCAGTAGGCCTGTGGGGTTAGCTTCTCACCGTACGTAACTGCTCGGCTTTTCCCGATCATTGACAAGTGACGGGGACCGCCAAGCCTCGTTCTGACTAGACCACGCCACGACGAGCGCGCCTGTAGTGAGGCGCACCAGCCAGCTAACTTAAAGCCACTGAAGCGGACAGACATACGTTAAGAGCTCAGGGGCCTAGCCGCATGGCATCAATCGCCGCGCTCTGCTTGGGAACTGTGTGTTATATGAATGTCTAGACTTCAATAAAGTGAGAAATACCTGAAGAATGATTTAATGAGCATTATTTAATCCCGTCGTCCTGACGGAGGAGTTAATGGAAGATGGTGGAACATAAACCTTCAACATATTCATGTCGGCAACACGATCGATCCACCACCCACCCATATTGGTGACCTGACGTTGAACCTAATCGCATATTAAACTTCATTCAAGCATATTGCTTTCACTGAGCAACAAAAAACCATCGATTTTGTGCCAGAAAGGATAGTTTTTTTTTAAATAGGGTATTTTTCAAAAAATGAAACTTTATTTTTTGCAAGGTACGTGGTGATCGTAGGTCAAAAATACTAATATGCCAGTGAGGTTAGCTAGAAAGGTTATATGAACAGAGGTTTTTGCGGTAAAACAGCGAAAAATTTAATAGATTTTTCCAGAAACCCACGTGGTTTGGACATTTTCAAGATGGCGGATCTCGCAGACATCCAGCCTAGACCTAGACAAATTCATATTAGACGGAATAGTCTACTTTCATAAATTATATTAATGTTATTCTCTTAATTACGCAACTGTCGGCGACTGAGAGGATGATATTTTGAAATTTTAGTATATTAAACCGTTTTTGACACTTCATTCGAGTGACGCGGTTTTTATGAGAATACCCGCCATAATTTTTAATGGTTATGCAAAAAATTTTCTACGGATCGAAATTATGCCTCGATTCAGACAGCTTTTAAATAGAATTAGATCCACTTAAAACTGTTCACCTGAAATATATGATAATAAAAGGTCCTACTTGGTCTATAAAAACATCATTGTTAGGACTGTAGGTCGATATTTTATGACTGTAATCATAACTTTTATTTCAGTGGTAGCAGTGTAATTTTAATGTGAATCGGTAAGTGGCCGCCATTTTGGCAGCCGGTGACCCTCATTTAGCACAATTGGCTGCGAGATAGCCTCACGTGTTCCCGCCAACCAGTCATGCATTGCGGTATCACCCCATAATTAGCATAAATTAGGCCGCTATTTTGAATTAGCGACACAAACGGCCAATGGCACTCACATGTCAAGGCCAAATAGACCTACACGGAGTCTGGAAATAAAATAAGACTAGAATAAATTTTTCAAAAATATCTTTCTCAGTCAGGAAAGAGAGACTGATTTTATTTTAATTGTATTACTAAATATTGCAAATCAGGTCGCACATTGGGCGATATTTTTGTGAATGACAAATCAGTAGTCTACCTTTTCCAGACAGCCCTGAACTTCTAAATATCCTAATGAGTTCTGAGCCGGTGCGGCGCGCCAATCGACCACACGCACACCCATGCACAGTGCACGGTAGACAAGACACACACCAACCGACAGCGTACTGCTATGCATACAACCCGCACATTATACGAGCGTACAGTCTAAATGGTTGGGCACTAGACTACAAGCACCGATACAAATTGAAGCGAGCGATCGATTCGGACGTCGATAAGAATAATTCTCATGGTGAACATTTTTTTTTTTTTAAAAGGGGATGTTCATTAAAGGAGATATTCATCAATAGAATTATTTAAGCAGTCTTTATAGACATCTGTCAGGCAAAATTTCAATAAGTGATTCTATAAATTAAGACGAACTGTACACGAGAATGAAATTTTCTCGGGATGGGCATGATTTAATTATTTCTTATTAAATCTAAATTGAGGCTTGACAGTTGAACTACGGCGACTACGTTGATACATTGTATGTTTTTTCAATTTGTGTTAAAAAACTCAGACGTTTTGCTATTTGAACTAATTTCAACAAATAACTTTTCGAAATGGCCGGTAGAGGCGACAGTGAAGGTTTCGTGTCATCAACCCTCGACGGACAAGGGGCACGTCACAAAGATTCGTACTACCCGATGAGTGATGAAAATGCAGCAGAACTTAGAGACACAGATGCTGAGTTTCGCCGATTAAAAGCTGATTTCCTGCGGATTGCGCGCAATAGACGAAGGAGAGGGTTGTCACGGAGTGATTCATCAAGAAGCCCTTCGCCGGTCAGACGTCAACCTCCACGACGTTCAGCTAATCCGCCGAAATTCAAGATAGCAATTTTTTACTCAACGGATGTGGAGTTATGGTTTAATCAAATCGAAACACAATTTGATTTGGACACCAGATAACAGACGATGATTAACGTTACAGATTGACATGTGCTGCACTCTCTGACGACGTAGCGTTCGATGTTAGAGACGTTTTATTACAACCGTTCCTCACTCATAAGTACGAAAATTTGAAAGCGATCCTGATCGAACGACGAGGCTCAGCGACACCGGAAAAAGTCAACAAGGTGATTTCAGGTGAAAAACTTGGATCCGACATACCGTCTAGATTTCTTAGGCGGTTGCAAAAGACAGCTGGCTTTGGTACAAAAGCGGTAGTAGGCAAGGCCGTTATCCGTCAAGCCTTCATTCCACAAATGCCGCCTTCAGTACGTGCGCACTTAGCTACACAACCAGATAGTGCGTCGCTAGAGAATTTGGCCATTTTGCTGAGAAGGACGTCGATGAAGCTAAGCCGGGGGTTGCTGAGATAAACGTCAGTGAGAGCGGAAAGCTCGTTGGACTGTTGGAAGACCTGTCTCGCAGGCTCAAGAAACTAGAGACAGCCACAGCCAAGGCTACAAAGAAGAAGACATACGGAAACTCACAACCAATCGAGAACCGTGCCGCCAAGACACAGTTCGTCCTGAATAATCAAGCAAAACCTTTTATACCCAATAATCAAGCTGTTACTAGGCAAGATGTATCTAATAATAACAAAAAAAGACGCAAAGTAACGTTGCTCAACCGATCGACACAGCCGATGCACCTGTTTGTTTTTATCACCAAACATTCGGTGATAGAGCACGCACGTGCAGAGAACCTTGCGCGTTCTCTTTAAACTAATCGGCCAGAGCAAGGCAGCGACTCTTGTATCTGGCGAAATAACCGAGGCGCGACGTAGCTCTGTGGAAGCTTCCTTTCCCAGCTTATCCCCCTCTAAGTTATTATACGTCACAGACAAACACAACAAGTGTAATATTTAATTGACACGGGCGCAGTGGTCAGCGTGTTACCAAAGTCTTGCGCTAACAGGACTTCAGACGCTGCCTGCCTGCCCCTAGTTGCAGCTAATAATACTACTATAAACACCTACGGTAATTGTAGACGCGTCGTCGACGTTGGTCTTAAACGAGATTACGCATGGACTTTCATAGTAGCGGACGTCAAACAACCAATCATAGGAGCTGATTTTCTCATACATTATAGCTTACTCTGAGAGACATGCAAACCGGTTTAGCCATACCAGCTACCTTATCATCTATTAAACCGTTATCACTGAATAGAGTCGACACCGTTCAAAACGACTACACGAAGTTATTAGGTCAGTTTCCGGAACTGACTCGACGTCCTACAACGAAGGGCGAACCGGTTAAACACGGTATAACACACAAGATAGTGACAAAAGGCCACCCAGTATTCGCGCGCCCACGACGGTTAGCACTTGATAAACTAGTCACTGCGAAACGCGAGTTCAATGACATGATTAAGTTGACGTTATCGAACCCAGCGACACTGAGTGGTCGTCAGCGCTTCATATGGTGCCTAAAAAAAACGGAGATTGGAGACCGTGAGGAGATTATATAGAAGTTTAAACGCTCAGACAGTACCGGATCGATACCCGATTCCACACATACAAGACTTTACCCAACGTTTAGCTGGGTCGAATTTTTTTCAAAAATAGACTTAGTACAGGCATACTACCCGATACCGGTCGAACCGTCCGACGTGCATAAAACAGCGGTTACAACACCTTTCTGTTTGTTCAATTTCACTAGGTCACCGTTTAGCTTAAGAAATTCCAGCCAAACTATTCAGCGTTTTATTGATCACGTTACGCGCGGATTAGATTTCGTGTTCGTATATTTGGACGATCTATTAGTAACAAGCTCCGATCATCGTACGCATAAAAAACATTTGAAGATTCCTTTTACACGTTTAACAGAATACGGGATAATTATAGGACCAGACAAATGCCTGTTCGGTGATACCGAATTAGGTTTTCAAGGTCATCATGTTAGTGCAGCAGGCATTTCACCGTTAGCAAGCGCTGTTGATGCAATAGTAAATTTTGTTATGCCTGAAAAGCAAAGAGCTTCACGTCGATATTTGGGAATGATAAACTATTACCATAGATTTATTCCAAATTGTGCGGATAAGTTGACACCGTTAAATCAATTGCTCTCGGCCGCCAATGGAGGTCATACAAGATTGTCACCCAAGTCAAATTTCGATTTGAAGTGGAATGAAAGTGCAAATTCTGCGTTTATCGAGTCTAAGCAAATACTTGCTAATGCTACCCTTTTAGTACACCCAGACCATACTGCACCGTTGAATATCACGTGCGATGCCAGTCATTTCGCTGTAGGCGGCGTTTTACAACAGTACAGTAATAATGTCTGGCAGCCACTTTCATTTTTTAGTAAAAAACTAACTCCCGCAGAGACACGTTACAGTGCGTTCGATCGCGAACTTTTAGCAGTGTACGCTACTATCAGACATTTCAGGCACAATTTAGAAGGTCGTTATTTTTTCGTGAACACCGACCATAAGCCTTTAACTTTCGTAATGACATCAGTCACCGAACGCCCGTCACTGCGACAAACAAGGCAGTTGGCTTTTATCGCCTAGTTTACAACAGATATAAGATATGTGAAAGGAGAGACACATTTTGTGGCCGATGCTTTGTCACGACCGACCTTGTCCTTCATTGATAATACATCAGCCATAAATTATAAAGATTTAAGTACAGATCAATCTTTGGATACAGAGCTCACACGGTTGCGACATTCAAAGGCATCTACCATGAATTTTAAATTGCTCAAATCATTTGATAACAATTTGATTAGTTGTGATGTATCAACAGGACACATTCGGCCATACGTTACAGAAAAATTTCGAAAACAGGTTTTCTCGAACTTACACGGCCTAGGTCATCCATCGCATAGAGCTACGAAACCGTTGAATAATACAAGATTTGTCTGGCACAGAATGAATATAGACATTTCTAAGTGGTGCCGTTCTAGTAAAGGTTGCCAGACCACTAAAATATCTCGCCATTATAAGCCAGTTTTCGGCAAATTCGACAAACCCACAGAGAGATTTGACCACATACATATAGATATAGTCGGACCCTTGCCGTATGCCGATGGTTTCAGATATCTACTGACTTGTGTAGATCGTTTTACACGTTGGCCGGAAGCTATACTGCTAGTGGATATAAGAGCCGAAACGGTCGCCGATGCCTTTAGCGGGTGGATAGCACGGTTTGGGACTCCTGCCACTATCATCACGGATAGGGGCGCCCACTTCGAAGCAAAATTATGGGATGGTTTGTGTAACCAGTCCGGGATAGTACGAAACCGCACAACGAGCTATCACCCCCAATCGAATGGCATGGTTGAACGTTTCCACCGTCAACTTAAAGAAGCTATTATGGCACACGAATCACCGAATCCATGGACAATAACACTACATGCTGTATTGCTAGGCGCATGTTCCGCCGTTAAAGAGTTATTGGGTAGGTCAGCCGCCGAAATTGTTAGACTGCCGGGCGAATTTTCACATAAATATAACGTTGACGCACTTACAGACTTAGATAACTATTCTGATAAGCTCCGCGTGGCCATGTCGCGTCTCCGTCTTTGCCCAACGCGCAACTCAACTCAGAACAACATTTTCTAATATAAGGAAATCGACACATGCTCACATGTATTTTTGCGATGAATCGCAATTGCACAGCCTTTGACCGCCCCTTACGACGGCCCGTATAAGGTTATCGTGAGGAGTCATGAAAATCCTAGTTAAAGGCAAGGTAGAAACGGTCTCCCTTGAGCGAGTAAAACCTGCACACTTAGACAACGAGCCCGCCATAGGTACAGAAAAACAGCGTGAAACGCAAACTAATACGAAGAATTCGAAAATACTGTGACAGTTCGAAGGGAACCTGCTCTCAAACAGAATTCCGAAAAGAAGAGAGCTGAACCGCAAACACAGACACGGTCTGTGGCGGTTCAACATGGTACGAATTTGGCTACTACTAAACAGCATAATGCTAATAGAGTAAATTTGCCTCAACAAATAACCCCGTATGTAGCGCCGCATTCGCGAATCCATGCCGTTTCCCGCGCTAACGGGAGCGACGGAGGTTTGCGAACGTATTCACGTATACCTCTGCACTTACAGGTTAAAACCCTCAATTCAAACGAAACGATTGAACCACCAAATGTTCAAAACAATTCGAATATCTCCAAAGGCGACCAAATTGTACCAGACGCAACCGTAAAACAAACCAGAGTTGGACGAAAAATCCAGACTCCAGCACGTTTCATGCAGATGATCCAAGCTTCAGTAGCGCCTAACGACATCTACTGCGGGACCAGCTGCATGAGCCGTAACAATCATAATTTGTAAATATAAAGTTTGCTAGGCCTGGCGTAATTAAAATAATGATGTCAAATGTTACTCAATTAGGTTACTAATAGAAGTAATTTTATTATCAAGTACTAATGTATTAATTAGATTCATGAAGGTTGGCCGTTACCCGTAGCGCAGCAGCATAATTCGCGAAAAATTACAAAGGAACAATGGTGTTAAGAGGATTGGAACATTGGTGTTGAGAGGATTGGAACATTGGTGTTAGGAGGATGGGAACTCAGATATAATTATTAACTCGTTATGCTGCTCCTGCGAGGTTACCAACCACCAACGCTGTATTTTCACAAATGACTGTTTTTACTGTTTTGATTACTGTATATTGGCTTTGTGCATTTCCCAGACAGAGCGACGAACCGACGCTACGACCACAAGTTGGCTTGGTTCATATGTTTACACTTAATGTGGGGTTAGCGTCTCACCAATCTTAACTGCTCGGCTTTTCCCGATCATTGACGAGTGACGGGGACCGCCAAGCCTCGTTCTGAACAGACCACGCCACGACGAGCACACCTGTAGCGAGGCGCACCAGCCAGTTAACTAAAAGCCACTGAAGCGGACGGACATACGGCAAGAGCTCAGGGGCCTAACCGCATGGCACCGATCGCCGCGCTCCGCTTGGGAACTGTGTGTTATATGAATGTCTAGACTTCAATAAAGTGAGAAATACCTGAAGAATGTTTTAATGAGCATTATTTAATCCCGTCGTCCCGACGGAGGAGTTAATGAAAGATGGTGGAACGTAAACCTTCAACATATTCATGTCGGCAGCACGATCGATCCACCACCCACCCATGGCCTACTCTAGCATGCACCGACAAGAAGAGTACAGAGTGTCAGCTCAATGGAAGCTCGTCCTTGGTGGCCCGGCTGCACTGGCCTGGATCATGACACATGATCTTGATAAGGATTTGTGCGCCTCTGAGCTCGGTCCGCTCAGGATTTAGGCGCTATAGAATTTTTATTGATTGATTGAATTAAAAGACTCAGGTGTTTTGTGATCTGGTACAACGATTCAGCTACATTATATGTGACAAAAGTTTAAACCAGCCTTAATAATGACACCACAGGTGAAGCAAGCAGTGATCGTGCCGAATGCCACACATCCAGTGTAATTATTCATGAACTCTATAAAGAAGTTTTCAAGGTAGATGGACTTCTGCAGAAAACTGCGGCATTTGCCATCCTCAGCGTAAAACTCAAATATGCTGAGGCTGCTGCAAAAGCACTAGTTAAAAAAAATATAATCATAGAATCACAGCTACAACCCCTTACCCTCCTCGGAAGACACAATCATCACATCCATCGTCCACTGTTTGAAAACAAATGTCACTCTGCCACAACACACAAATCAACTAATAAAGTTAGAGAATCTAAAACAGAGAGTCAGAACGCGTGCTATTACCATCCGCTCAATGGGAAGACGAGTAGCACGTTTATACACATCGCATAATATAGAACTAGGCTGAACCATTAAACTAGGCTGAGGAGTGCCAAGGACATGTTGACGTTTTACAAACCTGATGCTGTTACACTGATGGGGGTACAAACAATCTAACTTGTGAGAACGACCACAAGTGGCTAGTCCTATACTATGAGCGATTAGGAATACCTTGTGAGAGTGGATTTAATAGATTTTGTTCAGTTAGAAATGTTTAGCATGTAGAAGAAGGATATGTCTTGATGCAAATTTCACAAAATAATGTAGGTAATGTTTGCCCACTGTAGTCGACTGTAGTGACCAGACACAACTTCAAATGGGGGAAAAGTTTAATTCAATAATTTAGCCCATGAACTGCTAAATAATAGATTTGAATTTTTTACCCACATGAAATTGTGTCTGGTAGGCTACTGCTACCCATAATTTCAAGTGAGTACAATTACCTCAATATAAACAATTTGAACCAAAATATATCCAATTCTAGTAAACTCGATACTTATTCTCATCCACTTTTCTTGTTTGAAGGATAAAGTAATCAGCATTTAAATGGTTTACACCTCGGAGTGCTAAAAAAGAAATGGTTTAATGGAGGATAAACACGCGAATAATGCTTTGAAGGTTATTAATCCTCTAGTTGTTGCCTATATGTTGCATGTACTTAAACCTGCAATGTCTATTCCTGTAAACTTGCATTGTTGAAACACGTCACACATGTGTAGGATAGCTAAATTAGCTTAGTTGGTAAACTTGCAACCTTGAGCATTTTTGTAAAATGCTAGATGGCCACCATACCTTATTTTGGAAACTAGACTAAATAACATGCGCTGTCTGAATATCAACTGTTAATCAGTTCCACAATTGAGATTGTAACATAACATATTTTATTGGTCATTTGTGTTGGTGTTAACATTGTATATACAAATAGTTGTAAACATTGGGCCAGCCGGCCACCATATATGTAATTCTCCTCCCGGCCTGCATCCTTCCCTGAACTCTCGCATTCTGTAATGGTATATATCATAAAAATATTTACTCAAGTCAAGCAACATTGTTAATAAACTTCCTGGTTGGAAGACAATTATATTATATTCCACACAGTCTTTCAATATATTGAAAGACTGTGTGGAATTAGTGATTCACATGAATAAAAAATAACAAATATGTGTACCGGTATGTAAATATAGTAACAAAAATGTCAATCTTTCTCATTAGAATGCATTTCACATAAAACAAACTTGCTGTGAGTATTAATAAAAGGTATGAGAAAATAACAATTGCTGGTATGATTCTAAAGCACTTAGTGATACTGTAACAGTGATAGCTCCGAGAAGGCTGTAACATCACAACTGTAATGTCTGTAGCTGTGAGATCTCGTATTTGCCACCTATGGCAGATACAAAGCATTAATCTTATTTAAAATTAGCACCTTGTGTTAAGCACCATGTTTAATATCTTCATCAGGACAACTTTATTATGTATCACATTGTAGGCTGTGTTTGTGAAAACTGGATCTTGAAGAAAATGTCTGTTCGCATTTCTCACACTGGTATTTTCTTTGCGATAGAACCACCTTCAGGTGATCCATCAATAGCTGTCTTTTCTTATAAAGCTTTCCACAGTGATCACACTTGAATTTACCACCAGAATCTATACTGCAGTCGTGCTGGATAAGGTTATACCTATGTTCAAATGTTTTCATGCACTTGGAGCAGGTATATACTTGGTGTTCATGCACAGCTCTCATGTGGGACTGTAGGATGGCTTTTTCGCTATATGTTTTTCCACAGTGACATGTGAACACAGAATTGTTGTGCATTTTACTGTGATAATCCAGCCCGACTCTGGAATTATAACCCTTTCCACATTCCTGGCATATATGGCTCTTCCTCTTGCTAGATTTACTGAAACCAACAAAAGGAACAGATTCCAGAAATTGACTAGATGCACAAGCAATGTGTCTTTTCCGGTATAAAAAAGTTCACAATGCTTTTTCTCACACACACTGATTTTATCATTTCAGTGCCCATCACAGCAGCTTTGTTGTTTTAACCTTTTTCTGGACACTTCATACAAGAGCGTTTTTTAAAATGTCTCATACATCAGAAAGATTGACTTTCAAATTAAATTCCATGTGTAATGTTTATCCACTTGTACTTGTGGGTTGCAGAAGCAAACACAATTTCAAGTGAATGAAAAACAAAAAATTGAATTCCCTAATTTCACATTTACTGCTAACCCTTAAAGCGCTGAATATCTTTATATAAACCATGGAGACCAAAGAGTTTTATTCAATTTGAAATCATCATAAATGTCCTTGTTAGCTCTTTCCGATTCATTTGAATACCTATGTTAGGGGTTTACGAACATTAGAAATATTTTTTCTTTTTCAGTGCGGGGATCGACATTAGTCGTCAGAAACGTCAGCTACTGTCAACTAAAGTCGATCCCCGCGCTGTAAGGGTTAATATAACAAAATATGATTTAGGAGTGTGTTGTGCTGTTTTAACAGGCCACCTTCAATGTCTTATAGCCATCCAAGCCATAAGCAAAGGATTGCTGTTGACTATGAAGAGTTAGACATTGATGAAGGGCTACCAAAACAGCACACCGACTTAAATCATGTTAAATTACCCATACTATTATATTACATGAACTTGGTTTCAACTAATAGGCCTAATGCTTGGGGGATGACCCCCAGACCCCACCCCTTTTGGTTTTGGACCTCCCAACTCAAACCTGGCGGAAACCCTGAAGCTGTAGTGTTGTTTATGTGTAGGGACAATGAAAGTAAATTATAGTCTATAGAATCTAGACTACATTAATGGTGTTATTTTACTTTTATGACCATACACTAGATATATGTGGACATCAATTGGGCTCTTATTTATTGATTGCTGCCACCCCACGTACCTGTAGACCTAGCCCCTCCCCATAACCTACCTATTTGTAGTACACCTACTCCTATGCTAGTTGTATGCCCCATGTGGGGTATAAAATTGATAATGAGGTCCTGAAGCTCTATATGGCTACATGTATGACCCCTACCTAAAATGACATGCCTGTACAAATAAGAGGAGGGGCTGATGTGTTTACTAAAAATGAGCTGCCCCCTATGAACGGCCTCCTGTCTTAAAGGCCACTTTTATTCTGCAGTCTGGGTTGCCACTCAAAAGAGGCTCTACTGTAGATAAGAAAAACATGGGGATTTGTATACTAGTACAACCTAAGGCATACAATTTCATTCACTGCCACTAATCTATTAAATTGTTCAACAACACTATGCAAGAGAGAGTTGCAATAATCATGTATATTCCTAACAAGATCATTTGAAGCAACTTTTGCGGTTGATAGTGAAATATTGAGACATATTTGTTTTACATCTACATATTTGTCATAAGGCGAGAATTCGTTGATCAATTGGTTCTCAAGACTGCAGAGTCACGATAATGGAAAATCAATAGAAAAATAAAATTGTAATTTTGCCTTTTTTATTTTATTATATGGCCAACCCGCTATTTATTGATATAAATTGATACAAATTGAAATAATAATGTAAATTATGCACTTTTTTAGATAAAATAAGTTGACAAAAGTGTTTTTCTTGTGTAAGTTTACCGTTACAAAATAAAATCAAAAAAGTTTTATTTCTATTTTTTTCCGACTGTCAGCTCTGAATCTTGAATAAAAATTCTTGAGAATCAATTAATAAAAAAACTGGGGCCTGAATTAGGACTGTTATCAAAAACCACCATGATATTTCTAACCAAGGTAAATATATAACATAGATGTCACATGAACAAAATAACAACTAGAAGGAAGACAAATTTACTATTCTGCTATTATATGGTCAATTGTCGAATTGTGAAGTATAACTACAATTATAATTATATTTCATTCAAATAATCAACTAGGCCTACACATAGAACATAATTATGTTAACTACAAGCCATTTAGTAATTGTTGTTTTAGCTTGCGAAATGGGGAAACTAACATTTCAGAAATGTTAAAGATGGAAAATCAGGGGTTGCCTCAGAAAAAAATCTAGATCATCAAGAAGACATGTTTTTCGCAGAGACCTGTAGCCACAAAAACATCAATGTATCTGTTTTAATCCTTATAATGCTGGAATACTTTTGTACAAACTATGGAGACCAAAGGGTTTTTCTCAATTTGAAATCAGCATCGCTAGCTCTTTCGGCCTAATTTGAATGCATATGTTTCTATCGCCTATAGTCGTTCCTCATGCTGAAAGGGTAAAGATATTAACCCTTTCAGGCCTGAATTTACTATAGTCATCTTCATCAACTACAAGCCGCGAATTGCTGTCGCAATTCTTGATTTGTAGTGAATGAATATGATTTGATGTGGTTTAAAAAAGAAAGAAAATTACCACGTATTGGTAAACCAGTTTCATGGAAATTTTTGTTCTAAAACCCTTAGGAAAATTAAGTCTGTTTCAGGGAAGTAAAATGATGCTTTAATGCATCGTGAGGGCTTAGAGGGTTAACAAAGATTTTTGCACTCCAGATGCTGAGTCAACCAGCTACGTATTAACAACCATGACATGACACAGACAACAATCTACTCTGAAGTTACTCACCGAGTATTTGCAATAGTATCTGTTGTTTCACTAACACTAGCTGAAGACTCTGCTTCGGTAACAGTACTATGACTTTCTTCACTCTAAAACACACATTCAGATAGTTAACCCTTACCTTGCTAGGCATGTATATTATGTTTTCAAACAGGATTCAAACGAAATAGTTATACAACATGTATAAAGCTACTAAAATTGCTGTTGTGTCAGATGATCAGATAATCAAATAATTAAATGAAAAAGATGGTGATCACTTGGAAGTTGGAAATTGCATTTAGCAATTCCAAGTGTAAATGAATGAAAAATACTAACAAACAATTCCACAGCGCCATATGGGTTAAAAAACAGTAAAAAATGTTAAATATATATATTTATTATTGTACAAATATACATGTATGTACATTTGTATTTTCAACCTTGCCATCAACATATATTTCCCTTAATTTCATGTAGGTAATTAATGTAGTTTCTTATAATGCTTCTTGTTTTATGAGTAAGAATAAAGGTTGATTTCACTGATCAGGCTGCTGAGCTTATCTTCACCATGAACTCTGTCATAATCACTTAACTCTGTGCTTGGTTACGACATTGCTTCACAATATTTAAAATTAATTCGCAGCTGGCACTACCAACACAAATGTCAGCTCTAAATGAATAAAGCGAGCAGAAATAATTTTAAAAAACCCCTACCTGTTTTATTTAAAAATAAGTATTGGTGCCTTACATGTATTTCAGATTTGCATCTACAAATTTACATGATCTCAAGCAACAGAACTTATTATAATAAATATAGAATTCACAAAATAATACTGTATCCCCGCGCATAAACGTGCATAGGTATACAAATAGTTTGTTTGGGTTACTTCTGGTTTCATAGAAATGTTGATTAAAAATATTTGTAAAAATATGAAAATTCTGAAAAAAATAAAAACATGACCCGTGGGATACACTACTACAGTGCGGAACTAAAAACGAAAATTGATGTCATCCCAAGAGGCTGCGTTAAGTGATGGATAATGTTATATCATTTTAATTCACTAAGCCATAATATAATTGTTGCAAAAAAAATACAAGTTTGTATTTTCTATGCTCACATAGAATACTCGATGTTTGAAATATAATTCAAACACTAAGGGCATCTTCATTATGCGCAGGGATACAGTACCGGTGCTTTGATAATTCCTAAAAAAAAAAATTTGTCCCAGTTATTATGAATAACTCTGGGTTGTCCTAGTTACATCAGTGTGCATGACTGGCACTCGACCGCTTGCCAATGCGAGTTGGAAAAAGAAAGGGCGAGTCCATATATATGTCCACATATTCTGTTTTTAGCATATTAGTCATTACTTTTTGTTGAATGGGCGAGTAATATAATCAGCTAGTTATTCACACTGTTACATATTGATTTAAACAAAATTGAACGAACCAGTGAGGATACCCTGTCATCAACTGAGGTATTCTCTGCAAGCTCTGAGTAATCCATGTTATCCTCTTCATGATCAGTTGAAGTATTATTAAGTGGGCTGACTATGCTGTCACTGTTCTCACCATCAGAAGCATCTTTTGGGCATAGTTCTTCCTTTACATCTGTCAAGTCTATATCTACAACTGCTACTGTATCACTCTTCTGCCTTTTGGATCGTTTTCTGGGGGAATATTTACTTGCGTGAAATGCTTGATCCTCATTAAGAAAACTGAGACTTTCCAGCATACTATGTTCATCCATTATGAGGCTGGCTACATCTGAGGAAAACACGGGTGATTTTGTTGGAGATTCTTCTGGTTTAATTATTTGCATGACAGGTGCAGATTGACTTTGGAGGGGCAACTGATTCTGTAGTTGGTCTGACACAAAATGTTCTGGAATAAATGGAAACTTTCTGAACATGTTCAAGCAAAAACAAATTATCAGAGGAAAAACGATGTGGCAAAAGACCTAAAAAAAGCAATGAAATATCCCATTATTTTACATCAGTCTTTCCCGATAAGCTCAAAATTTCACTGGACAGTAGGTCCTGAAAACTTGACATTTTTACCAGATCAAAAAAAATTCATCAGACAAACTTAGGTGGTCAATGGTCGATTCTTACCTTGTGATCACAAAAAAACGACCAAAAAACTAAACTGACCAAAGAAAATTACCCGATTGTAGGTCTGACGTGGTTGAGTATTTTGGCGGACCTACCTGTGTTTTACAGGACATGTCCAGTTGGTCCGACGTTATTGGGAAAGCCTGTTACATGTACATGTCTATTTCAACTTGAGCTTAAATTGTTTGATTTATTAAAAGTGAATTTACGCATTTGAATTAGTGGGTCGAGACACAATATTAAGGCACATATAAGTAGGCCTGTGTGTATTTCAATGGAAATTGTGATACATTTCCTAAATCTTAACCTTTGTCCACCTAAATTATTTGATTTGATTTTTCATTCATTTGAAGCAATTGCTATATTTACAAATAATTGTAGAAAATATTATATATCAGTTATCTAGATACATGATACAGTATATTACCCAGGAAAATAGATCTTTCTGATGTTACCTGTTAGATCAGTTGAGCAACTGACTGGAGTATGTTGCTTGTGGACATTTTGACTTCTAACAGGACTGGCAGAGATCTGTTGGCATGATCTTTCACTTTGTCTTTGGTTAGTATCTTCTGCCACAACAGATTGGTTGATATTAATCAGCAGTACCTCATGCTTGTCCAGTGTTATTCCCAGCAGACCCTCTATGTTTAATTCTGAATCATACGTCAGTGTAGTTTTACACATCAGACTAATGGATTCTTTCAACATCCTCACCAGTCTATCATGATTTTCGGTTACTTTCATACTTCACAAAATTCCTGAAAAAAATTATAATTTGTTCATTGACTGTACATAAAATTTTTTTTTTTTCATTCATTTTCCTGTGAAAATAATTTTCCCAACACAATTTCATCAACATAAGTGTGTCACTACTAAGTGGTAGGCCTACAGTTAACTATCTAGTCTTACTACTGTATCCCCGCCCATAAACATGCAAATTTGAGGATTCTCTTAGTTTTGAAAACAGGTGCATGTACCGGTACTTATATTCGAATAAAAAATGTGAATTTGTTTTGTAACGACAATTATAGTATGTATAACCTTATTAATACACTATCTTACCATCGAGATTTGCATTATATCTTATTTCAAGAAAACAACTTTCGAAAATAACTGCATTTATTATATAAATTATATAAACTTGTGAAATTGCCAGGCAAAACAATCTTCATTGTTTCAACAGCCAGCCGTCATTCCACATACTGCAGGTTTGCATCATCACAATCGCGTCCACACCTCTGTCCACATGGTCCAGGGGGGCTTAAGACGTGATCATTGTTATAAAAACATTCATTCAATGAGATTAAAGACTTGTTCAGCCACGGAGTCACTCCCCAAGTGCTGACATGACGCCTCCCCACTCTCCGATCCTTTGTGAACTGCTGTCGCCCATTTTTCTTCGCGGATTAATAATCCACAAATAATCTGTTCACATGAGTGCAAAGTTTATTTCAATAATTCACGCCTCGTGAAAATAATTGATTAAATGGGGGCGGGTGTTAAGGGGGTGATAATGAGATTTAACAGACTAATTTTTTGTTGTGTTCAGGTGTCAAATTTAGCAATCCAATTTTGTGTCGGGGTTTTGCTGCTCATTTGCATTTATGATCTATGTGATACTCATAATTTGACTGTACACATTAGTCATTTATACTTGGGGCTTGTGCCTATACATATATATACCGGGTATATATATATAAATATATTATATAACTATACATGTTGCTTTTAATATCTACCAGATTCCTTTACCCAACCCCCCAGAAAAATCTACTTATATTCAAATCTCTGCGATACTATCATTGTACTATGCGACTCATTGGCACAATTTATGCAAATTATATAATTAATTCGTTATTTATTTAGTCCTATTGAGTAGCCTACCTGAGAGAAGCTATATGTCAATATCTCGATACAAACCTACAGAAAGTCCCATAATGTCATTGTGCAACTATCCATGCATTTAAATTACATGTGATATTGTGTTGCTGTATTACTGCTGTCTCACTGCTCATTTGCATAATTTATGTGACATGCATAATTAAAATGCTAACTTTTTTGTCTATCCGTGATACTCAATATCTACAAGAAATGTGATATCTGTATAAGATATACCTCTCCATACCTTCAGAAATGTTCATACACAGCAAAATTTGCGCATTTTAATGATTACACAATGTGCCACATTTCCATAATTTATGCAAATTACATAATTTATTCATTTTTAGTTTTGAATGTTACCTGTGAGTCTCTTGGAGAAATTTCATGTCAATATCTTTATCCAAACCCTCAAAATTAGCACATTTTCCTGATTATTAGGACCTGGGCAGTCAACTCATTACAATTACTAATGACCTGAGGAATCAGACTGTACTCTGCATTCTGACCATGAAAGGGTTAAGGCCAAAAAAAAAGATATGTTTGTTTCCAATCTGTTGTCATTTTAACCAGCGGGTAGGTAGGAAATGTATTTTATTTTATTTTTTGTCACTTCAACAAATCTGTAGGCAAGATTTTTAAAATACTTTATTTGACGCAAATTCACTTCCATGCATGTCTTATCTCTACATTACGTAACGATTTTTGTTTTTTTGACACTTTATGACCCCCCTCTCCTTTTCTTAACGTTTTTCAGAGTAACTTTGACTACAGTCGGTAACTCGTCCCTTAAAGCTGCATAACTGTTTTGTTTATTTTGTTCAAAAGATTAATCCATGGAGAATGGTGTTTTATTTTTTTATTTTACTGCTCCTGTTACCATGGTTACTGAGTTATTAAGGATTTAAGTTTGTTGTTTTTTTAATATTGTTGGCCCACCAAAACAAACCAAATCACAGCGGAGTAATCCACATTGTCTGTATAAACAGGACATTGAAAGTACCAAGTGGGAGATAACAAGCATCATTAAAGAGAATGGAACAGATTCAAAATTATTTTTCTTTTTGAAGTGATGATAGATGCATTTCACAATGCACTGTTTATTAGATGCATTTCACAATGCACTGTTTATTTTGTCATGTCATTTTAATAGGCATATCTGTTCTTACTTGAAATATGCATATATTGTCATGTTTAATTTACGGACCCTGGGTGAAGAATGTCACTGACTTGAAAATATAACTTTCCTCTTTGGTGCTTTTAACATGTTCAAGTGTGAGCCAGCATCTGAGCCTTTGGCCCACCACTTAGACGGTCTATTCCGACCGTGCGAAAATTACCCCCAAAACAGTCAACGTAAACCGTATTTTTCACTCTTCTGACTTTCGTGATTTTCTTGAAAAACATTTGCAGGTTTTTACTCGATAACTCATGGGCATTTCAAAATATATTCGAAATGCTATTAAACATTATCAGACTCTATTTTATTTTATCTTAAGTCGTCGCACGCAGTCATGTAAATCGCGAAATGCGGTAGAATGAAATAATTTTAAAAAGATTGGCCTTTACTGTAACCGAGGCTGACTGTCCTAGTCTCAAGTCACCAACGGGCAGTTTGTGTCATTTGGAAATATATAAAATAAATTTGGGTCAGAAATCGTAAACAATATTTTTTTAGGCCTAGCGGTGGCGGCTATACACTTTTCAGAATCGTACGTGATTCTTTATAATGTAGCTCTATGGGCAGCCTCGTTTACGAAATGACGGGCTCCCATTGACCACATTATAACTTTGCAGTATAAATAGCCACTCCGTTATTTCAATCATATAATTAATATTTGTCAGATTATCATGATTATGTCCCTGTCAAGTTGGTGGATTTAGCCAAAAATCACCCAGACGTGTCCAAAATAAACCTTTAAAACATGCAATCTCAGGATTTTGAAGGGCTATAACGTTTTTTATTGATTATTTTTATCATATTGTTTTTATTTTTTGATAAATATGGTGTACTTTAGCTTAAATGCTACTTGAATCAAAGACTCCATCAATTTTTTTATATCGATTTTGTGACAAGAAAGGCTAAGAAAGCGTGTTTTGTCAAAACCTGTGATTGGCCGTCAGAAAGGGGGTGCCTTTTTCGGTTATAAAAGTAGACTTCTAGTCTTCCAATATCTCGAAAACTTAATTTAAAAAGTTTTGTTATAAGCTCATTCAGTTCTATACACTGAATGTGTTTGTATATGAATGTTTTTGTATAGTCTAGACTATGGTTGAATTTCTAATTTTACTTTGACCACCCTAATTATTATATTATCGCCCACTCCGGCGAGCTGCGTTTTCCTTTTTTTATTTTCGTCATTTTCAATGCCAATTTTGTCCAAACAAACCAGTAATGTAGACAACAAGGTAAAGATTAGTCTATTAAACAATGACACAGAAACAAAAAAGTCTATCCCCACACTTTTTAGCTAGTCTATGTTTCGGGCGAATATTCTTTAACGTTAGTCCGTATTCTACTTGTTTCAGTTACTTCTATTATCGCCCACAACTCTGTTTATCAATTATTCAATCAAGCAATCCATCAGCTATAACCAGTAACTTCCTTTGGCATGTAGAGCAGTGCATCGTACTTGATGATTTAGGAAAACTAGGCCCTATGAAGTTTTACATTACATATTTGACATCAAACACGATAAAGTGCCAAGGTAGCGTTAGCAATGTTCTTCTTCTTCGAATACCGGTCAAACAGTTAAATCTGTTGTAGAATGTTATTATAAAACTGTTAAATATGTTGTAGAAGGTTATTATTCTATTAAAGGTCCATTCACAAGTGCCCTAATTTAAACTTAATGCCCGTACCCAGGCAAATGTCATGTTTTCGTTTTAGCTTTGTTAATATATTTTTGAATATTTGAATGAGAGAAGGCAACATTCCGATAGATCACAACTTTTAGAAACATCCGTTGGCAACGTAATCCGGTCTACTTTTTGGGGACCACTATGGAAATAGGAGTCACCAGACCCTTTATAGTGTCTTTTATCTTCGGTGACCAGTATGGTGGCCTTGATTGTTTTATAATCATGCTTACACGTACTGTTTCACTGAAATAAATCAAATCCAATCAAAAAAGACGAATCATGCTAAAATGTCGGCCATTACATTTTTGTCTTTTAGATCCACCCATTTTTAATGCTGTCGCCATGTTTCGATTGTTTGACAGGAAAGTATTATTGAGTCAACGATTTGATTATTTCCTTGTAAAGATATTTTTTTAATAATTTACCAGCCGTAATCTATGAAAAAAAGTTTTTAACTCTTATTAAGATAAGTGTGTAAGATCACAGATGTATCACATCGTCAAAGACGTTGCTAGTTTAATTACAATGTCATCGGAAAACCAAAGCTTAACGGCGCTTTCCCTACGGGTCTCACATTTACAAACAGGAAGGCTCAACACTTCTAAACTCGGCCAATTGACAACAAAAAACCCAGATCAACATCAGACCCTTAATCTAGACCCTCAGCGGTCAAAGCCATTATAATAAAGAGATGGTTGTTATTAATTGTATGAACATTCTGAAATACACACTTATCGGGTACATATATCTTTCAAATGGAGGGTGGAGAAAAATAATATAGATTTACGATGATATAAGCCTATATAGCACAATTTTACACTTTAAAACTTATGGGCCTTTAAAAAGTTTAAGTTTAAAATTGTGTTATATTGGCTTATATCATCGTTAATCTATATTATCTTTCACCACCCTCAATTTGAAAGAGATATGTACCAGGTAAATGTGTATTTCGGAATGTTCATACAATTTCGGACAACCATGATATTAATTTAGTTGGGATTGACCATAGAACCCACCCGCTGAAGGTCTAGATGAAGGGTCCAATGTTGATTTTTTTTTTCAAAGGGTCAACACTGGGGAAGATTCCTTCTTTTTTTTCACTACACTAGCCACAAACATCCCATTAATATCGCCTGTGTATTTTGGCGATGTTAATGATGTCCCGCAAAGATTTAAAACATGTCAATTGGCCGAATTTAGATGTGTTGATTATTCCTGTCTGGACATGTGAGGCCCGTCCGGAAAGCACCATTAAGCAATGATTTTCTGATGATGTAATTAAATTTGCAACGTCTTTGACGATTTGATATACTGAGACCTTGTATACTTGTCCTAATACGAGTTTAGAACTTTTTGTCAAAGATTAGGACTAGTAAATTTGAAAAACCCCTATATTTTGAAGGAAATAATCAAATTGGTGACTCGATGTCATTTTCCTGTCAAATGTGACCAGTGTATTATAATACGGGTGGATCTAAAAGACAAAAATGTAATGCTCGACATTTTGTTATAATAAAAGATATAACAGAGCTAAAACAAAAACATGCAATTTGACTGGGGATGGCCCTTAAACTCTTGGCATATTATGTGTTACGTTATATTCATTCAGTAATTGTGACTGTAAACACATTCTTAGGTGTTCAATTAAATATAAAAGCTAGCCTATAAGCAAAGGCCTATTATATTCATGTAGATGTTTAGATTTAATATTGCACCTGAAGCTATAGTGGGGCCTATTATAATGTCGGGACCTAGAAGGGTTGTGAAGAGCATTAAATTTACAAAGTTTTAGGCATACACCTTGAAAATAGTAAAATTGAATTTTGGCGATGTTAATGATGTCCCGCAAAGATTTAAAACATGTCAATTGGCCGAATTTAGATGTGTTGATCATTCCTGTCTGGACATGTGAGGCCCGTCCGGAAAGCACCATTAAGCAATGATTTTCTGATGATGTAATTAAATTTGCAACGTCTTTGACGATTTGATATACTGAGACCTTGTATACTTGTCCTAATACGAGTTTAGAACTTTTTGTCATACATTAGGACTAGTAAATTTAAAAAAAACCTATATTTTGAAGGAAATAATCAAATTGGTGACTCGATGTCACATTCTGACCTCAGAGATTATATCTCTGATACCACACGCTCATTTCGCCGTATGCACGCATGGCGATTGACCAGATTTATCAGCCGTTAGTGAGCGTTACCACGTGATTTTATAACCATTCCTATAACCACGGAACTATTTTGGTGTTCACTTCAACTCATTACTTATCCTTTTTTCAATATTTAATTTGATTTTAGAGTTTGTTACAGGTAAGGGCTATTTATTCTGTTTAGTAGTGGATAAATTGAACCAGCACAATTCGCATGTCATTCAGTGATTTATATTTGCCAGTGTTTTGAAGCCGATTGTAAATTCTGTCAGAAAAACGTAAACATGGACCTTCTCACAGCAGCGCGTAGGCAGAAAAAGTAATCCATTGAATGTTTTCTATTTCTATGTGAATATAAACTCATATGTGGCGGAGTAGTGGTGTTTTATATTTGCCATATATATTCAGGACACTCAAGCGTGTTTATAAGCCTACAGTTGTTATATCAACAAACCTTCTAATTTTGAGCAGTTTTTGTCGAAACATGGCGTGTGGTTACAGAGAGAGAGCGGGGTTGACCTGAGCGACATCTATGTGTGGAGAATGTCGATGTCATTTTCCTGTCAAATGTGACCAGTGTATTATAATACGGGTGGATCTAAAAGACAAAAATGTAATGCTCGACATTTTGTTATAATAAAAGATATAACAGAGCTAAAACAAAAACATGCAATTTGTCTGGGGATGGCCCTTAAACTCTTGGCATATTATGTGTTACGTTATATTCATTCACTAATTGTGACTGTAAACACATTCTTATGTGTGCAATTAAATATTAAAGCTAGCCTATAAGCAAAGGCCTATTATATTCATGTAGATGTTTAGATTTAATATTGCACCTGAAGCTAAAGTGGGGCCTATCATAATGTCGGGACCTAGATGGGTTGTAAAGAGCATTAAATTTACAAAGTTTTAGGCATACACCTTGAAAATAGTAAAATTGAATAATAATTTGAATCCATTCTTTTCACGAATTAGCTTTATCTGCTACTCTAGCTGACTTTTTCATTCCCATTATTGATTATAATTCTGACTTGAATTTTTGTTCTTTTTAATATTTATAGACTACTGCAATAATCCCACCATGATTTTTTGAAAGTTTTTTTTGTATATTCTAGAAAAGCACCATTTACAATAAACAAATCTGACCTGTGCATAATATGCCTGTAAATCCATATAAAACATCACTCGCTGATAGACGTTAAACTGAAAGTCAACTTCAAATTAGGCATGCGCAGGTTACGTGTATAGGCCTTCGGCTTATGCAGTATAGCTAAGAATTCACCCCTCGCTACCGCGAGGTCTGTACAGTCACTGCGGGGGCTATATTCAGTAGGCCTACATGTTAATTGCATTCAGCTGCGTAGCTATAACCTGATTATAAGACTATGGATACTACTCCAACGAGACACTCATAATGTTAGTCCAACGTCTGCGACGCTGGCCCGACATTGAACCAACATTAAAGATGTAAATGTTTGAGAGAAAGTCCTCCTGCCCAGCAAACACAACACATTTGTATAACATTTATACAACGTCGGCCGAAAGTCTTCGGCGTTTGTCCAACATTGTATAAAGTCATACAAATGTTTTGTGTTCAATGGGTCTCAATACAATCTTGGGGTCAGCCAGTTTCGACATCCCCGCAGTGATACAGGTCAACGACCAAGTAGGGGCCAAGGCTAAGGGCTTTGAATTATTAACTCATAGATGTTGCTCAAGTATATGTGAACTTGCTGTGATTTGAGAACTCATAGATGTTGCTCAAGTATATGTGAACTTGCTGTGATTTGAGAACTTGTTCTTAATGAGGCTTTGAATATGAAACGCATATTTAGTATTATTATGGAATAGGGCCTTGGCCCACCCACGGGCGCTATTGCATTCAGGGGGACCCTTGTCCTGCGAATTTTGACAGATGACGATACCTTTAATAGGTGAATAAAGTCAAATAAGTCAGCTAGAAATATCGCCATCTTTAAATGGGACACGTCAACAAATGTGGAGGATGTTTAACCCACCTTTTTTGTTCATATTGTGTAAATTACAGGTGATGAATTTTTTTCTAAAAATCTGTGAAATCGCATCTAAAAACCATTTACAACATGGTCAATAACAGGGGGTTATATAATTTTATGGAAATATATATCTTTGAAACGTTGTGATACTGTACATATTGATATGCATAGTCCATTCACACAATCCACGGAACATTGCAATTTTATATGAGCCACAAGTCATACCAAAGTGCTAACGTGAGATAAATTTGGACACCTTTGTTGTTAATGTGACCATTTACATGATATACTTGACACATATCTGTGTATCGTGACATGTCCATTGATCCCTCACATATCATAGTGAGAGTTTGTATGACACTGGGTCTGTTAACGTGACAGTGTCATTTATAGGATTAGTGAGATTTTTCTTCTCATCCTTCAATAATAGGGTGCCCAAATATCAAACCCAAAGATTTGTATCTAGTCCAATTGTGTTTACATATCCAGTATTATATCAGTGGTTTGAAAATGGTATTTAATAACAGAATACTTTGGGAAGTGTCATTGGCATCTGTCACGTTAGCACTTGATGTTTACTCCAAACAGCAAAAAAGATATCGTACCTATAATGAAATAATCTGAAACCAGCCATTCAAGTAATTTCAACCATGCTGGACCATCAATTTCGATTCTGATGCTCCGATTTCGAATCTCAAGTCCATGAGCCCTCACTATACTCTCATAAATTGAATTTGTTTGCACATGTATAAAAAGTATGCACATATATCAAAGTTGATAAATCTAAGCTTGTTTCATCATTTTTTGTGCTCAATTGTTCTAAATCGTGGTCATCTGAAAATTAACTGGCAAAATACATGGACTGCATACGTGGGTATTCTCTTTTCTAATGGCAATTAGCGATACAGCCGCTTTAAAAAATAGTTGACCCACCATATGGACTTCCACCCATCTAGACCCCTGGCCCTACTTTTAACCTGTATTTCCTTGTTGTGGCCTGTAATTCTAAAAATAATTCAAAACAATCAACAAATATCCTCAGACAGCTGCAAAAGGATTCGCTCCGTTACAAATACGCATGACGTTGTGTATCACACTACACTGGAATTTGTATTTGTTTTGTAATTTCAAGGATGTAGTGTCTGCCACATTAAATTGAGTAGCGGTAACAGCTCTCTGTATAGTTGGGAATCATCACAGTCATTTCGATGTCTGCCACGTCTGTCAGACCAGCGCGGTCATGGATGCACCTCATAGTAGACTGCGAGCATATCACTCATATGAAAATTTAAACTGGTCCCCAGACATGCCACATGACGTTTTGTTTGGTTTTGTGCTGCTTGTGTTGTGTGTAAGTGACATTGTTTGGCTGAGGGCCCTGATATTCTGGGTTATGATATTCTGCGTCAGCACACCAGCAAATGCATGAGGGCTAGATTGGTTGTCGAAAAAATAATATTAAAACTTTTATACACCTATATTTTATGCAACATGTGTAGTAATCTAAATACATTTGTCTCGTGAACTTGTATGACATGCTATTCCAGCTTAATTACATTGCTTCTAGAGAGGGACGTGGCACATGGTTAGAGCGTAGCGCTTTGCAATTAGCTGCTGCTTGCTGCACGAGTTCGAGGCTCATTGGGTGCAGGATGTTCAGAGAAATATTATGTTTCTCCCCTATCATTGCTAGGACATTGTGGTATCAATTTTGTGTCCCTGGGCAAGACACGCTAACATCAGGTGTTTCACTTTACTCGAGTGTAAATGAGTACCTGATGGGACAGAGATGGCAATTGTTCTACGACAAGTTATTAGCGCTACATGGCTGCAGTGTCGTATGCTCTCAGGAGAGTTGAAATGGTACATGAACGAATAGGTCTAATGAGCCCTAGACTGGATATGTGCGCCATATAAATACTCTCACATATCATTGATATTTAGTCTCTTATAATTTGTGTTGTTTTTCTGGTCACACCAATGTCCGTCAAGCGTCACATTTTTGTGGACGCAAAACTAGTAGTCAGATATTATTAAATACTAAAATTTTAGACTCACCTTCTCGACAACATGGACAAGCGAGTATTTTTTTTTAAATGCTAGCAAAATTAAAAATGGCCACCACGGTCAATTTCTTGTGGGCAAAAATCAAATATTAAAAAATCAAAATTGCTGCCACGGATCAACTTCATATTTTTTTGTCTGCGCAGAAACACAAATTTATTGCGAGGATATCATAGGCCTTCAGGCGGAATCTTTTACAATTGTAGATGAATCTGTCCTGTGAGTAGCTAGCCCTGTGAATCCATGAAATTAAGCTTCAAAAAATCATTCAATCACCTGATTGTATTCAGTCAGCTAGAAAAATTGCCCATCTTTTATTTATTAATCATCTTTCATGTATAGAAACAATTTTTTCAACCTATGTTTTCCATAACATTTTCTTCGATATAGTAATATAAAATTACGAATAGATGTAGGTCTATTGCGTTACCACAATTGTGTCAACACGTGCAATAATTTTTTTTTTGTCCAACAACTTTGTCAACAATCATCATAATTTTTTGTACTGGAACGTTAATCTTCAAATAAAAAAGTCGCAGAGTGAAACCAATTGTTAACAGATAGCTAGTAGCCTAATTTTATTTACTAAGTTATGTTTACCTAAAATACGCTAAAATCATTTGGAAAAAATAATATTTTGTATGCTTATAATATAAATATTATTATTATTATTAAATATTATTATAGATAAACCTACACATACCATAATTTATATAATTATGTGCACTTTGTATGCCTATCTATAATCCATGTCTACTTTTAAATTACCAAGGGTGAAAAAATGGACATGTTAACACAGTAACAATATTGCGCGTTGAAAATAGTGTAGTTTAGATTTAATTATTTTAAAACTGCTGAAAAAATCAATTCCCCTCCAATTGTATGATTTCACCACATGTATGAATATACTATTGGCGTACAACGAAACACAATTTAAAATTGTTGTGATATTAATCTACCCTTTGGTATAATAATTATGTATAAGGCCGTAATTTTAATATACATTAGAACCTCGCTAAACAGACTGCCTAAGGGACTTAGTAAAAATGGTCCCATTAGCGAGGTATGGTATGGTATTGTTTATTCTGAGTGACTTGGGTACATGATGTGTACATATTTCAAATTCAAATAGTAATATATAAATGTTTAGCATCTTATCCCCAGCCCCTTGGGCTTATATGTCACTATACAACTGAAATAAAAATAATGTATGTAACATATGTGGCATGTGATGTGTTCAAACACACATCGCATTCACCAAATTGAGAAAGTATATGACGGTATATATCGTCCCTCGGAGCCAGCGGGTGCCAAACTGCCACTTTACAAAGCTCGATCAGCACCCGCCAACCCCAAGAGGACGATACATACCTACATAATTATACTACGTTGTTATATTTGACAGGTAACATATGTCGTGCCTCTTTTTGAAAATATCATAAATAAATTTGGAAGTTAAATAAATGTTCTCCTCTGTCATCAACACCTTTAGTTTTGAGTAATCATCCATATATAAAAAATGTCATTTTTCTCGTATTATGTACAATGAGCACAAAATATATTTCATTCTCCATTAAATCACTGGTACATAATTTACGTATCCGTTCTTCCTCTGCGCCATCTACCGGATTCAATCTCTAGTGGCAAAACACCACATCTTAATCGAGCAATTATAGAGCGAAGTTTTCTATTTGCTAATACATGTGTGTACGGTTCAATACATGGCACCTTTTTATAACATCTATACGTCCGAAGCTTCGGGCTATTCATTACAATATTTTTCCAGTTTCATACAGTAAAAGTCATATATTGTAGTCCATGCTCTTATAGAACTGTAAGGCAAACGATTTTCAAAATTATCTACCAAAAAATATTTTCTTTATATCCGCTGACCAACTGTTTCTTCTGAAGCTATTGTCCTATTAGGTAATATTAATAGTTCATTTCAAAATCTAATCATAGCAACCTTTCTACGTACACGAATGGTAGTCAGGCCTGTATCTCCAGACACTGCAGCATTTGGGGAAAAATTATGTTCTATAAGAGCATGGACTTTTTACTGTATGAAACGGTGTGCTCTTTTTTGTATACTGTCAATTTTAGAGAAGTCTATTGGCACACACATTGAAAACAGTTCGAAATAAGTAATGTTACCTAGGCCATTTAGCTTAAAGTGCTTACTAATAACTGATGTTCAACAGTATGAATATGACTTCCATTGTACTTGAAATTAACCAATGTTCTAGTTTGTGATTGTGGTCTATAGTGGACGACCTTAGATTTGCTTGTAATAATTTTTATACGCCGCTGTCTACACCATTTATGGAGAGTGTCTAAGAGATGTTGCAACTCGGCTTCTCAGCTACCTAATAAAACCAAATCGTCTGCATATAATAAACAACTTAGTTTTAAATCGCCGATAGATATACCACTATTTGTTTTATTAAGTGCTTCCACTACATCGTTAACATATGGTCGATTCCCACGAAAGTGATGCATATCGGCAAAAAACGACTTTGTTGCACAGTCCTGAATTCTTCAGTTTATATCGCAGACATATGGAACTTTCACAAAAAAGATATGCGAGCTCTTAATATATGATAGTTGCAACAGGAATGGAGTTCATGCTCATTATTGAACACCAGAGTAACCCTACGAATGCATATTATGTAATATGTAAATGCCATAATGTAACTAAAACTTTGGTGGCAAAAAGTACAGCAGTTCAGGTGGTAACAATTAGGTGGTAATGTTTAGAACAGTTTATTAACAATTACAAAAATTTGATACTGCACATAATGATTTGTAGTCAACTTCTACCCTGCTGTAAATACTCAATATTCAGAAAATATACAAAAAAAGACATGTCAAACATAACATTACTTTCAATTCAAGGCTTAGAGTGGAAATAGCAGTTGAATATTAAAACGTAAATGGGGCATCTTGTTTAAAATCATGATTTCATATCATTTGCTCACCTAAACGTTTTTCTTACAGGTGTTAAAAGTGTATTCGTAGGGTTACAAATTTATATTTTATTGAAAAATAAGGCTATTAATTAACATAAGTGTTGTGTTATGAAACATTTGTATCGATAACTAACATTACTTTGACAGCCACATTAATAAACAATCAGAGAAGGATCGAATAAAGAGTTTTTAGCAACAAGGAGCACGAGGATCACGAGAATAATTTATTTATTGTTTGTCACTGAATTAATAGTCAACCTAAAAAATATACATACATATACACGTATCATTCACTTGTGAAAGGTATTTGACAGATAGAGCTACAATGAACAAAAAAGGGTAAAACTGGTTGCTCTATGTCGATTCAAAATGCTTATAACAGCTTCGTTTGTAGGGTTACGCTGTCATTTGTAGGGTTACTCTATCTAGGTGGCCTATGAAAAATCATCACAATACTGCAATATTGACGGCTCATTATATTATTTAAGCAAATGTGTGTTCTCCCGTATGATACTTCTCAATATCCAATAGATTTACCGCGCTATAATTAGCTTCACATGGATGATTGAACAAAATATCTAATCTGTCAAATAATTGTATGTATTTCCAACTGGTGAAGTCAGACAGTGATTATGACGCTATTGCATCACACACGTTTTAAATACCACTAGTTTTTGCTTGCTTGTATATATTGTTTTTGAAAATTATTGTGTTTTTAGAGAAAGGTCTCGCAATGCCAATTAAACTCGTATTGTGTTATACAACATAGAAGCTATTTGTGAAATTGGTAACCCTACGAATACACACAGTGGTGAACTCTTTTAGATGCTAGATATGCTTAAATTAATATTTCCAATATTTGTAATACACAAAAGAATACACGTTAGATATATTTTTAATATAATGTATAACAAAGTATATTAACAGTAAATTTGCCTTTGCATTGGTGAGTTAAACTAATTTTCAAACGTTTTAAAAACATGTATTTTATTTTTTGGATAGCAATATTTATTAGATTGTTGAGTTTTACACCTTATAAGTGCTCGCTATGATGTTAGCTTTATTCTTGGCCTGTTTTGCAATGAGAACAACATCTATTTTTCAAAAATTTAACGTTTTTCTCTTGTAGATAGTAACCCTACGAATACCTAGCATTTGTGTAACCCTACGAATGACAATATCTTCCGTCTCTGGTGGCTCTTCTATTACATAAGAATATTTTAAATGATATCGTCCACATATTGCCATGTCATGACATGATAATGCATCATAGATATTCAATTAACTCCTGTATTCTCCACACCTACATAGTGAAATATAGCACTGTGATAATTTGTAGGATATCTTAAAAATTCAAACATTGCTAACGTTTCAAGATATCTATGTTAACCACTAAAATCTGACTGTCACGTACACTGTACCTTGGTTATTCTGTTAGACAAGGTTGTAAACCCCATGTGTCTCATGGAATTCCACAGCTGCCATTTCTTTATTGAAAATTCGTAGGGTTACACAAATTAAAAAAAACCGTAGTGTTCAATGGTTACAAAAACGCACTTTAAATTATTGCACCTATTTTGCTATTAGCAACATTATTTTGTGGACATGCTCCACAATGAATTCGGTTCAGCAAATAAATAGCAAGCACAACTTATGTAATAGATATAATGTGTAAAATATTTATATTGTGCAATATTGATTTACTCAGATATCATAACACAAGCTGTATTCGTAGGGTTACACGAGTTTTAAATTTTCAAAAAAGATGAATTAAAAAAATTAAAACGTACAAAAGAAAAAAAGTGATGGCTATTGATTAGGTGCAGGTGCGGCGCTTCAGAATGCGTAATATAAAGGCGCTGTTCATTTTGAATATTGAAAAAATGAACTTTTTCAAAATAAGGTCCAAATGCATTACTTTCGTGGGAATCGACCATATAATCTGAATAATGTTGGCGAAAGGGTATCACCTTACATTCAAACCAATCTGTTACATGAGAGTTTAGATTTACAGCACTATACGAACCGGTATAAATATTTTTCAAAGCATTGTACATTTTCTCGCCTAAACCGTCAATCATAGCTTTATACAATAATAGTTCTCGGTGTATTTTATCAAAGGCTTTCTCTGCGTCAATGTAAGCCACGTATGTAGCCTGACCAGAACTCTTTCTGTTATGTATAATAGATGTCAGTGTGAAAAGATGATCACTACAGGAACGTTTAGCTCGAAAACCATTCTGCTCATCAGCATAAATACCTTCATTTTCCATATACGACACAATACGACTGTTTAAAATACCAGTATATAGTTTATACACAGTTGACAAGAGCCGAATTGCTCTTTATTGCATACGGACCCTTGGATCAGTTAAAGATGACTTAGTAATTGGTTTAGGTGCTGCATATTTCAAAGTCGACGGTACAGTGGAATAAAAATTTCATTTGGTAGATTATCAATATCCACAGCTTTATTACATTTAGCTTTACTGATTACCTTTCTGACTTCATCTGTACTAATGATGCAACTTAGTGTAGCATTGCCATCTTCTGGACTGGTAGTATATTCTAGTTTTTGGTAATCGTTTAAAATAGACATCGAAATCATCTATACCAGGTACACTGGTAAACAAATCTTCATATTCATGTTTCCAACACCCGAGTACACCATTAAATCTGTTGAAATGTTACCATCTTTCTCATAAACTTCTATTGATATTCCATTACATTTATTTGGTCCTAGCTTAGTGATGAATTTCCAAAACTCTCTAGGATTATTAGCATTACATTAATCAATAGCATCTCTAGTATTTATATCATATTTACGTTTTGCTTTTCTGAATGCACCGTCGAAGCTCTTTTGAGCTACACGAAATGAAACAAGCTTCGTCCTCGTTATATAAGTACCTTGTGGGGATGACATAATTTTTTTTTCTATTTTACACAAATTAACCCATAAACTTTGTGAATTATCGTGCCAGAATAATTTGATTGATTTTATAAACAGTGTCTTTGATCCTGGAAGAATATTTATGGAACGAAACCTCTGGTTCATTTCTTTATAGTAAACAGAACAAAATGAGTCATACATTATTATCAATTTCAGTCTGAGTTGCCTGACAAACAGTGATTCTGTCTATGCATTCAACAATCGCATTTCTCTATATCTCAGAACAGAGAATATTCCTTGGTATTTCGTTTGTAACATACCTTTTATAATATTGTTCACTAATAATTTTATTGGCTTGCTCCGACTGCTTCTCTGGTATATCAACACTGCCAATACTAAAATTTAAGTTATTATCAGAGAAATGTGGTTTAAGTGCAACTTTAAAAATAGAATGGTCGGGTAGTGACGTACCTTCAATACCAGTACAATTTGCCAGATCTTTCATTCTGCATACATTAAACTCAGTACAATTATCAATCAATTCATGTGGAACAATCATGTAGACTACAACAGCAGACACACCACCTGATATGGAGGTGAAATTATCCTGACTGTGTGGTATCCTGCCATTAACAGTGCACATTTTACTGTCAAGTAAAAAATCAATTAGACATTACCCATGTGATTATTTAGTTTTATCTATGATCACACGTTCTGGAACATTATGTAGACCAGGTATAACATATTTCATATCCCCAATTCGACCATTCAAATCTCAGACAATATACACAGCATCACAGTCTGATTGACTGTAAATAATACTAAGTATATGACTATCAAATGTAATAGCATCTCTTCCCCAACTAGATGTACATGGTGGCAAGTAACAAACAAAAATAAAAAAAATCATATCCCGATATGTTATGAACAAAATGCAAAACTAAAACTCCATCAAGAGAACGTAGAATCCATCACCTGAATATCATATCCCTCTAAAATATTGTTTTTAACAATAACGCCAACACCGGCTGAAATTTAGGTGCACGTCTATGAATGGAGTGACGATTATGTCCATGCCATCGATACTCGGGTAGGTTAATCTCGTCTCTTCCACCGAGATGAGTTTCGCTGAGGCAAACAATATCAGCATTCACATAGTTTAACACATAGATTCTAGTATCTTTATTATTATCTGTCCATTCGTTAACATTCCACTGCACAAGCTTTATCGCGTGTATGTCTGTAAAGGGCCGTGGGGGTTCCTATTCCGGATTGGCAGTAGCTTATTCAGTGCGTTTATCTGGCATTTCTACATTAGGAGTATCTTCTTCTTTCGGCGGGGGCGTCTTCTTCACGATCCGAATTTACTGTTCATATTTACAAACGTTATTTTAATAGTTTTTATTGACTGTTATTCTGCATACATCTGAATATCCATCAAAACGAAATTATTACAAAATGTTGAAGATAGCTCATATGACAGCGGCAGTTTTTCCTTAGTGTGGGTCTCCTGACCAAGCACAGATATGCATGTGATTATTATTATTATTTGAAGTTGTCATATCTATTAAACGACGCAACTGTGTACGTATGCGTATGTATATATGTATATGCGGACATATATATGTGTCTATGTATGCATTTGACTCGATGACTACAGTATATTATACTCATAAAAATATTTATCATTATGTGGTTATGTCAGATGTAGTCTGCCTACGTGTTTATATTTTATATAACATACACATAATAAAATAATATATATTGTGCTTTCATCATATATACATTTTTATAATATAACCCTTATGTTATTTTTATAAGAGGTCAAATAAACTGTTCTGAGAGTTCAGAAAACTGTCAGATTGTTTTCTGTAACCTTAAACGTTAGGCCTACACATATGCATACGACTAAATTGTAATTGTGCAGTCTTGTATCTTTTTGAATTTTAATACAATTATATGGGTCTAGCTATATATATAGGCCTATTATTAAAATGGAGATCACGTGTTTCTGAATAATGGCTCGAAAATAGGCCTATGTATTTTTATAGTAGGCCCTAGCCTACAAAGCAACACCTCTTGATCTTCATCTACCTTACTTTACCTTTTTTGGCTCCCCTTTATGGTCCTTTATGTAAAAAGTAATTAATTACCAATTAGACTATTTTTCCTCTAAACCATTTGTCAAGTTATTCATAAAGCATCTCACTAGTTTGGTGTTGCTTCGCTATCACAGAACACATATTTTTTTAATATATAACATAGCGGAAGATTTGGATAATTATAGGGCCTATGTAGGCCTATAGGCCTATCTAAATTGTCTGCTACGTTCGAGTTATCCAACTGAAGCGCAATAGGCCTAATATCGCAGTTTCAATCTCGGTGTAAAAATTAATTAATTAGATAATTTTTTTCTCTAAACCATTTCTCCTACTTGTTAGTAGCAAAAAAGGAATTATATTCCTCATCATTTATGTAAAGTTTTTCTGGAAGCATCTCGCTAATGTAAAAGTCACTTAAGATTTGTCACTTTTGTGATGCATGTTTTTTGCTCATTAGTCACGCAAATGTCATCCGATTGTCATGAAATTTGCAAGCGTTAGTTTCTAGTCTTACGACACCTACCCGGGAAATTTTAAGAAAAAATATTATGTAGTTTGAAAGTTAGACCATTTAATTGACATGTAGTTTCTGCGACTTATGACGCTCCTCTATAAAGCCATTAGTTTCCATCGACTTTAATCACGAAATTAATTTAGAATTGACTAAGAATTCAGCGGGAAACACCCAATTAAGGCTGGTGGCAGTTGACTGCAACTATATAGTTTGGTTTTGCTTCCCTATCACAGAACACATATGTATATAACATAGCGGACGATTTGGATAATTATATATAGGTAATAGGGCCTATATGAGTAAACCAAAAAGTTTGTAGCATCAAAAATGGCAGTTAGGTGACCATCAAAGAGGAGGAAAACCACTTGATGTTTGGGTTTCGTGCAGGTTTGAGGTTTGGTGCACTGATTCCAATGGAGCGTGAAAAAGTCACTGGCTGCGCTAGAAAAAAAAATCGCTTAAAAAACGTCTTTTAAAAAAGTTTCAACATTCCACTCACTACTCCGTTACCAAATCCAAACCATTTCAAAATTGATGTTGCTTTGTTCAGCTTGACATCACACTTTTCATCATGATATCCTTATTAAAGCATAGGCCTATATACTAAACGATCGTATCTCAAAACTGCTAAAAAGTTAAGCAAATTTGACGGGATAAACACAATTTTAAGGCGGAGCCCTGCAAACAATTTCACGTTGTAATAACGTCCCCACAACGTACAGCATTCGTACTTAGGACGTAACTCTGTGAACTCCCATTTACGTCCTTAGGACGTAAAACATAAATGTAACGTTATTAGGACGTTCTGGGGACGTTAGGGTTAATATGACTACGTCCTTAGCACGTCCTCGTTACGTTCATCCATGAATGACGAAAATAGGACCTTAACGAACGTTATATTACGTACATTGTTTGCAGGGAGGCTATTGACAGGGTGACCCTGTCAATACTGCAGTTTCAACTGTTGTTGACAAGGTCACCCTGTCAATACTGCATTAACAAGCACTGCTGACAGGGTCATCCTCTCAATAGTGATCATTTATGCATAATTGACAGTGAGACCCTGTCAACAGTGCATTAGAATATGTTGTTGACAGGGTGAATCACAACCAATCAGGTGCTAAGAAATGCAACCAATCAGGTTTGATGTCATATTGACAGGGTCACCCTGTCAGCAGTGGTTGTTGATGTATTATTGATAGGGTGATCCTGTCAGCAGTGGATGTTCATGTCATAGGATACTTAGTGTATGGGTGATATTAGGTTTTGAATAGCCCCAATTTGGGTTGATTGGGGCGCAGTCCTGGACTTCGGCTCCTTGGCTTGCCCGAATGAATGCAGACATACTGAGCGTGAGTGTATTTGTGATCATATGGGTGATGCACAACCTTCGGCGATAGCCTTCTATTTGCAGCAGCAACGTTCTTGCTGCAGAGTACTCTAAATTCTACTCGATGGCTAGATTTGAAGTTTGCCAACGTCTTATTCCACTTTTCTCACTTGAGAAAGAAGCACCAGCCTTTACTCTCGCAGCCATTTTCCCCCACTAAGCATTGGTCGCATTAAACACATCACAAACGAAACAAATATATCCCAACACCTGATCCATGGAAACATTCTTAGAACGTTCGTATAATATTTCCTGATGCAGAATATCCCTGGAATGATATGGAAATGTTCTCATGACAAGAACAAACTGGGGAAAAGGCAACTTTGAGAATATTCTTGGTAACTGCAAACATTAATAAATAATAATGAAAAGGGAATACTTAATGAATTGTTAACTGGAAACATTCTTAGAACATGCAAATAATATTCACAAGTGCAGAATATTCCACGAATGTTATGTAAATTAAATATGAGAATTGTTAGCAGAATGTTTTGTGTTATGTTGTCTTTAACCTTTAACCTTAATACATATGTATGCAATTCCTACTTCCATTTATATATTTTTAATAAATACAAGTGGTCTCCACAAATATGCAAGCATGTGCATTCACGACTACGCATAATGCATTAAAGAATAATTGTTTAGATTATTAACTAATTCTTAAACTTTGGGATGGAAAAAGATGATACAAAATTTCAAATTCCCTCCGATTGATATAACGTTATAGTAACGTCTACACAACGTTATACAGTGGAATCTACTGAACAAAAGAATATATTAGCGGAATTTAAAAAAAACATACTTAGAGAGTTAGAATATAATTATTATATTATACCTTCAGGAATATTAACATTTTTTTATTTTCGTGTTTTGACTAATAATTTTAAAACGTTATAATAACGTTATTTCACCGTTAAAAACAACACTCAATATTTTATATCATTCAAGTGTGTATCGGACGTTATAGAAACGTTCGCACAACATATCTGCGATATGCCTATTTACTTTATAACGTTGTAATAACGATATCCTAACGTTTAAAAACACACACATCATTCACGTAAGTTGATAACATGATAAAGTTATATCGTGACGACTGTACAGCAGAAATTTAAATCAACTGAATTACCAAATAAATATATTCAGAGGGTTATTATATTATTTTGAGCATTTCTATTTTCATTTCTGAAAATATTGGGTTTTTGTGTATAAAGACAAGTTATATTATAACGTTGTGATAACATTATTTCAACGTTAAGAAAAAAATATTAGAAATAAATATCTATGTATAAAGATACCAATCTTGTACACAAAAATGTTTTTTTTATTACTATTATTTCAAATTTAAAAGAAATGTTACGATTTCTCAAATGTTAACTGAGTAAGGTTATTATAACGTTGTTACAACGTTTAAAGTATCTTTACTAAGGAACGTTAGGTCCTATCATAATGTTATGACAAAAAAATGTGGTTGTTATGTGTTTGCTGGGATGTGTGCCTTTTGCTGGGTAGGGGGAGGCGTGATGTGTGGGAAGCACTGATTGGCTAATCATCTCCCTGTCAATAACGCGTATACATGCACTACTGACACTGTCAATAGCCACTGCATAAACAAAAATCCTTATTTTAACTCCGTTACCAAGTCAAAAAATACTCAACTCCGTTACCAAATGTTTGGCTCGAAATAAATATAGGGCCTAAACTATACGTGGGCCTATATTCTCGTATCACAACATCGATCATAAATAGGTGCTCTATTTATATGGAGACAACGAGCCATGTTTTAAAAGACTATATCATCAATCATTATGACTGTAAATTAACCCATAAAATTTCCATGGGATTGTTGAAAATATATGGGCAATAGACTGCTTGCACGAGTTTGCGCGTGAACAGTTTGTCTGATTTAAATAGTTCGGCGTTGCTCACTCAGTGGCGTGTTGTCATTGAACAGTGTGTAACAGTTGTCTGATTAAAACAGTTCGGAGTTGCTCACTGTGGGGCGTGTTGTTATTGAGAAAGATGTATAATTCAAAGATATATCGTACGGGTGGAAATAGCCCCATGTCAACTGTTCTAGGCATGCAAGCATAAAACAACTCGTTCTTAGACCTACGTACAATGCTAGGAACGGAGTAGTAAAAACAAAAGCATATTTTCTAACGTTTTGGTAATCGGGCTACCTGTTTCGAATAACTTATCACTCAACAAAATAAATTATTTCAATGTGAAAAACTCGTATGAGGCCCTTCAGTGTGTCAAACTACACTTGATATAATTTTAGTTCATGATTATTCACTTGATGGGGCATGCTACAATGATGGTAACAGAGTAGAGTGGAAATGTGGGGACATGTATATTCATAAAAATTATATATCAATTTTGATTATTGATTAGTTTAAGTGAACAATGCCTAGCAATGAAATGTAATTATTAGAATTATATTGTGTATTGTATCCTACAGGCAAGTTTCAAACAGTGGAATTTTCTCTGGGGACATGCCATTTTCCACGTTTCCATGACATAGAGCTCTTACAAAACCATATAATATTATTTTTTCACAAATAATCTTAACATTATCAAGTAATAATACCGGTACTTAAACGTGAAGTTGAACCATTATTTGTAATATTTTTATATTTAATTCAAAATGTGGGCCTTTCAAGTCATGGGGACACTAATTTTATGTGAAATTACCTCAATTTTTGGTCTTACCCATTTATATAGGCCTATCCAAATCGTCTGCTATATTCGAGTTATCCAACTGAAACTCAATAGGCCTAATAGCGCAGTTTCAATCTTTCGCATCTAGGCCTACGCTAGGCCTACTGCTGGCAAAATCGTACTTTGTGAATAGGCTACCATTTTCAAATCAGTTTCATCGTAGGCCCAACATCTTTGTCATGCTGTGCACAGCTGCTTCTGTCTTTTCAGTAGGCCTAACTATCACCGAGTTGACATGGGTACGAGTGGATATTTTTACGAGTTGACATAGCTGTAAATTTACCTGGGTACGAATTGACTGGATACCCAATTTTAATACACAAGACATTCAGACGAAACAGTTTTATGGGAATATCGATACGGAAACATTGTTGTGATGCCGCCATGGCGACAACCAACATGACCAGCTTTGGAGCATTAAACTTTGCCTTTAATGTGAAGAAGAGTTATATTTCTGAGTAGACAACCACTAGACTACACCATTAACTTACATTTTGTGATATTGTTCATGTGAAAGAGGTAATTAGTAAATGGCAATGTTATGTAGACTAAACATACTACTGAATTGAAAAAGTAAACCTCATTCAATTCATTCAATCAAATTCAATTTCAAATTCAAGGAATCAACTTTTTTCAAGACTCAAGCCTCAAGGTATACTCGCCGTCAAATTAACCAGGATCGCATGATTTTTTGCGATTTCTCCGTCAATTCTGAACCGATTTTCTTGAAATTTTGGAAAGGCCATTTTCTATTCAAATCCTAACAGTAACAGCGGTAAAATTTTTGCAAAATTATATTCAATATTACAAAAGTTAACGTTAGACCATTTGACATTTAATAAAATTCTAGAATTAGTTTAGGCCTAATGGGTTTATAGAGGGACGTCGTAATTTCAATTTATTACATGTCAAATGGTCTAACTTTTGAAATACGATATATAATTTTTATTATAGATGAAACTCAAGTTTTAAGAAATTCAACATGTCACTGAGACTGAGAGTGAGACTGAGACTGAGTGTCATTGACATTGACATTGTGACTGTCAACACGACAACAGACAGGCGGTCTTCAGTGTCATTCAGTCTCACTCTCAGTTTTGACTTTTGCCAGTTTAGTTGAAGTGTGGCTGTGTGGTTTTTAAATTGACTGGCAATGTGGCATTGCCATTCATTGCCATTGGATTGCCATTGGCTGAATCAGTACCTGCTTAATTAAGTTGAAATCGAAGTTATTTGCCAGATTTGGCCAAATTTTGGTTCAACTATAGACTGGAGTCTAGACTCTAGCGTAGTCTAATTGGAATATTGTCTAGACTATAGTTGCAGTCAACTTCCACCAGCGTTGGTTGTTTTTCGCCGATTTCTCAGTCAATTCTAAATCAATTTCCATGAAATTTTGCAAGCTATCTTTTCAAGTATTCCGGCGCCTAACCTGAAAATTTCGTAAAATTTGAATGAGTATTTCAAAAGTTAGACCATTTGACATGTAGTGGGATTTCGTGATTGAGGCTGATAGCGTTTAATGGGTTTATAGAGGAGCGTCATAATTTGCAAAAACTACATGTCAAATGGTCTAACTTTTAAACTACATAATATTTTTTCTTGAAATTTTTAGGGAAGTTGCCGTTAGACTAGAAAATAATGCTTGCCAAATTTCATGACAATCGGATGAAAATTGTGTGAGTAATCAGCGAAAAGCATGCAACGCAAAAGTGGCAGATTTAATGTGATTTTTACTATAGTCTAACTGTTAGGCCCCTATATTAAATTGAAAATATTAACTTGTTTTAAAGTTGTTTGATCCCAAACAAACACTGGTGAAACAGACTGTAGACTACATGCCAAATGGTCTAACTTTGATAATACACAAAAAAAATCACAAATTTTTCAGAGATGTTAGGGGAAGATTGAAAAAGTTAACTGAGTAAAATTTTTTTAAATAGCGATCGAGCATTGAAAAAAGGCTACTTCTAGGATCCGGTGAAACAGACTGTAGCCTGTATATATGTAGGATAATCTATAGTCAGTATAGACCTGAGTTAGTGCTAGGCTAGGCCCCAAGGTGCCTAAAGTCACATTAAAAATGATCAACCAGGATGCGATTCTGGCTGATTATTTTTATTGTGACTTTGGGTATAGAACAGTACGAGATCTAAGCTCAAAAGATGCGTCTTGTTCGACTTGTGGCATGTTCCCCTGAATCGGCTGAATGGGCTGGTGGAATGAAGCCAATGGCAATGGCCATACAATGCATTTTAATTTGATTGGTTAAAGTTATCGTCAGGCATAAGCATATTATTATAGCAGGATGAATATTTATTTTATAAAGGCAATTTTTTTCATTATAATTTAACAGGTTGCAAGAGGGCTACACTACATAGAACGTTTGCAAGATGATGTATGCTCAGAGACCCAGACGTACCAGGGAAGTTACTGGACCAACACCACACTCTGTTGCGATTGTGAGTTCAATATTCTTACACTAAACATACAAGATATTTACATATGCATATATAATCTATGCTAATTTATTTGTTTTTTAATATGCTTGCTAATACAGTGGTACCCCTGTCCAGCGGTACCACTGTACGACTGCTCCCCTTAAACGACTGTTTTTCTGTGCACGTATGCCTTTTACACTGTTAAGGACCCCTGAAGAACGACGACCCCTCTAACACGTTATACGACGGCAAAAATTTGGCTGACGGCCGTCACTTACCTCCCCAGAAACGACCGTTGGGTGTTATTACTATAAAAAAAAAGACTGAAAAATTAGCATTTGAGACGTCACTCAACTGGCAAGTAGGCTGTGTTATATAAACAATGACGTGCGATCTTAGACACTTGATACAATATTATTGTGAGACGATCCGTTTTCGGCTGTGTGTGTATAAATGAGCTCCCATATATCTGGCCATTGTGTATGCGATGTTGATTCGGCAATGATCCACGACCAGTGTTGGCTGTAAAAGCCTACATTTTGCTATTACAACACAGCAAACACGAGACGATCAACCTGCACTAAAACAACGTTGGATCAGCGTCTGGAATTCGCTGAGAAGTCACGCCGAGATGCTCTCGAACTGCTGAGACACTGGGGGAACGAAGGTGTTGATAGAATGATTATCGCAAAATTGACACCCTTGTGAGCCAGCGGGTGCTATAATGACAGCACTTGCAATAATGCAAAAATGGTATTACCCTATATTAGTAACCGCGGTTTATAACTTGAAAAATGTTTGGTAAAATATCTAAAAAAAATTGATACTTTTAAGAGGCGGTTTATAACCAGGCATTCTGAGTGAGCCATGACGATTTCTGGTTGAAATAGGAGTGTTTGTTGGGACTGGCAACCAACTGACAGACCGGGTATCGTCACTTGCGTTGGTGTGAGCTTTGTCGCCCGATTATGAAGTCAATTAACCATCTGCGTCCCGATGTGAATAATAATGTGAGCTAAATTAAAGCTCATGTAAATTGCAACATCTTTGTCGGCTGAAAGCAGAAAGAATTAGTTATGTTGATGAAATTTCACGATGGTAGATGATTTCAAACATCACTGTATATCAACGTATTGTTATTGTCTGTAGGGCTGAGATTGTCGTCATAACAGTCTTAACTAGAGCAGTAGGAGTTCAGAGCGAAGGGCGGTAATGGTGCCGTGGAAAGCTAATACGCATTAACTGTTTACTTGTAATTACTTGTAGTTACTGCCTCTTGGCTTTGTAAGACGTTATATTACAGTTTTTTACCAGGTGTTGTCCTCTCGGTAGACACAGCCGGCCGGTATTGATTTGATGTTAGATTAATAGCTTTGGGCTAACCTTGTTTATGCGCATCTAAACCAGATGCATGAAAGCCAAACTCAAATATACTAATACATTTATTAATCATGCTAATTGAGTGTTGAATTATAACGATTAAAACAGATTTTCGATGTCACAGGAATAATATATATGACGATATTTTGATCCCCTGTAGAACTAAAAGTGTCAGCCTAATTACCATCACGAGAAGAACAAAGGGACTTGCAGCGATTTAACAATCAGACCAACAGCATTTCGCCAATACTGGTTTAATGTTGGTCCATCGTCTGCGATGCTGGACCAACATTAAAATAACAGGAAGCAGACGTCTCGTGTATTTGCCAGGAAGTGCCCATCAAACACGACACATCGACCCAGTGCTTGTTTGTCTGCTGCAACGACGCTGGCCTAACATTAATCTGACACAGGATCATCCTATCGTTTTTTTGCTGTGTAATCAGGTTTGGCGGGAATATGTCGCCTGCTCACAGCAATGTTGTAACAGCCGACTGCACCAATGGCCCAACATTAAGCCAACACTTTCTTAATGCTGGCACACCATCCACAACGATGCCCCGGCATATATTGAGTCTCCCGTGGGAAACACGCTGACTGTACTAATGCCGCATGGCGTTGACTGTGTTAATGATGAAATACCGCTCTAAAGCTAAGCTGTCTGGCTAAACTGCGGGAGTTACCGGGAAGAATTACGGCTGCCTGTTGTACCCAAAGTAGGGATGCGGTTTGTAAGGGGGCCACCATTCATTCTCCAGAAGTAAACAAAAACACATTTTGCCTCTAAACCTAAGTGCAATAAATAATTTGAGCTAAGTCAATGAAAAGTCACTTACTAAATAAAAACGTTTTTTTACACAGCGAATGTGTTTTGCTCATTTTTTTCTGGTGTTCAAAATAATTCATGCCCCTGACAAACGACCACCCCTCTCATATGACCGTTTTTATGTGGCAGTAACTGGGGTCGCATAACAGGGGTACTACTGTACTCAATAAAACAAATAAATGTTATTTGAATTACGGTATGAATTCATTACAATGTAATTAAATAATGAATTATCATGAATATCATCTAGATAGTCTAAGTTTATATATATTACTGTTAACCAAGAAATATTGACAGCTTTAACCCTTTAGCCGCCGGTGCTTTTTTAATATGTCAAAGATAATGTGTGACATACCGTAATTCAAATAAGTTGTGGATCGCGTCAGCGAGACACAACTTATTTGAATTTGAAGTGGGTGAAAATTCAAATTGAATAATTTGACGCTTAAAGCAGGGTTCTAACCAGCCTGAAATGTCAGCGTATCGGTCGAGGCGCCAGCCAAGACCTGAAAAATCGGCGAGGGGTCAGGGGGCCGCCTAGGCCCCCGGAATATTTGTAGATACTAGCTGCTCTGTGTTGCATCCTAAAACATTTCTATACACTTTGATACATGGCTCTCACGGGTCCTTGAAAACAGGGAAAGTCCGTGAATAGGAAAAAATGAAGTATGGGACTTGAAAATTACTTCATTTTTTTGTTAAAATATAAAAAATCCATGACAAATCTGGGATTTTACATCAACCTGTGATGTTTTGCTGTTGATCGCGACAAACGTCACACGGTGGCAACAGTCATTAAATAAAGGAAAAAGCCCCGCTTGAAAAATCCTGACATCTGACTCATCTGTAGATTAATAGATTAATTTTTTTTTATAGACTTACTTTGCAGACAAACCACGGCACAGCCGCTATTAATTAGAAATCCATAATCGCCAGATACACGGCAATAGCTTGTGTGTGCATGCACCTTTCGTTTTTCTACTTACACATTCTATAGCATTTAAAGCTAGTAATAGGGGCCTATGCCTACATGTATATTTTTACACATCTCTATATCAGTATTAGATATACACTGTCTAGGTTGTATCATAAAGAGGATGTGGTAGATAAATTTTATTATCATGATTATGGTGCAAATAGTTCACGCAATATATAAACCCTGATAGGCAAAGCATCGTAGATTATATTATGCCAGCTCGGCTTCAACCCAGGTTTAAGCCCATGTTGCATCTGAAATTGGCGGTCACGGTATTCAGCGCTGCTAAACAGCCCCAGCGTGGCTGAAGGTTTCAGCCACAGATTGACCCCGTACGAAATCGTGGGATATTTCTTTGGACAGTCATATCTAAGATTTAGCCTTGAATAATCAGGTCAAAAATAATGTTTTTTAGAATCAGTAGCATTTTAGCAACGAGATCGCATGCTGGACTTATTTTTCGCACAGTTAATAAAACGTTATGGGCATTTTTCGGGGCTTGGGGTCGAGATCGCTCTCGGTCACCGCCATGTTGAAAACAATGAGGACGTCACAGCTACTGCTTAACCAACAAACACGAGTCTCTGCACAAATGATGTGTTCATGCTGGCCGGCTTTCTGCGAAGTTGGGCCATCATCAGGCAAGCATTGCATCAGCGCCTCGTGTTTTCTGGGATACGGCAGCCCCGTATTTTTCAAAATTTCGGCAGCGTGTCGCTCTTTATTCAGCGTATCGGCAGCGTGTCGGCGATACTAGTAGCGTAGCGGCAGCCAAACTCAGCGTGTCGGGACACTCTAAAAGGGCTTGGTTAGAACCCTGTTAAAGGGTTAAACTAATCAGCAGTTTAAAGAATTAAATAATGGCGGATTTACTATTGTCGTAAAAGGACATGTATGGTCAATAGGTGGAGAGACACATTGGTCTTTTTTGTTAAATCACCAATATAAAATGTTCACAACTTTTCCGGATTACAGTATCCTATAATGAATGAGAATGAATGATGTACAATCTGGTTCAATTTGGTAAAAAGTTGAAACAAAATAGTATTAAATATCCACAAGATTTAGCTATATCATGTATATAGCTTGTCTATGATCAATATCTGATACCATAGCAATGAAGCAACATATATGTGCAGCTCCCGAAAAATATTGTACTTTGTAAATATAATTGTAAATTAAATGATAGTTTGCTCTGCCATGTCTTCCAGGTTTTGAAATAAGATGATCCATCTCCATGATGTATAGATTATGCTCCATTAATTGTTTCTACAGCTCAGACACTGAGATTTAAAGATCAAGTCAAAACAGTATAATAAGATGCATGTACCGGTACAGTCCGAGCATCCCATTAGGACAATATTTTTTATATTATTGAAAAACGTATTAACACTGTGAGCCCCATGATGTTGCAAATGCTCATAGCGGCTTTGTGCGTCAAAAAAATTACAATAAAACTGATAAAAAGTATTCTGTCCAAGCACTTTAAATAAAAGTATTCTGGACTGGAAGAGTCAATCATATCTTATGTATTCCTCAGATTGCTCGGCCTACAAACAAGCGGCCTCCAGAACATTTAATCCTTGCCAGAAGAAGGGATGAAGAGGAAAGGCAACAAGCAGAAGAGCGCAGAAGTTACCAAAGACAGTGTGACCTGAAAAATGACTGGGAACGAAGCACAGATAGAAAAATCCAGCAAAACACAGTTAGAAGTAGAGTAAATAATTATCTACAAGCAAATGAGTTTACTGTAGAAGATCGACGTCAAAGGTAAATAAGCGGCGATTTACATAATAAATTCAATTGTGATACAGTATATTTAATTGACCAATGTAGTTCAATGAGAATGTCTAACTATTTCAGATTATCTATTTAGAATAGTAAATTAGGATATCCTTCCTGTTATACAGATTGAGACAGTTACTACAAGAAGAAGAAGAACAGTACATGACAGAGATGGAAGCAAAGGAAGAGACTACAATTGAAAGACAAGCCAAAATGAGGCAGAGGGCGAAGGACCTAAGAGAAAAGCGTGAAGGAGAACGTATGAGCTTTGTGATGGAAAAACTGGATCAAAAATGGAGGTTAGAATCAGAAAAAAAATTAAACCAGAAATAAATAATAATGTGTCAAGATTCATTTTTTTAATTATTCAATAATTTGAAATTGATTTTTTTTCCAAGACCTACAAACTCAACTTGTTGAGAAAAATTCTTAGACTTTTGTAAAAAGTCATTACAAACATTTTACAAAATATGCATAAGATGAGGTTAAAACACCTATAATGTATACACATTTTAAACTGCAGTACACTCTATATTGGATGAATACACTCTCTTGTATTGTATCTATAAGTTAGTCCACTATTTTTTTTTCTATGTCTAATGTGAAGTAAATGTACTAATGTTTGCCTTAATAAAACTTGTTTATTTTAAGAAATGAATGTGAAGAGTTGCGGGGAACACTTTGCAAACGTCAGCAAGATGAAGTAGCTGCAGAACGCATGGATCAACTGAAAGAGAAAGCAGAGCTGGAGAGACAGAAGCAGGAGCAGGAAGAGATGTACGCTAAGTTATGGGAGGAGGATCGCCTTGCCAAGGCGCGCCGTGAAGAGATGGAAAGCATGAGGCAGATTGAGAGAAACAGAGAAACCCTTGCAATTCTTCAACAACAGATGGCAGCTCTTGAGGCAAAGAAACAAGAAGAAAAAGATCTTATTCGTCAAGAGGCACAACTATTGGTAGGATTTTGAACAAACTAGTAATAACATTATCCATTTGTGCAGAGATAATCATTGTTCAAAAGATAACTCTTGCATTGTCTGTCATTGAGCCCACGTACTGACCTACATGGGAATCCAAAAGGCTACCAAAATTCAGTTATCCAATAACAGTTTTTGTACATCCACAAAATTCAGTTGCCCTTCGATAGATTGATTGAGTCAAAACCGAATAACCAATTTAATTTCAGGGATGGGAAGGGGAGGGTTATTTGGTTTTTTTTCTGATTTATTGTGCACTTTGGATCATCATAATGACCACTTCAATATTTAGAATGTTTTTGAGGGTGATTGTTTTCTGGTTTAGGGGGGCATTTTTAATTCAAATGTTATAATTTAGAACATGGTAAAAGCAATAAGGAGAGTCCCGGTATGCAAAACAACCAGAATTACCCCCTACAGTGTGGGGATCGACTTGAGTCATCAGAATTCTGTAATATGACGTCTAAAGTCGATCCCCGCACGGTGAGAATTAAAATATTTCTAATGGCCGTAGACCAATAACATCTGTATTCAAATGATGCGGCGGAAACAGGTAACTAAGGCATTTATGATGATTTCAAATTGAGAAAACCGTTTGATCTCCATGGTTTATATGAAAGTATTTCAGCGCTTTAAGGGTTAATGACACTGACAAACACGTTTGCATTTTATATGGACAATCACATTTTTAGTGCTAAAATAAGGTGGTGTTCAGTTTAATTATTTCAATGGACGAACATGTAGCTAGAGCATTGGCAGACAACCACATTTTGGGAGTATGGTTGTCCGTTGGGAAACCAAAACTTTCACACCTCCTATTACAAACTCATGTTTTTTTGGATGTACATGTGTGCAATTTCAGTCCATTTTTTTTTTTAAATAGATTTCAAATGCACTAATTATAACATTGCTTGCTTCTTCAACACCTTGTTCAATTTTCATTAACAGAAAGAGGAGACGGAATTGCGAAAATTGGAAGAGCAACAAATGTTGGAAGAAAAGAGAAGAAAGCAACAGGAATGCAGAAGACTCTTTGACGAAAATGTAGCGCTGAAGAACCAGAAATTGGCACGTGAAGAGCAAGAACAGTTGGCCTTTGACATGAAGATGTTAGAACAAGTTCTTGAAGCATCAAGGAATGAAGCCATGGAACTATCACAACGCAAGGTAATTGTTTCAATAAGCTGTTATGCATTGTTTAAAAGGTGAATTAATCAATAATCAGTGTCGAATAATTATTAGTATGTATGCTAATGGAAGCTTATATTTGCAGAAAGAGTTGCGTGAAGAAGACAGAGTTTATAGAGAGTACTTGGAGCAGCTTAGAATTCAAAATGCACGTCGAGAGAAGGAGCTGGAGCAAATGCTCGATGCAGAAGTGGAGAAAATGTGGGAGAAAAAATTAACTCAATGGAGGCTTGAAAAACAAGCCAGACGTGCATTACTTCAAGATGTGTTGCACGGCAGACGAGACCAAATTGAACGCAAACGTAATTGTTTTTATTACTCATAATATTTTGTTTGACCTGTTGTCAAAATTTGTGGAGAGCTTAGATAACCACATGTATACATTACAATACTTCAAGATGTGTTGCACGGCAAATGAGACCAAATTGAACGCAAACTAAATTTTTTTTATTACCCATAATATTTTGTTTGACCTGTTTTCAAAAGTTGGGGAGAGCTTAGATAACCACATATACATTACAATCATATGCAACTGTGAAACCATGGACATGTAACTTATTTTTTTCTGTAAATTGATATTTCAGTGGCAGAAAATGAAACTAAGAGAGCAGAGGCACAAAGAGAACGAGAGGAGATTATAAGGCGTATTGAAGAAAATAAAGCTTTGGAGAAAGAGCAACACCAACGTCTGGAAGAGCAGAATTTACGTCACTTGGCTGATTTGAAAGGACAGATGGCTTATAACAAACAGCTACGAAATATAGATCAGACGGAGGCAGAACGTGAATGGGCTGTGCAACAAGAAGCAGAGCGAGAATATAGACGTAAGCTTGAGGTGGCTTTGGCTAATCCATCCATAGAGAAAGTTCACCCTCTTCGAAGAACGAGCGCAACTATGCAACAGGAACAACAACATCGACGACAAGGCATCCTAAATTGAAAAAAATAATACAAATACATTATATTGCCTACCGGTAGTTCAAATTTCAATTCTTGAACTAATTTCTTTAATCTTATTCATTGTCCAAAACAATTATTTTGAAATAATAGAATGACCCAACTGAATTAGTTTTGGTTCTTTCACTTTATTATGTGAATTAATTCATTTGATGTAAATGTGGTTAATAACAAAAGTAATATGGCATCACAATTTAATATCCTGTAATTAATATATTATTGTTTTCAACTATAGATTTCAAATGGTTTAGTCTTGGCTTTGATGACAGAGTGAGCTTTCACAAAAAGAGTGAAACAATTGTATATTTGTATTATAATATTTGGTGCATGTAATTAAATATTATGGAGAGAAGTTGTATAAGATGTTTTATAGAGGCATATGATATGTCATGTAAATTATGTAGTATGCTGTTTTATCAGCAAAAGAGGAATGTGTCTTCTTTCCATGTTTATTGCTTTCTGTACACACTTTCTTTTTCACACTTAAGTGCTGAAATATATAAAGACCACCATAACCCTTTCAGCGCGGGGACCGGCTTTATACGTCAGAATCGTCGGAATATAATGTATAAAGACGGTTCCTGCATTGAAAGAATTGCAATATGTATAAGGGCTGTAGACCCATAACATATATAGGTGTTCAAAAGAAGCCAACCAAGACATTTATGATGATTTCAAAATGAAAAAACCCTTTGGTCTCTATGGTTTATACAAAAATAATTCAGTGCTTTAACCCTTACAGTGCAGGGATCTACTTTCGACAGAAGCTGACGTCTGTAGACGTCAGATAAAGTCGATCCCCGCACTGTAAAAGTAAAAATATTTATAATTACTGTAGACCCATAACATAGGTATTCAAATGAATTGGGAGGAGCTAATTCAGTAAGATATTTATGATGGTTTCGGATTGGCAAAAACCCTTTGGTCTCCATTGTTTATATAAAAATTTTCAGTGCTTTAAGGGTTAATTCACACACTTCTTGTCACAGCCAAAAATACTGTCATTTGAGTCCATACAAATGCAATTAATTTTTCATCTGAGTCGCATTTCATTTTTTTCAGATTTAATGTTTGAAGTGGGGAGAACATATTTAAGGAAGCAGCTATACATGACTGAAGTTGGCAGTCATTCAGTAGGCATTTATGTGCAATAAAAGGTGAAACCAAAACTCAAGTAGTCTAACAGAGCCCTTTCTTTTTTCCAACATTTAAGCTGGAATTGATGACGCAATTCCCAGTTCAAATGACGAAAAAGGGGCATATATATATACGGCCCGAGCAGCACAAGGGTTAATGCTACTGAATGACCGTAAACTCTGGTGGTTAAGCAACTCCGAACATTGGAATTGTTATATACAATATTGGCACATGAAGGGCTTCTGTGATATTTCATTGACTGACTTTGTTAAAGGACTATATATGTATTCGCTGCATATAAATAGACATATATTTCATGTTAGTAATATATTAGTGAGGAGATTTTACTTGCTTCTGAATGCTATTTTTTTCACTCATGAATTTTCACCACATTGCGAGATTTTTGTTGAACATGAAATGTTAATCAGTCAAGACAATTAAATATTTGCCTGTCGGAATCGATTGTTATTTATTATTTAACTGAAATTTTTAATTATATATAGCAAAAGACTGCTATAGAAAGAAACAGCTATCACTCCTCAGTTGGAATATTATACAGTGTGTGGAAATGGTGCGTTTCAAAGCGGGTGCTAGAGGAAGGGATGTCCAGGGCGCCAATATTTCGACGGACACACACAGTGTCCATATTTAAGGGAAAGGTTGTTGTATATTTAGCATTAACAATACCATGAGCTTGGCTGCAACGGTACTCATTCTTGTTCCCCTTATAGACAACAAGAGAGGATATCGAAAGCTTTGGCAAATTTGGCAGCACTTTTTCAAGGGGGTTCCACACAAATGGCCTCATTATGCGTACCGGTATACGAAAACCCGATAGTTATGTATAAAATACCGGTAAATAAAAACGTGTGTATATATATAGGGCCTACACTTTTACACACGACCATTAGCTATAGCAAATTCAGTCAAATTACAAACAATTAACAACACTCGCCTACAGGCAAAAATAACATTTTTAAGTCTAAAAATAACCTCAAGGAAAGCAAAACAAAATGAAAAATAGCATACAGACAGATAAACATATTTTACTGACATCATTAGAAATCATTTCTGACATATTTGTCATAAATAAATGTACATAATCTATAGATGTAGGCCTATAAGCAAGGGATTACCTTTTGTAAGTGTTTTGATCTGAAAATGGCAGTATCGTCGATCGAGTTATAAATTACGTGGATGATAATTAAAACGATATTTTGTGCCATCAGCTACAACGCATTCCAGGTTGGTAAATAATAATCTTCCTTGATGCATTGCTTTCCGAGCCAGGTGTTTGGATCAGGGTAATTATTCGGGTAAACTGTATATCCATTGGCCAACCAGGCAGCCCACCAACTATATGTCCCTGTGCTCATTATAGTGTGATTGCAACTGGCCAACAAACACATGTCCTCATACATACTCACATAAGGTGAATATGCCACGGTGTACTTTTCTGAAGCAATGTTTAATCTGCTCCACGTGATGTTATCACTAGCTACAATAAACACTACATTCTTAAAGCGCTCTGCCATCTGATTCATGGCTTTTCTAAAGTAGCTGGCATCAGCTACTTTATAACCTAGTTCAGCAAAATGGCCCTGTGTAAAATCACCACGTCTTACATGAATTGCAATGATTTCTGGAAGAGAAGATACATTTTTTCCTTTGCCTCTAATGGCATTTGCGATAACATGTTCCCGAACCACAGAATGGAGGAAATTGTCCGCGTTTTCTTGTAAACCTCTTTCAAAAGTCAACTGGCTTCTTATCTCATTTTTTCGATGGTAAAAATAACGCCAGGATTGCAGGTAACCTTGGAGATGGATGCTGGTATCGTTACTAAACATATAACTAAAGCGTTCATCATACTGCATGGCTTCTCTTTCTCTTGCTTTAGGCCACTTATTTGATGGTTTACCGTCAATATTGATCGCCACATTCAATGTTGGGAAGCACTTTAAAAACTCCTTGGAATTGAAAACCATCGGAATCATATCATTATCTCTGGCAATCGCGTATGTTGAGGCAAATTGGAACAGTTTGTTACCAAGTCGTCCTACCAAACGTTTTGATAATATATTCATTTCTACTGGTAAATCTGTAGTATTTCTGAATCTTGGATTGCAATCAAGTCCGATTTGACTACCATCTGATGTAGTTTGTATATCATTGCTCATTGGCGTGTTTAGTAATGGTCTAGTGTGTAGTCTAACATGTCTATCGTATAGGCCTATCCGTTGCGTTGCATTGCTAACTATTACGATGTGGTCATCTCTTGGACAATTGCAACTTTGTTGCCACGTAGGCCCACTGAATTGCAGATATGTGCTAACAAGAACGAACAGAATTAGGCCCAGCAGTACACATGTTTTGAACGAAGTATTCTTCACTAGTAGTATTCCAGCACCTATAATACACAAAAGGTATAATAAAATTGTGACAGTTTTCGAACAGCATAAATTAATATTTCACAGGAGGGAGTCATGTCATTATGACAATTATGTCATATTGCAATTAGTTCAAAACAATGACAATTGATACGATCACACCGCCAAGTGCATCTGATGGTTGGTAGGGGGAAGGATGGATTAGTTGAGCCACAGGGTAAGTTGATCCACACCATCGCATTTAGACACGTGAGACTTTTTATTTAAGGGATACATAATACAACCTGGTGATCAACTGTGACATTAATTCCATAGCCACGTTGTGAGCACAGATCATTTTGCGAGGAGTTTTTTGGTGAAAAATGCATCTTTCACTATAATTATTACAATTCCGATATTATGATACTTGCATTTAAGCTACTATTACGGAGAAATGGGGATTCTGTATATTCTTGCTACCCGGTATAGTGTTAGATAGTCAAATACGTAGAGATAGCATATGTACATGCAAAGTTGAACTTGGATCCTTGAAATATCACAAAGTGTTTTATAATATGGCTATTTTGGGGTTAGTTAACCGAACAAGATTGAGTAAGTTGATCAACTGAATCAACTAGCCCCATTCATGGCTAATCTTACCCCAGAAGGTAGAATAGGTTATTATAAACTGTGGATCAACTACCCCATTCCAGGCTCATCATACCCTAGTCCGAGCTTGACGTGAACAGCATGGTTCAACGTCAGAGATTGACAACATAGCAAAAGCAGTGGTTTTCTATGCTGGTGGTCAGTGAACGCTGAGACCAACAATTTCATGAAAAATGTGAGGGTAGCCCTATTTAGATGATAAATTGACCTATAAAGACAGGGCTTTAAGTCCTCACGTTAAGGCATTATTCTAATGAGATGTACATCTGTCAATAAAGAATGATATAAAAGTAATTGATCAAACAATGACGCAGTAATTCATTGCGCAATCGATCGGATGCACACCGTATTTTGGGGGCACAACTTTACGAATGGCAATGATTACAGTGGGTATAATAGATTAGTATAGAATGTAATACAATATCAAAAAGCACATATAATATGTACATATAATAGGTCAATATAATAAAGGCCCATGCATATCAACTTATAGTGCAGCGGCCAGGAGGGTGAAAAAAAAGTGAACCCCTCCCCACGGTAGAACAAAGCAAAACCATATTTTTTTGATTCAGTGATATGTCGGGGGTACAAAATGGATGGTTGTGAAAAAAATAGTTGAGGCGTTGCCATGGTTACGGCGTTATTCCAACACAGTCTCTTTTGCGACATTGACGCCATTTTGTGCACATATTTTCCAAGGCTATGAATGAAGCTGAAGTGATAAAAGACATGTAAGTGGCATCAGCGATTTGGGACGAGCTAAATATGTAGCAGTTATGATCATTAATACATCTCTGCATTAGAAAATATGTTTTACTTAAGCATGATTATATTTTATTACGCTCTTATTTCACATAATGTGTGGAATATCCAGTGTGTTTTTGCTTAAAAGTTATATCTTAAACTGGTGGAAATTCAAAAATATGCTGACCAATATTTAGAAAATAGGTTAAATAATACTGAGTTAAATATCACAATGTACATTGCCGTATATCACTTTATTGAATACCTGACAAAAAGTAGTTAAAATATAATTTTAATTTTCAAGGTCGTCCAAGGTTAAATAACAAAATGACTGCATCCGGAATCAGTGAAATATTATACATTTCAGCGCTCTGAAATCGTACGACCAGACTGTTATGTAGTATATCTTTCTGATTAGTTCAATTTGGACCTTATCTTTGATAGATTTCTAATGTAGTACAAATATCACAAAAAAATAATTAATTGGATTATTCAAGGTCATCTTCAAGGTCAAAAGGTCAATTTTAGGGTCAAGTGAGTGAAAATATCATTTTTGAACAAATAAAGCTGGGAGCATGTGTAATACCTCTTTCTCGTGTGATTTTGAGTGGAAAAATCCATTTATAGCCTTATTTTGTACAAATATCACAGAAAACGACCTCCCATTTCTGAAATTAATTGGATTATTCAAGGTTATCTAAAAGGTCAAAAGGTCAATTTTAGGGTCAAGTTAGTGAAAATATCATTTTTGAACAAATAAAGCTGGGAGCATGTGTAATACCTCTTTTTCGTGTGATTTTGAGTGGAAAAATCCATTTATAGCCTTATTTTTGTGATTCAAGGTCATCTTCAAGGTCATATGCAAGGGCAATTTCAATTCAAGGTCATGAAAATGTCAATTCCGAGGTCAAAAATGTAAAAGTATGATTTTTAACAAAAGGCCAATGTGTCAATTTCTAGGTCAGGTAATCGAAAATATGATTTTTAACAAATAGATCTAGGTACAAGTCATACATCTTGATGTGAGCATCTACGTCAAATGGACAATTCTAAGGTTAAATATGATTTAACGGACAATACAGTGCATAATAAACTTCCTCTTCGCAAATTCGTAAATAATTAAAAATAATTATTTCCTTTTTCGAAATAAAACGAAATTGCTTTATCTTTTTTTTTTAAATAGATAAAGCAAAAATGTTTTTGCTTTAAAGAAAATAATTTCCGTTTTTGATAACAAAAAAAAAATTCTTTAATATATTCTTTTCTGAGAAAATAATTTTCGTTGTTGGTAACAGAAAGTAGAAAAATGAGAACAAAACCGGAAGATACAAATATGCAGCGACCGCAAACGACTGCCAACAGTCACTTAGTCTCACATATCCACCTCATCTTATCCTTGAAAATTCGTTAAAATGACAATTCGTGCAACTAAGAATTCTCGAAAAAGAAAAATGAAGAATTCTTTTGGTCATGGGGAGGCATTAAATGGTGATTACAAGGTGATAAAAGGCGATTAGGTGTCGTTAAAGGGTGCCAACATTACCTTTCATATGCCTGATGTCCTGCAAACCGTGCCAGATAGCCAGACCATTACTATAAAACCAAATATGCGGTTTCAGGTAGGAATATGCACTGAACAAGTTCAACTCGATCAAATTCAAATGGCCGACCATCGGCCATAATATTAGCTTTAATATGCTTGATATCTTGCAAATCATGCCAGTTAGCTAAATCATTACTACCTTGCAAATCATGCCAGTTAGCTAAATCATTACTACAATGGAAAATGTGCGGTTTCAGGTAGGTTATGCCCTGACAATTTTTAATTCGATCAAATTCAAAATGGCCTACTCTCGGCCATAATTAACTTTAATAGGCCTGATATGTGGCAAACCCAGACATTAAGTAGGAAACAAAACGTGTGGTTTCAGGTAGAGATATGCCCTGAAAAATCTCGATCAAGTTTAAAATGATCGACTTGAGGCCGTTATTGACCTTAATATGGGTAATATCGGGAAAACTGTGCCAGATAGCTAGACCATTACTGTAAAACAAAACTATGTGGTTTCATGGAGTGAAAAGCCCTCAAAAATGTCAACTTTATCTAATTTAAAAATGGCTGACTTGTGATCATCATTGACTTTAAAATCTGTAATATGCATGGCACACTGTGCTAAATAGATAGACTATTACTGTAAAACAGAATGTGAGAGTTGAGGAAAGGATGTATCTTCAGAAATGTCTAACACGCGGGTGGGTAGGACAGGGAATTATGATGGCCGACTGGCCTCTTGGTACTGATTGCTGCCTATTTTTCAAATAAGAAGAAAACCAAATTTGAGTCTGAGCAGACATTTACTGCTGTGAATTCTGGCAGAGCAGGTGGTGGAATTCTACGCAGAATATTATTTATTATAGAGTTTCATAGGCGACTTGGATTGTCCGAATTGTGTGAAATGTTATCAGCTAAAATTCAATTTTGCTTTAGTCATTATTCTTTACATAGGTGGCACTGATCGCACTATAACGCTTCTTCTTCGCCCTTTAACACCTTCTCATCGCCCTTTAACATGCTTCCTCGTTGCCCTTTAATGCCTCCTCATTGCCCTTTAACAACTCCTCATTGATCATTAAAGCTTTTTCTTCGCTCTTCAACACCTCTCCATTGCCCTTTAACGCCTTCTCGTCGCCTGATCATTTCACCTTAAGCATGTTTAATTATTTAAAACAAACAGAATTAGATTATCCAGTCAAAAGCATACTCAAACGGGGTAATATATTACGTGCTCCAATGCGTAGCTCATATGTGTTACAAATCATATTTAAAAAGAAAATGATTTTACAATCGAAATCTCAAAGCTTTATGTGTTAAAACTAATATTTTTCTTTACTTGAAATTGACCTTTTGACCTTGAAGATGACGTTTAGTCATCAAAACAGTACCAGAATAGGTTATTCGGTCAAAATTACACACAAAGGACCTCGGAATTGACCTTTCGACCTTGAATATGACTTTGAATGATCATAATAATATCATAAATGGATTTACAAGTCAAAATCCTATGAAAAAGAGGTATTAGGCCTACACATGTTTCTTGTTTCACTTTGAAATTTACCTTTTGACCTTGAAGAGTCATGAAAATAATACCAGAAATGGATTGCCCAGTCAAAATCACAAGGAAATGAGGTATTACAGTTGGTCCTAGCTTCATTTGTTGAAAAGTCATATTTTACCTTGCAATTGACATTACATTCACAAAAATGCCTGGCAAACTGTTGGCTTTGTGTACTCGACGCAGACGCACAATCGGACGCACGATCAGACGCAGAAGAACGTTCCCATGTTCCGCAGTTCCCACATTCCGATAACCATGATAAAGTCCCTTAGTCCTTTTGCCAGGCCACCATATTTAGCTGAACCTTACAATTCATGAATTATGTTTTTTGCTCCAGACGTATAGCTGATAGGTCTAGATTGTAAAACCACCGGGTGCAATTTGTTCACCATTGAGCATTTATTTTTATTTTTCGGACTTGGTGGCCATTGCTGAATATCTTGTTTTCGCTCATAACAGTTTGTTCCGACTTCAAGCTTCGAAATTCTGAAAAAAATGTCCCCCAAGATTATTGACAGCGCCCAGCAAACACAAAACATTTGCATAAAATTTGTACAACGTCCGCCAAACGTCTTCGACGTTGGTCCAAAATTGTAAAAATGTTCTGTGTTTGCTAGGCACTGCCGCAGATGGCAGCCAATATCACTAGGCCTAACTAGCATGCTAAATGTCGGCTATTGATCACTATAATAAGTTACGTTAAAGTTAAGGTGATAAACATGATAAAGGAGATAGAAACTCATACTCGATCAGACCGATGTTGTTGTCACGAATCCCTCATGGCGCAAAACATTCATCCTATGTTGACTCAATGTTGGTCCACCGTCCGCGATGCGATGTTGGCATATAGGCTAATGAATCAGGATAAAGTAAACTCATGCTTGCATATATGTTTGTTGTTTGTTGGTCCAGTTTCGTAGTCGGTGGCTCAACTTTTGAAAAAAACGTTTTGTCAAAATGAAAATGGAACCAACAGGAAGGTCTTTGAAATGACGGATGAGAACTCCCGTCCTTTCCGTCAAAGATCGACATTGTATTCAAACAACGAGAGTCATTTGTTATAGGCCTATTACCGCCTTGCCATAAATGATATAATAACCCACACCCCCCCCTTTCACAGGGTCCGATTCTATCCCCACCACATTGTTTTATGCGTCTGAGTCTGCGTGTGCGCCTGCGTGTGCGTCTGTGTCGAGTACACAAAGCCAAATTTTTCAAGCTGAGACTCATCTGAATTTAATTGAGCATAAAAACATCAAAAACATTATATATGTAACAAAACAAGGTTAGGTCATTTTTATAAAAGCCCTCGAGCTCGGATTACTTTGCTTGATATCTAATTTCAGTGAATTCAATTGTTAATTTGTTACTATCTAAACTTCCATGACGTCATACATCACCATAAGACATATTTTTGTGAATTTAATGAAACCACCTGTGAATCATTATTCAATTTATTTCGGAAAAATGTCGAAAATCTGTTAATAGCAATAAACAATGTCAAAATAACAAAAATACAATATTTTTTAAATATCAATACAGCCATGAGCCGGATCGCTATTAGCTCTATTTTATCGTATTCCTTGACCTCGAAAACATAGGGTTAGACACCTTATTTGTGCATCTGCGACGATTAGTCTTTAAATTAGGGACACAAATACGATCTGCTATAATGGCCGCTTTGAACAGAGCTGGTGATGTGTAACCTTGACCACGTTCAGTAAACAAATTAATTATGACGTCATTATTATATTATAAATGAACAATAAAACGTTGCACAGCGTCTCTGTAATTTATAAATCACATGGACTAATATCTATTATTGCGATTCCTCTCTATAATTATAACGCAAACAAAACTTAATGGTATGTGAACACACTATCATTTAACAAGACCTATATAAATGTAATACGATGTTTAAACGTTTCTGCGTATTAAATCTTCCTACTATATCAAATTATAAAAATAACATGAAAATACATCTTCAAGATAACTTCATTACATATTTTGGCGCTTCCACAAATCGATTGTACAATGTATTTGTTTTATTAAATGCGTATCGTTAGCGTCAACACATCGATTAAATTGTAGGAACTGCACACACAAAGGGCATATTTAGTGCATTTTCAGGATAAGAGGTTGTACGGTTAGAATGCCGTTACCATGGCAACGTCCCCGATTTTTTTTTCACAACCATCCATTTCCTAGTCCAGACATATCAAGCAATCAAAAAAATATGGTTGTGCTTTGTTCTACCGTGGGGAGGGGTTACTCCTATTTCTAGGCCTCTTTTAGAGAATGGCCGCAGCACTAAATTAGGGCTTACCCCTGATCTTAATAAATGCAAGATACCAATGATCCATACAGCAACACAGGCTATGGTGCCTATTGTATCACTTGGGATATGGAAACAAATTTGAATCGTATGTGATGTGCAAAAGTCTTTTTCCCTCTTTCTTTAACTCTTATTCTCTATCTATGGTCATTTTCATACTAATTCTTAGGGCATGAATTGATAATGATATCAGTGGGAGCTAGTATGAATAAAGGGTTTTGTTGATCAAAATACCCGAGAGTCCAGTACCAATAGTCCGAGTCAAAACCCAGCAAACACAAAATATTTGTATAACATTTGTACAACGTCGGTCCAACGTCTTTGACGTTGGTCTAACATTGTACAAAGTTATACAAATTATGTTTTATGTTTGCAGGGACGCAAACACATTGGTTTAGCGTCAAAGTTGAGTTTTTCCAATGATAACAGTTACATACTCGTTATAGCGCGTTGAATACAACACTTCTCTGTTATTATACGGAGTAAATGACAAGGCTTGTATACTATGATAGCACAACGCGGCAAACATGACACGCTGAACCAATGTTGCTTTAATCCTTTAAGCCCTCGCGATGCATTTAAGCATCATTTTACATTCCTGAACACAGACTTAGGCCTAATTTTCCTAAAAAACGAAAATTTCCATGGAACTGGTTTACCAATACATGGTGATTTTTTTTATTTTTAATCATCTTTATCCACTACTAGTCGAGAATTGCGACAGCAATTCGCGGCTTGTAGAGGATGAAGATGACAATTGTAAATTCAGGCTTGAAAGGGTTAATGTTGGACCACCGTCTATGACATTGAACCAACATTGTGTCAACATCTCGTGTTCACTGCAAATGAGTAATAGTAACGTTAATCTGCAGAAAGGCTTAGGCCCCTATACATATTATTGTAGACAATGAGGACGGTGTGTGTCTATTTAGGTTCATAAGCAGTGACACCACAGGCTGTCCACGAAGTAGGCTATTAATTGTGGACAGTGATTGGAAATTGGGGTCTAAGGAAGCTTTTGAATAATGAAGAAAATAATTCTGAAAACGGACTATTTAGTCTATTTAGTTTTAAAGAAAGGTATGTATTTCAAGATAGATAGCTTGTGGGGGCATTGCAGTTTATGTTGGATTGTGGGCAGTGATAATACAGGGGGGGGGGGGGGATTGTGTAGAGAGTGAAACAGCAGGGGGCAGTAAAATATAGGTTAGGTATTCAACAAACACGCTATGTTGACCCAATGCTGGTTTAATGCCGGGCCTCAGTCTGTGAGGTTGGCCCAGCATTTAGATGAATAGCGCGTGTTTGCTTAATTGTATAACATTACTCACCCGAACGATACATCCTATATTAATATCAGGAACTATAGTACGACACTTCTTACGACACTTCTTCCGTAGATGTTACGAGCACACTTATTGTTAGGGAACAAGGTCGTTTGTTGTGGGATATAGTGAAGTACCGAACCATCATGGCATAGCAGTATTTAATATTTCAGCTTTCAAAAGCAAACTGCTTTTCGTAACAAGCTGATTTATGTTGTATATGGTCAGCTTGTCTATTGGAAGGCAGCCACGATTCTAGGACATCTGGCATGTAGGCCCCTATGCACTTTTTTAAATACAACAGGAGGGTGACAAGCATGTTAATTTTTCCGCAAACATATGCAGCTGTTGATATCTAGTGAACATCAATATTAACATAGGTTCGTTTTTCATATGCAGCTGTTGATATTCTCGTCCCACAACTGAACATCAATATTTAGGTCTATATGTCAATACTATATTGAATAGTACGACATTGAAAATGAAAACTTCACGTTTAGTTTGAAAATATAATAGGGTAGTATAAGGAATAAGCTAAAAATATTTCGAGATTTTGATGAAAGAGTGCAATTTTGGCACAATATAGGCATGATATCAGTTCAGAATAGGAGGCAACGAGGAATATGTATTTTTTCTCATTTTTAATTGATAATAAAGTAGCCTATGTGGCCCTAGACTGCTTGAGAGAATAAATATTGTTTGAAATAATCATTTTCTTAATAATTTTGATGTGCAAAATAAGCACAAAAATAATAATATAAAATAAAAAAGGAATATGCTACAACTCATAGAATTGTATTACAGTGACAAAATTGACGTTGATAACGAGACGATTAACCCTGACAGCGCGGGGATCGACTTTAGTCGTCAGAATCTGACGTCTGTAGACGTCAGATTATGACGACTACAGTCGATCCCCGCACTGTAAGAGTAAAAATATTTCTATTGGCCGTAGACCCATAACATGGTATTCAAATGAATCGGAAAGAGCTAACTAAGACATTTATGACGGTTTCAAATTTAATTAAACCCTTTGGTGTCCATGGATTTTACAAAATTAATTCAGCGCTTTAAGGGTTAAACCATGACTTAATTGACTAATGTGAGGTTTAAATTTGTTATGTTTACATAAACAGATTAGAAGGAGTAGGCCCATATATAGGCCTATGTGTTTTTATGAACTATTTGGGCCAAATTGGGTCCATGTTCTCTCCGTTCACTCAAGATTAAATAAACAACATCAAATAACCATTGCAAACATAGAATAAACCTACTGCTGTTCTGGTCAAACTATGATAGTAGTAGGCCTAATCTGAAAAATAGTTCAACTTGTGACAAAGGTGTGAAAATTTGACACAATATTTCTGTCATTCAACTCAAGTTTAAAGCTGCATAACCGCTTTGTTTATTTCATTCAAAATATTAATCCATGGAAAATGGTGTTTTAATTTTTTATTCTCTCCCGGTTACTGAGTTATTAAGGATTTAAGTTTTTTTTTTAATGGTGTTGCCCCACAAAAACAAACCTGATCACAGCGTAAGTAAGACCCACTGTCTGTATAATCAGGACACTAAAAGTACCAAGTGGCAGATAAAAAAGTGCAAGACTTTTAATATTATTCTTATTTTTTTAGTGGTCATAGATAAAATTCACAGTAAAAAGTGTATTATCTCATGCCATTTAGACATATCTAAGAGTTATTACTTTGTGTGATATAGGTGATGTATGCATATAATGTCATGTTTAATTTCGGTACCGGTATGGAGAATGTCACTCCCTTGAAAAATAAGACTCTATTTCAGTATGGTGCTTTTAAGTGTGAGCCAGCATCTGAGCCTTCGGCCCACCATTAAGACGCTCTCCCCAGTCTGTGAGAAATTGTTGTCAGAATTAGCACTAAATTCAGTGATGTAAATCATCTGTTTCGCAGTTTTGATTTTCGTGATTTTCTTGAAAAACATTTATATTTCTTTATTCAGTATCTCATGGGCATTTTAAAATATAGTCAAAATGCTACTAGACAATATCAGACTTTATTTTATTTTATCGTAAATCATCACATACATACAGTGATATAAATCGCGCTATGCGGTAAAATAAAATAATATTTAAAACATCGGACTTTACTGCATCCGATTTCCAACAGGTTTTTGACTTAGTCTCAGGACGTCTACCACTGGTTATTTGGGCTTTGTATCTCAGCTAACACGAGGCATTGATCCTATGGCAGACTAATGTTGGCCCATCGTAGTGCAGCAGCAGGCGGTCTCTACCCAGCCACACAAAGTAACATTATGTGTTATATACCAAATTAAAGCTTAGCATCTCTGGAGTAAGAAAAGTGATGCAGCTAATCTCGCAGCTTAGAGGGATTTTTGTAATCTGACCTTGAAGTACACTACCATCGGACATAGAAGTGATCAAAATTTGTCATGTCAAAATGACTGCTACGCTAGTAAAGAGATGTAGGGCCCATTTGCCTCCAGTGTCTACTGAATGCTCTCAATAACCAATAATTTATAGCCAGCCTTTGATTATGTATCAAGATAAACACGAAACATCTGTTCAATGTTGGGCCAGCGCTGTAGACGGTGGTCCAACATTGAACCATTGTTGGGTTAATGCCCCTTTGCTTGCTTGATTAGTAATCAGATATTTTCTTTCAATGTATCGATCCTGTAAACAAGAAACACATATTAAATACTGGTTTAATATTGGCACAGCGTAGCAGACGATGGTCCAGCAATAAACCAACATTAGATCAACGTCTTGTTTATATGCGTTAAACATTTAGAGACAGTATATGCCTACATATGTATCTAATTCCATATATCCAGAATAATATAAGTTATGGTAGAAATGGAGAACAGGTACAGATGGCCTGAATGTCTTAGCAATAATATTTTATAGTTGGCATTAGAATAAACGTGCATGTACTTATATTTGGAGATGCACGTAGTTTTCAAAAACAGGACTTAGTGCATGTACTTGTATTCGAACACACAAATATTTCAAAAGACACGACATGCACATATATTCAAATGAAATGATCTTGGCAAAACTATCGCAACATTCATTAAATAAATTAAAACATATAAACTTGTATTTTGCACCAATAATGGTATAGCCTAATTAATACATTACTATACCTGTACCATATTATTATTTAACGCGGCATAATTTTATGCATTACATAAGAAACAATTAAATATATATCATTTAATTCGTCATGCGAGAATTCGAAGTTGCCACAGTTTTCCCGCATTTTCAATAAATCTATTGTCTTTTATTGGTGGTTTCAAAATCGATTTAACAAGTTGTTTTTTAAATGGGTATCTACAGGATTAGAATGGGAATAATTCAACATGGGATGCATCATATATACGAAGAGAATGTTCTCAAAATACGACCACTCAGGAGTTCACTTGAATAACACGGGCAGAGTAGAGGTGATTTCAACAATCATGGCACATCTGATCAATCATCAAGATAAAGAAACTGAAGAAAAAATAGCGAAACGCAAGGCAAGTTCGTCCCCCGCCGCTATAGAACATCATGCAAAGAAAAACCAACTGACCGGGACCAACGAGAACGAACGTCCTTGTGCTCAAAGTGTAACCGCAAGAAACGTGTCACCCGCCACGGTCCCGTTGAACGACCCAGTTGGCGCTAGGTCGTCAACCAGTAACACCGCATTGACCTTAGACAGTTAGGATCACGCCCAGTCCTCAGACTTGAATATTTTTTCATAGATAGATAGATAGATAGATTTATTCAGCATTCACATAAAATAGGGTTAACAATCAGTATGATAAATACATTAAGTATTCAAAATACAATGTGACCACCATTCTGGAACACCAGGGATAAAAACACTGAAAAGTATCCTGGTGCAGGTCACTTATTTCCGCAGTGGTCCCTATATGCTGTTCCAGAGTGGCGGCGACAAGAGCAAGTTATTTTATACTTTCAATAAATACATTAGCTATATCATTGATTCTGTAGTTAGCTACACGTCAATGGTTATATCACAGATAAACTGGTGACTAGGAAAGTCATAAAAAAATACAGGCAGAAACTGCCTCGACTAGATGAAATATGAAAAGATTATGAAAGTTTATAAATAGTGCATATGATGAAATATATTTTATCGATGATAATATACACAAATGGAACCCTTATTATTTACAAGGGGTTCTGGAGCAATTTCCAGACTCTGCTTGTTATAAATTAATTAAAAACATTGTAAAAAACGAGCTGAATAAAATGGCCTTATAATCTCTTAGAGCACATGAATCTGCAAACATACCTGCCTATATTTATAAAGCTGTATGATTGTAAATGTGATTAGTAGAAATGAAAATCACTCCGAGCTTCAGTAATTAGCTCTTCTCTGAGATGCTTATTGACTCCTTTCTTAAACGAAAGAAAGTCTTCAGCTGATCTCAGAGAAACTGGGAGCGCATTCCATATCTTACCGGCTGAGAATCTAAAAGTCTTTTTCCCCGATGATTTTACGTGGGGTAGAACAACTGATAGAAAACTATTTCTGGTGAAAAAAGAATGTTGATCATTGACCATGGAAATGTCCCGCTTTAAATATTGAGGGGCATTTCCATGGACAATTCGGTACATATTGTTTAGCTTGATTTGTTTAACCCTTTGACAAACTGGGATCCAGTGCAACAAAGTAAACTTCTATGCCAATGTGAGACCTAGGGGGGTAGCCTAGAACAAATCTCATAGTTTTGTTTTGCAAAATTTGTAGTTTCTTTTGTAAGTTGACCTGGAGACCCTCAAACCATGCGGAGCAGGCATAATCAAAATGACATAAAATTAAAGATGTAGCCAAAAGTTTCCTAGAATTTCTATTCAAATATTTAGCCTGTCTCCATAGAAATTTGAGTCTAGAGTTTCCCTTTTTTAAAATACTTTCAGCTATATATTTCCCTCCCAGTGACTGGTCTAGGCTAACTCCCAGGTATTTCACATTATCTTTGGCAGTAACTTCATTGTCTCCACATATAATTTTCATGGTGGACTGTTTGCGTATTTTCTTATGTGAACCAAAAAGAATACTTTCGGTCTTTCCCAAGTGAATGGATAGCTTATTATCCACTAGCCATTCACTTAGGAAAGTCAGTTCATGTCCAAGAGTTTCCTCTATGACAGAGACCGATGTACCTGAGACCAATAATGCTGAATCATCAGCATAAAGAATTAATCTGCATGATACAGCTGCCTCCATATCGTTTACGTAAATTAGGAAAAGTAATGGTCCCAAGATGGATCCCTGCGGTACTCCGCAGGGAACCACCATGGGATCTGAAAAAATACCATCAACTTCAGTCTTCTGAAATCTATTTTTTAAATATGATGAGAACCAAGATGTTGAAAGATCATCCAAACCAATAGCTTTCAGTTTATTTAACAATATTTCATGATCGACAGTATCAAAAGCTTTTTGAAGGTCGATCATGACCATGCCAGTATAGTTTCCTTTATCCATATCAAATCTGATTTGGTCTGTCAGTTGTGTTAAGCAAGAATCGGTGGAATAAGAATTCCTAAAACCTGATTGATAATCATACAGTAGTTTTTCAGATCTTAAATAATTTTCTAACTGTTTATGTACAGTTTTTTCTAGAATTTTTGACATGACAGTTAAAATAGAAACAGGCCTGTAATTCCCAGGTTCTGACTTTGAATTTTTCTTATAAAGAGGAACAACCCTTGCTGTTTTCATATCATCGGGTATATGGCCTGAATATAAAGATAAATTTATAATATGTGCTATTGCACTAGATATTTGATTTGCCCCATCCTTGAGAAACCTAGCTGACAGCCCATCCAGACCAGTAGCTTTACTAACATTCAAGCTAAGCAAAGATTTTAGAATGTCTTCCTCTCCGACAGGAGAAAATTTAAAAGAGTTTTGTTTAGCACCTTTATCCTGGTAATATTTATAGACAAAATTTCCAGCATAACCACCAGTTATGTTTGGTAGTTTGCCAACGAGACTAGCTGCCACAGTAGTAAAAAATGTGTTGAAAATATTTGCAACAGTCTTTTTATCAAAAGTGAGTTTGTCTTCAGATAATAAACCTATACATTTTGCACTGCTCTTTAATTTAGTAAAACCTAGAGATTTCACAGCTTTCCATATGTCTGTAGATGAATTCTTGCAATCTGAAATTTTGTTGTAAAAATAGTCTCTTTTAACCTTCTTTATGTTGTACTGGACCCTGTTTCTCAAGTTACAAAAATATTTATAATTTTCATCAGTTTTATTTTTCCGAAAAGTTTCAAGGGCTTGATCTCTTGCCCTGATATCATCAAGTAATTCAGATGTAATCCATGGCTCAGATCTCTGTTTTAACCGTTTTTCTTTGAGAGGTGCAATTTTATCAACCACAGACATAAACAGATCTTTAAAATTTGACCACGCTACATCAACATCATCACAATTTATGACTTTGAACCAATTTATTTCACTGAGTTTTTCATTAAAAATTTCTGTCGAGTAGTTCTTCATTGACCTGGAACGTATAGTGTTATGTTTATTAAATTTTGTTTTAGGACTATGCCTTGTACAATACGTAAGAAAATGATCGCTGATGCCAATGGGAATTACCCCAGATTGGCTGATCTTTTCCTCATCAGAAACAATGATCACATCTAGTATTGAGCTACAAGTAGGTGTAATTCTAGTCGGTTCTTTGATAACCTGAACCCAGTTACAAATATATAGAAAATGTTTTAAAGCCTGATATAAGGGTGACTGTGTTTTTGAAAAATCAGAATTTAAATCCCCTAGTAAAAAACATTCTAAATCTAAAACACGATCTTTTTGTGTACACACATTTTCAAGAATATCATAGAAATTTTTTGTTGTCTGCGGTCTATAACAAGTGCATATCAAAATAGGTCGAGTTCATGGAATGTCAACGGCTGGACGGAGACAAATAAAAACCTTCGTGGTGAGATTATTACTCAAATTAATGCTGACTTTGTTTGTTTAGGTGAGACACATTTAAAGGACTCGTGCGGAATTGAACTTAATAATTACACATGGTATGGTTTTAACAGAGATAAAATATATGTCAGAGCAAACAGAGGCTCCGGTGATGTGGGTATTCTGGTTAAATACTCTTTATTTAGCACCTACACAATAAAAGTCATTAATAAATCATTTCAGGATATACTAGCTATTGAATTGAAACATATTTTTACAGATCACATAATTGTGGTATATAGTTGTTATTTACCACCAGATGGTTCACCTTGGAGTAATTGTACAGAATTTTTTGGTCATTTAATGTCACAGCTGTATATAAACAATGATGCAGATGCTATATTTATTTGTGGAGATCTTAATGCTCGCTGTGGAAACGGTATTGACACGTTATTAGATGACTCTGATATACCAGAACGTCATGTCATGGATACATGTACCGTAAATCTGTATGGTGAAAAATTAATTGACTTTGTAAGAGATATGACGTTATGTATAGTAAATGGTCGCGTGTCACCAGAGAAAGATAATTATACATCCATTTCAAATCGTGGTAGATCAGTGGTGGATTATATTTTGACCCAACAACATTTTTTGTCAAACTGTAATAATTTTGCTGTACATACACTGACAGATCTAATAGAGCAGTTCAACCTGCAATATTACGTAAGCTCATCCAGTAAACCACCCGACCACTCTGTGTTATGGATAAACTTATCATTGCCTGGCTATTCACAAAGAGTTGACGAACCAGTCAGACGTGACCAACCACTGGACCACCTGAGTCAGAATAACACAGACAATATTAATTCCCGTCACTTCACTAAATTTATGTACAATGGCGATAAACATGAATTCATGAACAATAACTCATGGCTATCTAAAACGCAGGAAATATTAGATCATATAAAGATATTAGAAACACAGTGTGATGTGGATAAGATGTATGATAATTTATGTACACATATATTTTCAGAGCTGGATATTTTTAATAAAAAAATAGACTCTCGTAGAAGTGTTCGTAGACGACACAAACACTCTAAGCCCTACTGGGATAACGAATTGGGTCATCTTTGGAAATGTATGCGTGAAAAAAAAATGTTACTTGAAATGTACTGGCTCAAATCGGGCTAAGTTGAACTTACATAAGGAATTTTAATTATCGAGATACAACTTTGATAAGAGTCTCCGCCAGAAAGAGCGTATCTATAATAGAAATAAAATTGCTGAAATCGATCACTTTAAGGGGAACAATCCAACTGAGTTTTGGAAACTGGTAAACAACCTTGTCCCGAAAAGAAATAAAAAATATACCGTGTGAAGTTCGCAAAGGGGATACTTTTGTGACTGAACCATCCGAGGTGTTAGATGTATGGGCCAGTGAATTCAGTTCCCTGTATAATAATCCATCTGAAGTTAATGGAGATATCGATGTCGAATTTAAGGATAGATGCAAAGAACATGTGTCCCGTATTGAATGTGAAATGAAACAATCAAATGATAGTATATATTTCCTAAACGAAAAAATAGGTTTTCATGAAGTCGAAAAAGCAATAAAGGGATTAAAAAATAACAAAGCATGCGGAATCGATGGTATACCATATTATGTTTTAAAAGAACCTGCATTTTTAACTCTACTTTGGGCCATTGTAGCAAAATGTTTTGAACAAGGTGTCGTACCATCCATATGGCGACAGGCTGTAATCACGCCGATACCTAAAGGTAGAGATAAAGATATTTTTACACCATTAAACTACAGAGGTATAAGCTTGTTATCGACTGTATCTAAAGTTTACTCGTCAATTTTAAATTCACGCCTATCCGAATACTTAGAAACATGCGGGGTTCTATGTGAAGAACAGAACGGATTTAGAAAAGGAAGATCATGCGAAGACCATGCATTCGTCCTCACTAATCTTATACAAGATCGAATTGATCAGTCTCCTTCATTGATTTTGAAAAAGCATTCGACTGGATAAACCGTGACTTATTGCTCTATAAACTCATTATGAACGGTATTGATGGAAAATTTTATTTTGCTATAAAATCTTTATATTGTCAAACATCTTCGTGTGTGAAGCTTAATAATATATTATCTAGCTCTTTTAACACTATATCGGGAGTCCGACAGGGGGATAATTTATCCCCGACTCTTTTTAATATTTTTATAAATGATTTATCGAACAAGCTAAAAACTCTTAATGTTGGTGTACATATCGGTCCGGATATAATATTATCTCATCTTCTATACGCGGACGACTTAGCGTTAATATCTGAAAGTGAAGCAGACTTGCAGGAATTGCTTAACTGCGTAAGTTCTTGGTGTCAGAAATGGCACATTCGTATTAATGCCGGTAAATCAAAAATTGTTTATTTTAGAAAAAGACTTGTAAATAAAACAACATTTAATTTTAAAGAAGGGCGGAATAAACTGGACATAGTTTCTGAATATAAGTACCTCGGTTTTATTTTTAACGAAAACATGGACCTCAAAATAAGTATAAACGATTTAAGCAGTAGAGCAGGAAGATCATTAGGATCATGTATTTCGAGGTTTAAATCAATGAAAGATGTTGGATATAGAACATACACACAATTATATAATTCTATGGTGGTACCAGGAATTTGGGGAATTAGAAAGTTTGAACAGTCAGATAAATTACAAAATAGGGCGATACGTTTCTTTTTAGGCTTGGGACCAAAAACACCAATTTGTGCTATGCAAGGGGACATGGGATGGACATCACCTTCATGTAGACACATAATAAAAATTGTTAAATTATGGAACCGCATTATTAAAATGGAACAATCAAGGCTGCCTTTTAAACTTTTAAAAAATCTGATACATAACAACGGCGGTTGGATTAAAAAAATAAGATCACTGTCAGAAGACTTTACCATTAATACAAATAATTACACACATATTCCTGTCTCTGTTGTAATGGATAAAATTAGACAGAAAGAACAAGCAGAATGGAGAAACACCATAGCCTCCAAGCCAAAATTAAGAACTTATGTAAAATTTAAATTAGTATATCAAACAGAATTGTATGTGTCTTCCCTTTTACCTAAGAGCAAAAGATCATTACTGAGTCAATTTAGATGTGGCGTTTTACCATTGGCAACAGAGACAGGACGATATCGACAGATCCCTAGTAATGAAAGATATTGTACTTTTTGTGACGAAAACGCAATAGAAGACGAAATTCATTTTTTATGTACCTGCAATTTTTATAGCAAGCTTAGAGATACACTTTTTCATAATATTTATTCGATCGAACCCACTGTAGTAAATATTTCAGCCATGTCAGGAATTGATTTATTACCGTTTTTAATGAATGATAAATTTGTTAAATGTGTAGCTGATTTCATTTCAAATGCCTGGTATAAACGGCAACATGCCTTATTTAACTAGCACACATTATATTGTTTTGCTTTTTATTATTATTATTATTTTTCAAGCTTATACTGCACCTTTGTATATATTATGTATAGTGACTAATAAGTCCTCGAGGGCTGCGTACTTCATTTAACAATATTTCATGTTCCCATGTATTTGTTGTTATGTACATGTCACTGAAATAAACAATATCTATCTATCTATAATGTATGAGCTGGAAATCTTACAATATAGAATTTCGAATGTGAATTATCACAAACCCCAATCTTCAAAGACACAAGCTGATGACAGAGTTGTTTAAAGTATCATAGTGAGCGACAAAGACACTGAAAATGGGGGTGCACTTTGCTTTCGAAAAAAAGTGCATTTATTTATATTCGAACATAAAATCATTTCAAAACATACACAAGATAAACGATTTTCACTTATCTCTTTTCTAATATAAAACACATTTTATTATATATCACAATAAAGTATTTCTTACAGATGTCAATACAGATACTACACAAAAAACAAAGCAATTGCTTTGTATTTTCATAAATTAAACAGAACCATGATTATGTTCCTGAATAATAAACTGTCCACCTCAATGAGTAATCTCAATGAAGTTTACTCCACAAAAATGTGATAGCAGTGAGTAAATTACCAGTGTTGTTGCTCATCATCTCACTCTTCTTCGGTCACAACAAAAATGATATTGCTCACTGAGATAATTTTTTAATAGAATGTGAAAACTTCTTCAGTGACCAAGATCACTTTTCTAGTGGCTGAGATAACTTTTTAAATGGCTTATAGCATATATTCCATCGCGAACAACACTGACATTTATTAAATATGGTTGTTGTTGGCGACGAAATATGTTTCAGGGAATTTACTGCAAATTGATACATTTCGCCTGTCCGCGCTGCGTCAACTATCTGCCTGCCTACGCTTTTAAATATTTTAAGTTTTTAAAGTAGTTTTTAGATTGCATCCATAAAAAAACACCCAATAATCACAAAACATTTGTATGACATTTATACAAATGTCTTGTGTTTACTAGGAGAGCGATTTACATTGTAATAGCTGATTGGTTAATGCATTGTCTATTGTCTTATTCAGTGGGCAAGATCACTTTGGTACTGCCTGAGATCACTTTTAAAGTGGCTGTGATCACTTCTCCAGTGATCAAGATCATTTTTGTAGTGGCAGAGATAACTTTTAAAGTGGCTGTGATCACTTCTTCTGTGGACAAGTTTAGTTTGTTTATTGCCAAGATCGCTTTTGTGGTGGTGGGTATAACTTTTAAAGTGGCTGTGATCACTTCTTCTGTGGCCAAGATAAATTTTGTATTGGCTGATATAACTTTTAAAGTGCCTCTGCTCACTTCTTCAGTGCCCAAGATAACCTTTGTGGTGGCTGAGATAACTGAGATAAATCATGATCACTTTTGTAGTGACCGAGGTCACTTTTTTAGGGACTGACATTAGATTGTTAGTGGCCAAGATCACTTTTTTAGCGGTTAGGATAACATTTAAATTGGCTGTGATCACTTCTTCTGTGACTAAGATCACTTTTGTAGTAGCTGAGGTCTTTTTTAAAGTGTTTGTAGTCACATCTTCAGTGGACAACATCACTTTTGTAGTGGCTGAGATAACTTTAAAGTAGCTGTGATCACTTCGTCAGTGGCCAAGATCACTTTATAGAGGCTTAGATAATTTTTTCAGTGGCTAACACCAGTTGGTTAGTGGCCAAGATCACATTTGTAGTGGCTGAGATAACTTTTAAAGTGGTTATAACCATTTCTTCAGTGGCCAAGATCATCTTTGTAGTAGCTGAGATCACTTTTAAAATGGCTGTGATCACTTCTTCAGTGGACAAGATCAGCTTGTTTGTGGCTGTGATCACCTTTTTGGTGGCTGTGATGACTTTCAATGTGGCTTTGATCACTTTGTCAGTGACCAAGATCACTTTTGTAGTAGATGAGATCATTTTTAAAGTGGTTTTGATCACATCTTCCGTGTCAAAATCACTTTTGTAGTGGCTGAGATAACTTTTAAAATGGTCGAAATAATTTCTTTAGTGGCCAAGATCACATTTGTAGTGGATGAGATTATTTTCAAAGTGGCTATTATCAATTCTTCAGTGGTCATGATCACTTTTGTAGTGACTGAAATCACGTTTTCAGTGGTTATTTCAGTTTGTTAGTGGCAAAGATAACTTTTGTAGCGGCTGAGATAACTTTTAAAGTGACTGTTCTCACTTATTTAGTGGCTAAGATCACTTTTGTAATGGTTTAGTTACTTTTTAATGTGGCTGTGGTCACTTCTTCAGTGGCCTGGTTCACTTTTGCAGTGGCTTACATATGTTTTCGGTGGCTGACACCAGTTTTTTAGTGGCCAAGATCATTTTGTAGTAATTCAGATCAGTTTTAAAGTGGCTGGTATCATTTCTTCAGTGGCTAAGATCACTTTTGTAGTAGCTTATATATTTTTTAATTGGATGTTATCAATTCTTCAGTGTCCAGAAGCACTTTTGTAGTGACTGAGATCGCTTCTTAAGTGGCTGACATCAGTCTGCTAGTTTCAAAGATTACCATCGAAGATTACTTTTGTACCGACCGAGGTAACTTTTAAAGTGATTGTAATAACTTCTTCTGTGGCCAAGATCACTTTTGCAGTGGTTGAGATGACTTTCAAAGAGGTTAATTTCAATTATTCAGTAGTCAAGATCACTTTTGTAGTGACTGAAATCACTTTTTCAGTGTTTGACATGAGATTGTTTGTGGCCAAGATCACTTTCGTAGCTGCTGAGATTACTTTTAAAGTTGTTGTAATCACTTCGTCAGTTGCCAAGATCAGTTTTGAAGTGGACGGGACAACTATAGCATATTCATCCATATCATGCATGTAGTTTAGGCTACTTCAAGGCTGGTCTGAGGCTAAACCACAAAACTATGATAGGCCTATGCCATATTATCTTCTGATCTAATTGTACAGTAATTTAACGAAAATGGTTCTGATCATTTTCTAATATGTTGGAAACATTGTTAGTGTTTTTCAAACATGTTAGATCAATCCTCAAATATCTTAATTGTGGTCACTAACTCACAGAATCCTTTAACTGTTCAGTTATCAACGATAGGCGTATTGAGCGACCTTACAAGTAAAATTATTTTTTCAGTAATGACGGCACTATTTTGCATACTATTTTTACTGCAACACATCAGATCACTCCGAGCATGGTTTTATTGTCTTTATTGACCCTGAAAACATGGGTGTAGATACCATTTGTGTTGCGTGATTTGGGATATTGACCAAGCCATAAATAGATATATATTTTTCGGTAATGGCGGCGCTAACTTGCATACTATTTTTTCTGAAACACATCAGATTACTCTAAAAACAGTTTTGTTGTCTTCTTTGCCCTCAAAATTCGGATGTAGACACCATTATTATATCGTTATCTGTGATATTGACCGAGCTATAATTAAATATACATTTTTCGATAATGGCGGTACAAATTTGCATAGAAATGACACGTAGGACCGATTTCCAGCTTGCAGCTGGTTAACATAGCTAACCATTTTCTACGGGGTTTTTACAAGCTCGATACACCAAATAGAAGTATATTTCCGTGGGTGCACGAGAACCCTCGCAAATATACTTAATCCCACTAGACTACACGTGTCGGCCTTGAGTCCCTTGACATATGGTAATAACGGCATACAAATATACAATTTTTCGTTTTAAGGTATTCTATGCTAGCTAATATATCGATTTCTTGGTACAACACCAGCAACTGGTAACTAATAAACTGCCGGCCACTAATAAAAAAGGCACGGCTTGGAAAACATTCACATTTCGTTTTTTCAAAACCATGTGGTTTTCAAAGATTAATCTAAATTTAGGAACAAAGACAAAATAAATTAAAAAATAAAACTGCGAGGCTGAAATGATAACATAATTGTGTGTCATCTGATTTGTGATTTTATGTGAAATATAATATGCTACATAAGGAGTTGTGACATTGCTTCTTTTTTTTTATGCCAGAATATCGCAAAGAATGCATTTTTCAAAATAGACAGTACCCTACTTCAAGGTCAGATTACAAAAATCCCTCTAAGCTGCGGCCTTAGCACCATCACTTTTCTGAATCCAGAGATGCTAAGCTTTAATTTGGTATATAACACATAATGTTACTTTTTGTGGCTGGGTACCCCGAAAATTGACCTGCTCTGCTGCTCCACTATCGCTGCGGTACTGGCCCAACATTATGCCGATTCAGTTCAAGGTCTAGTGTTTGCTATAAGGCGGTTTGGTGTTGTCCTATGTAACATTATATTGGCCCATAACCTTACCACTATTACATACATATTGTACACAAACCGATTCACTAATTCATAATATTTGATGGTTTATCGCATGGTGAACTAATTCCGCTACATTTACCAAGTTTTAGTGCATTTATAAGGCCTTTAAGACAATATGAATGATTGTTTTGTACTTTTTAAGTTATTTTTATGGAAATAAACAAAACAGTTATGCAGCTTTAATATTATGTTATTTGATATTATTACTTCACATGAAAAGGAAGTATTTAGCACATTAATTGGACCACAATTTAATAACACCTGCTACATGGGACGGTTGGCTCGATTTTATCATTCCATAATTACCTTTGTTTAGTTTTGCTGTCGAGGGACATATTTCAATGCACTCAAAATGTGATGAAAAACAACTGCTAAGAACGACGTGGCATGCGTTTTGGACCTTTGCTGAATTGTATAAGCAGCACTTCCTTTAATTTGTTACAGTAGAAATATTCCACATTAATAGCTTGATGTTATGGCACAGAATTATAAAACATGATCAGGTACGGGTCCAGCCGTTTATAAATGTCCGCCTATTTAAAAACGACTGTGCGATTATAAGCACTCGCAGCGCACTTCCAGCCAATGTTTATAAACACACACGGTCGGCCAATATGACTGGTTAACTGTATTAAATATACAAGATTTGGTGTAATGTATAAATTGACACAACACATCACTACTTAGTAATACACTTGGGAAGCAGAATCTGTGATGCTTTACTTGGTGAAAATCGCCAGCTAATGTTTTCTGACCACTGACCCCCACCTCCTTAAAGTGTCATTGCTAAAAAATGTATACGTTTCGGTACAATCTGATAATGCCATGAGGTGGTAGCTATAGTGATGATCAACTTGTATGTGTAATTTGCATTTCCCATGTGTCATCGTTTTTGTAAACACGATTTAGTGCACAAAATAGAGATACAATCCCGAGTTTAGTCATTCGTCTCACTTACTAGGTAAGTTATATGAAGATTTACCTTACAAAAACAACTAAAATGTAGATTATTATATAGTTAACTAAACTGCTTGTCCATATTGCAAATTCATATGAAGTTATGCACTGTAATTCGTAATTTTATGTGGCTGGTCCCTTTGCTATACAAGTGAACAAGACCAACTATTTATAAACGTCAGGGTGTTTATAAACACTCGCTGGAAGTGCGCTGCCACTGCTATAAACGCACAGTCGTTTTTAAATGGGCAGCCATTTATAAACGGCTGGACCCGTACATTCATTTAGGCCTTCATTTTACTGTATATACTATTTACATTTATTATTATATAATAATGATAACTGATAAACCTGTCAATTCAGATCTTCGTTAGTTTTGATGTTGAGGAAATTAAATTAACAATAAATTGCATGATGACAAAATAAACCCGGGGTGACACCACTAATTTTCCCAAGACTGTTATTGGGAAAAATGTTTTAAACCTCATAAGACGTCGTGGATTCGTAGAAATTCCAGCAGACACAAGCCATTAAATGTTAGTGCAGCGTTTTGTACACCGTGCCAGTATAACGTTTGAAAGTGAATTTGTAGATGGTCTCTCCAGTTCTAAAATCTTTATAAATCAGCATATTATACTCATCATACCACAGGTGGAGTCAGTCGCATAAACTGCAAATTAGCATTCAATGAAGGTATGAAGCGATATCACACACAGAGACAAATGGAAAATCTGTCTGTCAGTTATGATCTGTATAAGGCTTCTTCAAAGAATGTTAATAATGACATTAACATTTATAATGTTTATTTAACCATATTAGTGTGATAGCAATATAATGAACTTGGGCGTTTATGTATGAATGTTCTATTTTAAGTTCTGATTAAAATGTGTGATATAGATTTCATAACTTCATTGTATACTCAATAACAGTTCATGTGAGTGTCGCCACCAGTGATCATATAAAGCTGTGTCAATTCAATTTGAAAATGAAAAAAAATACTAAATATATATATATTTTTTTAATTATCGGATGATAGTACAATTACACAAGGTGCATGAATTCTGTATTCCACGCAAAATACAGCCCTTAACAATGATTATGAACAGATGATACTTAGTGAATAGACAAGATTTATTATTGGTATCGTCAAATACCTAGATCATAATCAATCTGACTATCAACTAGATGATATTGGGTTTGGTTGCAAGCCCTAAAAAGCATCTCCGGGTGGAAGTGATGTAATACAAACAAATTGCATTATGTTGAGAAGACAATAATAGACTTAACACCTGATAAACATATTTTTTTAGGATATAAACCATTTCTATGTGATTTTAAACTCTTTCAGCAATAAGAAACTTCTCTACTTGATACCCTTCAGCACTGAGTGAGTCAGGATCAATACTACAGACAGTTACTGAGTCAGCCCTGTATAAATGTATGTCAATGATGGAGTTTCCTGCATATCGTTATTAAACTTCATGTTAACACAAACAAGGTCACCCCCAATGTTGGTTGAATGTTGGGCAAGCATCGCAGATGGTGGGCCAACAGTAAACCAGCATTGGTGCCCAATGTCAAGGTGCCTGTTGTAGTTTTTCCCCTTAGGAAAGTACATATAGCAATGTCTTGTTACTTTTTAAAAAACATGTATATAAAAATAATCAAATGGTTGTCAGGCATCCATTATACAAATAAACTTCCCAGAAGAGTGTTAAAAACAAGGTGTTATACATGATTAAAATCATAGCAGTAGGCAACTAAAATGTGATGAATTTATTTTGAAACTATATGTGAATGTTTTCAGCATGAAAACAATAAAATCGGCCTCTCAGCCTCACAGCTGGGCATACGGGTATCATATCACTTATTAACTATGAGTGAAGAGCTAAATGAACTAGACTTACATATTCACATACTTACATAACCCAGCAAAAAAAATGCCCCACAAAAAAAGTGTAATTTTTATTACTTTTTTCAAATGGGTTCCCTCCCCACAGGTTTTTTCAAGATGGCTGTTGTCACACATTTTCTCGAATGGATTGTGCCCATAAGTTAAGTCAGTCTTGTGGTAAATATCGAGAGAACAGAACATCAGAATTTTTATAGATATTGCAATTACAAGTTCCAAAGAGGGTAACTGTTTTGGACATCTTCATGGTTCTGAATCAAAATATATGTGGGGAGTACATAACTCACAAATGGAAAAAAAATAAAAAAATTAATATTTTACTTTTGAGTGAAAATGAAATCAACAATTTGTGACAGTGGAACAAATATGACAAACATAATAGCAAGGATGCTTAATTACATTCTTTGAAAGTTGTGGACATAAAGAAATACATGTAGTAGTGTAACCTGCTTCAATGGAAGAAGTCCAAAAAAATAGTCTTTCATAAGATGTACATTCACCAGGTTCTATTGCAGCTCTCAGTCTACACTTCATGATCATGATGATAGCAAAAACATGCAGATGTGATTTTCCAAGAAAACTACCAAATGACTATACAGGATAACCACATTTTCGCGCACACAGGTATTATATTGGGCTTTTTATGAACAGATATGATGTTATTTCATATAACAGTGGCAGTGTCGGATACAATCTTTCGCTATGTAGAAAAAATCGAAGTCTATAACAAACTATCTGATATTTTTATACCGTCCCTCTGCGTATTGCATACAAATGTAGAACCCATATTTGATCTGAATGTATGTTTCAAACACTATAAAGCTATTAAAAAAACAGATGGTTTTAAAATTATCATATTGCTCTATTAGAATACATGATTACCATCATGTATTTTGTATTTACTTTGTAAAGTAACAGATAACACTTACTCCTGAAATCTTGTGATAAACAAGACGAGTTTAATTCAATCTTAAATTTCACGAAGATATGTATTAATTTGATAGAGGTTTGAAACTGCTGTAGTATCACACGCAGAGGGCATGCATACATCATATACATAGAGGGTCAGGTATTTTGGCCGATGGTGCAATGTAGTCTTCCCAAAAACTAACCAGTTATCAGTGGTTAGTTTTGGTCAGATCGTCGCCTACAATTTCAGTAGGATCAGTCTCCATTCTTTTAATTAATAGTAAATGTTCACCAGATCATTGTGAAGAATATCTTCAGCACACACACCTCTGTTCTGCTCAGCAAAGCCAAAGGGCACTATCTGATTACTTGTAAAGTGGGCAGATACTGCCTTTTGGCTTTGCACGGCAGTGTTCCTCTCATATTCTAACTGTTTGAATATATGTGTTGCAGGCATGTAGGGGATTTCCATCTGGTAGATAATACGCTAGCCAGACACATGTTTTAATTCGTATAGAATTGATGTGCACTAGAGTAGTCACCCTGCGATTTGATCAGCACTTCTATAAACAGTATTTAACCCTTTAACTGCTAAGAACAACTATAATCACCTTTAATTTATCTTATTAGCCAATCAATCACTGTAATTGAGGAAATGAGATGAAATGTTTGTTCTAAAAATAAAAACAACTATTACATGTAGTAGTTTTCACCCACTTCTGAAGTTGTGGGTCGCAGTAGCGAGACAGAAGTGGGTGAAAATTAAATGAGATAACTTGGTGGGCAAAGGCTTAAATATATCTATACTATTTGTGACTTATATTTCAAATATTCAATTAATTTTTAGTGCCTAGAAGTTGTGAATCCAAGGTTTAGTGCTGGGCTAACATCTCAGACGTAGTCACAACAACTAAAGTGTGTCATTAGGGAAAAACTGCAGGATAGCAACAAGGGATATCGAGCAACAATGTCACAGTTTTTAGTCCATATGGTATAAGAATTGTTCAGTAATTTTTCTATTGTATGGATTAAAATTCACCAGATTCATTGGATCTAATATTCATTTATATATTTGATGGATATTGGTGATGATCAAATTTTAGCAAACCTGCTACATATTAACAAATTGCAGCACATAAATAATGTGTTCTTTTCGATGAGTCTAGATGGGAACTGCTAACAGAGACACTATTTTGATATCACACAAGAGGTTGTTTACACAAGCCTGTTGTAAAACAATGTTGGCCATCAAAATCGACAGCATTTCTCAGCTGATACATATGGCCACTGTCAGTCTTGCCCATTCTGGGCGGGCAGCCGCTTTGATCAGCAGTAAACAGCAACTGAAGACACATACATCATGCAGAAAGCTGCTATAGTACGTAAAAGCAGATCTACTGCTAACGTCATTGGTTGTCAATGTAGTGTGTTTTGTGCTTTGTTAGCATCTCCGTAACAGTCACCAATTTTTTTATGAAAGGCTGAAACATATACAAAATAATGAGATTTCATAAATAGCTTAGGTCACATATAAACTTTTACATGTTAATTTTTGAAGCTGAAATTACTTTAATTCAAAGGTTGACAGTAGACTTGGAGTTAAATCCATAAGTACATCTCTATCATTTAAAATAGTGGGTCATAACAGTGAGACACAACTTGATCCTTTCATTGCCAATGTGCTCATACACCATTTTTTAACGCTTCCATTGGAGCTTAAAAAAAAAAAAATTCCAAGAAAGTGTGACAAAACACATATTTGTACACATTTAGTTGATTATTACCTTGGACTGGCTGACTTTCTGTAATTCGTCCAGGTGTGACATACATATCTGGTGGATGGTGGCGAGATGACGGGCGAGGTCAGTGTGCGGGCATTCAGGGGTTTGCGGACATTCACCAATGCCCTACACAGAAGAGAAAATAGTTATAAAAGAGTAACACTCGACAGATATTATATAATAGGAGAGACGCTCCTCACGATGATTAACTGTTTGCACAGCAATCAGGCGCGACTGTTAATTGCAGCAGCTGCTATTTGTCTTAGCTGCTATATGCCTAAGACAATGTAAATGTACAATGTGTAGGGCCTATATATGTATACAAACCTAATTTTGCTCAGATTTGATAAAGTTGAGCTGACACTCTTGAACACAATATAAATAAATGAAAATAAGTAAATTTCAATTGCAGTTGTTATTTATAGTTTGTCATTGTATGGCATTAATAATAATAAGAATTTCTAAGATAATTTTAATCACCTGTAATCATGACTGTAATCACGAAATATGATTAATGTAATCATAATCATAATCGATAATTATATTGACTAATAATCGTAATCATAATCATAAACAATAAATAAAAATGACATGTAATCATAACCGTAATAGACAGGAATATATATCCTAACCAATCTAATAAACATGTCTGTCGAACTTTTCTCAACGGTTTCTAATGTATTTTTTCCCGTAGATTTCTAATCTGCCAGATACCATTCGAGATTTTGCATATTTAATTAGCTAATTTACATATTTCCAAAATGGCCGCCGAAAAAAAAGTAATCGGCTATCAATACAGTTCCGGCAATCCTAGAACTGTGTTTTTTGGCCCTAAGCTCGGGTTTTGAGATCCCATAATGCAATTTTGACGACAATATTAATTTTGGGGTCATTGGAAGGTCATAGGTCACGTGACCATTGAAATACAATATCCAACATTCAAGTTTTTAGCAAAAAGTGCACAACTTGATATTTTTTGGATAAAATGATGATTTGAATGCCTGATAATATATATTTAATCTCAGAGAGTTACATCTTATACACAATACTATATTTATTAATACAAGATGGCCGCCATAATTCAAAATGGCCACCAGCCGAATCAAAAATCAAGATATCTTAGTTTCTGGATATCATATCTAAGCAATCTTAGTGGCTTGATTAAGGTTTTTTGGACCAAGGAATACAATGCCAAACATCAATATACTGTCGAATAATTTTTTAGAGGTTTTTGAAGTGTTTTTGATCTCTATAGTTTGATCTTTTGGCAAAATTGTGTGATCCATATACGCCACCATAGTTATATTTAAATGACTTCCTCCCAGAATGAGTTTATCATCCGCACACTGTTCTGAATTCACATACTAACATGATATAAAGTTAAACCATATAAATGACATGTGTATGCCAGCGACAAAATAGTTAAATAAACATCATTTACATTATAATACGGCACTGTTATGTTGTAGAGTATGTAAAACTACTACCCAGGGGGTTAACATCATATTTTCTGGAAAACTGACAGTCTGACACGGCGTGTTGTAAAATGTTGGGCACCTGAAATGATATCTAATATATTTAGTCTTTTAGGATCACAACCTAGATGCACAACCTTGCAAATCGACTACTGGAAAATGACAAGAGGCCAATAATGGCGGCCATTACCGAGAAACCTTAATTTGTCAATATCTCGGTCAATATTTAAGATAATTTGCTTTTAAAATTGTCTAAACCTATCTTTTTAGGGTCAAGGATCAATATAGAGCCAACCCTTATTATTATTATTGATTATTGAAAGTGAGTGTGCTTAAAAAGTATATGATGCAGTTATGCTATTTAATTATAAGGATTATGTGTTGTGTTGTGCAAAGCTGCATTTGCTTGGGGATCACCGACAGTCACATCATAATTAGCAGGGATTTCCCTTTTCTCACACTAGCAGTTGTTGCAACCCTTTTTGCAGGGATGAAATTTTGTGAATCATATGTGGTGGCGACGGTGGGTTTGTACATGTAGACTGAACAGGAATCAGCTTGCCATTTTCTACAACCCATCCATAGTCCTAAGGCTTGAGGATGGCTTGGCTGCATGCTTTATATGCTGTTGGAAAGCATTTTCATTGGGTGGCAACAACTTCAGCAGTGTTTACTTATTAATATTATTTAGGAACGTTTTGTCTCTGAGCGTATCTATATCACAGCCTTCTCTTGTTGAAATATGGGTACAAAAAAAGCTGCTGTGACTGGTCACACACATATATCGTGATTTCAATGGGAGCACCATCATCAGCAAAGTCTACCAGTGTAGTTATATCATACAGCCAACTTTAACATGCCAGTAGAGAATGAATAGCCGATGGTATCTCGTCCGTTGATAATGTGAATAAGTGACAGTGCCCTAAAGTTTGCATGACCCATTGCAGCGGCAAAACTCGTGAATGGATAGCTGTCTTGAGATGAACGACCAAGCACCAAATATACAATGCAATGTATGTGACTGTAATTAGTACATTCTGTTTTATCCACCACCCAAGTGAAATTTAGTTGAACAAAGGGAAGGATCACTTTGTTCCTCCTGGTACCATATCTCACATAGAAAAGCGAGAAATCGAGTCTTGTTGGAAAAAATCTTGAAAACCACTTGGATCGCTCCCTGTTAGCTATTTTGCTATGTTCAGCAGAGCTTCTGCTCTTGATGCGAGAGAAATGGTGTCCAAAGCTGCCATTACTTTGAAGATCATAATTATAGGAAGCTCTTATCACCCGTGAATGACTAGACTCAGAACCAGAAACCAAAATAGTATATAAGCGAAATTGATTCGTCTGACAAGAGTAATGACATTTCTACTCTTCGGCAAATAACACACAAAAAGTAAGTGGTGGAGACATTAACATTAATAACTTTATTGGTGATCATGAATATAGCAATATGCCTCTATCATTGTTCGCAGAAAACGGAAATAGCATGATAGCTGATGATGCCATGGTGCTCACATTGAAATAACGGTAGATGTGTATGAGCAGGCAAAGTAGTTTCTTGTGAACACATAATCCAAATTCGAAGGCTGTGATATAGCTATATATACTCCGATCCATCAAGTTTTATAATAACAAATCACTGCTGAAATTACTGCCACCCTCTTGCTTTAGAACATCATCTAAAGCGGGTAGCATTGGCAACAGCACTTGACAAGTCAGCTTACATCGTCAAGCTTACCTGCAAGCCTGAGGACTATGGACGGGTTGTATAAAATGATAAACTGATCCCAGGTAAATCTACAAACCGTTCAAGGCCACCATATTTGACACACACAATGACACGTGGCTGCAAGAAGGGTTGCAACAAAAACTGCTCGAGTAAGAGAAGAAAAATCCCCTGCTATGTAGAAGACTGTCAGAGATATCTAAGCAAAGGTAGCTGCGTACAACACATTGAGACCTTGATGACGTGAGCGTGGGGTGATAGGGCATGGTGGGTTACTGCCCGATGTTCTGGGCATGTCTAGGGGATTCACCCTCAGACATGCCCAGACGATCAAAGACTTAGGTTTTAATATGCAATTTAATGCTGAAACACGGAGGCCTTTAGCACAGCTCCGCTATCCTCTGGTCGGATAGTCTTTAAGAGTCACAATAGTTGAGGGTAACTCCATTCATCCCACATGAGAGACCTAATGTCAAACACTATTGCCTGTAGTTTAGGCTCTAGCATGGCCAACATCAGTGCCTGTACTGATGCGGGAGCTGCATTGGCACCACTATTGAGTGGAGTAAACAGGCTACCCCGCTGGCAATCCACCACAATATTATAGCCAGCCACGTGTAGGCTGCAGCTTCCCCAACATGCAATAGACGGGACAGATCCCAAATGACTCTCCCCAGGTGGGTGCGAAAAGTACTACTACTAGCAATCATCCCAGTACAACTTAGACTGACTATGTTATGAAGTGATTATAATACCAAATGCTATATCACTGCATGGGCTAATACTTATTCTATTATCAAGTTTTTGATCAATAAACATTATCATTGTTATGACATCGAACGCTCATGATGTTTTCTTATCAAAAGTGATTATTAATATACAGTGTGAAACATTATTTCCAAAACATAAAAGCAGAGTTGTGTGTATATAGGCCTACTGGTATACATATTTACAAGACATAACATCACTTCAGGACTGGTTTTATATTGATCTTTGACCCTGAAAATATTGGTCTGGACAACTTTAAAAGCAAATTATCTTAAATATTGACCCAGATATTGACAAATTCAAGTTTTTCGGTAATGGCCGCCATTATTGGCTTCTTGCCAATTTCCTATAGTCGATTTGGAAGGTTGTGCACCGAGGTTGTGATCCTAAATATATGTAGATATCATTTCAGGTGCCCAAACTTTTACAATACGCCGTGTCAGTTTTCCAGAAAATATGATGTTTACCCCCTGGGTAGTAGTTCTCGGTAGTAGTTCTACATACGCTACAAAAAACCAGTGCCGTATTATAATGTAAATGGCATGTCTATTTATCTCTTTTATCGCTGTCATATACATGTCATGTATATGGTTTTACTTTAGATCATGTTAGCATGTGAATTCAGAACAGTGTGCGGATGATAACCTCATTCTGGGAGGAAGTTATTCAAATGTAACTATGATATAACACAATCTTGACAAAATATCAAACTATACAGATCAAAAAGACATAAAAAATCAGTTGAAAGTATAATGATGTCTGACATTGAATTCCTTGATCCACAAAACCCCAATCTAGACACTAAGATGGCTTCAATATGATATCTAGAAGCTCAGACATCTTGATTTTAGGTTCGGCTGGCGGCCATTTTGAATTATGGCGGCCATCTTGTATTAATAAATATAGTCTTGTGTATGAGATGTAACTCTCTGAAATTAAATATATAATATCGGGCATTCTAATCATCATTTTATCCCCAAAAAGTCTATTTGTGCACTTTTGGGATATTGTATTTCAATGGTCACGTGACCTATGAGCTTCCAATGACCCCAAAAAAAACATTGCCGTCAAAATGGCATTATGGGATCTCAAAACCCGAACTTAAGAGCCAAAAAAACACATTTCTATGATTGCCGTGACTGTATTCATAGCCGATTACTTTTTTTTGGCGGCCATTTCGGAAATATGCGAATTAGCTAATTAAATATGCAAAATCTCGAATGGTATCTGGCAGATTTGAAATCTACGGGAAAAAACACAATAGAAACCGTTGAGAAAAGTTTGACAGACATGTTTATTAGATTGGTTAGGATATATCCCTGTCTATAATCATCAATTGTAATTGACCCACTTGTAATTGTAATTGTAATTGACTGCACTTGTGCTGCTGATCTGTTTGTTTTCATATTTTTTATTATTATGAAAAATAAACATATCACAAATTGAGTTATTTAATTTGCTTGGAACTGTATATAATTCAACCCCTTGGAGTAAGAAGGTGCTAAACTGCCACTAGTGGCAGTTTAGAACCTAGAACTGCAAGGGGATGATATATAAGGGCCTAGCAGCACAAGGGTAAAGCGTGTCTGATAATTATAAGAGACAACAACAAATAAATTAGTTTTACTAAATATCAGACAAGTAAACCTCAAGCAAATACATGTAGTTGACATAACCTTCATCAATTTCAGACTCATGTGCGTGATATCTAGCTCAGCGAGTTTCACTAGTCTACATGTATTGATATACCGGTAGTTTGCACATGCCATCAGGCAAGTGTGTGATTTCTTTTTTCATAACAGCTTGAATAATACTCCCCCCATCATCCTTAACAATTCATTAATACCCTGGTACTTTCAATGCAAAATAAGGTTATTCCTCTCAAACATGAAATATTGAGCATGAATATGCCTATTATAACAAAGAGGCCAAAGGCTGCCATAATTGCCCCGCCCTCATTCTAGAAACACACAAAAGGCACAACTAGGCCTACACCCACTGGGTGGTGGGAGTGTGAAATATGAAAGGAACCCCAAAGAGGTTTCAGATATATGCTCTTGTAAATGACACTGTTGCTCAGTTAGTTTTAAAGCTATTTTAGCTCAGACGTGTAGCTAAAAAATAGGTCGAAGGTCATAACCCCAAAAGGCACATACTACAATCTTGGGTGATGTGTTTGTGGAAATACGAAAGAAATCCACAAAGGAGATTCAAAGATCTGCTCTGGAGACAAGATTGTTAGATCCTAAGCTCCGAGATGTAGGTCAAGAAGTTGGTCAAATGGCATAATCCCTAAAAAGAACCTATGCTCCGGAAAGAGCTGTTTGGGTCGGATATATCGTATATCCCTGCTTCTAGTGCGACGCCATGTATAATACGAGTTAAGATTTGAGGCCTGGGATGACCTGAAAAACGCCTACCCCTCTGTATAATAAGACCTCAAATTTTGGATTATGGCAGCGTCCCCAGTCATCTAAATGTGAGGTCAGATAATACATCTTGTTCTACTAATCAGCTAATAGCGCTGATACACAGGACAGACATCTGTATACACGATGCTCCATGACGGGAACAGCAGCAACATTACAGCTCTGTAAAACCAAAGGGCAGTATCTGCTCACTTGTTAATTAAGCAGATACTGTATATTTATTTTCCACGTCTGAGTGTATGTCATCGGGACCGTCTTGTCTGGGGCGGACATTCTAAGGCCTGTATAGGCTACATATACATTGTATGAAATTGCCACTGGAAATATAATCAGTCAGATTTTAAAATATTATTATATTATTATATTATTTAGCTATCTTTTACAAAGACCATATTTTAATATTGTCGTGCTCAAATATTAAAGAACATTCCAAGATGAAATGTGATTGTAAAACATTTGCAGACTAGTCTAGACACAAGAGGTGCTTGGCTGTATAAGGTGTCTGGGTGTAACAATGCACGTGCTACAGAGCCGCGCTCTGTGAACTACAGCTAACAGATACCACCATTTGCTCAATATCGTATCTTCAGCGACAACGACGGTAGGCGTTAATGTTATCCCAGCAATAATGACATTTTGAGGCCTACACGTATAGAATTTGCCATAGGAAATATAATCAGTGATATCTTGTTATGTTCCATCAACGCATTTCTCTCATTCAAAATATCATGTTCAGATAGGCCTGTCGCGATCGTACACAATGGAACACTCCCATATGAAAGGCTATCTTAAGTAGATTAAATCAATATTAGTTTAAATGAACAGGAGTGTGAATTGGTTGCAGACCAACACTGACTAACGGCGTTATTTATCTGCCCGTGGTTGTCAAAGGTGCCCCGCGCCGACAATGTGAGACGGGGCCTCACAACAAGCACGACTTAATGTCCAATGCTGCTTTATAATTGTTGGGCCAGCGTCGATGACACTGTCTTAACTTTGACCCAGCATTGCGTTAGTGTATCGTGCTCAATGGGTGCATTCTCACAATCGTCGCAAGGCCGCTAATATTACGTGAAATACAGTAAATGACAATTCTACTAGTTGGAAAAAGCATAGTCTTACTGTTGTTTTTGTATAGGCCTGTTTACCAAACACCTGACTGGCCTACGTTTACAGATACGTTTTACCGCTAGGGAACTTACCGCTGAACTTACTGCTAGAGAGCTAAAAAATGTATTTAATTCTACATCTATGTATAATACGAGGTGCGTTTTTGCGACATGAATAGCTAAGAAAAAACATCGCATTATACACGGGGATATACAGTAGGTCAACTTCGCTGGGCAGGGGATAAAAGCAAACCTGTGAAGAAGATTCATTAAATATTTAAATGGTTATATTTTTTTGTCACATTATAAATTATTTACCTTTTTTTATAAATTACTTATTGAACATCATAAAACAGCTGAGTCATATTTATCTCTCAGACATGTATAGAGTTCAACTAGTAGCCAGTAAGGGCTGATCAGAGGTAAACATACCGAGAGATCGTCCAGAAACATAACCATCTGCCACTGGTTGTCTTTAATGAAGGGATTGATGACCTCCATGCATGGCTCCTGTAAACAAACACATATCATGTTCATGCTAATTATCATATTTATGTATACTTATTATCATTTATTATATTAAAATACTTGCTGCAATACTTCCAGTTCAAGTAGAAAAAAAAGTTCATTAGGATTTAAAAGAGCTAAAGCTGATGAAAATGATCAATATATATTGATAAATATTGTTGAAATGCACTGGTTTGGTGGTCACAAATCAAACCAATTAATTATTGGTGTATCTTTTAATTTATTTAAATTTTCAACCACTTGAGGTTGTGTTTCGCTACAGCGATCTCGTACTAAGCTGTGGTCAAAACTTTTAAATAATAATATATCAGGGAAACTTTTTCAGATCATTTATAACATGTATAAATCGGCAAAATCTTGTGTTTCTGTAATAGTATGTTACCTGATAATTTTTCATGTCTAATCGGTGTTATTCTCAATATTTTTATTTTACCTTAAAACCAGCACACAACAGAATGAAGATTGTGAATACATTGTCTGTAGAAAATTTAGATCAAGAACTTTTAATATTTTGTAAACTACATATCCTGCTTTATGCAGATGACACAGTTCTCTTGACCGAATCACAAGAAGACCTACATAAATCAATTAATTTAATGAAGCGTTATTGTAGCATTTGGAAACTGAATATAAACGTGTCAAAAACTAATATTAGAGTCTTCTCTCATGGAAAAATAAGAAAAATACCTAAATTGTTTTTTGAGAAAATGTACTTGAAGTGGTTGGTCGATATAAATACCTGGGCCTCATATCAAACTATAGAGGAAAATTTAGGGAGGCAAAACACAGGTAACCGAACTAAATGTAGCTACCTGTCCAAAAGACAGCAAAAACTATATGACGATGGCTTGCTGCTAGTCACTTTTTGCTCATGTAATCGTTAATGTTTACAATCAGTAATTGTACGCACACATACAACTATAGTCACAAACACTTATCAGCGAAACTGGAATGAGCGACATCATTTTGCAGCTGCTGTTCAAATTAAAAATATTCCGATAAATACTATAGAGTTAGCTTTCTCTGCCTCGTTTGATTCCAGATTTTATAGGTCTATATAACCGTTATAAATATTTAGTAAAATTATAATGTGAAAAGTCACAATAGAGAATATCAGCGGTCTCTGAATGCAATTATACAATGCTTACAGAAGGTGTTAAAGATAGATGTACAGACCTTGGCTTCAGCCAAGTTGGCCAGTTTGATGAGTGAGTTAGCTACCAGCTTGAGTGTCCGTGCTGCCATTTGTGACGGTACCTCTGTTATCACATAAAACATAGAAGAAGGCAACTAAGAAGATCTGAATGTGAGGTTCAGGTATACATTGTAAAACATTTACCTCTTTAAGGATAAAAATAATCAAGCAGACATTTGCTGCAGAGAGGTTAGAAAAAACTGAGAGTGTAGGTAACAAAACCTGTCTACAAAGTCGAAAGCTTTATATATTTAAAAAACCATTAAGACCACACCTGCAGGTCATTTAAAACAGAAACATATTTTTGAGTTGCCATCATGAGACCTGATGTCGCGCATAGAAATGCCCTCAAAACAGATTTGAGACATGCCCTCAAAAAGAACACTAAAGGGTTATGTGCATTTCAGTAATGCAAAAGTTATGCTGCTGATAGCAGCAGACATATGGACAGATAATCTTATGGATGGACGAACGCTCCATGTGATAACATTAGGCTCTCAGCTACAGTTTTGTTGAGGACTAGAAGCTTGTAAATGTAGATTGGTCATAAAAATCAAAACTTATTATATTTAATAACCTACCTGTAATGAGGTTAAATTGCTTGGGATTCAGAATTGCGAGACAGAGCAGTCGTAGGAAAATGAAACCACTGAAAGAAAAAAGAGATGGAATAAACCATAATTTATATATATTGTATACTTTTATTTGCTTGATCAAATATAATTATTTGCCCATGAATTTTCTAAATATGGTCAAAAAGATATGTAGAAAATAAATAACAAAGAACTATTTTTCAGGCTGACATTTGACTTGTATTCACCATCACATTTATTGATCTGTTCCCATGAGAGCAAAAATGTCTTTCGATGGACTAGCAAGTTAAAAAATAAAAAATACATGACATGTCAAAAATTTGAGGGGACATTTTCACATAGAGAGAATTGCCATTGTAATTAAATTGAAGGACAATGATGTGATCTCAAATAATTGTGATGGATTACCAGAATACAATTGTTTAACCCTTTCAAGCCTGACTTTACATTGTCATTTTCATCCACTACAAGCCGCAAATTGCTGTCGCAATTCCCGACTTGTAGTGGATGAAAATTACTTGAAGTGGGTGGCAAATTAAAGAAAATTACCATGTATTGGTAAACAGTTTCTTTGAAATTTCTTTCCAAAACCCTTAGTTGTGGGAAAATTAAATATGTTCAAAGGGATTTAAAATGATGCTTTAATGCATCGTGAGGGATTAAAGGGTTAAGTCAATGAATTTTATTCGGCATACCGGTTAATGCCATGTGGTGCATAAATGTGACAAAGGAGCTTAAATAATATTGAAAAAAGATAAGTTAATTGTCCAACAACTGGTAAATGAATGAATAAATGTTGTTTTAGTTCAATTTAGTGCAGTCGTAATATTCACAAGCTCCTTAAACTACTTTATATACAAGTGGGCACACAAAAAGACATATGTATTTATCATGATGTAACTGCTTTAAACATTGCACTGCGCTATTCAGTTTTTGATATACTGTACTTAAATGTATACTATTAAAATTTTTACCCACTTGAAGTTGTTACTCGCAGTAGCAAGATACAACTTCAAATAGATAAAAATTACTTTGTAGAAATTGAATCAAAACTTTCATCTACAGGGCCGGTTCAAGCATGTGGGAGGCCATGTGGCCGACTTGACAGATAGGCCCCCTTTTCCAATTATCCCTATTGCATATACCACGCCACAGAATCTGAAGTATAAAGACGGTCCCCACACTGAAAGAATTAAAACATTTCTAATCACCGCATACCCATAACATGGGTATTCAAATGAATCGCAAAGAGCTGAATAACACATTTATGATGGTATCAAATTGAAATAAACCCTTTCGTCTCCAAGGTTTTTATAAAAAATTCAGAGAAACTCTCAAAGCGCTAAATTGTTTTATGAGAAACTTGGGAGGCCAAAGGGTTTTTTCAATTTGAAATCATCATAAATGTCTTAGTTAGCTTGATCTGATTCATTAAAATACCTATATTATGGGTCTACGGTCTACATTACAAATATTTTTACTCTTACAGTGTGGGGATAGACTTTAGTCGTCAGAATCTGACGTCTGCAGGCGTAAAGTCTATCCCCACACTGTAAGGGCTAATATAGAATACAGAAATAACCACCTGACAACCCTTGTTTTTACAAGTGGGTCGTTTGGCCATTTAAACTTCACTGATTTCTGCAAACATCCACAAATATATCTGAGAACTCTGCAACACACATGTTAGTCATAGTAAGTCAATCAATTCTCACAGCTTACCATTGATGATCAAGACAACCAATCAATCAAAAAAACTAAATAATTCCTAAATCGTAGAATTACCGTATATCCCCGCGTATAATGCAATGTTTTTTCTTAGCTATTCATGTCACAAAAAGGCACCTCGTATTATACATAGATGTAGAATTTAATACAATTTATTAGCTCTCTAGCGGTAAGTTCAGCGGTAAGTTTTCTAGCGGTAAAACGTATCTGTAAACGCTAGTCAGCAGGCCTACTCGCAACTATTTTGATAATGCACCCTGTGAGCACTATACACTAACGCAATGCTGGGTCAAAGTTAGTACACTGTCGTTGACGTTGGCCCAACAATTATAAAGCAGGATTGGACATTTGTTGTGAGTGCAAGCAACCAGCAAACAAGAGACGTTCACCCAATGCTGGTACATTGTTGGGCCACCGTCTGCGACGCTAACACAACATTGTTCTAGTATTGGGTGAATGTGTCATGTTTGCTGGGAGCACCCGTCTCACGTCCCCCCAAAAGGCAGACGCGCGCGGCACCTTTGACAACCATGGGCAGATAAATGAAGCTGTTAGTCTGCAACCAATTCACACTCTGACCTGTTAATTCATATTAATAATGATTTAATCTAAGATCGCCTTTCATATGGGTGTGTTGTATTGTGTAAGACGGTAGGCCTATCTGAACATGATATTTTGTTAAGATGTATCGGAATGAGAGAATGCGATGACAAAATATAACAAGATATCACTGATTATATTTCCTATGGCAAATTATATACGTGTAGGCCTCAGAATGTCCAAACTGCTGGGATAACATGTTGCCTCTGCTGATTGATACGGTATTGAGCAAATGGTGGTATCTGTTTGCTTATTTAACGGAGTGCGGCTGTGTTATTACACCCAGACACTTTATACAGCCAACACTCTCTTATGTCTAGACAATGCGGCTAGTCTGCAAATGTTTTACAATCACATTTCATCTTGAAATGTTCTCATTTGAGCACGACGATATTAAAATCTGGTCTTTGTAATAGATAAATTAAAATAATATAAATTTGTCGGCGAAATATAAATATTTTAAAATCTGTGTGTAAGTAGCCTGTGCAGGCCTCAGAATGTCTGCCCATTGGCCCCAAAACGAGACAGTCGCGATGACATCCACTCTGCCATGAAAAATAAAAATACACATCTGCTTACTCTACAAGTAAGCAGATACTGCCCTCTGGTTTTGCAGAGCTATACTGTTGCCGCTGTTCCCGTCTTTAAGCATTGTGTACATGCAGGTGTCACGGCGTTATTAGCAGATTAGTAGAATAAGATAATATCCATGCCTCACATTCAGATGTCCCGGGACGCTGCGGACATCCAAAATTTGAGGTCGTATTATACAGAGGGGCAGACGTTTTTCAGGTCATCTGAGGCCTGAAATCTTAACTCGTATTATACATGGCGTCGCACTATACGCGGGGATATACGGTATTTTTGTTAGCCGGTCTATCAATTACCCAGCCAAACAACGAGCTGGCAAAAAGTGAATAAGCGATCAACTGAAATATGATTTATTTCATTGCTTATTTAATTAATTTTATCGCTTAATTGTGCAGTATCAATGACCTGACAACATATACAAAATTATACTCACGGCGGGCAAGCATCTAGAGAACCAAATATCGTCTGCACTGCTTCATTCAGGATAGAAATGAGATGTCTAGAATTAACATCTGCATCGCTGGGATTCTCCAGGAAGGCAGGGTTAATCTGAGGAAAGAGAGCTCAGCAGGTTTCATCAGCCATTTTTTCTGTACACAGTTTATTATATGTTTATTGATCCTAGTAACATGAATTATACAAGGCCCAGCAAAAAATAGCACATATTCAATACGACAATGGACAAATTGACCTAGGATTTTAAACCTTACATCGTGGTGATAGACTTTAGTCGTCAGAATCTGACGTCTGTAGACGTCAGATTCTGACGACTAAAGTCGATACCCCCACTGTAAGAGTAAAAATATTGCTAATGGCCGTATACCCATAACATAGGTATTCAAATGAATCAGAAAGAACTGACTAAGACAGTTAGGATGATTTTGAATTGATTAAAACCCTTTGGTCTCCATGATTTGTACAAAATTAATTCAGCGTTGTAAGGGTTAAAGGAAGAAAGTTTCATGACACATTTGAATTTTTATTTTATTTTAAGTCCCTTTTGTATGTTCCATAATTGGCAACCTATTTAAATGAAGGAGGTCTTTAATTGTTGACTCGCAGAGCGGAAGCAGCCAGCTAAAAGGAGGGTTTGTTGCTTGGCTGGCACAAATATCATCATACTCAGGAAAGTGGAAGGTTCTGCTCATAAAATTGATAAAAAGGAACAGGGGTTTGAAATCGGTAGCCTACCGCCTGAATCAGTGGTTAGCATCAGTGGTTAGCATATCTCTCCCTGAAGCCTTACATTTTGTTTTATAGTAATGCTCCAGCTATCTGGCACAATTTTCCAGACATTAAGCATATTAAAGTCAATAATGGCAGCAAGTCACACATTTTAAATTTGATGGAGTTCAAATTTTTCAGGGAATATTCCTCCCTGAAACTGCATATTTTGTTCTATAGTAGTGGTCCAGTTATGTGACACACCTTTACCTTTTACAGTAACCCAATAATCCAGATATTACCCATATTAAAGGCAATAATGACGCAAGTAAGCTATTTTAAATTTCATTAGTTGAAATTTTTCAGGGCATATCCCTCCCTGAAGCTGCGAATTCTGTTTTATAGTAATGGTCAAGCTACCTGGCACGGTTCTCCATATATTACCTATAATAAAGTCGATAATGCCCGCAAGTCAGCCATTTTTAATATGTTATTGCGATTTCTTAGGACATATCCCTCCCTGAAACCACACATTTTGTTTCATAGTAATGGCCTAAATATCTGGCACACTTTCCAGATATTAGGCATATAAAAAAAAAATTGCAGATAGTCTGCCATTTTGGCTGCTGTGACCTGGTTTTTGGCCGATGCTTGTGTCACCCATTCTCGAACTTATCCAAGTTATTGGTGAAATAGAAATATGGTATAAATTTTGAAGCAATACACAGACAATTGTTGAGTGAATCATGTTAACAAGAAAATTTGGTAATGGAAAAATAGAAGTCATAGAGGTCACAGAAAGGTAAAATGTGCACTCGATCAAGGTTTAGTCATTATAAACCTGTACATGAAGTTTGATGTGCATATGAGTAGCATGAAACAAGTTATAGTGCTAAAAGTGGCAGGGACGCGCTGCATGACGACAATAGGCATCCGCCAAAATTTGGCTGAGGCCTAAAAAGCATACCTCACATGACAACTTGCTGTCCATGATTTTGTTGATTGTACTGTGAACGGCAGCATGAACAAAAGAAGTAGCGGTCATCTTCATGTATTGATCCATCAGTGTGCTTGCTAGTGAAGCTCCTCTAAACAGAGTGGCAGTAATATCTGCGGATAAATTAAGTTACATAATCAGCAGGGCTTTAACTAAAATTTACAAACATGATGGGTGTGGATTTGAAATTCACCCAAATGCATTATTGAATCTCTTGTCTTCCACAACAGTTTGTTTTCCTCCATAGATTTTACACACAGTTGTCAGTAGTTTAAAACCGCATTATTTTTAAAATTCTTGAGAATTGAGCCCACTTCCATGACTGACAAAATATCAGCAAGGTTCCCTTTGTTAAAACTAATAATAAATCAAGAATGCAGTACATAATCTAATGTTAAACATAGAAAAGACAGAAGTTCACAAGTACAGGTGAACATGGTTATAACACTATCGTTGGGAGTCAAAAAGTCAAATCATGCTGTAAATGAATCCTTTTAAAGTATAGTTCAGAAGAAACAAAACCAACAGTAGTTGAGTGATGATTACCTTCACATGAGATTTCCAAGTCATTAAGTGTACAGAGGAGATGAGCTTCACTTCGTTCATGTCGGAATATCTGCAGAAGAGCTGTAGCCAGTGGAACACGATCATTGTTGCTGATGCACACATTGGACAGCGCCAGCACCGTCTCCAGATCTTTTGCAAGCAGCAACTAAAATAAATCATAATCACCTTTGAGAATAATGAGATTATTATGAATAGCATGTAAAAGTAACACATGACATCAACTAAAATTTAAACATCCCACAAATATTGATTGCGATTTAATAAACACATTTATTATATAATGATCTCTTGATAGTCTCACAAACCTCTTTCAGACTAGTGTATTCTCGGAGAGGCATAATGACTTCATGAACATAGCGAGCTCTGGCACGTATTGATCCAGATTCACCTTTGGTGGTTAGATTAGATGGTGAGAGGGAGTACCACTCATCTGTCGTCTCCCCTGGCTGCATGTCCGCTAACAGACACCTCACAGTGGCTGATACACATTGAAAACAAAGTAGAAAACAGTTCGAAATTTCATCAATTCAGTTTTAAATAAAATGCTACAGTTTAACATACAGTGCAGCTTTAAAATGCATATCGGTATGTCACAAAAATCTTTATATGTACTGATTTCAGGGTGGTCCTCGTGTGATCATCTTTTGTAATCCTTAGCAAGAGTCTCCTGTCTATTGCATCTTGTTTCTAATAAACGTTATTTTTCTTATTTTTTTTAGTATTTGATAGGTATTAGCAGGGCAGTGACTAATCTTGTAATAGATAAATGAAATTTTTACCCACTGCCACAATTTCAAATGGGTAAAGATAATTTCAATGTGTTTACAAGAAAGGTTAACAGTAATTATTCTAATAAAAACTGAGGTAGCAGGACGACAGTATGAAATGTTTTAACAAACAATGGCAATAGATTTGCAGACACTGAATACACTGAATATGCCAGGTTTCAAGGAATTTAACCGGGAATAAGAACAATTTACCAAAATCAAGATGGTTGCACATGAAAGCGTACAATGCCAATAGACTGGCCGACCTCAAAAACCTATATATATCAGGTTTCAAGACACTATTGTGAATTCTACAAAAAAAATTAGGTGGAAAAAATTTTCGGTGGAAAGCTGAAAATCTAATCAGGTTGAGAGATCCATACATTTTTTTAGAGTTTTTAAAACCAGAAATTTCTTGAATCTTTGACCTTGACCTTTGGTAAAAAAAAAAGCTGGAGGGGTTGAATGTTTGTATTAAATAAGATTTCAATCTGTTGGACTGAGTTGGATCAGTAGCCAAAACTGGCGACGGAAACGGCGAGCGGTGGCAATACCGCATGGGCAGAGGGGTAAAAAACTACTTGATTAAGCGCCCATCCCCCCCCCCCCACGTGCGACCAAGTGGTGCAGGTGCGTACTTCATGACCTTGTATATTTAGACTAGACAAATATTGATACAATCCAACAGATTAACCTCTAAACTTCCCCATCCTGACTGACCCAGTTTCTATTGTCATGATTGTTCATATGTTTAATAAAGTATTAAACAGAATAAGACATCATTGTCTGAAAATTGGAACTCGTATCCTAACGGTCAGAGCGTAACAGCAATCGACTGCGTCTCGTGTTGTTACAGTTCAATCTGTTACGATACTCGTTCCAATTTTCAGACAAGAATGTATCATTACAAAATAATTATTAGGTCAATTGAAAAGTAAAGAGTGATAAAATTCACTTCACTCACAAAAATTTTACCTATTTAGATTCCTTGGGTTATAACCTGACATGATTTATGCATGGCAATGTGATGGGTGACATAATTAGACTTACCAAATTCTGTATCTTTTGATCTTTTTCCTTTATTGTAGATTGATATTGTAAATGTGTCAATGTCTGGAGGGATGTCACTGGAAAAAAATGATCAGCAAAATATAGAAGTTTTCTTATTAGCACCAAGATTCGCTAATTTTCTCAAAGAGAAATCCAACATGAGCACTGCAAGTCATATGGGAAAGTCAAATACATTGTAAGTGCAACAACAACATAAATATAATATTTTATGTGACAAAATAAATTTCATCCTAATTGGCAAATTTTAGGCCTACAAAACTGCACGTCACGAAATGTTTCCATACTATCCTTGCCCGACAGGCAAATGCCTTGAAATTTGGAGTAGTCAGTTGTTTGAAACATGCAGGAGACGCTGATTACCCACCCTTGTGTGTCATGCAACCACATTAGACGTTCTGATTGAAAATGTGGTAATTTTACAGAACATTAGAGATTAACTTGTAACAAGAGCACACTCCACAATAGCCCACCACCATTATTGAAGTTGTTTGAGAACTGGTACATATATTAGCAACATGCAGTACAAATTTGAGCAAGCTACATAAAATATTGCGCCCACAAGGTGAATTTAATGACGTAAAGTGGCATAAATCGGCCGTTTGACTCTTTTTCAGCCATTATTGATTGAACTTGTTCGAGAACTGGTTTATATTAGCAATATACAGAACAAATTTTGAAGTCATCACAACAACAAGGTAAAATTAGCAACATAAAATGTGATAAATCACTATAATTCGGTCATCATGATTTTTCTTCAGTCGTTATTGAACTTGCCCAAGAACTGGTTATTAGTGGCATATCCCTTCCGGAAACCACACATTTTGTTTTATAGCAATGGTCTAGCTATCTGGCACAGTTTTTCCGATATTACCCATATTAAAGTCAAAAATGGCCTCAAACGACTATTTTGAATTTGACCGAGTTGAAATTTTCCCCTGAAACAGTACATTTTGTTTCATAGTAATGGTCTAGCTATCTGGCACGGTTTGCCAGATATCAGGCATATTGAAGTTAATTATAGCCGATAATCACTGTCAACCACTTTTAATCTGATAGAGGTGCCATTTTTAAGGGCGTATCCCAACCTGAAACAGCACATTTTGTTTTATAATAATTATAGTATTATAGTAATTATGTCTACCACAGTTTGCTAGATATCAGGACAAATTAAAGTTAATTATGGCTGCTAGTCCCCTTTGACATCTGTACCCGCTAAGGGATGTGTGTGCGCAATATGAAAGAAATCCCCCCACATTGGTTTCCGAGATCTGCTCCGGAAATGCGGACAGCCAGACGGACATACAAGGCAACGCCATCTCTCCCCGATCCAACTACGTTGAGTGGTCTATAAAAAGTGAATATATCTTCAAGATGAGCATTCATCTTCGATCATACGATCTGAAATTCTTTTGTAGAAATAATAAAAAAAAATTGGTGTAAATGTACACTGTGTGTCCCACTAGAACTAGAGCCAACTTAAATAGGATGACTAAGCAAAAACAGTCAGAATGAAAACAAGTAAAATGACATAGGACTGTCAGAAGTATTTGTGGCTAAAACACCTTTAATCAATTTAATTGGTTATCATTTTAAAAGACAGTTTTCATCGATTTTCAACCTTAAAGTTGGTTCTGCATGCAACAGGTCTTTAAAGACTAATGTGTATCGGACATAATAATATATAATTGTAAATGAGCATGTGGTGTCAAACAAATGATGTATGTACTGGCAGGGCACAAAATAAGGGCATTCTGGGCATACGAGACAACCCATTTTGCCGCCGGACAACCCAAAATCATTCTCAGACAATTATCAGACAAACAAGTCAAAAATCGATAAAGATTTACCGAAATATGTGCATTGTTTCTGTGCATTTGTTCAGATTATCTCATCACAATTTGTGCGTTTTAAAACAGTATAACAGGGGCTGTGATGCTTGTAAAATCGTGAGACAGGTCACCTTCTATATATCCCTAAATTTGGACAACTAAACCATTTTACGGACAACCTGAAAGTAGATCTGGCTGTCCGTCGGGAAACTAGACCAATTATCCTTATTTCGTGCCCTGACTGGAAAACTGTACCACAGAAGGTAAAAACTGTAAAAACTTCAGTTAACACAATTTGGTTTTCCCACCACAATTTAATTCTTTGGCCTGAATAAGCAAATCACAAATCCAAATGATAACTGTTCAGTTTATATTTTGCAGGTTACAAGGTTACCATCAAAATCCAATAAGAAAATAGTCTCCTTGGATTTAAAGTGTAATATTATAAGAGATTAATTAGAGAAATTTTGAAATCATTCAAAAAAATTTGGGAGGAAACTTACTCTAAAAAAAATTCCTCGTCCCAGCATGCATCAGGAGCTTCCTTAACTTGTGTACGACAGACTTTAACATCGCTCAGAGAAATAATGCAGTATGGATGAGGGACGTGTTTGCAGGGCAGTTTACGAGCGTCGTGCAGCTTGATGTGTAGACTACGCAGCTCTGTTAGAGGGGGAATGATCGAGCGAGTCAGCCGTGGTTGTTTGTTGTTGCAGTAGGGCTTCAAAGCTTGAATCCATTCCTGATATAATCAATGACACAAACATTTAAGTACAAGGCATTCTGACCAATGGATCATTAAAATAGATCATGAAAACATAGTTAGTGAAACAGACTGAATATGATCATCAGCATAGTCCTCTAAATCTATGGTGACCCCAGTCATGGGTATCTTATATTCATATCTCATGTGGACTATGGATATTATAAGCATATCATTAGTGGGAGATATGTACTGAGTAGAATGCAAAATAAAAATAAAAATGATAGATGCATAATTAAAGAGAGGCAAATTGACAGATGGTCTGCATCCCAGGTTCGAACCCATTTGACCCATCCTACTTGGGTTTTTCAGAGAAATATCAATGTGATTAGGCGATCACATAATAGTGGCCTCATCGAGACCAGAGTATCAACATTAACATCATGCAGAGCCCTGCATTGCACGCTCCTTCACCATTCATAATTAGGCAAATTATCAGCAAACACATATGAGTGAATAGCTCTACTGGATTCTCACTCAGCTTCACCAGATGCTGAGCAGCAGCACCCAGAATTACAAAGTAATAACAGCAGTACCCGAAAAAAAACGGCAGCATCCGGGAAAAAAAGCATACCTGAGCTTGATCTGTGTTATCTGCACAAATATAATACACTGACACCTGGGATACTTGGTTTAAGGCACGTATTATCAACTGGAAGCAGTTAGGTCTGAAAAAGTGGTATAGAGTAAATAATTATGATCAGTAAATCTATAATTATATGTAATGGCACGCACAAACCACATTTTGTAGATTTGTGTTATATACTGTAGATCTGGTAAATTTCTCACGTTTAAATTTTCGTGATTTTCTGACTTTTCACAAAATTTAGAATTCACAAATTTTCATGTTTTCTTCAGTAGCCCCATTATAAAAATAATATTCGTGAGATTCTTGAACTAGGGAATTTGTCCTCCTCGCGAAAAGTAAAACATTGCGAATATTACCAGATCTACAGTATATGCGTTTATAGAAATACAAGGGTTAATTTTCTTATGTTGGACGTGGCACATCACAACACAAGAAAATTAACCCTTGTAATCCTGTCTTTACTGTAATGATTCTTTGGTTACAACTAATTAAACAAAGACAATGCTAATTAACTCTTTGCAAACCAGAACCTGTCAATTCTGGAAACCGAACCAAATATATAAATTGCATTGTAATTAACCTGTTCTAAACAGTCAGAAATAGTGTTTTTAGAGAAACTACAAAAAATTGTATGTGGTACACCAAGGGTTAAACTAAGGGGCAACAAGGTGAGGGTACATCCTACTTGTTATGCAATGGTAAATGTGCAAAGTTACCATGAACTCTTTGCATAGTCAAGCAATATCAACACTTCTGTAAGTTTTACTTTGAGATTGGTAAATTATATTAATAAATAATGGGTAATTAAATTAATTGATTAAAAACATATTTTAATAAAATTATTATTTAATAAAACATTTAAAATATGCATCAGTGGATATAATTTTGGACATAAATAAACATAAGAAATTTTTTTCACTCAAATATCCTATTCACGTTTATGATACTTAATGGCCAAAACACCATAAATTTAATACACTGTGGGTACATTATATAAAAATATTAGAAATGTAAATAGAATTGTAAATGTAAATAAATGCAATTCTAGTTTTGATCTAGGATACAAGTTTTTATAACTATGACAGGCGCTTACGAAACCTTTAAGCAAAATATACACTAAATTTTAGCCTGCATGAGTAAAATATAAAAACATGTGATTAATATTTGCGCCAGTGGATTATTTTTATAGGCCTATTGATTCTTATTCTTGGTCAAAGCAATTCAAGTTAAAATTCATTTAATTTGATTAAATGTACACTATCGAAGCATTTTATACAGAGGATAAAGTTTGAACATTATGTGAAAAAACTACCAAGCAAACGTGTAGGTTCGTCCTCAACATTAAACAACTTTAAAAATAAAACTGCCGCAATTTGATTAACTCCGCTATAACAAAAACATTATCTGCTTTCAGCCTTTGATATTTAAAAAGAGCTTATGCCGATGTTAACAAATATGCTCCGTGTCTGAAATGTGTGACAGACGATTACAAAAATCTAGTTATTTTAGGTTAGAAGCTAAAAATGCCACTTTCATAAAAAGACAACTGTACTCTTATATTAAATTATCATAAAAAAAATCAAGTGCAAATCGGAGGGATTTGGTAGCTGTGATGATTTTCCTGAGAAACAAATCAGTTCCAAAAATGGCCCGATATCCTCAAAAAGTTATTAAGTTCTGCAGATCATGCCCATAAATGATTTTGTAAGGTTAGAATTCCTTTACCGTATATCCCCGCGTATAGTGCGACGCCATGTATAATACGAGTTAAGATTTGAGGCCTAGGATGACCTGAAAAACGTCTACCCCTCTGTATAATACGACCACAAATTTTGGATGTCGGCAGCGTCCCGGTCGGCAGCGTTCCGGGCCATCTAAATGTGAGGCATGGTCGGATATTATCTTATTCTACTAAATAGCGCTGTGACACCTGCATAGACGATGCTCAATGACGGGAACAGCGGCAACAGTACAGCTCTACAAAACCAAAGGGCAGTATCTGCTCACTTGTAAAGTAAGCAGATACTGTATTTCCATTTTCCACGGCAGAGTGGATGTCATCGGGACCGTCTCGATGGGCAGACATTCTGAGGCCTGCATAGGCTACATATATATACACACAGATTTTAAAATACCCGTATTTATATTTCGCCGACAAATTTATATTATTTTAATTTATCTATTACAAAGACCATATTTTAACATCGTCGTGCTCAAATAAGAACATTCCAAGATGCAATGTGATTGTAAAACATTTGCAGATTAGCCGCATTGTCTAGACACAAGAGGTGTTTGGTTGACAGGTGTCAGGGTGTAATAACACAGCAGCCCTCCATGAACTACAGCTAACAGATACCACCATTTGCTCAATACCGTATCAGCCGCGGTAACAGCGGTAGGCGTTAATGTTATCCCAGCAATATGGACATTCTGAGGCCTACATGTAGGCCCTATAGAATTTGCGATAGGAGATATAAACAGTGATATCCTGTTATATTTCATCAACGCATTCTCTCATTCCAATAGGAAAATATCATGCTCAGATTTTTCGTACACAATAGAACACGCCCATATAAAAGGCGATCTTAGATTAAATCATTATTAATATAAATGAACAGGTCAGGAGTGTGAATTGGTTGCAGACTAACGGCGTCATATATCTGCCCGTGGTTGTCAAACGTGCCACGCGCGTCGGCGGGAATGTGAGACGGGGGCTCCCAGCAAACACGACACATCCACCCAATGCTGGTACAGTGTTGTGCCAGCGTCGCTGACAGTGGCCCAACATTGTACCAGCACTGGGTGAATGTCTCTTGTTTGCTACTAGTTGGAAAGGCACAGTCTTGTTGTATCGTGTGTATAGGCCTGCTTACCATACACGCCGACATACACGTTTCCACCGCTAGAAAACTTACCCCTGAGCTTACCGCTACAGAGCTAAAAAATTGTATTAAATTCTACATCTATGTATAATACGAGGTGCCTTTTTGTGACATGAAAAGCTAAGAAAAAACATCGCATTATACACGGGGATATACGGTAGTCAAAAACTTTTCACATTAGCGTCCGAAAACCGTCAATTTTGGCTGATTTAATTATGTTTTTTGGCCACCAGAGGGTCGATAATGAGCCGATTTTCGTGAAAAACTATTCAGTTCTGGCCCTAGCACCCATCAGTGTTAGTGCCAGGTAAGAAGTTGTATGGTCAAAAACTATTCACATTAGCATCCGCACACCTCAATTTTGGCTGATTTTCATATGTTTTTTGTCCACTAGAGGGCCGATAATGGGCCGATTTTCGTGAAAAGCTGATCAGGTCTGGCCCTGACCCCTTTGAGTATTAATCAAAGGTTAGAAGTTGATTGGTCAAAAACTTTTTACATCAGCGTCCGTAACCTTAATTTTGGCAGATTTTCTAATGCTTTTTGGCCACCAGAGGGCCGATAATGGGCTGATTTTCGTGAAAAACTAATCAGGTCTGGTCCTAACTCCCATGAGTGTTAGTGCCAAGTTAAAAGTTGATTGGTCGAGAAACTTTCACTATATTTCTCGGGAAAGAAGTGCTACAGACGACAGACAGACGACAGACACCGGCCTTTATAGAGCTGCTAGGTGGCAGCTAAATTATGCTGATTAAAATTATGCTGATTATTGTAATATAATAAAACATCTCTAAAAATACTTAGTTTCTTTCATTATATCAATTTCCATAGTCAATTAACATTAATTTTGTACCTAAAACGCACCCTGAATTACAATCCCTATATCCCTATATCCCCAACCATACCAGTATGTACACATTGCACTGCACTGGTAAATCTAACAATTTAAAATTTATAGAACAAAAACACAAAAAAGTGAGCTCACCTTCCAAAGAAACTATCATGAACAGGATATAGATAACTGAGGTTCAGATCAATCAACCCTTTTGGTTTAGAACGCTAAAAAGTAATAAATCAAATTTATGCTGTACAACTTCATATAGAAATAGCTATTCCAAACATACATGAAAAATTTCATGAGCTATAACGTATAAAAATTAAATAAATTATTAAAAAATAAAGCATTAGTCAACCAAGTAAAAAAAAAATTTAAATAAACAAAAATATTCATCAATTGTAGCCCTGGGATTTCAATTTTGAGTACTAATAAATGTATCTATATTTTCAAAAGTTTTTATCACACCTCTAGGTGTGATAAAAACTTTTAGCATATAGTAGTCCTAGAAAGGTCACATCTAAATTTAGTTATGGTTATAACTTAATCATCAACCTGTAAGTGAATTTTTATGTGAATACCAGTGGCGTGAAAAAAATAATGTTTACTGCCCTAATAGTGTTTAATAAATTGTATGATCAAAAATGCAGAGATGCCAACCTCCAGACAAAAAGAGCAGAATTCTTGAGCCGAAAAATTGTAATTTGACAACATGAGACTATAGTGGGTTGATATTAACATTTCTTTTCAAGTAATCATATTTTTTCCATATGTTTGGATGCAACTCCCCATTTTAATTGAATTACTTGCAAAGCTTTGTTAATATACTAGCAATAATTTAAGCAGGCTTGGACAGTCTGAAGCTATAATATGCTTTCCAAGACCTAGTATTACTTCACACTGAATCAGAATAATATGCTTTTTTCATGATACTGATTAAAAATCGTAGACTAATTTAGTCAAGCGTAACTGGATGTTAAAAATTGTATCTGCTACATCCAAATAGTAGATGTTGGCATTTCTGGAAATGTAAAAAATCGATAAATTTATTTCTGATTCAACAGACCTTTTGATTTTCAAAGTAGCAAAGACACTGCTCTGTGTCATTCAGCAAAAAATACATATACTTCCATTTCTTTGTTCTTTGACCTAAAAAATTAGGAGAAATGTAAATCACAAAAGAAAAGCAGTACAGTATTTATCCTAATAAACACCCTGGGTGTTAATTAGAATAACCCTTGAGGCCACAGAGGGGGGGGGGGGTGGCAGTATTTTTTAATGGCAATATAGTGTAATATGATCAATGATTTTCTTATAAAATCAGGGGAGTGGGCATTTATTGGATTATGGGCATTTATTAGACTAAATACAGTATATGCATTTGTACCTGAAAAAAGGTATGGCCAGACCATGTCCCAATCAATGCCCAAATCTCTTGTGATTAGACATGATGTGATATTATGTGAGGACAGTCTTTTAGCTATTTATTTGGTCTTTAAAAATCCTGGACAAGTCAGTCATGTCTGGCCAGTCACACAGTACCTAATTTTAAATGTTGTAACTGATCTGCTCTGTATGCTCTAATTTAGCAATGTATAATAAACACCATACAAACTTATCAAACAGCCACTTAAAATTATATTCCAACCCTTATCAGAAATCGTTGATTAGGACTAATATTATTATAATGAAATATACAGGAAATACAAGAAAAATATAAAAACTCACTCTTTTTACTGAGAAAACCTTTGATCACAATGTGGTCTTTTCTATTCAAAAAAAAGTTTGAGCCACTTGATTGTCTCATAGTTGCATAAATGTCTCTCCCATTCCAGTTGGCATTGCTATCTTCTGTCAGCATTGAAGTTTTGGGCTGCAAGCAAATTAGTGTCAGCAATTAAATGAAAAGCCTTTATTTAAACTGAGCAAGGCAAGCTCTTGAGCTTGATTGTGTGCATAATTACAATTTATATTAGAGAGTACATTATATTTTATCTTGACACCCCTGGTAGTGACAAATAAAGCTGAGATGTTTGCAAAAAGTGTGCCTAAAAAATTCTAAGCATACTATTTGTAGCACACTTCTGATTTCTATAGTAAGCAAATAATCTAGTTTGAATTATTGTCATATCATACATAAAATTTAAATTTAATATATATTTTTTCTAAGGAAAACCAAAGCAAAATAAATGCCTAACACAACAGTAAACATGAGAAAACTGTTTACTATATAGTCAATAAATTTGTACTAACATTGCACCAAAGGCATACCAGTGTCTCATATGCACTGTCATCGCTTAATCTTGTGTGAAATAAACGAAACATACCAGTTGGAAGAATATAGAATCATTAAGAAATATAATATAGAATGCTTACCCTCAGAACAGCCGTGCCAAGAACAAGTCCTTCAACAATCTGCTCCTCTTTATAACGCTCAACTATGCTTGAAATTCTATAAGTACATATTTAAAATTGTCAAATGTAAATTAATTATAAACATACTACAAGAAGTCACTAAATACTGATCAGCATAATTTGTGAATGAATTCCAATGCAAGTATTTCAACCCTTACACCGCTGAATTAAATAATTTAAATTTTCGCCCACTTTCTCAACCGCGACCCACAACTTCAAGTGGGTGAAAAGTACTCACAATTGTTTAATTTGAAAACAAACATTTGCAAATCTTGATGTTTAAACACATATTTCTTTTCCACTAAGAGTGATTTGATCGGCTAATAAAAAGGATTAAAAACTACTATAATCACGCTTAGCAGATTAATGTACTTTGCCAATCCCTCAAAAAGACATAACAAGATATATTACATCCATTGATTTACAGTTCACAGTAAACCAAAACTTACTAAAACAGGTAGTTGAAGTCCAATTTTAAAATCTGCTGTGTATATTTTCAGTTGCCTTAATACACAAACTTGCAACATATGACTTCCGTCACAGTGAACCACAACTGTCAAGTTGGTAGGAATTTCTCCAAATTTACAAATTGGAATCTATCCATTTGTCTATTTAAGACACATAAATTCAATTTTTAAATATAACTGTATCAAAATAGCTTCAGACACACTTAAAATGGTAATTTTTTTGAAACTAATTCTGCATGGTTAAAACAAGAAACATATTTTTTGGTCATCGCTAGATAAACCTCATTATAAAAATAAAACAAAACATCATTTCTTGATTTGGCTTGACAATCAAAGTAAAATGGGAATAATTCAAATATGATTTCATGAAGAGTAGATAAAAAAAATTAAACCCTTCAAAGCATCTGCCTCCCATAAAGTATTGACGTCCACTTTTTTGTATTTTGTATCGAAGGATCTGTTTGTTACTGTAAAAGTAGAGCACATAATCTCCCTTTGTAGTATCACTTGGCCGTACAAGCCAGCTTCCAGGACCAGCTGAAACAGCAAAGTAAGAAACATCAACTAGGATATCTACTTAACCCTTAAAGTGCTGAATTTTTTCATATAAACCATGGAAACCGAAGAGTTTTTTCAATTTCAAATAACCATAAATGTCTTAGTTTAGCTCTCTCCGATTCATTTGAATACCTACGGTATGTTATGGGTGTACGACGTCTAAAATGTATTACTTTTACAATGTGGGGATCAACTTTAGTGGTCAGAGATTTTGACGGCTAAATGTGATCCCTGCGCTGCAAGGGTTGAAGCGCAAGCACTTGAAATATTGTGTTGCTACCGCAACCACAATTTCACGTGGGTGAAATTACTTACATTTTATTCTGATAAACGCCCATATTCCACTCTGATTTGAAAATAAACCCACGATCATGTACACTTTATGATCATTAAAAACTAAGCGCCCATCCCCCTGTAATACGGTATATCTATACAATTTGAATCAAAACATACACCAATCTCCTTTTTTTTTAAAGGAAAAACAGAAATGCTAAAAACAGCTGTAGACGTGATTTAAGGATTAATAAAATATAAAATCTTTTTTTCTTTCACCTCTGATGATCATAGATATTTACAATAGTTTCAGTGTGCTGTTGTTAGTTATTGCAAAAACAAAACACGGCATTGGCGCACACGGCGGCGGCGCACAGTCATTGCAAAAACATTAAGCATACACACTAAGGCTTAACAAGAGCACACTCGACAATAGCTCGCCGCCATTATTGAACTTGAAGTCATTATTGCGGCCACAAGGTCAATTATTGACGTAAAATGCAAAAAATGACAATTAATCGGCCATTTTGAATTTTTTTCCAGCCATTATTGAACTTGTCCGAGAGCTGGTTATTAGTAACATACATAACAGATTTGAAGATGATACATTAAAAACTTTTCGCCCACAAGTTATCGCGCCCACAAGTAAATATTAAGGTCGACGCCGCCGAACTTTAATTGCAATAGCCCACCTTTTTTAATTAAAATTAAAAGGCGGGCTAAAAAATAAGAAATAATGAGCTGACTGTCCGCTACATAGAATAAATAGACTATGTAATACATAAATGTATCTGATAATAATTAATAAATAAGTCTGGCAAAATTATGTATTAATTTAACTTTAATCATGTGACATTATATGCAACAGATGTCATTTTGGAACAAAAGTAATCAAATTAGAAAAAGTTTTAATTTTTTCAATATTACATTTCAGTATTTTTTTATCAAATCCCAGGTGACTTCATATACTTTGTAATGTTGGAATTGACTCAATACCAAAGCTCAGATATTGATAATATATAAGGATAAGAATTGTAACTGTTTCTTTTTCTTACCCTCAGCCAGCTTTGTAGCAGCTTCTTGCTTGGTAATGTCCTCATGGTACCATTCATTTGCTTCTACAGGGTCCACATTGCCATTCTGACATAGAAAAATCATCAGATGTTAAACTTATTAAATGTGTATTGTACTAGAAAAATATTCTATTGCACTGATCTCATTTACTACAGAAAAAACTTGAAATGTCCCTCAACACAGGTGTTGATAATCTGAAATGTGCTCAGACGGACAGACCAATGGTAGGATAGCACAAGACTCTAAGCCAACATTTGCTAAATGCCAAAATTAAACAACATGAGTTCAACATGTCCTTACCAATTCTTGCACAAGCTCCTGATTAACAATTCCACTAAGTCCTGTTGACTGAGAAGTGACCCAGAGCCAGCCGTCACCCATATCATTGTGTATAACAAAAACTTCTCCCTTCTCAAAGCTAAACAAAAAAATATATCAAACATTATAAATTTTCATTTTCAGAGTTGATCTAATGAATGGACAAGGTGGTACTTACCCATGCACCAGTTGTTATATGATGAGCTATAATGTTTGTAAAGATCCTTGAGAAGGGTACGCGGAAAAAAACCTATCATGCCCACACAGTAAAATTAACCAGCAACATTATATGAATAAAAATAGTGACTTACAAAACCTTGTTTAGGAGCATTTATAAAACTAAAACTGAATAATTGAATTTTCTTTGATTTGAAGCTGTGTCCTGCTGAAGTGACACACAACTTCAAAGTGTTTGTGAAGAGCAATGGCCAAAAATCTGACTTGATGGTTGGGGCTCCGGCAGCACTCCCATGGAAATTTTTAAAACCACAAATGCTCTTTAGGCCATATTAAAGCTATTTTTAGACTATCTATTACTCTCTTCTATGGAAAATAAGAGTTTACATTTGATAATCATATTTTTGACCACAGATCAAGCTGGATGAGTTGTCATTTGAATGTGATAAAAATACCAATCATTTTTTCCTCTAAAATATGACAAAATAAGCACCAAAATTGTCAGAAATCCTTCTTAGTCTGAAAAATATGTGGAAATCAGATAAACATAAGAAAATCTGACCTATTACAAACACTGCTTCAGAAAAATGAAAATTAGTTACATTGTGAGAACCCTTAATTGGACAAAATACAAGGTATAAAATTTGTAGTACATGTACTATTCTTTTATAGTGGAGCTGAATAAACAAATCTCAAAGCATTGTCTAGTTTTGTGAATTATAATACGCTTTCTTGAGTGGTTTGTAAATCCAACATTTAATTTGCCTAAAATTGGAATAGCTTCGAACATAATAAAAAAATAGAAGCAAAATTAATAGTCAGCTACAGCACTAAAAGGGTTAACTAACTTGCTTGACAGTAAAACAAAAATATAATCTTACCTAAGTTCATCCGTCTCTGGAATTTGACTGTATGGTAAAATAGCTATAACCTTCCGTTTGTCATACACTGGCTGTAAAAAAACATTTGAAAATGCAATCACAATCAATCCTCAAGTCAGAATTTTAACAAAATATTTTTATTATTAAATTATACAGTTCAAATTTCAAAATAGACAATTTCCTTCATTCACATCCCATGGGCTAATTTGTTTCCTATTTTAATTTTTAATGAATACAAATGGTCATTGGTGAGCTCCATACATTGAGAATATCAAAAATATTTGAGGTCTGATAACCATGAAGTGCCATAAAAAAATTAAAAGCCCTGCATATAAAAACATTACTATGTTTGTTTGATTTCATGGTGAATACATGGTAATGAGCACAGACTAAATATATACTGTATGTTGTTGTGAACAAAAGAACTTACATGTAGGCTAATCTGATATGCTACTTATTTTACACATTTAGGCTATGGGTGTCAAATAGCAAGTGATTGGTATCAAATAAATAAGTGATTGGTGCCAAATAATAAGAGCTTCTCAACCAATCACACACACACATCACAATCACACACAGGAGATCAATAATTTTAGTAATTGGAATAACTATCAAAACTTGATAAGCATTAAAAAAAAATACAATAACTAACCTCTGGAGGTGCTACTGGAAACTGTAGGCGCTCTCCCTTAAGAAGATCAGACCAGCAGGTGTAGTAACCAATCAAATCCGAGAGTGTATCAAATTCTCTCCCACCAATATAGTAGTCACCGCACATGGCTGTTATCCTTTAAAATAGTTACAATAACGATAATTATTATAACACAATGTGAGCACAATTCAAAGCTGGCTCACACAAAGTAAATGTAGTTGCTTTGTCATTTTTAAAATTGCATTTGATATTGGGTTAAAAAAAATCACATCAGTTTTCACACAACTCAGTATTACTACATGATAATTTTTCAGTGTAGAATTAAATTTATATAGTAATACGCTGACAAAAAAAAACTGTTATGTCAGACTGAATCTGTCTACAAGATGCACAACATAAAAATTATTTTTGCCATTATCAAAAATTTTAAGAGAAAAAACTCAAGCAATTTGTGTGGTAGACCTTTTTAGGGATATTATGCAGGATGAAATAGTTTGCTAATCAATTCCAAGTTTGATTAGCAATTGGCCAGAATAGTCTAGTTTTTATCTACGCGATACCATAGAAACTGTACACTATTATAGTATGTGTTACCCCCCCCCCCCCAAATGTTTCTTCACTTTTATGTGGAAAATATCAAATCAGAGATCAAAATTATCAAACAATGCTGTTGAAATTTTTAATAAATGTACAATTTATCCACAGATGTGAGCACTAAGACTGAGCATATTTTTTTCGAGAAAGGCCTACGAAGTTTTCTATTTATTAAATTTCAAGACATGTCTAAAATCATTATCAAGGGAATGTTGCGGTCACCCAGCTTGTTGATTTAAATAAAATGACAAAACGTTTCAAAAACTGTAATAAATTCTCCGAGCATGATAATTTATATCATCATGGATGGGTTATAAAAAAATTAGTTATATAATGATTATTTAATAACAGTTTGAAAATAGAAAGACATATATTGTGTACCTGAAGTGATTAACACCTGTCTTGCCCAAAAAAGACAGAACATAGGATCCTGGCTTGCTGTCACTCTCTCGAACAAGATAACTGCCTAATTGGTCAGCTAAGCGAAGACGATCTTCTGCAGTGTTACGGTCCAGCCTACCATGATACCACCTGAAATATTGTGTGAGATAAGTAACAGTCAATATAAGAAAGAAAAAGTGTGATGTGAATCATTAAAATAGTTGGTACAAGGTAGGGCCTACTGGTAATACTGGTACAGGTCAGGTTTATGATATAAGACAATCACAAAATTAATATCCCAGCAGGCACAAAGACATTGTTTCAACATTAAAACGACGTTGAAAAATGGCAAAATGATGTCAAAACGACGTTGAAAAAAGGTTTGATATGAAAATTGTTTTGGCGTCATAATTTTAACGAGATTTCAATGAGATTTCAACGCAATTTCAACCTGATTTCAACATCGTTTCAAACATGACGTCGATACGACGTTGTAATTATGTCGGTTTTTTTTAAAACGTCAGTATTTGCGGTCTATAATGTGGTATGTTGTAAACAAAATTGTTTACATGACAATATACGTCTTGAAAATAAAGCTTGTTTCGTTTTTTTCAGTGCTTTAACATTGTTCTTTTTACATTTTTGTATTTTATTTAAGATCAGTAGGTTATATAGCTTCAAAAAAAAAAAAAAAATGATTTTGAAAATTTTATTTTTATGAAGCTATATAGCCTTAAAGCTGCTCCTTGGGATGAGAATTTTCAATTGAAAGCTATTCAAATTATATTCTATTCTGCTCTTCATTTAGGTCTCTGTAATAATCATTACTAGCTTCAACCTGTGTCCCACAGGCCCTGTGTATATTGTGACCCCTCTCTTCTCCTGTGTATGCATCAGCTTACTAGTATACCCGCCCCCAGCCATGACTGCCTGTGCATGGTGCAGCCCTCAATATGCATAGACCAGTGGCGGATCAAGGAATGGACAGACAGTGGGTGTCGATTTTCTACTATATTTTATACACACTTCAGCCTCTTTTAATATGCTCTAACATTAGAGGGGTTAGCAAAATGTTGATAATCTTGAAAATGAGATTGTCGACTTGGGGACCATGCCTGGCCATGGTGGTCTGGTGCAGATTGGACGGGGGGTGGCTGTCTCACTCAGTCACAGTCTGTGGATGAGGGGGGGGGGGGGGGGGGGCTGTCTCACTCAGTCACTGTCTGACTCTATGGATCGTCTTTTTCTCCTGTTCCGTTAGGGCTAGCCCTAGATCTAGGCCCTAACACTAGGTGACTAGGGTTAAACCCACCGTCAGATTAACTCGTACAGCATGTTTTTCGCCGATTTCTCAGTCAATTCTCAACCGATTTTCATGAAATTCTGCAAGGAATATTTTCGAGCCACTCGGCGATTACAGTAAAATTTTCATCAGAAAATATTGCATAACAAACAAGTTAAACCATCTGGCATGTAATTATTTGCATTTCAGGGCTAAAAACAAAATATAATTTAACCGTGTTAATGGGTTTATAGAGGGACGTCGTAATTACAAAATTATTACACAGGGCTCGAAATAAGGCCATTCCTCAAGTCTGGTACTGCCAAAATATGTGCAGGAATGGTAAAATTTGTCATTAGCCATTCCGATGAACTGGCACATTTAAGGCCATCCTAGGACAAAGGCCATTTCTAGGAATGACAATTTTTACTCAGGAATGGCAGTTTCCTTGACTTGCCAGTCCTGTGGATTGGCATGCCATCAACTTTTAATCCTACCCCTGCTACATGTCAAATGGTCTAACTTTTGAACTAGATCTATATACCGTATTATCCTTAATAAACGTGCCGGGGCGGAGACGAAGTTGGGGGCGCGTTTATTATGTGCACTAAAATGTTAATCTGTATTTCACGGCCGCATCCCGCTGCAGCGCCGTTATTAAGCCATGCGACATTGGTGAGAACTCACTGCACGTGCAAGTCCCCAGCCACTCTCAAGCCGCCACTCGTGCGCGCTGGCATCAAGTGTAACTGTATGTTAACACAGGCTGACACCTTATGCAGCCAAGGCCCGCTATATAGGCCGAGACGACGCGGTTACCATCACATTCATATTGGAATGATCTTGTTTGGGCACGACAATATCTAAATATCGTATTTGTTTTTAGATACATTACTACTGATTAGAATAATAGAAATGCGTCTGCAACATACTGTATGAATGTTTTAAAAAGACGTAGGCCTAACTGATTAAAGTTACGTCTAATTTCACACAGAGTGTAGGCCTCAGAATGTCTGCCACAGCAGATGGTCCCCGGATTGATGAAGTCATCTACTCTTGCCGACCTAAGCCCGCCATTTATCAAATGGTGGTGTATAATCTCTGCGGGGACATCAGGTATACATGTGCGCTATAACATTGGTTCAAAGCAGCAGCAGCATTAATCGGCCAATTCCATGGTTGGATCGTCTGATTTTAAGCACGTATCAAGTCTTGTGTCTTGGCGCTACTATAGTAGAACAAGATCCATACCTCACATATTTGGATGACCAGTGGGCGCTAACTGCTGATGGCCAAAACATGATGTAGCACGATAAACAGGGGCAGACGTTTTTCGTGTCATTAGAGGCTTCAAATCTTACTTAGCATTAAGCCTACCGGTAGGCCCTATACATTGGCGTCGCATTAAAACGCCGGGAATTTTGGGCGCTTGTAAATCTGTCTGACTCAATGATCACCGAGCTAGTGCAATGGACAGTTACTACTTTTGTTGTAAGCAAACCTGACACGCCGTCGTTATTTTGACACAACTCAACGATTAATTACCCAACGCACACAGGTGTTATTCAATGCTGGTCCACCGGTACCACGTTGGCCCAGTGTTAAAAAAACATGCACAACAACTAGGCTACATATAACAGTAGCATACCGCGTTTACACCCACGTTCACAATACACTGACCGTGGCTCAACCATGTTGACACGGCTACACGCAGAAGGCTGGTGTCTGGTAGATTTTTTCAAGCCAGCTGACTGGATATACAGGGTACATGAAAAAGGGGGACGCGTTTATTAGGGGTGGTGCGTTTATTAGAGATAATACGGTAATATTTTTTGATGAAAATTTCACAGTAGTCGCCGCGTGACTCGAAACTAGACTAGTCCAGGTTGCAAAATTTCATGAAAATCAGTTGAGAATTGATTAAGAAATTGTCGAAAAACATGCGATACAAGTTAATCTAATGGCGGGTATAACCTAGATCTAGCTCAGTTGTAACATTACTACCGTTACTTGGCTACCTAGCCCTAGACTACAGTCTGTCCAACAGTGGAGGATGGTCCAAAATGAAAGTTAGCTTTTTGGTATCCAGTCAGTCAATTCTCAAGCGATTTTCATGAAATTTTTTAAACCCTATTTTCTTGTTATTTGGCATCGATCCTGAAAATTTCGTAAAAAATATCAGATAGTTTAAAAGTTAGACCATTTGACATGTAGTAAATGTCTATTTATGACGCTCCTCTATGACATGTATAAACCCATAAAATTTCATTCCGGTTTATTCTCAGAATTCCAAATGGTCCAACTTTTGAAAAACTGAATGAAATTTCACAAAATTTTGAGGGTTGTTGCCAAATTACTAGATAATAATTTGGTTGCAAAATTTCATGACAATCGCTCGAGAATTGACTGATTGGATACCAAAAAGCTATTTTTCAATTTGGACCATCTACCACACTAACCACCGTCGAAGAGACTGTAGGGCTCATTCCCATTATGCATATGATTACCTGAACTACGGTTAGCCCTTAACCAGTCCCTGACACTTTCAGGTGGCTCCTTAGCTAGGCAACGGCTCTGTTCATGCTGTTAGCAATGAATAGGCTAGCACTTCTGACTACTAAAATGGAAAAAAAAGTCTGACTCTGAGACTGAGCAGTGTTTGTTAGTTTGTCTGTTTGTTTGTCCGACAATAGTCAATTGCTCTGAAACCTAGGCACGAGACCAAGAGCTACATACAATCAGACAATCAGATCCCTGAGTAAATCAGGCTAGACAACCACACTGCGGATACCCCGGCCTCGGCCCCCCGCTCTCCTTCAGTTTTCCCTAACACGACTACTCTAGTACTGAAGGTAGGGTGGCGGCGGTATAATAAATAAAAAGGAACTAGTTTTCGCGCACCTAACCGAATACGGCCCACAGCGTGCACAGAATGGACGCGTATGAATATTGTGGGTCACATTATGATTGGTGCGTCTGAGCCACTTCCGGTTTGAAAAAAATATACTTCCGGGTCAACTGGGAACAGGGAGCATAGAGTATTTCAATCTCCTATTTTTCCGGGGGAGTTTTCTCGCAGTTGAGGTCATTTTCGCGCACCGCGTTGTGTAACAGCGTGGAGACTCAGGTTGCATATATATTTTTCATTTAGTTTGTTTTCAAATGGATTTAGGATTCTTCCCGGCACATGTCTGTTTTTATTTCAACCTGATACAACCATTTGCAAAAAAAATATTTAAAAATGTAATTTTACTGATTTTGGGACTTAAAATAAAAAGGAACTATTTTAATGGCGGATGAAAAAAAAGTTTAAAACACCTGTCAACGACTGAAAATCAAAACAAGATAAAAATTTACAAAACCCTTTAAGAACTAGGGTAAAAAACTAACGAGGTGCGCGAAAATACCCCTTGAGGCTGCGCGAAAATATTCTCCACCACCCTAGCATTCGAGGCACTGTTGTGAATAAGGGAAGCTGTACAAGATAGGAAAGCTCTCCTGAACTCACACGACACTTTCTCAAGTAAGATTCAGCACTCTGATCAACTAAAGTAACCAAGGGTCGGGAGCTGCCCAAAACTTGCAAACTTAAAGGAACCTTGGAGGATAGGCCTATGGGTAGCAGGATACCGGTGGCAGATTTTTATTATAATTTTTTTTCCCCGCCTGGACATAAAATTTATTTTGCCTGAAATTTGGCTTCCGAAAACACAGGATTGTCAGCTCGATTCGGAAATAATCCTACTGCCCACTTATTTAATTAGCCTAAGGGGCCGTTCAACAATTACGTGACGCCTAAAGGGGGGAGGGTGTTTGAGCGATGCGTCACAGACCGTAGTCAACACAATGTTAAAAAGCGTTACGAAGAGGGGAGGGGGGGGTCAAAAATATCATAAAAAAGCGTTACGTAATTGTTGAACGGCCCCTAACCACTGCTAGCGTTTTTTCGATTTAAAATTAGATCTACAATATTTGGCAATTACCAGGTGGGGGCTGACCGCAGATTAAAGTACGTACTTCCTTTGAAGTACGTACTTAAGATTGAGGTATGTCCGTACTTCAATCTAAGTACACCCTGAGCTTCACTTTTACAAATGGTTACTCTCATTTTCTTACTCTCTATTTTCTGTCCACCTGAATATAGCCAAGACTTTTGCAACAGGCTGAATTTTTTTTTCATTTCTGTGTCCTGGAACTGTTGAGCATTTGCCAGCTACCAGAAATAGTTTACTTGAAAGAGCACATTTCATTGTACAACATGTATTTTATCAAAACTGTTTTTCATGTTTGGAAAATTTTATATTTAACTTTATATCTGTTCCACTGAGGGCGTACTTAGATTGAAGTACAGGGTGTTACATACTTCAAAGGAAGTACGTACTTCAATGGAAGTACGGACCATGAGGCATGTGACTCTATGGCAGAACTTTAATAGCACATTACTAATTTTCCAGACATAGGACTGCTCTATAAATTGGTGATTTAATATTTCAAACTATCTTTTCTAAAGTCCATTATTTCTTTTAGTTGGCAATGGGTAATATCTACTTCAAATTAATAAATGTTTATCTCTTGTTGCACTCTCAGCTTCACAGTTGAAAGCATGGCATCTAACAAAGTCAGAACTCCTGTAAATTTAGTAGCCTGATTATCATTGGACAGACTCTGACTATTGGACCAATGAAATAATGTGTTGCAAATGAATGGGGACACAACAAGTGAGTGCCCTATCAGGCCAAAATGAGGCTGCAGGCGTACTTCGATCGACGTACTGCACACCTCAATGGAAGTACGTACTTCCTTTGAAGTACGAACTTTAATCTGCGGTCGGCCCCAACCTGATTACTGGGAGTAAGTTTAATTTTTGAAAATGCTGTCTCAAAATTTAGGCTAGGGCCTAGGCTACAGCCTACAGTACAGGCCCCTATGTCTGGGTGTATGTTTTCTAAATATCCTTTGCACGAGACCAAGAGCTATTTGTCTTCGGATCCCTGAGTCAGTGAGTGGCAATCTAGCCAAGTGTCACACATCAGACGATCAGTGAGTGAGACCAGACCGTCGTCCGTCCAACGCACGGCAACGACGCACGTCTCCCTTCAGTTCAAGTTCCATACTTGCACTTACTCGTTTTCAGGAGGTGCGCTTAGCGCAATGTTTATCTCTTCTACACATTCCACAACATCTGAAAAAGGATCAAAATCATCTGTAGCGTCTATATTGTGACCGTCAAAGACAGTACTCCCCACTTGTTGATCAGTGACCCCACGACCAATCTTGTTTTTGTCCGCCATAGCTGGACTTCTCCTGTCTTCCTGAAACTGGTAAGGGCAGAATAAATTAATTTTATTAAATCATGATAAACCAGATAATAATTATTATTACAAAATAAGATATTTTTAAAATATTCAATGGACGAAAATATAATATCTGGTGAGTTTGATTATTTCGAAAAAGCATAAAAACCTCATAAAATATTTTTTTAGACAATAATACACAGACTTATCGTCAAGATTTATAAAGTTAAATAATAATAACGTTATCCGGTTTTTGACCTAGTTTGACCAAAGTTTGACATAGCCTAATATGCTACTGCTAGGCCCCTATATTAGCAGTGTAGACCCATGCTATAGGCTACAGAGAGGAGTGAGTAGGCCCGCCAGGCCCATCTCAAGGCTTTAGGAAAGAAGGCCACCGGATAGAAGGCTATATGGAAGGTTATAAGAAGCAAGGAAGGCTATGGGAAGGAAAGAAGGCTAGACTACAGGAAGAAAGGAATGCTACAGCAAGGAAAGAAGGCTAGGCTACAGGAAGGAAGGAAGGCTACAGGAAAGCAGGCTAGGCTACAGGAAGGCTAGGCCACAGGAAGGAAGGCTACGCTACAGGAAGGAATGAAGGATAGGCTACCAGGAGGAAGGCTAGGCTAGGCTACGTAAAGGATGGAAGGCCAGGCTACAAGACGGAAGGTTAGGTTACAGGAAAGATGGAAGGCTAGGCTACAGGAAGAAACGGAGGAAAGCTAGGTTACAAGAAAGAAGGAAGGATATAGAAAGGAAAGAGGGAGGAAGGCTATAGGAAGGAAGTAAGGCTACAGGAAAGAAGGCTATGGGAAGGAAGGGAGACTACATGAAAGAATGCTGTAGGAAGGAAGACTACAGGAAGGAAGGCTATAGGAAGGAAGGCTATAGGAAGGAAGAATGGAAGGCTACAGGAAGAAAGGCTATAGGAAGGAAGGGAAGCTACAGAAGGAAGGCTAAAGGAAGGAAGCAAGGCTACAGGAAGGAAGGCTACAGGAAGGAAGGCTACAGGAAGGAAGAAGGGAAGGCTACAGGAAGGAGGCTACGTGAAGGATAGGAATGAATATTAATGGTCTCCTCATGCACATATATAAGAGTGTGTGCATGAGTATGGGGGTTGGGCCCTTAGATTGCATGGGATGTCTGGATGATGGGACAGGTGGAAGATGTTGGCTATGTGAATTCATATGAATGAATACGCTGCTGTCAGAAGTTTTAGATTCATTGGGAGGTAGGGATGAACACTAGTGGGTTTCTCATGCACATATATAAGAGTGTGTGCATGAGACTGGGGGCTGGGATGTTAGGTTGCATGGGATGTCCGGATGATGGGACAGGAGGAAATGTGGGCAGTGTGAATTCATGTGGATGAATACGCTGCTGTCAGAAGTCTTAGAGTCCTTGTGAGGCAGGGATGACTATTAGTGGGTTCCTCATGCACATATGTAAGAGTGTGTGCATGAGACTGGGGGTTGGGACGTTAGGTTGCACGGGATGTCCTGATGATGGGACAGGAGGAAGATTGGGCAGTGTGAATTCATATGCATGAATACGCTGCTGTCAGAAATCTTAGATTTCTTATGAGGTAGGGATGAATATGCTAGTGGGTCCTCATGCACATATATATAAGAGGACCTGTGTGCATGAGACTGGGGGTTGGGACATTAGGTTGCATGGGATGTTCGGATGATGGGACAGGCAAACACGTGGTGCGGCATCCATATTGGATAGCCGGCAGACGTGTTGTCTATAGATTACAATTCTAATCGACTAAAAATATTTTCCTCTACAAGACTAATAGAATTTTACACTGGTCTTTTCTCATTTTCATGTGTTTCGCAAGGAAATAATTGCGAAACGTAAGTAAATAAAAAAAAATGCACAAGTGTTTTGTCGGTGTAAGCGATGTCATTTTTGCAGGATGACAGCGCATTGAAAACGTCAAATTAGACCGTTGATGATATATCAATGAGCCAACAGACCTTTACCGCTAGGAAATATCAGACGAATACAGCATCGACATGGCTGTAGAGATACATTATACGACTCGAGCGAACAAATAACAAAACAAACGATTATGACGAGATCGTACCAGTTCTCTTACGAGGAATAGACACAAAAAAAAATTTAAAAAAAAAGGAATTTTTTCGTGTGTATTTCTCGCGAGAATATTTGAAATAGACATGCATACTATGCCACTCAAGCGAGAAGCTGTCAGCGAAATTAAACATATTTTTCTATTTTAACAAAAGTTTATTAAAACATTACGGGTGTGATCATATGATTGTAACACCTACTAGTCTAAGTTGCTATTCGATTTTGGAAAATAATTTTCAGAATTTACGGTCTGAAATATACGATTTGACAGCTATTCCGACTCGAGTATTTTATCATATTTCACTTTCCGGTTTCCGAGAAAATATTTTTCTCGCAGATTGGACAGTCAATTGTCTTATACATTTTAGCTTAGATCAGTATGTTAGCAATTTTATTGGCATGTGTACATGTTATTTGTTGGACCCAAATCCTTACGTATCAGTCTACTATAATATTGTGCTATGTGTCTGATAACGACACATCTATGTTTTATATAACGTGCAAGTAAAAAACCATTTTATAAAGACTACTTCATTCGGCAACCCCACACTCAACAGACATTTCATCATAACCTAGAAAACACAGATTCGAGACTTCATCACTAGACTACTTCAGATGTGTCAGATTTCTCAGTACTACTGTTTCGTGCGGCAGAGGGTGTTTATACAAATAACCTGACATGTTTAAGAAGCATGTCAATTCAATAAACTTTTAGGTTCTGCGTAGTTAGCCTACGGGCCGTAGACTTAAATGCTTCACTAGTTAGATAATTTCAAACATATTGCAAAATGCCCGAAGGAGGCGCCAGTCAAGGTTTTGATTCGCCGAAAAGGAATCCCAGAGGTGCTCGTGATACAGACTCATTATTTCGTATGAGCGTTTTATCGTTTTATCCCTCATTGTGCTGAGAAATTAAGACCATTGAATAATTTGTTGACAGCAGCTAACGAAGGTCAGCATAGACTTTCGCCCAAGTCTAATTTCGAATTGCATTGGACAGAGAATGCGAACGTAGCATTTACCGAATCGAAACAAATACTAGCGAACGCATCGTTATTAGTACATCCGCAACAGGCGGCACTTTTAAACATCACGTGTGATGCTAGTGATTTCGCGGTTGTTTTACAACAATGTATTGATAAGGCAACCTTTGTCATTTTTTAGCAAAAAAGCTATCACCAGCAGAGAGACGATACAGCGCTTTTGACCTAGAACTTTTGGCAGTCTATAGTACCATTAGACATTTTAGACATAACTTGGAGGGTGGAGAATTTTATGTCAACACTGACCATAAACCTTTGTCTTACGTCATGAACTCTACGACAGAACGACCATCCCTACGCCAGACAAGGCATTTAGCTTTCATAGCAGAGTTCACAACCGATGTTCGATATGTGAAGGGCGAAACGAATTTCGTAGCAGACGCATTATCGAGACCAACAGTTTCAGTTATTGACTATGACGCAGCGATAAACTATAAAGACCTGAGCAAGGACCAGGCTTCTGACAAAGAGCTAATACGTTTGAGACATTCAACGACGTCTAATATGAAATTTCGCTTGTTATAGACATTCGAAAATGTATTAGTCTGGTGCGACATTTCGACAGGACGTAAAAGACCATACGTAACTGAAAAGTATAGGAGAAAAGTTTTTAATTCCCTTCATTGTTTAGGGCACCCTTCTCATAGAGCCACGAAACCTCTCATTAATTCTCATTTTGTATGGCAAAAGATGTACACTGACATAGCAAATTGGTGCAGATACTGCACAGGCTGTCAAGCAGCTAAAGTTTCATAATAAACCAGTTTTCGGGAAGTTTGAGGAGCTGACTGAAAGATTCGATCATGTACATGTCGATCTGGTCGGGCCCTTACCTTATTCCGACAGTTTTAAATATTTGTTGACATGCGTCGACCGATTTACGCGTTGGCCAGAAGCTATACCGATAAAAGATATTAGAGCAGAGACAGTCGCGGACGTGTTTTTCGGCGGATGGGTAGCTCGTTTCGGGACTCCTGCTACGATTACTACGGATAGAGGGGCCCAGTTCGAATCCAGACTATGTGTAATCAATTCGGTATAACCGAACGACGAGTTATCACTCTCAATCAAACGGCATGGTTGAGCGTTTCCATAGACAACTTAAGGCCGCCATTATGGCGCACGGGACACTGAACCCATGGACAACTACCCTTCCGACCGTTTTGCTCGGCATACGATCAGCCGTCAAGGAAACTGAGATGGCATATGGAATGACATTGCGTCTACCAGGTGACTTTACGGAGAATTATACTGTGGACGCCCATACTGATCTAGAAAATTATTGAGATAGGCTACGCGTAGCCATGTCGCGTCTCCGGTTAAGCCCCCACGAGCGACGAATCAAAAAGATACGTTCCAATATAAGGAGCTCGACACATGTTCACATGTATTTTTGCGACGAATCGCAATTGCACCACCGCTGACTGTCCCTTACGACGGACCGTATAAGGTCGTCGCAAGGAGCGGTCGAGTATTTAAAGTATTAATCAAAGGTAAGGTTGAGACGGTGACTGTAGACCGTGTCAAACCTGCGCATATCGAGCGCACGCCTGAAGATGAACAGACCAGACAATTGACCGCGATGTCAAAAACTACGGCTATACGGCCTATGGCGAAAATTCTCGAACCTCAGACGGCCGTGGTAGGAAAAAGAAGTACCGCTACGTCGCCGCCTTCTGAGGCCTGAACGTGCACGAAGCAAACTTTGAACGGACAGTCTACAGTAAAGACAAAGGCAACAGCTCCAGAGGTTAGCCGACGAGATGAATAACCTGTGGAGTAGTTAAATAAGAAGACGACATTATACAAGGCCCGCATGTTAGAAATGCCACGACTTCTTGCGCTAACGGGAGGTACGATGGTATTCGAACATATTCACGAATTCCTTTGCATTTAAGAAAAGGGGTGCCGATTCAAACACAACAGAATAAATGCATCGGCGATCACAATGAAAGTAATACCGATCACAGCCGTAGAGTGACAATAAATTTGCCGCCGATTCGAACACGTGTGGGACGACAGATCCATACACCAGCGCGATTCATGCAGCTGGTTCACGCGGTTATAGCTCCTAATGATATATACTGCGGACCCAGCACACGTACAATTTAACTTTAATATGTATATAAATCGTGCCAGGCCTGGCACAAATAAATCATTGTTCAATAAATAAGGGATGTTTTCACTATAATCATATCTGTTAAATAACTAAGTCAGTTGGATGAGAGTTAAGAGTTTTGGGCATGGCCAGTTAAAAGGACATTTGCAAAGAGGATCGGAAATAAATAAATAAAGATTTGGTCATAGCCGCACTCACTATAGCTCACCAACAATCCACGCTGTATCACGACTTTGGTTTTTACATGTTTATTGTTATAACATTGATATTTTGGTACGAATCGGTTCTACTTGTTCAGCGCGTAGTTTACCGTAAATTTACGATATATGCCGTTGAAGTCACCACAAGCATATTTTTGTATATATACGTTGTCACTTAGCCCGGGGGTAGTGTGGCGACCTAACTAGCAGATCATCGTGCCGAGTTCGAGCCGGACGGAATCGCTGATCGACAGATCAGCGCTTCTGCCCGCCACTAAAACTATGTGCAGCACGGCCGAGCTCGCCCGCACTGGCCTTCTCGAAAGTCAGACGTGTAAGCACGTCACACGCACTCAGTGGCATGGCTGGATAGCCGCCCCCTGTCGCACGGGACTAAGTAGCATGCTCATATCTGACAATGTCTACACGAATATGAAATGAAAAAAGAATGAATCAAGAAAATCTTCTGCTTTAACTGAGTTTCTACAGCGAACCACAGCTTGCTGACCGGGCAAGACACCACGATCGAGATCGAGGTCTGAGGCGTTGGTCACGTCCATTGACTTGTCGAATATTTGGCAACGTCAATGGTAACCCTCGCCCTAGACCACGACAGATGTGGGCAGTGTGAATTCTTATCGATGAATACGTTGCTGTCAGAAGTTTGGGATTTATTGTGAGGTAGGGATGAATGCTAGTGGGTCCTCATGCACATATATAAGAGTACATGTGTGCATGAGATTGGGAGTTGGGACGTTAGGTTGCATGGGATGTCCGGATGATGGGATAGAAGGAAGATGTGGGCAGTGTGAATTCATAAGAATGAATACGCTGCTGTCAGAGGTTAGATTGTGGGCAGTGTGAATTCATATGGATGTATATGCTGCTGTCAGAGGTTAGATTGTGGGCAGTGTGAATTTGTGTGAATGAATACGCTGCTGTCAGACACGTGTCTTAGATTCTGTGTGAGGGTACGGATGGATCTACTAAATAACATTACACATTTTGTTGCTTATGTCATTGAAAGGGTTAGGCAAGCAGTCTTATAATACCCTCATGTGTAGGCTTGCACATGAGGTTGGAGGCTCGGGGGGAGGAATGGTTTTATGGGGATTATAAACTATATATTTTGATCTAAAATAAGTAATTAAACTACTGATAGGCATGGAGCGGCTGAGTTATGGGTCGCATCGCACCGCCACAGCTGAAAGTCAATTGGATCCTGATGGTAGGCTGTGGCTAGTTGTACGATGCACTGCCAATGCAGGCCGTATGGCGCCCACGGCTTGCAGTAGACAGCTACTGTCTAGCTGACTGATTCATTCATTCATTCATTCATTCCGCCCTCCGAGAATATACCCCCTCCCCTTAGATATGCGACCCTCCCATAATCTACCCATCCTTCCAGAATATACCCCTTTCTGAGCCACTATATGCAACGCTCCCAGAATATACCCATCCCCGCCTTTAAACATCAATATGCGACACTCACAGAATCCACCCTCCGATCCAAAATATACCCCCACTTTAAACATCTGGGACCCTCCCAGAATCTACTCCTCCCTCCCAGATTAGAATACCCCCTTTTTTAGACAACTGTATTCGACACTTCCATAATCCACCTCTCCCTTCCAGAATATACCCCCTTTTATATCAAGTGGGGCTCCCACAATCTACCCCATCTTTCCAGAATATATCCCCGTTTTCTACAACTATATGCGATGCTCCCAGAATCTATCCCGCCCTCCCAGAATCTACCCCGCCCTCTCGGAATATACCCCCCCCCCCCTAAATATGCGACACCCCAGAATCTCCCCATCTCCCCAGAATATACCCCCTTTCTTCACCACTATATGCGACACTCCCATAATCTACCCCTCCTTCTCTTAAACATCTATATGCGACACTCCCGGCATTCACCTCCGATCCAAAACATACCCCCTTTTTAAACATCTACATGCGACCCTCCCAGAATATTCAACTCCCATAATATAGGTCACTCCCTTTTATATAAAGTTGCGCCCCCAGAATATATCCCTTCCTTCCAGAATATACTGCCCCTTTCTACAACTATATGCGGAGCTCAAAAAAAATCTATCCCGCCCTCCCAGAATCTACCCCGCCCTCCCAGAATATGCCCCCCCCCTTATATATGCGTCCCTTCCAGAATCTAACCCTCCCTCAAGATTATACCCCCCTTCTTAACCACTATATGCGACACTCCCATAATCTACCCCTCCCTCCTAGAATATAGCCTCCTTTAAACATCCATATGCGACTGTGGGACAGTCCCTGAATCCCCCCTCCCTACCAAAATATACTCCCCTTTTAAACATCAATACGCGAGCCTCTCGGAATCTACTCCTCCCTGCTATAATATACCCCCAGCCCTTTTCTACAATGTGATTCTCACAGAATCTACCCCTCTCTCTTGTCTGGATACGTGTGCATGCTCTAGAAGGCACATAGGGCCTTTATATCATCCCCGGGGACTCAATGTATACAGTGTATTAGGACTGTGACAGTGCCGCCCACGAGGGGTTGCAGTATCAGTCGCGGGACATTTTAAAGAATTTGGCGAAAATAGGAGAGGGGGCGCCTGCTGCCAATGAGTATCCTTGATTTTACCAATCAATGTGCGAACCTTGGCCTTCAGGTGGGCCTGACGGACCTTCTATGTCCCAGCGGGGGCCCAGGAGGGGTAGATTAAGGAAGTGTCGCTTATAGTGGTGAAGAAGGGGGTATATTCTGGAGGGATGAGTAGATTCTGAGGAGGTCGCATATCTAAGGGGGGGGGGGAGTTATATTCTGGGAGGGGGGAGTTATATTCTGGGAGGGCGGGGTTGATTATGAGAGGAAGGGATAGATTCTAGGAGCATCGCATATAGTTGTAGAAAAGGGGTATATTCTGGAAAGATGGGGTAGATTGTGAGAGCCCCACTTGATATAAAAGGGGGTATATTCTGGAAAGGAGGGGTGGATTATGGAAGTGTCGCATACTATTTATAGATGTCAAAAAGGGGGGTATCCGATTCTGGGAGGGAGGGGTAGATTCTGAGAGGGTCGCAGATGTTTAAAGTGAGGGTATATTTTGGGTCGGAGGGTGGATCCTGTGAATGTCGCATGTAGATGTTTAAAGGGAGAGGGGTATATTCTGGGAGGGAGGGGTAGATTATGTGAGCGTTGCATATAATGGCTCAGAAGGAGGTATATTTTTGGGGGATGGATAGATTATGGGAGGGCAGGATAGATTCTGGTAGCGTCACATAGTTGTAGAAAAGGGGGGTATATTCTGGAAAGAAGGGTTAGATTGTGGGAGTGTCGCATAGAGTTGCCAAAGAGGGAGGTATCTATTCTGGGAGGGAGAGGTAAACTCTGGGAGGGTCGCATAGGGATGTTTAAAGGCGGGAGTATAATCAGAGAAGGAGGGGTAGATTCTGGGAGTGTTGCACATAGTTGTGAAGGGAGGGGTAGGGTAGATTCTGGGAGTGTCGCTTTATATAAAAGGCGGGTATATTCTGGGAGGGAGGGGTAGATTCTGGGAGGGTCGCATATAGATCTAAGATGTTAAAAATTGGGGGTGCATTTTCTAGGATGGAGGGGTACAATCTGGGATGGCCACATATAGATGTTTAAAAGGGGGTATATTCTGAGAGGGAGGGTAGATTCTGGGAGGGCTCGTATAGATGTTTGAAATAGGGTATATTCTGGGATAGACTGAACGACAGCCCTCTCACTCCGCTGAGGGACTGAATTCTTTGGGGCCTCCGGTAAATAATGGCAACTTGCCAAATCGAGGTGTTGGCAGGTTGCCAGGTCCACTCAGCGACCAGCCTTGGCGGAATCTGAAAAATGCTGAAACTGCCTCAATGGTTTTGATAGAAGGGGAATTCCCGCTGACCTGGTTTTTTACCACTGCATTATTATCCAAGCGAGAGACGAAGGTTAGCAGTGTCTACACATGGACAGATGACACTGCTGAAGGAGTGTAATTCTGGGACGGAAGAGTAGATTCTGGGATCAAAAGCCACTTCACATAATCACGGAAAGGGAGGGGGTAGATCCTAGGATGGAGAGGTAGATTTAATTATGATACACAATTTGATTTGGACGAGATTGTTGATCTGTATCCAAAGCTCCATGCACGTCGTCTTGAGCTAGATTCACTTTTATAACAAACATTATAACGATGAGTCTTATTATAACGCTGATACATACTGTTAGCCTACACATATATGTAGTTTTTTCACTAAATAATTGTTTCTATTAATTTTTTACCTTATGTTTATCATAGTGAAGTAGTCTACTGGAATGAGAGCATATTACTAAACTTACTTTACAGAAATAAATGTACTTTATACGATAATTATTATGAAGTGATGGGTATTTTTTTCATCAAGTGTAAAGTATATTATATTATGGATGCAAGATATACATGTATTATATACTTGATTATGTATTTATGTACAGTACAATAATGTTATTGGCGTTTACCTCAATTAAAATAATATGCAAATAGGCCTACCCTTCCAATGTTTGGAATTATATTTCAAAAATAGATATAGGCCCCTAATGATTGTGTTTGAATAGCCCTTTGTCGACTCGAATGCTTTGAGTAATATTTGGTTTACCTGGATACTTATTTTCAAAAGTAGATTTTTGTCAGGCCAAAAATATCATGTGTGTGAAAAAATCCATTATGTCTCCAAAATTCATGTCAGGTGCTTTCAGAAATCACAAAAAAAACAAAATTTTCCAGGGGGGCTTACAGCGCCCCCAAACCCCCAGCTGCTCTTATAGCTCGCTGCGCTCGCCAATACATGTAGGTCCACATCAGAAAATTTCGCACCCCCCGCAACAAGATCAGCCTACGGCCCTACTAGGCCTATATCCTATAGGGAAATCATATCCCCCTTCAGTTCTACAAAGTCGTATCCCATCCGGGAATCAAATAGTCTATCCCCCTTGATAGGTAGCCTACATTCCAAACAGCCATTTTGATGTTTTTTTCGTGTTTTTCAGGATTTATGTCAATTTGTGATACACTGCAATAAAATACATATTTTTTTGTATGGCGGCGCCACACTTTTATCACCTGTTCTGGGGGCTCTCATTATTAGATTTCTCGCAATTAGAAAGAGCTGTTCATATTCAACTTGAAATTAATTTGAAGGAAAATGATTTATTTTATAAATTTTAAACAGGTTTCCGTACTTCTTTTTCGACCGATACATGTTTGACTTATTTAACAGACTATATTCGGCATGGTATGGATAATGGCCTTCACACCGGCATGGTCATGATAGATCTACAGAAGGCCTTTGACACTGTAAACCATTCTTTATTATCAGATAAACTTCACGCTTTAGGGCTTAATAATGTTTCAGTTTCCTGGTTTTACTCGTATTTAACGAATCGAACCCAGAAAGTAGATATAAATGGTACCTTTTCCAAACCCAGGATGGTACCCTGTGGTTTACCACAGGGTTCCATCCTGGGTCCATTGCTTTTCCTAATATATGTTAATGACATGGAATCCGCAGTAAAATGTAAACTCATTTTATATGCGGATGACTGCTTTATTAGTTTCCAGGTAAGACATCAAGGTCATACAGGAAACGCTTGGAAAGGAGCTCTGTGCTTTGAGTAGTTGGCTGGTTGATAATAAACTTTCTTTACATCTGGGTAAAACAGAATCTATTTTATTTGGATCATGCAAGAAAATCTGCAACTCACTGATATTAGATGTGGGGATACGAAAATTTCTTCAAAAAAGTCTGTTCGGTACCTGGGGGTAGATCTAGAACAAACATTAAATGGTAAATTGATTTTGGAAAATATTTTGAAAAAAGTAAATTCCCGTTTAAAATTTTTGAGAAGACAAGCCAAATGTCTAAATTTAGCATCAAAAAGATTACTTTCGTCAGCCCTAATTCAATGTCACATGGACTATGCATGCTCTTCATGGTACCATGGTTTGCAAAAGAACCTAAAGCACAAATTACAAATCCTTCAGAATAAAACCATTAGAATTGTTCTAGATCTTACCCCACGTAGCCATATAGGGTACTTTGAATTTAATCGGGTAAATTGGCTCCCGGTTAGATTCAGAGTACAACAAATTGTTTCAACTAACATGCATAGACTGATCCATGGAAATGCTCCTCTGTACTTAAGGGAGGGCATTTCCATGGTCCAGGAACGACACTCCTATAACACCAGAAATAGTGTTCTCTCTTTGGTCCTGCCTAGGGTCAACAGTTCGGGAGACAAATCGTTCTCATACATTGCTGCTAAGTTCTGGAACCAGCTACCAATCCCCATTCGAGCAACTGAAAACCCTTTATATTTTCGCTCATTAATAAAAAAACACTTTATGTCATTGGTAAAAACTGAAGAAGAAACATCTTTATTTAGCCAGCTAATTTTTGTCCTAATGGTTGGTAGCTGCGTCCAGGTCTGCCTTAGTCAGCTCAGTCTTGGACTAGTCCCGTGGCTGGGCTGCCTGAGGTAGGAATAAAGTAATTACTTATATTATTGTAATTTATCACTGGATATATATTCTAGGCTATAATTTATTTTTCGCTAATTTATATTATGATATGCTTATTCATGTTTTTATTGGGCATCATCCTTTTAATGTGATAGGCCTATGTGACGCCTTTTAATATTTATTTAGGTTGGAAATATTTCTATCCTCACTCTTGCCGCTGCCATCTTGTCAACAGGGACTACTGTGGAAATAAGATTTTGTCACTAGACTTCTTTCGGTGTTTTTATCCCTGGTGGCAAGTATGGTGGCGCCCTGTATTTATATATGGTGATGTTTTACATGTACTTTTCACTGAATAAAGATATCTATCTATCTATATACGAAGTAGAGCCTGACGGCACTGAAGTAGAGCTTGCGTCGACCTTCAGGGTTATTGTTCTAAGGACAGCTAAAATGGAGCTGTCTCGCAAAAATTATTAAAGCTGCTTAACTGTTTTGCTTATTTTAATCAAAAGACCAATTAAATCATAGAAAATGGTATTTAATTTATTATTTAACTGTTTATAGTATTAAAACCCAGTGGGGTTTTCTGAACTCTGAACTTTAAAGTCCAAAGTTTGAAGTCCAAAGTCTGAACTCTTTTTAATTCCGAAGCAAATCTGAAGTAGCCTATATTGACCAAAGTCTGAAATTCAAAGACCGAAGTTTAAAATCCGAAGGATGAGGTCTGTCCGAAGTATATCCAACGTCTAAAATCCGAACTCTTAAGTCTAAAGTTCAAAGTTTAAAGTTCGAATTCTGATGTCTGAAGTTTGAAGTCTGTCTGAAGTCTTAAATCTGAAGTGTAAAATTCAAAGTCAGAAGTCCAAAATCCGAAGTCTGATGCTCGAAGTCTGGCCGAGGTTCAAAGTGGGAGTCTGACGTCCGAAGTCTGTCACAAGTCTGAAAACTGTCCGAAGTCTGTCTGAAGTGGTCTGCATGATAGCGATCACCATTGATCAGCAGTTCTCCTGATTCTCATAACATATATTATAATGTATTTATTGAGCTCATTGGTTACATATGTATGTTTGTTTTTGTTGTGTGACAAATAAATTGTCCGAGTCTTTGAGTTCGAAAGTTGACGTCTGTACGATGTCTGACAATAAAGGCTACAATCCGACGTCTGAAGTATGTCTGAAGTCCACAATCCAAAGTCTGAAAACTGATGTCTAAAGTCCACAATCGGAAGTCTGATGAGCGAAGTCTGACAAAATCTGAAGTTTGATGTCCGACGTCTGTCCGAAAACTGTCTGAATTATATATGTCCAAAGTCTAAAATACTACGTATGTCTGTTCAAAACCTGGAGTCAAAAAACCAAAGTCTGAAGTCCAAAATATGTCCTAAGTCCAAAATCTGGGTCTGAAAGTAAAGTTTGAAGCCTGTCAGTTGTCTAAGTCTGAAACCGAAGTTAAGAGTCTAACGCCCAAAATTCGAAGTTTGAAGTTGAAAGTCCGTTCAAAGTTTTTTTTACAATTATTATAACTTTGTCATACAATACCGGTATTATATATTGTGTGTTTGTAGATCAAATATGACAATAGCAGGCCAATTGTACCGATAAGCCTACATATTCCTATAATTATTTTAGGCCTAGGCAAATTTATATTTCTCCGTTTTTTAATCGAGGTCTACTATATTACAATCTTATCTGAAGATCATATTATCAAAATATATAAATAGGCGAAATAATATTTCAGAATGAGATTATATAGACTAACATTCAACTATCAAGCAATATAAAATGCAAACACACGTGTAGGTCTACATGTATTTAATATACAAACGATTAGGCGTACCTCTAATACAATTTAGGCCCCCCTATAGTATTTATTATTATATTGATCAAAATTTAATTGGACAGCCCCTCCCCTAATGCAGCAAAATTTTGTCACCGACACCTCCAGGATAACCGGAGCCGCTGGCTATGTAGCCTACCCAAAAAAAACACGATGAAAATTGTTGGAGCTGTTAGTTTCTCAATGATGGGCCAACGACGGTGACGCTGGCCTGACATTGAAACAGCATTGGTTGAATGTCTTGTGTAAGGGTTTGCTTGGCCCTAGCAATAAAAGGATATCCCCCATGAACTGCTTGTCGCGCTTTTCACGTAGACAGAGAATGGAGGCAGAATATTATAAAGGTATAATAACATGACTGTATCTGCATAGATATAGATCCCAGGATACAGATACATGATGAAACACGAAACAAACACGAGGCATTCACCCAATACTGTTTCAATGTTGGGCCAACGACGGCGACGCTGGCCAACATTGAAACAGCATTGGTTGAATGACTTGTGTAGCCTTGTGTTTGCTGGGCGGTGTCACTGCGTTGAGGCCTAATGCACGTGCCGTGCATACAAGCACTCTGCTTGTTGGTGTTCAATGCCAGCTACAGCTAATGTATGGCAGCCGGGTCATGCGTGACGTCACCGAACTGACCTAATTAATCAACTGGACAGAGAGGAGGACTTGTTGACCCAGTGAACTGTATATATACACTGTATATATAGTTCACTGGGTTGACCTGTATGCTGTTTACTGGGCCACGCGTCATCTCTAGAGGCTGACATGGTATCAGAGAAAAGCAGATATTCAACTGAGTTTATCTGAGCATCTAAATAGAAATCACAAAATTGGAGCTCGTAGTGTCGAGGAATAAATCGACACTAAAATACATTAAGCCCAGACAACTGCAACAGTAGAGAAAAGCTCTACTAAAAATGATGCCAGCTTTTGCCTTTAATTTCAAATTAGCTGTAACAAATGCTTAAAGAGGTAAATGGAACAGGCATGCTGTGGCCCCTTCTGATAATTTTTTTTACACAGGTGCCATTTTTTTTAATTTTTGTAAAAAAATGAATATAGACTTTGTCCACTTAGGCTACTGCCCTATGAGGAAGTTTTGTATGACATTATCAAGGCCGTTTGGAGAGAACAATGTGGAAATCTCTAAGAATTGAGATACATGGGGAAGACTGCACTAGTTTGCCCAGTGTAAAACCTGGGTGAAGTTTTGTATGCCGGCCCTACGCTTCATGGGTCGCACCGAGGGTAAAAATAGAAGTTTCGTAGCCATAAAGATGAAAATCCATCAAAATTTGTCTTCTTCCGTGACCCCTTCGTGGACATAAAAAAAACAGGGGGCCGATTGTTATGTGGTATATACATTAATTCAGGGCACTGATTGGATACCCTGATGTATCTACAGATAGCAGATCTCAGTAGTTTTATACAGCTGCTTCAAATAGTTCAAATGTCTGGCTAATGTTTTTGTTTCTGTATCCCTGCCGGAATTTGCAAAATTTAGGTCAGAGCTTTCGGACATTTTTATAATTCAGCTCAGATTTAGATCTAGCACAGCAATTTTCTTGCTTTCTAAAAACTGTGGAATGTGGTCAAATATTTATTCAGCTCTAGCAAAATCTGATCATCCCATCGGTAAATCATAGCCCCCTTCAGTTAGTAGGATCTATGCTGGGACAGCGTCGTAGACGGTGGACTAACATTGAGACGTATTGTCCGGTCTAAAAGTAAAGGAGCACTATGGAAATAAGAGTTACCATACCCTTTATAGTGTTTTAATCCTTGGTGACCAGTATATGCACGTAGCCCTGCTTATTTATGTATTTGGGTCATATCAACCAAAAATGTACAATTAACAATTTTCCATACTTTTTTTATTATACTGCCTATATCATAAATATCTTCGTCATATAAAACACTTTTTTATATTCAGTTGGCATGTCAGGCTCAGAAAATGTAGGCCTATATGGATAAATATGTTTTCGAACTTTGAACATCAGTTATCAAGCATTGCATATAGGTCTTTGGTCTAAAATTGAAGGATTTTGTCATTTACATGTAAAATTAATGATTATATTCTTAAAATATTTACTGTCTGGTGTCACATAACAGTGTGCTGCGAAAGTCATCTATATGGGGCGATGTCTTTTCAACTATTGATGTACGAACAATGCACAGTTTTTTCTTTCTCGCTCTATACTCATTCACCTGTAATGTGCCTAATAAATATTCAATCATGCATACTTGCATAAAAAAATGATCGTTATTTGCAATGGGTATACAGATAGATAGACATTGGATGTGTGATATTATTAGCATGGAAAAAAATGTGGCAGAATAGTTGAAGGTGAAACTACCACGGTTTTCCATTTTTATGCACACTTTTATTAGGCACCTCACGTTTTTTATATTATCATGTAGCAGATCAAATTATTTAAAATGTGTTAAATAAAGCGGCCTGGATGAATTGAACAAGGGACAGTATCATAACTTAGGAAAAATAACCCTCATGAAAAACGTTTCTTTTACTACATATTGTGAAATTAGAAATCATGATATGCCTAATAGAATATGTCTCTAATACATTTTACAATTTTCGACATATTTAAACAAGTGACTGAGTCAACCGTTCTTACAACATGGTCTGCAACTTATTCCGAGATGTTTTTACTATAAGTTTTGTGTCCCCTTTACCATCAGATAATCTATTTTAGACGTATACCAAACCTAGTAAGCAAGAAAAATAAAATAGTAGAATGTTTGTTGAAGTGATTAATTATTAGCGATAAAAATGTGTAGACAGATATACTATTTTTGTCAGCAGGACCTTCTCCGATGCCATGAGCGAATAGATCATCTGCTCATGAATTGAAGGGGTGCGAACAAAACCAAGCCTAAGTCATTTTCAATTTTTTTTCAGCTATTTGAGTTTGGAGTACCATGGGACAAAAATAGTTGACTTAGCCGTGATTTTGTCCTGAGCAAAATGACCGCTTATTTGTTCAAAATTGGTTAATTCCATGATATGTTGTGGTAGACACATGGCACCCTGTTTTTTTTGTCCTATGATACCCCAAACTCAAATAGCTGAAAAAATGACTTAGGCTTGGTTTTGTTCTGACCCCTTCAATTTGAAGGTGTCATTTCTGTCAAACCTACACGGAATGTTATCATGCATTATGTGCCTAATTTTTATTTTCTTCCCCTCTTCTACCTTATAAAATTAGAGTTTTTACATTTTAGCCAGATAGCACCTTGTCATTCTACCCTCCTTTAATTTATCACATCTTTTAGCGGGAAATGTATTCACATGTTAATGTCGAATTTTAAATTACATAATTAGGCACATCACTGTGTCAATATTTGTGATGAAAAAAACAATTTCGAAGTTGGTTTGTTTTACTTCGGCATTGATGTCTAAAAATATTGATGCCTAGTTATGTGCTCTTTGTCATATCCGTCTATTGTGCATGCCAATATTATTGAGCTATTTGGACGTTTTTAATAAGGAAAAATTAAAAAGTGAGATGATGTGCCAAGAAAAAAATTAGGCACATCATGTGAAAATATCTGTTTTTGCATGATTATCTCATGTAAGTTATCATAATTACAACTGCTTCGAATTCTATTTTATTTTTAATACAATACTTAAATTATTTGTTTGCACAGCCCAGCTGTTTTGTTGAGGCTTAAGAATCAACAAGTAAAATTAGGCACATTACTTGAATTTTTAAAAAAACTAGTAAAAACTTATCAGAAAAACAATTACTTGCTTCGTGTCATGTGCCAATATATGCATTTTGTTACCTTCTACATATTCAAAATTATATTTTATTTACCTTCAAACAATTACCAAGACGACAAACTGGTATGACGAAGATTCCTATTTTGATCGCAGTGACGAGTACCCGGTATGACTGGGCCGCCTAACTTATTTACTGCGCGAGGCCTAGTCACACTGACCGCCATTTTGTTTACACTGCCAACTGTGTAAAAACGACACTCATGCTGATTACCAGAAAACTCGGATTCCATGAAATTGAGACGAATATTTCAAGTGCCTATGAAAACTAGGCCATTTTCAGCAGTCGTAAACTTGTGGTCCTATTGGAACTATTACATTTAAAAATGGAGGTCACTGTGTCAGAGCCTTGCGATGTCATCAGGGTAAGTGGCGAGATGGAACTTAGTGTTTTAATTGCCACAAATGTATGACTGTAATCCGGAATGGCGTTCTGACTGCATTTGTGATTGCCTTTGATATGTAGGCCTATTTGACTGAGAACATTATTCGGACCAAACACAATGGCCGTCATGGCGCAACAACTATCATAGGAAGGTTCACCTCAAGATGGCCGCCGTTTTAACTTTATTTTTGAAAAAAGGATCTTGGTTTAACACCTTGGTAATATTTGTGACTCGTCGTTGTCACGTAGTTTTGGGCCGATCATTTTTAGATTGTCTTTTATGTAATCTAACTAGCATTTGACACACCAATCTAAGATGGCCACCGTTTTTTTATTTTAATAAAGATAATATTGTTCGTAGGCTACACCAGAAAAATATAGCCCAGAATAGCTGGAATAAAACTAAGCCTAGATCAACTACATACGGATTGTCACAGTTATCATGGTTATTGCTGAGCAGACAGAGACGTACGATCTACGCACTGTATCTTTGATCTTTGACTTTGTACTCCAGAAGCACCTCCTATGTGGAGTATCAGGCTGGAGGGGGGAAAGGGCTGGTAGACTTAGTCAACCAGCTGACTCTTGAACGCTGCCACAGTTTTTGATTCTATGGCAGCTGCCGGAAGAGAATTCCAATCAGGGATAGTTCGATGCCAAAAAGAATTTTGTCCCAGTGTGGTGTTAGCTCTAAGATGTTTATAGGCCTGATTGTGCCCACCACGTGTTCTTCTGTCCGCTGGGATTAAACGGTCATTGATAGGAATTTCGACTAGCTCATTTAAAATTTTGAACATGCTTACAAGTCTGGATTTTTTACGTCTTGTTTTCAAGTCAGTCCAGCCCAGGTTCTGAAGGAGAGATGTCACACTGGCTGTTTGTCTATAATTTTGGGTGACAAATCTTGCTGCTGATCATTGAATTTTTTCTAATTTATCAATATCTTTTTGTCTAAAGGGGTCCCAAACTGCTGAAGAGTATTCTAAGGATGATCTGACCAGGGAAAAATAGGCAGTCTCCCTTAGTTTAGGGGGACATGCCTTCAGGTTCCTCCGAAGGAAGCCCAGAGTGGAATTTGCTTTACTTGTAATTCTGTTAATGTGGGTCTCCCATTCCAGGGTCTCGCTAAGGCAAACACCAAAATATGGTGTTGATGAAACGTTCATTAGTGTTTCGCCTTTAAGGGTGTACTCAAATTCCAATTTTTTTTATTTAGGCCTGGACACTCTCAGGACCGAGCATTTTGAGGGGTTGAAACACATCCCCCATCGATCTGCCCAGTCCTGTAACGCAGGTAGGTCTCTCTGCAGCTGCTCCTGATCTGCTCGACATTTTATCGGGCGATACAGGAGGCAGTCATCTGCAAAGAAGCGAACCTGCGAGGAGACCGTGGAAGGGAGGGCATTAATATAGGTCAAAAAGAGTAGGGGTCCGAGAACAGTACCCTGGGCACACCGGACATCACAAGAGCTGATTCTGAAGAGCTGCCATCAACTACTACTTTCTGGGTTCTATTGGTCAGAAAATTTTGAATCCAATTAAGAGTTGTTCTCCGAATTCTATAGTGGTCAAGTTTGTGCAAGAGGCGTTGGTCGGGGACAACATCAAAGGCCTTACTAATCCAAGACAACAACATCTGTTTGTGTCTTGCTTTCAAAATTTTGAATAAATTCATCAGTTGTAATCAAAAGCTGGCTTTCGCATGAGTGTTTTGATCTAAAGCCATGCTGTACAGGTGTTAAAATTTTGTTTTCCGAAAAATGGGACATGATTTGTTTACAAATGATGTATTCGAGTAATTTGGCACAAACACATATGAGGGATATCGGCCTGTAGTTTGCCGGAGAGTGCCGATCCCCTTTTTTGAAGACAGGGGCAACATTAGTCTCTACCCAGTCATCTGGTAATTTGCCCTTCTGTAGAGATTGGTCGAAAATAATTTTAAGAAAGGGAGATATTTCGTTGGCATCATTCTTCAGAATCAAGTTCGGGAGCTCGTCCGGTCCGGATGCCTTTCCGCCGTTTAAACCCTCAAGTAATTTAGTTACGCCTTGAACGGTAATTTTGAATTTAGGCATATCAGTATTCGGTGGTCCTGGTAATTTAGGTATATTCTTGGTGTCTTCAGAGGTAAAAACTGAGCAAAATTGGTTGTTTAGTATTTTGGCCTTACGTCTGCTATCTGAATGCAGCTGGCCGTTTTCCTTCAAGGGAGAGACACCATTTCCATCCTGACGTTTAGATTTAATATAACGCCAGAGTGGTTTTGAATTTTTTTGTTCTAAAGATTCAGAAAGTTTGTTTTTCAAAAAAGACCACCTGGCAGACCTGATGGCACGCTGGGTCTGCCGTTTACATAATTTATATTTTGCCGAAAGGTCAGCTTTATTCGTACGCTTGGCTTTGCTATATAAAGATGTTTTTTTCCGAATAGATGCAAGGAGTGATTTGGATAGCCAAGGTAGATTTTCCCGAGGGGAAGCCATTTTAGTTGGTATAAATTTGTCCAGGCATTGGTTTAGGATGGATTTGAGTTTCAATCAATTTTCATTAACAGAACGGCTGGGACTGTTTTCTGAAAAGGAGGTCCAGCAGCTCCTAATTTGTTGCCTGATAGCTTCCCAATTAGCCTTTTTGAACTGACGCACTGGGCGGGGTTTTGTACGACGGTAGGGTGGGTCAATATCCAGTTCGGTCACAACAGCACAGTGGTCCGAGATTCCAGGTACACTATGAGAAGATTTTATCAAACCGGGTTTATTTGTGATCAGGAGGTCCAAAATATTTTCTTCTCAAGTTGGTTCTTTGGGAATTTGGGCCAAGGCATGCGTATCTGGGCTTGACAAAAGCAGCTCGCATTGTGATTTGTTTGCTGCTTTAGGATTTACAACTCCATTGTCCCAGTCAATACCAGGCAGGTTGAAATCACCTCCCAGGACAATGGTCTGATTTGAATTTTTTGGCATGAGGTCTAAAGATTTCGCAAGTTCTTCTGAAGTACTAATTTTGGAATCAGGAGGTCTATAAAAACACCCGAGGGTTAAGAATTTTGATGCCGACATCTGAACTTTAGCCCATAAAATTTCACAGTTGGTTTCTAAATCAGGGAGGAGGGTCATGTCATAATGTTTTCTGACAGCAATAAAGACTCCTCATCCTCCGGCTTTCGAATTTCGATCTTTACGCAAAACTTGGTATTCAGGAGGGGAAATTTCACTGGTAGTGGTATCCTTGTCAAGCCAAGATTCAGTGCCAAGGATGCAATCAGGTTGGTAGTAATTTAAAGATGCTAAAAAATTTGCTACTTCCCCCTTCAGGCTTCTGCAATTTATCAATAAAGTACGCCAGTTTCTTTGGCGGTTTTTAGGCCTAAAGGAGGGAATTGGACTACTGTGCTGTGTGGGAGCGAAATCTGAATTCGGTGAATTGACGTTCTCAGAGCCACTAAAATTTAGATTGTCAAAATTATTAGTGGTTTCAATTTCAAACGAATGGAATAAATTTCGATCAAAATTTGGATGATTGCATCGACAGCATATCCACGAGACGTTTGTTGTGGAATTTGCCAGGAAGGTGAAAGATCCCATGTCCACGCAATCTTTGTGAAACCACACATCACAACTATCACAGCAAATTCCACGCTACTCCCATGTGACCGGGTCTTCGCAATAGCCACATGGGAAGATCGATGACAAATTTAGGCTTCCAGACATGGGAGCACCTGGATTAACTTCAACCTGGCCAGAAAGTAAAATTAAAAATAAGACTGTAGCCCATGGTTTATTATTAAAAGTGGCTTGGGGCATGTAAATTATTATTATAGTGTCTATGTATTTTACGGTAGTAAAGCAAGTGCTTTTCGGTGTATCATGATCAAACTTCACTCAACAGCCAATCAGATGCTGATCTGGATCAGTGACCCCAGGTCATGTTGATAGACGCTGCTGTCTGCCTGTTGCCGCATCGCATCCCACATCCATGACATCAAGCCTAGATATCGCAGTGTTGTGAGTCATGCTCAAGGGAATAAAGCAGCTGCTGTAACTTAGTGTACTGTTGGAGCACAGTTGATACTGGAAAGCTCACATTCAAATCGAAATTCACATAATAATCAATGCCAGAGGTTGTTGTAGACTAATTTTTGTTCTAGCGATTTAGTATAGTTAGATAGGATGGCCAACCGAGTTTAAAGTAAAAGTTGTCTGATCCATCATCCATTCCATGACCATGTCCTGATGTCCATGATTCAATGACAATGCCAATAGCAATGGCATCATTCATGTCCATCACGCCTTCCAGTTCCATGCCTTCACTGTTTCAGCTTTCACGGCATCAACGCCATCAGTGCATAACCCAGTCCCAGTCACCACTGGTCACAAAATTATTTATTGGTGTGAATAAAAATTTAAAAAGCCTGTAGAGCCTAGAGGCTAGAGGGTCTAGGCCTAACACTAAGTCTAAGAAGTCTAAGACTAACTTCACTAAGTAGATCTAGCCTACAACAAATAATATTGTAATAGGTCTATAGACTATATAGTAAAAGTCACTTTAAATTTGTCACTTTCGCGTTGCATGTTTTTCGCTCATTGCTCAAGCAATTTTTATCCGATTTTCACGAAATTTGACAAGCGTTAGTCACTAGTCTTACGGCACCTGCCCTGATTTTTGCAGGGAAAAATATTATGTAGTTTTAAAGTTAGACCATTTGACATGTAGTTTTTGCGAATTATAATGCTCCTCTATAAACCCATTGAACGCTATCAGCTTCACTCACGAAATTCCATTACATATCAAATGGTCTAACTTTTGAAATACTCATTCAAATTTCACGAAATTTTCAGGGTAGGCGCCGGAATAGTTGAAAAGGGTGCTTGCAAAATTTCATGGAAATTGATTCAGAATTGACGGAGTCTCGGAGAAATCAGCGAAAAACACCCAACGCTGGTGGAAGCTGACTGCAACTATAATTATATTGTAAATAATATTGTAATATTTTTTTTGTAGATCTAACTATACCCAAAGTTACATTAACCCTTACACTGCTATGGGCGACTATAGTCGCCCAAAATTAACCAAGCGCAGCCTGCTGTGGGCGACTATAGTCGCCGAGAAATTCTTTGAAAAAAAAAAAAAAAAAAAATTGATTTTACATGTTACAGCTGTAGGCTACGCAGTCATGGTATTATGCGTTGCCTTGGACCAGCTAAAGAACCAGGCCTTCCAGTGTAGGTGGTTTTACTCTTACAGTCCACAGCAACACAATAAACCATGACTGAGTAGCCTACAACTGTAACATGTAAAATCAAGAATGTTCTGAAATGTAGATCTATGTCTGTAATCAGACAAATAAAGCATAACAAATGGAGCAATAGGTCATGACCTCCCAAAAGTCCAATGCAAACAAATAGGCTAGCTTTACAGGAAGTGAAAGTCTGCGCCTGGAGTGACGTCACTCTCTCAGGATAACTAGGGCCCATGGCCGCACTTCCACACTTTTTTATTTTTTGTTACATAGGGAGATTATTATTTTTTTTTTAACTTTTGACAATAACATAGCTTTATGTTTTTAAATTCTAACATTTCAACTAAAAAAAACACCAGTTTTAGCACCCTTCCGGACTTGAACTTTAAAACATTACACCATGTGAAAAGTCTTCAGCATGAAATCTATTTTAAAAAATAATATATTTTTAGGAAATATTCAAGACATGGAATGCAGATAAATAATCACTAAGTATATATATAAAGTGAATATAACCAAATTTGTTATCATACATTTAAGAAATTAGAAAATAAACATGAATAATAGAGAGACAGAAAAAAATGCAAAAAAACAATATTTTTCCTTTTAATATACAAACTAAAGACTCTATATGGTTTGAACTGAACTGAAAGATGCCTCACAAAATTACTTCAAGAAATAAAAAAAAATAATAATAATACTATTTTTTAATACTAATTGATTATTGATTATTATAAAATTATTATTTTTTTTTGCTATTGTTACTTGGACGGAAAATCAATGCTGATGTTACAGTGGGACGGAAATGATGTATGCTAGTGTTACAGTAGGACGGAAACTAATGTATAGTTCTGTATGTAGGCCTACGTGTTTTTAAAACATTATGACTTTTGTAATACTTAAGTCTTCCTAATAAACTACCGGAAATTCAACATTTATTTGCCCCCCCACCCCCAAAATAAAAATAACATAACATCACTATTAACCATGTTTGTTTGTTATTGTTTTAAAGGAAGTTAACACCAGGTAGTGGAATATGTGATCATCCCCCTGGAAGCCTCTCGGTTCTGTAGTACACATGTTCAGTGTATAGTACCGGTACACAAGACCAACAATCAGGGTCCATCCAAGAAATAAAGACAGCTTATCCCAAGAAATGCATTAATTGTGCAGCATCAGACCTCTTGCATAGCAATTCTGACCCTTAACCATGTAGTCAATATATGCTGATGTTGTTTTATTTATTATAACTACCCATCCAACAATGTATAATATTCCCTCCACTAGTATAAATAGTGTATGGCTTAGAAAAATATAAAAATAAGAAACATAATTTCCACTTCAGCTTTATTTAGACACCGTTGTAACACCAAACTACAGAACGAATTAATAAGCATCTATATGTATAGTTGTACTTGTAACTAAAAAGACTGAGCATTGTATACATGCTGTTAACCAATTCAGTTCATCGACCCACACGTCACATCTGTGGAAAAGTGTAAAACAATCTGGACCCAACCAGCTTCATCCCTGGCTCAGCCAAAACCCTCAAAATGTCAGCACAGTAGCTGGTAGGTCTCGGTATCTCCTGTAAACATTGGAGGCTTTCCTTTCTTGAGCTTTCCCTTGGTCGGCATAAAATACATGAAAACCAGAGGCGAATCAGACCTGAAACACGATGCATAATGTGAATGGGGTGACATACTACATACACACTGCTCAATATCCCAGTACCCCTTCTTAAGAATATGTAACGGAAATAAAGATGCAATGATCTGAACTAATGAACAGTTTGTAGCCTAGTGCTCCATAATGATTATCTATCGACACAGTATATCTGACACATGTGATGTATTAGCGGGCACGCCATGATGGTGATAACGCGCGCCATGCAGTGAGCAAGCAGTGACGATTCACTGAGCCAAGGCTGGTTCAACGTTGAATCACTGTTGTCGACAATTAGACATGAAGGGTTGGGTGATTCCCACAGAGAGTTCAGTGTGATAGTCGTGTGGGGAGATAACCTTAAAAACATGTCCATTTGTAACGTTTGCAAGTTCAAATGTTGTCCAAAAATAACACTAGCAAAAGCACTGGCAAAATATACATTTGTGTATATTGACCTTATTAAATAACATTTCACTGGATACAAATGTATTCATTGACCATGCCTAAATTCAAATAAACTGTAATCATTTGTATATAGTCATTATTAGCTCCCGCTGTCACCGTAGGTGAGACGGAGGGAGCTATGGATTTCGCCTCCGTTTTTTTTTTGTCTCTTCTTTTGCCTATAACTTTGTAAGAAAATAAGCTAGGATAACAATTTTTGGTATGTGGGTTACTTCCAGGTGGATAATGGACAGGTTAAAATATTTTAAATCTGAATTCAAGGTCGCAGCTCGGAGAAAATGATGATGTTACGGCGTTGGGCCGTCCGTAAACAATTCGTTTCCGGAGCATATCTCTGGAAGTATTTGTCAGATTGTCTTAAAATTTTACACACAACACCCCTAGGGGGTCTAGTTGTGCCTTTTGGGGTATTTGAACTTTGACCTACTTCTGGTTCAGAACTATGACCTATTTAGACGTTTTGACGCGCACTTCGTTGCCGAAGCAGATCTCGAAAAGTACTGGGCCGATGACGGTCATATTGCACATACATTTTCTCTAAGGTCCCTAGTTATGCCTTTTCAGGTTTTTGGACCTTGACCTTGAAGTTGACCCAGCACTTGACCTAATTTATAACATCCGGAAATCCGACTGAAAGATTTTGCGGGATATCATTAAAACCGCTCAAGATAGCAACACCATTTATACTATAAAACAAATTGTGAGGTTTCAGGAGAGGATGCATCTTGAAAAATTTCAGGTCAATAAAATTAAAAATGGCCGCCTATCAGCCATTATTCACTTCGACAGGCCTGATACTGCGGAATATCATGAAAACCGCTCAAGATAGCTACACCATTAATATCAAGTAAATTGTAAGGTTTCAGGAGAGGATGCATCTTGAAAAATTTCAAGTTGAAAATTCAAAATGGCCGCCTATCGGCCATTATTCACCTCGACAGGCCTGATATTGTGGAATATCATGAAAACCGCTCAAGATATCTACACCATTACTATAAAACAAATTGTAAGGTTTCAGGAGAGGATGCATTTTGAAAAAAATTCAACTCGTCCAAGTTCAAAATGGCCGCCAATCGGCCATTATTCACTTTCACATGGCCGTTATTTGGTAAACTGTGCTAGATGCCTAGAACATTACTATAAAACAAAATGTGTGATTTCAGGAGAGGATGCATCTTGAAAAAATTCGACTCGATAAAATTCAAAATGGCCGCTTATCGGTCATTATTCACTTTCACATGGCCGATATTTGGTCAACCGTGCTAGATGGCTAGACCATTACTATAAAACGAAATGTGAGATTTCAGATGAGGATGCATCTTGAAAAAATTTGACTTCATAAAATTCAAAATTACCGCCTTTTCGGCCATTATTCATTTTCACATGGCTGATATTTGGTAAATCGTGCTAGATGGCTAGACCATTACCTGATTACTATAAAACAAAGTGTGAGTTTTCGGGGGAGGATGCACCCTGAAAATTTTTAACTTACGAATTTGAAATAGCCGACAATCAGCATTATTTACCTCGATAGGCCTGATATCAGGTAAACCGTGCTAGATAGCTAGAACATTAGGCCACACAAATTTATTTAATTGTTTTACCGATTTTTTTCAGCATTGGGGCTGTCGGGTGGCGGCAAAAAAAAAAAAAAAATCAGATAAAGAGGTGTTTAATTTTTTTTAGATCGGTCCACAATACAGAAAGCGACGAGTTTCCCAGGTTTGGGCCAATTTCGAACGCTGACATACTGTATTATCCCTAATAAACGCACCCCCCCCCCCCCTAATAAACGCCCTCCCCCCCCGTTTGTCTGGTAGGGTACCCTATAAACTGGCTTGAAAAAAAAAAAATTTACTATCCTGTTCTTAATATCAACAAACCATTTCGTTTGCTTACACGACGGCCGATTTTGCATACAGGTTCGTTCGTTGTGGTCAGGTTCGTTTAACAGAAAATTAGTCTTATTAAAGTCAAGAAAAAAACATGTTTTTCTATTTGACTACTTCCCTGGACAAACTGAGAGAGATAAGACGTGAATGAATAGCCGCCGCAGCCAGCTGGATAACTGCACAACAAGACGCTGTGTGTCAGATCTGGATGTAAGACGGGATTTGCACACGACACCACTAGACACCAAACCGATGCCGCTCCAACGTAGGTCACCATTGACGACTGTGGCCCAGCATTAGAACAACACTGCCCTGACGTCTCGCGCCGACAACATTCACGCGCATACAGATAGCGTCTGTGTGCGTGAGCTGTCTTCAGCTTCAATGCTGGGTTAACAACTAAGATACCGGCTCAGAGTTGACACTGCCTGTTCGCCATTGAATATATCAATGAGAATCATGTCATCCATAACATTTGTTTTTTAATTCTTATTTGGCAATGTTATATCAATCAATCCAGGTGTTTCGGGCTGAGTTGGAGTGTAATGTGTGTGACACATTAACAGAACTATAGCGTGCACAGTGTCAGCCTTAATGTATCACAGCTATTTTTCACACCTGGCTGCACGTTGAGTTGTGTCAGACTGACCGCAGTGTGTCAGTTTTGCTTACAACGAAAGTAATGACTGTTTGTTGCATTGGCACAGTAAGAAAGAAACAGTTTTCATTTTTTTTAACTTTGAAATGAATAAATCCACGCAGCGGAAATTTTCGAAATTTCAATTTTTTTTTTTTAAATTTTCGAAAATTTTCGGCGGCGATTCGGTAGAACAATTAAATAAATTTGTGTGGCCTTACTATAAAACAAAATGTGACGTTTCGGGAGAGGATGCCTTTTAAAAACTTTCGACTCAATCGAATTCAAAATGGCCGCCTATCGGCCATTATTTACTTTCACATTGCTGATATTTGGTAAACCGTGTTACATAGCTGGACCATTACTATAAAACAAAATGTGAGATTACAAGTGAGGATGCATCTTGAAAAAAATCGACTAGATCAAATTCAAAATGGCTGCCTATCGGCCATTATTCACTTTTACATAGCCGTTGTTTGGTAACCGTACTAGATGGCTAGACCATTACTATAAAACAAAATGTGAGATTTCAGTAGAGGATGCATCTTGAAAAATTTGGACTTGATCAAATTCAAAATGGCCTCCTATCAGCCATTATTCACTTTCACATGGGCGATATTTGGTAAACCGTGCTAGATGGCTAAACCATTACTATAGAATGAAATGTGAGATTTCAGCTGAGGATGCATCTTGGAAAATTTCGACTTGATCAAATTCAAAATGGCCGCCTTTAGGCCATTATTCACTTTCACATGGCCGATATTTGGTAAACCGTGCTAGATAGCTAGACGATTACTATAGAATAAAATGTGAGATTTCAGCTGAGGATGCATCTTGAAAAATTCTGACTCGATCAAATTCAAAATGGCCCCCTATCGGCCATTATTTACTTTCACATGCCCAATATTTTGCAAACTTGTGTTAGATGTTAGTCCATTACTATAAAACAAAATTTGAGGTTTCGGGGGAGGATGCACCCTAAGTTTTCAACTAGTTTATATTGAATTCAAAATGACCGTAAATCAGCTATAAGTTACCTCGATTGGCCTGATATCGGGTAAACCGTGCCAGATAGGTAGACCATTACTGGGATACTGATTAGGATCATTAATTTCAATGGAGGTTTGCAATCTCTGACAGACTGTCTAGTTCTTATCTTACTCTTAGACTGGGCTTCTTAGACCTAGTTGTCTTGCGTCATGATTTTTGACCTAGCCTAGGACTACATTAATAACCCTACACGAAATTGCTCAAATAAAATTATAATTCGAAGCGGGAGCTCCTGTACTTATGTAGTCTTGTTTAGCATTTTATTCTCTTTAAACTTGCATTCCGTCTAACAGTAACCTTAGCAATGTAACGCTAGCAAATAAATCCCGTCCATCTGTAACACTAGTCATTACCGCTTGCTGCCATATTCTTATCTGCAGTGCGTGCTGGGTAATATCACGTAATATCACGTGATTTGAGAAATTTGGTAATTTTCCATCATGCAATCGTTATGGGATTGCATGGATAGAAAAAAAACCGTAACACTAGCAAACTGAATTTTCAACTTCCCGTCTACATCGAAGTAAATTGGATCATTAAGTGCACATTTAAAACACTCTATTGAGCGAACTTTAGCGGCTGACAATAGCCATTTCCCGGTAACACACAGCATAAGTCAAACACAGGCCACATTACAAATGCGATCGTTACGCAGGACACATGGACAGAAAAAAATGTATTGCCGACATAGGATGATATTACAGTTATTAACCGTTATAGCACGAATCGTTACTACACGAATCGGATATAACACGATGAAACAATGGATCCCAAAATTTTACACTATCTTTTTTGACATTTTTCCAGAAAAATCGTGTTATATATTCCAGCATCCGATTGAGCATGACATTTTCAGCTAACTTAACACGTTAATCTAGCGCTGATCAACCTTACGAAGCAGTCATCTGGTCCACGACTAAATTGTGCTATAAATAGCGGCAATCCTTCACGCTTGGCGCTCAGACAACGTCGCCGGCCAGTGGTAAGGCACCCTTTCAGAACAACAGTATTTCATTCTGTATCTGAGCACGAATTCAACTTAAATATCAGGGCCTGTAAGTTATAACACGAATCGTGTAATAGAATAATATGAAACGAGTATGACGTGCACAATTTTGTCTCAGAAATGCAACTACAGGAATATGTTAATGCAACATGTTTAAATCGTGTAATAAAGTATTGTAGCACCAGTAATAATGTTTTTATAACTTTTTTAAATCGGGTAATAAGGATTCATGGCGCGAGTGTGGTGTTTTTTAAATGTATTTTTTAATCATGTAATAAAGTATTCGGCTATAGCACAAATGTGCTGTCATTGCAAGTTTTTTAAATCGTGTAATAGCACCAATATGATGTTTTTTGATCGTTTTTTACACATTTTTTTAAATTGTGTTATAAAATATTAGAACACGAATACGACGGGCAATATTTTATCTTAGTATCGTAATCAATTATTCAATGAAATTAACTTAATTCGGCAGGCTTAACATTCAAACATGTTTTTTTCTGAATCGTGTAATAAAATAGGTCAATGGCCAGAGGTGATGACATGTTGATCGTTTGATGATTGTTCCTTCTTCACAACTCACAATTGTATGGCTGTTAGCGCTTTAACTGTCAAGCAGCGTTTTTATTTACATTGGCAAAGTGTTATGTTCGAGACAATACTGTGGAGCACATCATGTTTCCTGACGCGTAGTACACTTTTTAAAACTACATGGCGACACAATGATTAGAGCCCTTTCATTTAAGCTGGTTAACACTTGAATTATATTTATCTGCGTGTTTGTAATTCCCTGATTAATTTAAATAAACATAAATTTAATATGAACTCGATCTCCTAGGACCTAAACGTTTATCAACCATTGGCGGGTGGTTACGCAATGCTCGGCTCCGTTAGTAAAATAAAAGCCGTGGCTGAATGAGCGTGTCAACCATTTCAAGCCTACAGGCTTTGTAGTTATTCTATGGATAATAACATCATTGATATCATATGATTACACGATTTGAAAAAACATCACATTCGTGTTGGAGCCTAGTTTTTATATTGCACGATATAAAAAAATGCAAATACATCGTTTTTGTGTTATAATGTTTTATTACGCGATTTAGAAACATGTAATGGAATATCGTGTTTGTGTTGTGATGTTTTATTTTCCTATTTAAAAACAATATTATTTCGTGTTATAATGTTTTATCACACGATTATAATAAACATGTCATTTTGTTAAATAATTTATAAATTATTTTAGCATAATAGATTTAATGGTGTTGCATAAATATATTTATATGCTGACACAGAGATCACCCTCGATCAGTTCACCGACAGGGCTGATTGACAAGCGTGTTCGAACGCTTATTGGTCAACATCTCCCTCCCATCTCAGCGGCCAGTAGAGCTGTCAGTATGATTGACAGGTCTGACCGTCTCGTATGATCTCACGTAAGAGTAATATTTCACGAGACTATGACAAACACTCATCTACCCTCAAAATGATGACGTAATCAAACACTGCATATGACACGGCCTCGTTTACACAGCCTAAATCTGGTGTCGTGAGTTCTGTATTCCCTGATTCAACTAATTTAACTTCTACTGTTTATATCGGACAAATTCAACCAATCCATATTTTTATAATTTACAAATAATAGATAAATATCTTCTAAACTCCGATACTCTTCCAGTAGGCCCTAAAAACTTTATGCTAGCTATGATCGCTATGATCGTATCCCGTGTAAGCCAATACCGTATCCCGTGTTTCTCCCGTCATATCCACCTATTACTAGTTCAAATCAAGCCATTTTGTATAGCACGATCGGCCTATAACACGATTCGTATTAATGGACCCCACGAATCGTGCTATATAACGAATAACTACTGTATTAATTAATAACCGAAAGTATCATATTTATGTATTTGTTACTGTATATTTCTTAAACTATTGGGTTTTAAGTATGTTTTAATGCTCATAACACAGAGCTTTTTGTTCCGGACCCCACTTCTCAGCACCACAGGGGGGGAAATATATTCCAGATTTTGCTGTCATTTCAGCTAAAGTAGGCCATTTTTAGCACTCAAATTTAAAACTTTTTCTGGACCCCCAGACCCCCCACCCCTTTTGGACCCCCCTTTCAACCATTCTTGGCGGACACCCTGTAGTCTGTCCTATGAAGGACTTAGTTGACCCAAATTTGATACATTTAACAGAAATGCAACAGCACACATTTTAAAATATTTTATTCATCTTATAAACAGTTCAATTCTTCATTACTATGTAGATACATTTTCAGACATCGTGTACAAATAATTTAAATATTGGCAAATAGTGGTTTTCTGTCCAGGTAACATTAGCAAATAAGAAATCTGCCATTTCCAAGTCATGTTCTAACATCGCTAAAAATTTGTAAAGTTATATGCAGAATTATAAAAGCTAGACCATTTGACATGTAGGCCCAAACAACTAGTAAATTGAAAATATGACATCCCTCTATAAACCCATTACACTAATTTTGGAATTTTATTACATGTCAAATGGTCTAACTTTTTAAATATTGAATGAAATTGTAAACACAAAATATTAGTATAACATTTAGCAATGTTGGGCCAACGTTGCATAAATGTAATTACAAATGTTTTGTGTTTACTGGGATGTTGCTCAAATCAGATCACATTCTTTAAATAGATGGCCCCATACCACACACCTGATAAGTGGATGGCCCCAGGCCACACACTTGATAAGTGGTTGGCCCCAGGCCACACAATTTAAATAGGTCTGGCCCCAGGCCATATACTTTACTAGTATATGCTACCTGCAGCCACACACTTTTTAAGTTGATGGCCCCAGGCCACACACTTTAGGTTGATGGGGCCAAAAAAAATGTATGTTTGTTTCATTTTAACCAGTGGGTAGGTAGGAAATTTATTTTATTTTTTGTCACTTCCACCAATCGGTCTAGGTAAGAATTATAAATATTTTATTTGGCGCCAAATTCACTTCCATGCATGTCTTATCTGTACAATACTTAGCAATTTTTGTAACGTTTTTAAGAGTTACTTTGATTACAGTCGGTAAATCATCCCTTAACTTGTTGATTCCCTGGTTAATTTTTTTTTTGGGGGGGGAAATTCATAAAATAAATTTGGGTCTCACATGTTTTAATAGTGTTGGTCTGAAATCGGAAACAAACAATATTTTTTTTAGGCCTGGCCCCAGGTCACACACTTTCAGTTGATGGCCCCATGCCACACACTTTAACCCTTACACTGCTAATTCCGGCAAGAATACAGAAACTAGAACATCACCCAGACACTTGAACTTTTTGAAGCAGCTGAATAAAACTACTGAAATGTGCTATCTGTAGATATTAGATTTTAAGATACATCAGGGCACCCAACAGAGCAAGTATACCACATAACAATAAGAAATTTCGGCCTACTGTAGCCTCCGACCCCTGTTTTTTTTTAACTTTATGAGTGGGTCATGGAATAAGACAAATTTTGATGGATTTTATGAGTATGAAACTTCCATTTTTACCCTCAGTGCGCCCCATGTGAAAGCGTAGGGCAGGCAAATAAAACTTCACCCATGTTTTGCCCTGGGCAAACTGGTGCAGCCTTCCCCAGGTATCTCAATTCTTAGAGATCCCCACATTGTTCTGTCCAAACAGCCTTAATGATGGCCTCCAGAGCTTCCTCATAGGTCAGTAGACATACATGTAGTCTATCTTCATTTTTTGCATTTTTTCTACATAAAATTAAAAAAAATTGCTCCTGTTTAAAAAAAATTATCAGAAAGGGTCACAGCATTCCACTTACCTCTACAAGCATTTGTTGCAACAATTATGGAATTAAAGGCTAGAGCTTGCACCATTTTTCGTAATTGCGAGAAATCTAATGATGGGAACCCTAGAAAAAGGTGATAAAAGTGCCTTTCAAAACAAATCATGCTTTTAATTCTACAATGATGGCTTCATTTCTACCAGTAATAGTGAGCAAAAATAACAAACAATGTTTCACAAATTCACATAAATCCTGAAAAAATATGAGAAAACCATTAAAATGACTTTTTGGAATGTACCTACATTTATCACTCAGTATTACAGTAGGCCTAAGTCAGTTGTCACTGTCATCAGATTTGGAATGCATGGAATGATTCAACTTTAAGAAAAGTCTCCAATTATCCAAATACTGGGTAAAGGTGGCCAAATTTGATTGGAGGGAAAATTTGAGCATTTTTTAAAACAGTTAAATTGTATTGTCATTAGGCTAGCCTACTAGTCGCACTTTCGAGCTTAAAATGACGGGAAATTTCTATTCTAACACGATTGTCTATAGGTCTATACAGAAACCAAAACATCACCCGGACACTGAACTTTTTGAAGCAGCTGAATAAAACTACTGAGATGTGCTATCTGTAGAGTTTTAGTTTTCAGATACATTAGGGCACCCAATTATGTTTTTGTCGCTGTGTGTTCTATAGTTTTTATCACAGGCGACATTTAATTTGGTCATTTTACAGGATTTCGAGTTGTATATTCTTTGTAAATCTATTCTTGGTTGTGGGCAATTCAAGCGCGGTAGGAAACTAATGTTGTAAATACAATATTCTGATACACAAAACAACTTTAAACAAGTGCTGTAGTTCAATAGTTTACACCAGTACGTATTATTTTTATCTCATTATGTTGTGCTAAATATCAGAGTTGGAAACTTATGTACCAATATGATCATTCAACATCGCAACAACTAATATACTAATTTACTTGTTTTTATCATGCACCGGTAATATTTGTTTTACTGTTACACTTGTTACAAAATTCTTACACCATGCATACGACAAACAGACTAATTTTATAGATGAATTGATACCTGGAACCATGTATGTTTTGGATGGTTATGTATGTTACTGGAACCCTGAATGTTCTGTTTGTCTCGCTGTGACTAACTTATCAATCTATTTAAATTCTGGCAAAACACATTGTATGATCATGGCCTTCTAGCTTATGTTTGGGTGACCCTCTTGAATTTTACTAACAATGTGATAATTGCAATACTTTCTGATCACACCACTTGGCCGGGCATATCTGGAAATCTCACGGTGAAGAGGTAATTGCATACCTGCGAATCCCATGAGAAAAATCATAAATCCGCTTTTATTATGTCCAAAATTATACAAATTTATTGTTTGACCTTAGCCAAATTGCGACCATCTTTGATTTTGCCCACAATGTAATATATATCTAAAATAATTTTTGACCACACCACTACAGTATGTCGGGCATGCATGAAAACTCCATGATAGACATATAGGACATAAATCTACCTAGAGCTTAGTCTGCTATTGTGTCAAAAATAATATTGATTTACTATTTGACCTTGGCCAAAGGCCGTCATCTTGAATTTCACCCACAATGCAACGTTCATGGTAATTTCTGACCACACCACTGAGGTCGGGCATACCTGAAAACCGTATAGTAGTCACCAAAATCAGGCACCTGCTTCTATTCTGTGGAAAATGATATCAATTTAATGTCTGGCCTTGACCATATGGTGGCCATCTTGGATTTTTTACTCGCAATGCAATGTCCAAAGTATTTTCTGGCCACATCACTAAGTCGGGCGTACCTGAAAACACTATATATATATAGTAGACAAGAAAATCATGAAACTGCTCCCATTCTATTAATTTAATGTTTGACATCTAGGCTAAATGGTGGCCATCTTGGATTTTGCCCAGAATGCAATGTCTATTTAAAGTAATTTTTGACCACACCACTAGATCAGGCATACTTGAAAATCCTGTAGTACACACCAAAATCATGAAGCTGCTCCTATTCTGTTGACAATTATATTAGTTTAATGTTTCAACATGGCCAGCTTAGTCCAGCTATTGTGTCAAAAATAATATTGATTTACTATTTAACCTTGGCCAAAGGCTGTCATCTTGAATTTTACCCACAATGCAACGTTCAAGGTAATTTCTGACCACATCACTGAGGTCGGGCATACCTGAAAACCGTATAGTAGACCCCAAAATCATGCACCTGCTCTTATTCTGTGGAAAATGATATCAATTTAATGTTTGACCTTTGCCATATGGCGGCCATCTTGGATTTTTTACCCACATTTTTGGTCATATGTCACTAGGCCAGGCGTACCTGAAAACACTATATTAATATAGTAGACACCAAAATCATGAAGCTGCTCCAATTGTGCTGAAAATTATATCAATTTAATGTTTGACCTAGGCTAAATGATGGCCATCTTGGATTTTGCCCACAATGTGATATCTTAAGTAATTTTTGACCACACCACTAGATTAGACATACCGGTACCTGAAAATTCTATAGTACACACCTAAATCATGAAGCTGCTCCTATTCTGTTGAAAATTATATCAGTTTAAGGCCACACAAATTTATTTAATTGTTTTACCGTTTTTTTTCAGCATTGGGGCTGTCGGGTGGCGGCAAAAAAAAAAAAAAAAATCAGATAAAGAGGTGGTAATTTTTTTTTTAGATTGGTCCACAATACAAGTTTTCCAGGTTTGGGCCAATTAAGAACGCTGACATACTGTATTATCCCTAATAAACGCACCCCCCCCCCCACCCTAATAAACGCCCCCCCCCCCGTTTTTCTGGTAGGCTTCCTTATAAACTAGCTTGAAAAAACAATAAAATTTACTCTCCTGTCCTTAATATCAACAAACCATTTCGTTTGCTAAAACGGCAGCCGATTTTGCATACAGATTCGTTCGTTGTGGTCAGGTTCGTTTAACAGAAAATGAGTCTTATTAAAGTCAAGAAAAAAACATGTTTTTCTATTTGACTACTTCCCTGGACAAATTCAGACGTGAATGAATAGCCGCCGCAGCCAGCTGGATAACTGCACAACAAGACGCTGTGTGTCAGATCTGGATGTAAGACGCGATTTGCACACGACACCACTAGATGCCAAACCTATGCCGGTACAATGTAGGTCACCATTGATGACGGTGGCCCAGCATTAGTACAACACTGCCCCGACGTCTCGCGCCGACAACATTCACGTGCATACAGATAGCGTCTGTGTGCGTGCGCTGTCTTCAACTTCAATGCTGGGTTAACAACTAAGATACCGGCCCAGAGTTGACACTGCCTGTTTGCCATTGAATATACAGGGCTCCAGATAACATGCGTCTATGAGTAAAATACGCATGTAAAAACAGCAAATACTCATTGATAGAAAATCTGAGGAGTAATATTACTCATAAAAACTATTAAAATACCCATCAAAGTAAAAAACCCCCAGAAAAATGAAATGATTGTTGTATTTTTTACGTGAAGAGAAGTTAATGTGACTGTAAGAAAAAAATGATGTAAATAAAGCTTTCATGTTGTTGTATGAAAAATACTCCTCGTTTATTTTTTCGTTTATTACTTCCTCATTTATTTTTCACTCCTCATCACCCATTTCAATGAGTGAAATACTCCTCAAACCAAAAAATTATCTGGAGCTCTGAAGATATCAATGAGAATCATGTCATCCATAATATTTGTTTTTTAATTCTTATTTGGCAATGTATTATCGATCAATCCAGGTGTTTCGGGTTGAGTTGAAGTGTAATATGTGTGACACATTAGCAGAACCTTAGCGTGCACAGTGTCAGCCTTAATTTGTCAGCTATTTTTCACACCTGATGTCGGCACCTGGCTGCACGTTGAGTTGTGTCAGACTGACCGCAGCGTGTCTGTTTTGCTTACAACGAAAGTAATGACTGTTTATTGCATTGGCACAGTAAGACAGAAACAGTTTTCATTTATTTTAAACTTTAAAATGAATAAATCCACGACGGCGGAAAAAATAATAATAAAATTTTCGAAATTTCAATTTTTTTTTTTTGCCATTTTCGTAAATTTTCGGCGGCGATTCGGTAAAACAATTAAATAAATTTGTGTGGCCTAATGTTCGAACTTGGCCAAATGGTGGTCATCTTGGAAAGTGGCAGATTTTTGAGTTACACTGTAAATTGACAAAAAACACCTGGCAGATTATTAATGCTGGTGGTATACTGTATTCTTAAGCCTAAGGAGATGTTCACTGGATTTTATGGTAGGGCCAGGACTATAAGTGGACTAATGCTTACTCAGCAAACACAAAACATTTACACAACGTCGGACCAACGTCGAAGACGTTGGGCCTACGTTGTATAAATGTAACACAAATGTTTTGTGTTTGCTGGGTATAATGTTTAGCATTTTTCCGTCTCCGCAGCTGTCTCCATCTCCGCAGGCGTATCCTCAATTTATCTCTTATTAAAAAGTTTCTTGATCAATTTTGTTTATTTTTCACATATATGACCTATGTCACCACTGGTCAGAGGGCAATTCTCATACATTTTTTTTCACTGAGCTAAAAACTGCCATTTTCCAAGATGGCTGCCCAAAAAGCTTGTGGGCATGATGACCTATGAACTGTTGTTGGATTGCATCCAAATTTGGTAAAGTTCTCTAGGTATTTCTGATGATCGAATTAATTTTTTGGGTTGAATCCATTAAAAGCAAAATGGCTGCCGAAGCCATTTAAAAAAAATAATTGGTGGAGGGGTCATTATTTTCTCATTATTAAGCATCACCACACCACTATATTAGACATACCTGAAAATTCTATAGTACACACCTAAATCATAAAGCTGCTCCTATTCTGTTGAAATTATATCAGTTTAATGTTTGAACTTGGCCAAATGTACCCGGCTAAACCAGGCTACTCACATTGCGCTGAGCCTGGTCGCAGTGACCTCCATTTTTCCACGGCTGGCCGTGTAAAACAGACACTGACTCCGCCTAGCGATAACACCGAGAGTGGTATAAGACTATATTCAGCTAGCGCTCTCTGGTGATCACAGTAATACCATTTTGCCAAAACATGGCCGTCACTGTTTCAGAGCCTTGCTATGTCATCAGGGTAGGCCAAATGGTGATCATCTTGGAAAGTGGCAGATTTTTGAGTTACACTGTAAATTGATAAAAAACACCTGACAGAGTATTAATGCTAGTGGTATACTGTATTCAAATTATTTAAGCCTAAGGAGATGTTCACTGGATTTTATGGTAGGGCCAGGACTATAAGTGGACTAATGCTTACTCAGCAAACACAAAACATTTGTATAACATTTACACAACGTCGGACTAATGTCGAAGACGTTGGGCCGACGTTGTATAAATGTAACACAAATGTTTTGTATTTGCTGGCTATATTGTTTGGCATTTTTCCGTCTCCGCCGCTGTCTCCACCTCCGCAGGCGTATCCTCAATTTAGCTCTCATTAAAAAGTTTCTTGATCAATTTTGTTTATTTTTCACATATATGACCTATGTCACCACTGGTCACAGGGCAATTCTCATATATTTTTTTTTGCACTGAGCTAAAAACTGCCATTTTCCAAGATGGCTGCCCAAAAAGCTTGGGGGCATGATGACCTATGAACCGTTGTTGGATTGCATCCAACTTTGGTAGGGTTCTCTAGGTATTTCTGATGATCGAATTAATTTTTGGGGATGAATCCATTAAAAACAAAAATGGCTGCCGAAGCCATTTAAAAAATTAATTGGTGGAGGGGTCATTATTTTCTCATTATTAAGCATCCCCGATGAATATCGGGATGCCGATAGTGTTTAGCATTTTCTGTCTCCGCCACCGCCCTCTCCGCTGCCGCGGGCATGTTCTAAAAACTAAAAAGTTAACTGATAATTTATAGGTATTTGTGATAATCTGATAAACTTTTGGGAGGAATCCATTAAAAAAAATGGCTGCCGCAGCTATTAAAATTTTTTTTTTACATAGTGGGGGTCATTTTTTTCGAATTTTTAAATTTTTTATTCATTTTCATATTGGAGTAGTCTCTCCAAGTTTAGAAAAAAAATTGGGGGGGGGAGCACTTTTTTCAGGGGAGGTGGGAGGGTGGTTTAATTTTTTTTTAACAAATACATTTTTTACACATTCATTTTCTACATATGACCTATGTGACTGTGTTATTCTTCAGATATATTTTTTGGAGGACCAAGCCATAAACGGTCATTTTCCAAGATGACCACCCAAAAAGCTTTTGGGCAAAATAACTGAACCATTGGTTGGATTGCCGTCATATTTAATAGGATGGTTCTCTAGGTATTTCTGATGATCTGATTAACTTTTGGGTTGGATGCATTAAAAATAGCATTGGGTGGGGGGCATCATATTCTCATTATTACTCTTATATTTACTGGAGTGGTCATGGACTGCCTTGGAAATATCTACACTCTCTCAGCAGTATCACCTGCCCATGTGTACACACTGCTAACCTTCGTCTCTGGCTTGGATAATAATGCAGTGGTCAAAAACCAGAGCAGTGGGAATTCCCCTTCTACAAAACCCATGCTGGTCGCTGTGTGGACCTGGCAACCTTCCAACACCTGGCGTTGGCAGGCTGCCATTATCCACAGGAGACCCTAACTTTCGAGTCCTTGAGCTGAGTGAGTGGGCTGGTTTCGAGTCTAGGAAATAAGCCTATCTAACTGGGATAATTTTAATGTTTTTGTGCCGAAAACAGTCGCATCTAGTTGTTCTTTATATATATTGGAGTGGTCATGAACTGACCTGGAAATATCTACACTCCCTTCAGCAGTGTCACCTGTCTATCATTTCATGTGTAGACACTGCTAACCTTCGTCTTTGGCTTGGATAATAATGCAGTGGTCAAAAACCAGGTCAGTGAGTCTTTTGGGTTGGATCCATTAAAAATAACATTGGGTGGGGGGCATCATATTCTCATTATTTTTCTTATATATATACTGGAGTGGTCATGGACTGCCTTGAAAATATCTACACTCTCTCAGCAGTGTCACCTGCCCATGTGTACACACTGCTAACCTTCGTCTCTGGCTTGAATAATAATGTAGTGGTCAAAAACCAGAGCAGTGGGAATTCCCCTTCTACAAAACCTATGCTGGTCGCTGAGTGGATCTGGCAACCTGCAAACACCTCGAGTTGACATGCTGCCATTTACCACAGGAGACCCTAACCTTTCCTGTCCTAGAGCTGAGTGAGAGGTCTGCTTTCCAGTCTAGGAAGTCGGCCTATCAAACGGGGATGTTTTTAATGTTTTTGAGCCGGAAACAGTCACACCAAGTTTTCGAACAAAGTTTTCCGTGGGCAACCTGCCAACACCTGGCAAGCTGCCATTATCCACAAAAGGCCTTTAACTTCCCAGTCCTTGAGCTGAGTGAGAGGGCTACATGTAGCGTCAAGTCTAAATTCTGGACTGTTGGGCAAGTGTCGAGAATGTTGGACCAATATTACATCAACATTGTTGCTACCTGGAACAACTGGCCACATGTATCAGATTTTAATTCACAGCCTACCAAACTTCCTCGATTCCATTGATTCCATTTTATGATAATTTGTTAGATGACACAATCAATAAGATTTATAAACATTTATTAAAGTAGGCCCAATGCAAGATTGTACAGCTGCATGTTGAAAGCATTTTTACATTCATCTTGCAACCTGCCACTGTTCCCAATATTGTATATCTGCCACTTTTAGCACAATAACTTGTTTCGCGTTACTGGAATGCACATTAAACCTTTCAGCGTGTGTACCATATTTTAACATTTGAGTCTGAGTCTGACATCTAAAGATATCACTCTAACGTCTAACTGTCTACACACTGGAAGAATAAACAAAATTTTAATTGCCATAGACCCATAACATATGTATTCAAAGGAAGCGAAAAGAGCTAACTAAGATTTTTATGATAATTTCAAATTGAAAAATAAAATATATATTCATATATACAAATAATTCAGCGCTGGGAGCTTCAGGGGTTAAACTTCACGTACAGGTTAATTATGACATAAGCCTTGATTGAGTTCACATTTGAACTTTCTGTGACTTATTAACTGGATTTTTCCCGATCTGCAAATATCATCGTTGACGCGATTCACTCAATAATTTTCTATGTATCTCTCCAATATTTATACCAGTATAACTTCCAAAACTTGGACGATCCCCGTTTTGGCCGGCCACTTGCTTTACAAGTTCGTTATGTTTTTCACATACAGGTTAATTATGACTAAGCCTTGATGAGTTCACGTTTGACCGTTCTGTGATTCATGACCTAGATTTTTCTCTGATTAGCAAATTTTCGCATTAACTTGATCCACTCAACTATTTTCTTTTTATCTTTCTAAAATTTATACTATACAGTATCTTGTTATAACTTGCTTTTGACGGTCACCGTTATGGCAGGCCGCTAATGTCAGGGATGCAAATTCACACACTCCCGGTCGCCAAGAATTATGTAAGGGCGATTGTAACTCAGCATGTGATGTCACTAGTCCTGCTGGCGAGTGATTCCCTGTGCGTTCCGCAGATCATGTGTGGCTATTCAAGCATTATTGCAGAGCACCGCACAGCTTGTACAGGCGTCTAGAATAGGAGAGACACATGTCGTGGTCGTGGTGCGTTACAGATTGTCGTTTCTGCTCAAACGTGATTGTGTGTGTCAAGGACTTTAACGTTTGAGGAGCACAGAAGCGCACAAAAGTTTAAGACATGTATGCATGTCCAAAATAAGAAATACGAGAATTTCGTCTTTATATCTTGCTTAATCTGTAAATGCGCAACACAAATATTATAAAACTTACCCAGTTCTAGTCTATGGACATGTTTACATCATATGGTCATATTAAGAAGACAAAATTAAAATAATGATTTTTTGATGATTTTAGCCCGATTGTGTCTTTTTTTCATGATCATGATCAGAGGCTGAGACCTACATGTAATTCCATCCCCGACAGGCCTTGTTTATATTACATGTTCGTTTAAACTTGAGCCAACATTCTGACAATTTTTCTCATTCACATGTCATGACAGAAGAAATCTGTGAATAATTGTATGGGTAACATAATTCCTATTGAAGACCATCACCTGTATCAGTCACATAATCATTCCACCCTAGTGTTCTTACTTAATGGATTCTTGCTTTGTGCTCCTGAGTGTACTTTTGTCCTGAAAATCCAAGCCTGCATTTTGCTTAGTGGTCCTAATAATGACGGTATGAGTTGGAACAATGAAAACTCCATTTATTGATCAATAATAGCTCACACAATTTCTTGCTTCATTTTGCACAGCATACTACAATGCGATTTGTCCTCTTAGAGTGCATATAGTAATACACAGACAGCCACTGGACAAAATTATTTGGTTGTATGTAATTGCCTCTGGGGATTTTCAGTTATTTTGTCTAAAATATAACAATGGTTTGCAAAATCGTTCATTGTATTACTAACTCAATGACAATAATAAATTTTAGGGGATGTTTTAGTTTTTGCTTGTGGAAACACATTTACAGTACCATTTTACATTTTGTAAGATCAAGTTCTTGACACCCCCTTCATCTCCATAACTCTTTAACTGCTAAGCACGGCATTTTTCAATATTTTTTATCCGACAAAGTTGGAGTTGGGGGTATTGGCACTGCCTCGGATGTCCGTCTGTCTGTCCTGTGTTTCGTTTTCAGAGCAAATCTCGGAAACCCATGGGGAGGGGGGGGGGATTTTTTTCATATTGTACTCATACACATCCCTCAGGGGCGTAGATGTGGCTTTTGGGGTTTATGAACTTTGACCTAACGTACTTCAATGGCGGATCATCGGCCATAATTAACTTTAATATGCCTGATATCTGGCAGCATTTCGTTTACTGAGCAGATCTCGGAAACCCATTGTGGGTTTTTTTTCATATTGCACACACACATCCCTCCCGAATAGTTGTGCCTCATATCTGGCAAACAGTGCCAGATAGCTAGACCATTATTATAAAAAAAATGTGCGGTTCCAGGTAGGGATATGTCCTGAAAAATGTCAACTTGATCAAATTTAGAATGGCTGACTAATTTAACTTAATCAACTTACATGCCTGATATCGGATAAACAATGCCAGATAGCTAGGCCATTACCATGCAGTATAGCAAAATGTGCAGTTTCAAGGAGGCCTGAATATGGCCTTGAAAAATTTCAACTCGATCAATTTCAAAATGGCCGACGTGCCGCAGTGATTGACTTTTAGTATGACTGATATCTGGAAAGCCATGTCAGATAGCCAGACCCTTACTATGAAAAATTTGTGGTTTCAGTGAGGGATATGCCCTGAAAAATTTCAACTCTATTAAATTCAAACTATCGGCCATTATTGATTTTAATATGCCTGATATCTGGCAAACCATGCTAGATATCTAGACCATTAAGAACTATGAAACAAATTGTGCTGTTTCATGGCCGGATATGCCCTGTAGAATTTAAACTCTAGCAAATTCAAAATGCAGAATATCAGCCATGCATGTAATTAACTTTATTGTGTCTGATATCCGGCAAGCTGTGCCAGATAGCTAGACCATTACTATAAAACACATGTGTGGTTTCAGGGAAGGATATGCCCTGAAAATGTCAACTTGATCAAAATCAAAATTGCCGACTTGAGGCAATTTGACTTTGAGGTATATTTACTTTAATATGGGTAATATCGGGAAAACTGTGCCAGATACCCAGAAGCTGGCCCAATAATATAAAACAAAATGTGTGGTTTCAGCGAGGGTTTCTGGCTCTCATAACACCTTGCCAATATTAACAAAAATGCTGCTCGACAGTTAAAGCACTAACAGCGATACAATTGTAATTCTGAAATGTGTTATGCCCGCACACCACTTTATTTGATATGGTCCTCCATGCTATAATCGTGAAAAATCATAACATCGCACAAGAAGGAGCAATCAACAAATGATCGGCACCTCTGGTCATAGACCTATTTTATTACACTATTAAAAAATCCCATGTTTTTCTGTTAAACCTGGTGAATTAATTAATTTCATTAGGCCATGATAACTTATTATCTGATTTAAAAAAAACATATAAAAAATATTATTATTCGTGCTACAATATTTTATTACATGATTTAAACACACTGCACTGCACACAAATCACAAGCCTGAATTCACCATTGTAATCTGTCGCAATTCTTGACTTGTAATGGATGCAGATGACTTGAACTGGGTGACATGTACTGGTAACACTGTTTCATGGAAATTTTCCCTCTTAATAAGTAACTCTTAAGATGTAGGAAAATTAAGTCTGTTTTCAGGAATGTATTCTGATGCTTTAATGCATCGCTAGGGCTTGAAGGGTTAGGTTCATTTCCTTATGTACCGGTAGTTGAATTCTCTAAAATAAAATTTTAATGTTTTTTGTGCTGAAAACTGTCACATCTATTTTATATTAGGTCAAACCTTTCGATGAATGGGTGAGTAAAGGAAAACACTCTCAATAACAATCCATTCCCATTCACCCAACTCTCACATCATTATCTGTACATCATTCATTTTATTAAAAATGTTAGGCCCCTACATATAATTATGTATACTGCCATGGATATTTCTACATCGTTGATGTAAAATTTATTTTATATTTTTTATTATTCCAGATACTGCCAAAGAGATAAATTTAATCTTAAAATGGATGATTGAGATTAAAGCTAATTTCACTTTTGCAACATTTTGCAAGAAAACAGATTCTGAATTTGATTTTGACAAAAGGTTAGTATCATCAATGATCATAAATTCATGAGAATATGCTTCAAAGGTTTGCAAAGAAGATATTAATAAAAATCCAAGTTTCAAACAATTTTTTGTATGATGTCTCCCAGGCAACATGAAACTCAAAAGACAATTTTTTTTCATGTATTATTTTTTTAAACTATGCTGCATGTTGTGATGTGGTTTATTTCACCTTAATTCTTTTTTTTGCTATGGTTTAAAATTGAGAGGGCTCTGTAGACATGTAAATTAAAAAATCACCTGGATATAGTTTATCATTAAATAATTTTTAACACTGAAAATATAGTCTTTTGAATGGGTTGAATAATAATAATATAAATATTGTAAAGCATTTATAAAGCGCCTACATCCGGCCTCAAGATGTTCATGGGTGCATAACAGTAATATTTGGGGCTAGTGATTTTCTGTGAGTGCGGAAAACAGATGGAAATCGCAGATAAGAAGAGCTGAAACAGATTTCCCCAAAATCCCCTAATTAGTAGATTTATACATATAAAAAAAATTGAGAATTTTTTCTATCAGCCTGTATTTTTGTGCAAACAGCACTTTTGGAGCAATTTGGTAGTTTATTTAATTGTGGAATTGAATAAAATAGTTTCCATAATTACCCTAATTTTAGAGGGTCATGTAACCGGAATCACGCCAAAAAATCACCTAGAGTGTACCTACCCTGTTTGGGAAGGCAGTGTAATCAGTATTTTATTGGCCCAAGCGTCTGTCTGCCTGTAACCTCATGGTGTTTAATACAATAAATGTAGTAAGTTACAAGTGTTTGCAGTTAAGTAACATGACTTATCATGCTTATGAAAACGTGTTTTGAGTTCCAAGCCATTTTACAGTACTTAATTTTTCATCAGTGAAAGCCGAAATGGAAATGAAACTGAATTCAGTGTTGGCCGAAACGGGAAAGAGTCGTTTTCGAAACAGAAAATCACCAACTCTTAATATTTAATATATTTTATTATTTATATAACCAGTTAAAAAGATAAAATTAGAACTATGTTGAATTAGCAAAAATAACAAACAAATGGGTTGCCTGCAGATCTTGTAGGTAGGTATAGATAAAAATTGTGGTGGCTGTGCGATGTGTTAAATTAAAATTTTAACATTATTTGACATATAATGTGTTACATTGAATCATATTATCTAAGGATATAGAACCTTTTTAATGCAACTGATGCACTCACAAAGACAAACCAGTAATATACTGTATATATTAAATATATGTGCAAATCTTAGATACATGTACATGTAGAATTCCACAATATAGTTTTGTTTTATATTTTATGATTCATACTATACATGTATTTGTGGGGTCTTTGTTAGCTCTTTCTGATTCATTTGAATACCTAAGTTATGGGTCTATGGCCATTAGAAATATTTTTACTCTTACAGTGCGGGGATCGACTTTGACGTCTATAGACATCAGATTCCGACGACTAGTTGATCACCGCGCCTTAAGGGTTAACCCTTGAAGTGTTCAATTCTTTTCCCTTCAAAAATTTAAGCAGAAATTACTTGATTTTGTAAAATACCTGGTACTTAAGTCCATATATTAAATCCTCATTTTTATGGTTTGTTGAAATTTCTTTTGAATTGCAATAAAATGTTGTTCAACCCTTGTGCTGCTGAATTGAGTATTTTTCATTAATTTGAAGCTGGAATTGCTAACGCAATTTCTAGCTTTTAAGGAATTAAAAATAATATTATTTTTGAAAAATTGGCATCTCAAATATTGAATTATTGATTTAACCAAGCATTTACCACAAACTATTTTAGCAAATTTAGTGATAATTCTGTTGATTTAAAACATGATTGAAACCGTGTATATAGAGTTACAGCAGCACAAGGGGTAATATACAACAAAGGCGCTTCAAAGGTCAACTTGGATTCTTGATAACTCCCTAGGTACAATTATCTCTTTTATGGCATTCAGCACATAATAACGGGCTTCAGCGGTGAAAGGGTTAAAGTACTATTTTATTATTTGCATGCATTTGTTATGTTTGTGGTATTATGGTGCTATTAATTTAAATCATCTATCTGCAGACTGTGTTACACAACTAAGGTAAACCCTTAGGATATCCTGTATCTGATATTGGTAGCCTTCCCGAGCTTGCTTTATCCTGAACTTCCTCAGATGATAGCCTACTGCATGTCAACCTCCCTCTGCTTTCTTTTATTGGTGTGCAATTAGAGGACTGCCATTTTTTTAATATCAAATAATATACTATGATGTTGGAACTCGATTGAGAACTTGAAGTGATATTTTATTAATTAGCTTTAATTGGAAAATTCATTTGTACCTGTCAGTCACATCGAGTGAGGTGTAAACAGTTATTTTGTGACGTCTATTTTGGATCATGGTTTTGTGCTATTATACATTACAGCATCCCATGCAAAATCTGGTATTGTCCTGCTTGTACCACCTGCCTACAGCTTTTAATATATCAGGCCTAATCAACAAATCCTCAAAATCAACAGCTGCCTCTACAAGAATCACACTTTCAAATGATTTATCACCATCTAGCTGTGAAGAACTTCTTGGAAAGGTAAATAGAACAAGTTTGTTTTAATTGTGAATAATTTATTGCAGCTACAATGAGATCTTATTTTAACAACTGCACTATAAAATATTACTAGTGATAAAAAAATAGGCATATGTACAAAAAGTACAAATAATTCAGCTAATATTGGTGATGTTTTAAAATTTTCTTTAGTTATACTCTGAGAACCAGAATCAACTCTTGACACTGTGATGGTCATCTTAGATTTAAAATGTTTCCCCATACAATTACCTAATGTTTCTCACTATAACCTTCAAGTTATCACACATAATCTTTCTGACATCTAGTTGCATCATACAACCTAGCTGTTTCTTTTTATGACATCAGCATGCTCGAGGTTGACAAGACTTATTTGGCACCACCAACTGATGATTATACCATGGTGTATATAAAGGGGTTGAACAGGTTCTTCTCTAAAGTTCTGGCAACTAATTTGTAGAAGTCACTACCATTTTATCTGTAATGCGGGCACAATCGGTTGACAAATTTTGATTGCATCAGCTGTTGCATGTTCATACAGTGTACGGAAAAATGCAAACAAAATCGTCATTTGAACATGCCCACACTGTGGCATGGTAGGAGAAAAATTCTTACAAATTTTTAAGTTTTAAAAGACAAAAAAAAATATAGTTAAATCAAGTTAGATTTTTGTCATCAATTATAATATGCAAGGACCAAAGAATCAATTGTCGATTATGATCATCATTGGTACAACACTAAATGGAAGTGCATGGAAATAACAGAAATGACAATTTATTATCTAATTCTATTAAAGGCATAAAATTTCTTTAGCAATAGGTATTGCATAATTTTATATTATCCCTGCTGTAAATGTGAACTCTGTTACCTGAGTACCGTAAGTGTTGTCTAATAAATTGTCTAATTGAGAGAACCCTGGAATGTGCTAATCACGTCTATCATGTCTATGGCCGTCTTTCTGTTTGTCTTTCAAAAAAATAATATTTGTGAGAGAAATGAGGATCAACACTGAAAGCGCTGAATTTTTTTGTGTTAATCGGGGATATCAAAGGTTTTTTTTCAATTTGAAAACGTCATAAATGATTCACTCAGCTCTTTCCGATTCATTTGAATACCTATGTTATGGGTCTACGGCTGTTTGAATTTTGTTTAACTCTCACAGTAAGGGATCGACTTTAGACGTCTACAGACGTCAGATTCTGACGACTAAAGTCGATCCCCGCACTGTAAGGGTTAAATGGCAAAATTGGCATCTATTTTGATTCAAATTGTTCAGATATGAGTAATTTGTACCCACTTGAAATTGTTGGTTGCTGTAGCGAGACACAACTTCAAGTGGGTAATAATTTATTTTTGTAATGTAGTGCTTTAAGATTTAAAACATGTTCTATGTCAGGCTGAAATCTGAAATTGTTCACCAAACATTATTCTACCGTGATGGAACCATGCACCTCGAGATGGTCTGCTATAGTACATATAGATGTGATTTTAACCCGGGGAAGGGTCAAATATCACTAGTTTTTAACCTCAGATGCACCGTTTTCGAGATATTGCAGTTTTTATCCCAGCTAGTTTGCTTATCTTATTTCAATGATATTTTCTCAACCTACTATATGTCATTACCCAAGGATTATTTCAAGCTGATTGGCTGAAAGTCACTGAGAAATAGCCTTACGATTTTAGACCCAAAATACTCCATACCCTCTTCCCAATTTTTTGCCAAATACTTTATTTTAGAAATTCCTCTGAATTGGCCTAATTTTACGACGTCCCTAAAACCCTGGCGCCCATCTTTTTTTAGTTCCTGGATGCGCCACTGGTTTGGACGTAGGTATATATCCATCAGGGTGTATAATAATAAGATTGATCATCTTCTGTTTAAACTATTTGTTTAAAAATGTCCTGTTGGTCATCGAAGGTCAATAAAAATCCTTGTCATGGGAGAAGTGTAGTCATGAGTGAGCCTTCGGGGGCAGATGATGTCCATGTATAGGGTCTCTACATGGCGATGTTTCAGATTAATTACCCTCCTACACCCATTTATTTTCTCGTATTTTTCTTCGCGTTCAGGTGGGAATTTTGGTAACATCTCGGAGCAACGGGAAATAGTCAGATTTGATCAAATTCCCAAGTAGCCTATAATTATCTCACATGATAGATTATATCATAATTTTTAATTTGCTGAATTTTTTTCAAAACATGTCATGAGTGATTAGGAAACTTTAATGTGTGGAGTGCAGATGTACTGTCATACCTACAGTGTGTTAATTACACTGTTATCTATATAATTTGGAAGATAAGAAGATAGGAGGATGTAATTATTTGTATTGTTTTTGTCTGATTATTCTGACCAGAAGCGTTGATATTGGCAAGTGAACCATGTTTATATATCGTCGCCTCGGAGCTAAAGGATCCTATCTGCCACTCTAACGAGTGTCAGATAGGATCCTTTAGCTTCGAGGCGGCGATATACTATAGCCTATTGTTAATATTCACCACAGCTCTACAACTATTCAGTATTTTAGGTCAACTGTTTGGTTGTGATACCCACGGTATGCATGTATCTGTTTGCAGTCATATTAATATTTGAATACATTGCACCATATACATTTGATCCAGTATTATTTAACACCATAATACAAGTATACCAGGCACAAACATACATGACTAGACTTTACTTGTATTGATTGCATGCTCTCTGGGACTCTTGAAAAAATGTATATACTATATTGTACAGTGTCGCTCCTTAAATTGTTCGTTCTATTATGATTAGATAGACATATGCCGCTTCTCAGCCCTTGTGCTGTTAGGAGCGTACAGTGTATGTAGGCCTATACGATTTGCAAGCTTTTTTAATCTTTCGCCTCCAATTTTCTAACATTTTATTATCAGAAACACCACATTTCAAACATTTAACCTTTTTACACACCACCTTCATGGAGGTATTCCGAAAATTATAAAAATACATGACGAGGCTTTGATTCGTAACAGGCTACCAATTATGATGTCATGTGATTTTATTTAAGCAGATATTCACATAAATTAAATCTCCTCGTTTTTAGACCTCTAATACTGTAAGTTTATGGTGAAATGGTCATTCACTGTAAACAGGGAATTAGTGGTGAAAGGGCATGTGTTTTACAGTGTGATATACTGTTATGTTACAAATTCCAGATTTAAACTTTTTATTATTTTTTTATTTTTGTACACCATATCACTCACTCATTGCATTGCTATGTACATCTTAAAAAAAATGATGGGAAATCTTAAAATTCCTATTTTAAGAACAGACGAGTACATGCCTCAGAACTTATAATACGGGCGGATTAATAGGTCATCTATTCTGGTAAACTATATACTAAGAGGCCAAGCCTTGAATGCTATCTATTACAATACGTTATTGTGCTGATCATGCACGTGGCGATGATCCACGGCTCTCTGACAGAATATATTAACGCACTAGCTTGACCCAATGCTATGGTCAATATTCGATGATACGCTGGTCTTGTATTGAACCAACATGTCTGGTTCAAATCCTCCGTTTTCTTATTATAATTCAGAATACCCCCACTTTTTACTACGTATCATAAACATAATACAGACTAAGGTGGAACATATATTGGGTAGCGGTTTAGCAGAAGGATAATCAAACAGACCAGCAAATGTTGGAGGTTACAGGATCGTGTGTGTTGACACACCCGTATTTGTTTTGTGTAGGGTCGAAGGCCACACCATGTAAACATTATAATGGCCATCCTATTTCGTCAGAACAATAGATGAGGGAAATGCTATTTCTTGCCGTATTAACCCTTAGAGCGCTGAATTGTAGAATTTAAATGTTAACCCACTTGAAGTTGTGTTTCGCCGCCGCGACCGACAACCTCAGGTGGGTGCAGATGACTTGTAAACGCTGGTCCAATTTGGCTTATTTAATCGCTTGATGCAGTGTAATGGCAAAAGATAAATGTATACAATGTACCTGATGAGGGAAATTGTCAGCACTAAACGTTCGTTGTCTGAAATCATTCTAGTTGGGGACGAGTATCTTAGTAAACATAAGTCGTCAATCTTCAAAGTTTTAACCCTTAAAGCGCTTTTTTAAATAATTTAAATTTTCACCCACTTGAAGTTGTGTCTCGCTAGCGCGACCCACAACATCAAGTGGGTGAAAATTACTCATATTTGTTTAATTTGAGACCAACTATTTGCAAACCTTAATATTTAAACACACTTTCGTTCCCAATAGCAGTGATTAGATCATAAGATGGGCTTATAAAGCGGATTGAAAACGACTATAGGCGTGATTAGCGGGTTAAGGGTTAATGGAGCAATGGCTACCCAGCAAACACGAGACGCTGATCCAATGCTGGGTTAATGTTAGACCAGCGTCGAAGACGGTGGTCCAACATTAACCCAGCATTGGATCAACGTCTCGTGTTTGCTGGGGAAACTGCTGTGTTTCAACATTGGTGCAACGCTGAATCAAGCGTGTGTTCCCTGCAAATAGCACGGTTCACCCAATGTTGGTTTAAGCATGGTTTCAAGTTGGTCCAGCGTCTTAGACTGTGTGCTAACTATAAACCAGCATTAGTTCAACGCTGTGTTTCCTAATGTGTCGTTCCTGGGACCCTGGTTATCTAATCAAGCACTGACTTAATGTTGTCCCTACTACTCAGACGTTGACCCATAAACGTTGGACCAACTTATTGTCTGTGCTGTGCCAACTGTATGTATTGGATAAAGGAAGGGGCTGTCAAGATAGATAAACGGTCATGCAATCCCACATTGTTTCTACCATCAGAATGTCATGGTGGCGTTTTCATGTCAGCAGCCTTGTGTGTGAGCAAGGAAAAAATAATCTGAAGACGGCGGACCAACATTAAAATTACATTGGGTCAACGTGTTTGCTTGGTAGCCATTAAAGGGATTTTCCAGTCGCGCGTATTATCAGACTGATAATTCAATGAGGTTTTGTTTTGATTGCTAACTGCAAACAGTGTATCTCTGAAACATTTTCTGCAAGAATACGGGGATTCTCCAGTCGCACATATTATCACACTGATAATGCAATGGCGGTTTGGTTTTGAATGCCAACTGCAAGCGGTGTATATCCATTGTCTATGTATAAGGATAAGCACATGCGGTGTGGCAGTGTAAACTAGGTGATTAACCCTGGGCGCGATGACTACCCTTCACATACCGATGGACAAATAGAGCACTTGAGGTAGAGATTATATTAATGTGTTTCATCTGATCCATCTAAGTCACCATCTAACAGCCGTGCGTACAAGCTGTTTTACGAGTGTGTCTGTACATGTATGATACACGTATTGTTTTTCGTCACTGGATTAAGTGTTGGGTTCAGTAAGTAGATCTGTGAAATTTAATATTACCCCTTCTCCTGCTAGGCCCGTATATATACGGTTTCAAGCATGTTTTAGATGAATAGAAATATCACTAAATTTGATAAAATAGCTGTTGGTAGATGATCAGTTAATGAAATAATTCAATATCGGAGACGTTTATTTTTTATAAATATTTTATATAAATATTTTTTATAAATTTTTATAAATATTTTTTGTCATTTGAAGCTGGAAATTGTGTCAGCAATTCCAGCTTTAAATGACATAAAATAAAAACAAACAACTCAGCAGCACAAGGGTTAATGGAAGTATTTGTGTTTTATAGGAGTATGATCTCCATCCAATTTAGACAGAGCTATTATCTCTGTAGCATCTAAGGAATGTTAACAATTTCTATAATTACTGTTTTATTATAAGTGAAATACAGGAATCTCCTAGGACTACCACCATACATTATTTCTACATGCAAACACATTTTCGTATTTATAATAGAATACACATGTTTACTGAATGTAACTATTCAGTATTTATCTGTCTACAAATTTGGATCCCAAGCTAGGCCTAGTATTGATCTAGAGGGTAAAGAGCCAAGTGAGCGATGCTTTACAAATTTAAGGGTCATTTAATGATGCCGACCGAAGCGAGGTTTCAATTTTTCCTAATATAAGGGCCATTAATTGATTTTATAAGTATCTTTTTTCCTTACTCGCAACGTTATATTACGAGAGCTTTCGAACGGAGACTCTTGATCACTCTGTACTGACGTCACTATAGTCGGACTAAAAATGCTGTTGCTCATAAGCTTATATGATTATTTATTTCAAATTTAGTTTTAGAGTTAAAGATTTATTTACAACATGTCCTTCGGACAATCATTTATTTCAAGAAAATTTAGTTTGAAAATATTAATTCAAAAATTCTCTCCGGTATTTGAATGATGACCTCCATCATGTCCATACTCTGTTAGTACACAACAGCACCGCGAACAGTCAGCGTTTTATTTGGACACACTAACACTATTGTCCTGTTTTGCTTAATTGTTTGTTTCAGTTTTTCATTCATTCGAAACTGGAATTGCCAATGCAATGACGAGAAATAATTTAATTTATAAAAATAAACGTCCCCAAATTGAATTTTTCGATTTACTGGATATCTGCCTCGAAATATGTTATGAATTTCAATGAGATTTTATTTTGTATTGCACTTGCTTGAACACGTATATACTATACGGCACCAGCAGCGCTAGGGTTTAACCCTCAAGGCGCTGAATTATTTTTGTAAAATCCATGGAGATCAAAGGTTTTTTTTTTCTTTTTGAAATCATGATAAATGTCTTCGTTAGCTCTTTCTGATTCATTTGAATACCTGTGTTATGGGTCTACGGCCATTAGAAATAGCTGTACTCTTACAGTGCGGGGATCGACTTTAGTCGTCAGAATCTGACGTCTGTAGACGTCAGATTCTGACGACTAAAGTCCATCCCCGCACTGTAAGAGTTAAATATCCAGTGTCCGTTATATAGTCCTGGATCTCCTGGCGCTCAAGAGGAAACGCTACACTTTCTGAATTGATGTTCGGCCAACGTTGTAGACGGTGGGCCAACATTAAAGCAACATTCGCTCAACGTCCATAGTGTTTGCGCGACACTAGTCCGTGGTGATACAGCCATTCTTTCTAGCTAACACTAGACGCCGAGCAAAATGTTGGTTTAATGTTGGGCCGACGTCGCAGACGGTGGGCCAACTTCAAACCAACATTGGTTCAACATATCTTATTTGCTGGACAGGTACATTTGATCATGATGGTGTCTGAAATGTCAGTGGTGAATTTAAGGAAGCATGATCAACATGCGTTTGATTGGTCCAGCGCCTTGCATATATATTCATATAAACAAATTTGTAAAATAATTTGTTGAAGTTTTATAAACATTTGACATTTTCGCAGACTGGAATAATTTTTTTCTTTTGGAAGTCGGTACCTGAGGTGTTAGCCACTAGGTAACAATTAGCAATTAAGGGTTATTCTAAATTTGTGAAACAATGGCGATGTCACCATGATTCTATTTAGGTTATTTAATTAAATTTTAGCTAAAGAAATAATCACACAATAAATTTTAGAAATATTTGTTAAGACACAAAAACAGCAGATTTATTTAATCAAGATTGAAAAATCGAGCACTAAACATGTATTTCTCTTAATGAAATAATTATCAATCCAGATATATGAGGATTGTATATGACTTTATTATCTCATGATATTTTGTCCTTATTGAAAGTGGAAACAGCCTATGCAATGTAGGCCTATAGATATTGATATCTAAATTCATAAATATAATTTACATTGTAGGCCTAGTCGTTAGCATAGAAATGATGACCTTTGATGTGGCAGCGTTCGGTCACACCATTAAACGCGAAATTTTGACCCAATGTTGGTTTAATGTTGGCCCACCGTCTGCGACGCTGGCCTTACATCAAACTAGCATTGGTTTAACGCATCGTGTTTGTTGGGATAAATATAGGTAGGCCTCTTGCGTAGCATTGTCTTTGTGTTGGCCTACGTACGTCTGGTTTTATACTGTTGTTCGTCAAGCAGATTTTATTCAGTTAGTGTCACTATATTTACCATGTTTACCATCTAAATGATTAGTAAGCCGTTTCTGTCACATGTGTGCATGTCACTGCGTTTCGTTGTTAACATGCCCCCACACATTTTTACACACATGTCCGAGCTGGTCTCATAACGTGACTAAGAACCCTGTGAGTCCTGTGATTTCCAGCTTCATGTGAATGAAAAATACTGTCAAATTAAGCATTCCTAATTTATGATCATCCCAAATATGTTAGTTTTATTTTGTGTGTATTTTTTTATTTTAAGTGTAGGCCTATTCAGTGTGATTTGACACCTGTTTTGGTGTTTATATATTCGCTCCCCGCGCTGAAAGGGTTCAGCTTTGCCGCTTAACCATGAACTCTCTGTTCACTGGGCTGTGACCGTGTCGACATGGCGGCATTTAATTGAGACAACGTCACTTGTCTACTACTACTACTGGAGCACGGTCCGTGAAGTATTGAGGGTAGGTCTCTGATCAGGTGGTCTGTCTATGTTAAATAGGCGTCAAGCAGGACGTATTCTGTAGCGAATCGACCGAGTGGGCGATCTACCGCGCGGCAAGGCTGTATAGAACAGTGTAAATATCAATGAAGGACGTGGGTCGTACATAATCCTCCCTCCCTCGCACGCTATTCGTTGCTGGTTTCTGGGGGAGGTGGATTGGCAGGTGTACAGTACGCTGACTGAGCAAGCCGGCCGGTCGCCGAACTCCCCCCACTGGATCTACACACTAGGCTGCCTTGTCAGGCCGGTCTTGCGGTTTGCTGGCCCAAATTCTGGAGCAGGACAGCATCCGGATTGTGGCTGTGCACGTCGGCATCAGCAGCATACGGCGTACACTGCAGATCCCGGCGCTGACTGTCTGGCTTCTTACAGTCCTGTGATCCGGCCTGCAGGCTGGGCCGTCCACGGCAGACATACAGCATGTTGGCGGGCCTTTACCTGGTTCTGGATAGCTTAGATCGCAGTCTGGATCCATGGCTATATGTGGTACTCTCTAGACATACGACAGTAAGTACTGAGTGGTGGAATTAACACCATACATGGTTTACTTTAGACTACAGATTGATAACAAGCTAGTGATAATAAATTAGGCCAAGGACACGCATTACCAGGTTAGTGACAAGACGGCTTGTCTGTATACGTTACATGTCGCCCAGGCATTATGTGGCCCTTACCATCACGTGATGTGGGCCTACTGTACAGACCTTGGATGTTTTATTGGTGTAGCGCGGTGAATGTACGGTATGTGCCAGTGAGTAATCACCATTCTATATGTAGGTCTACATGTGTGGTCATGAAGGCATGAGTCAGTACATGGTGTCAAATAAGTAAACATGCATCATCATCCTTCTCATTATGACATCATATTATGTTTGTCCATTCTATTGATTTCCCATGAATAATGCATTTTTCTGCCTATCTGTTAATAATTTTTTTTTTCAAAATACCTGTATATGATTTTATACTTTAAGCAACATATTATGTTAATATATACCATATTTATTGTAAGAAACAACGGGGGCCAGAGTAGTTTTTTAATTATCATATTATAGTGTACATTATCGTGGGTTTTATTTCCAAATCATTAGATTTGTGAAATTAGTACAAAATATATCGCATAATCGGTGTCACATATATATGTAGGCCTATATGACATATGTTTCATTTATTTATCGCAGGGTTAATGAAACACTTCACATGACTGCTCCATTAAACCTTGTGCTGCTAGGCTAATATGTATTGAGTTTAAAGCATGTAAATAATAAATAAAATGATATTGAAATTGATAAAATAGTATGTGGAAGATGCTCACTCAATTAAATGATTCAATATTTTGTCATTTGGAGCTGTATATTGCTTTGGCAACTCCGACTTGAAAATTATAAACAAATAATTAAAAGGACAAGACTGTTTTCACAAACCTATATTTGTACGAGTGGAATGTAATCAATCTGGTACTTGTACTATCTTTACATTAACAAACATGCATGCAGTTAATTGACCTTTAATACATGTGACACTGTGACAGGTAGGCCTACTTGGCGGTTAGCACAGAGAATGTCATTCAAGAGATTGAATGTATTTCAGTATATATTTTAAAGACTTGTATATTTATATATGTATATAGTAATATTGATTGTTGATCAACACCATACACAAAAAATACCACTTGTACCCAATCTATGAGGGTGCACATGAGTCCTGGAAATTATGGATTCTTCTCAGTTCACTTTTTGCCCATTTTTTAGCCTCACTATTCACTTTTTATAAGGAGAAAAGGACTTAAATATAGATAAAAATAGATATAAATTTTTAGGGTTTTTTTTATGCTATTTATAAACAGCAATCCTCGATGTTCGGCTCCTAAAAACAGGCGCTTTGCCGTTCGTTTGATTAGTTTTTATCCCCGCCCACGAAGTAGGGGCAGAGGATATTGTCATCACCATGTCTGGCCGTTCGACCGTGCGTCCGTGTTTTGTTTCCGGTCGATATCTCTGAAATCGTTAGCCCTATTGCTTTCATATTGCATACACACATCGCTTAGGGGGTGTAGATGTGCCTTTTGGGGGTTATGACCTTTAACCAAGTTTTTGACCTTTGATTTTGAGGTGATTATCGACTTTAATTGATTGCGGATAATAAGTTCAGTTTCCGGACGATATCTCGCAAAGCGTTCGCTGAATTTTTTCATACTGCACACACAAATCCCTCATGGGGTGTAGATGTGTCTTTTCGGGGTTATGATCTTTGATCTAATTTTTGACCTTTGATTTTAAGGCTATTATTGATTTCAATTAATTGCGGATGGTAAGTTCAGTTTCCGGACGATATCTCGCAAAGCGTTTTTCTGAATTATTTTCAAACTGCACACACACATCCCTAAGGGGGTGTAGATGTGCCTTTTAGGGGTTATGACCTTTGACCTAATTTTTTACCTTTGATTTTGAGACGATTATTGACTTTATTTGATTTTGGATGATAACTTCAGTTTCCGGACGATATCTCACGAAGCGTTAGCTGGATTGTTTTCATACTGCACACACACATCCCTCAGGGGGTGTGGATGTGCCTTTTGGGGGTTTTGACCTTTGACCTAATTGTTGACCTTCAATTTTGAGGCCATTATTGACTTTAATTGATGGCGGATGATAAGTTCATTTTCCGGATGATATCTCAGTAAGCATTTGCTTGATTGTTTTCAGATTGCATACACATATCTCTCAGGGGGTGTAGATGTGCCTTTAGGGGTTGTGACCCTTGACTTTTTTTTTACGTTTGATTTTGAGGACAGTAATGACTCTAATTGATGGCAGAAGATAAATTCATTTTCCGGATGATAGCTCGGAAAGCGTTTGCTGGATTCATATTGCCACACACATCCCTAAGTAGGAAGTGTAGATGTGCTTTTTAGGGGGTGACCTTTGGCCTATTTTTTAACCTTTGACTTCAAAGCCATTATTGACTTTAATTAATGGCGGGGGATATCGTTAGCGTCAGCGCTCTTGCTTAACCATGTGCACCCTCAAATATATATTATAATAACATCAGACAAGACTTGAAATTAGTGGCAGCCTGGTTGCCTGTGTCTACCAGAAATTTGGGCTGCTACCTGAATATCACTGACTGCTTGATATTCCTGTGTTCAACCAACTTTTACAAAATAGAAACTATAACTCTATTCAGTTCGAAGCTTAACCCTTGTGCTTTGTTTCTATTTTTCATTTATTTTTTGAATTATTGGATTAACTAAGCATCCACTAAAAACTCTTTCATCAAAATTAGTGATATTTCTATTGATCTAAATATGCTTGAAACTGTATATATATACAGGTGTAGCAGCACAAGGGTTAAAAAGAAGCTACATCTTTCATTATCAGTGACTCTGTATGAGGGACCAATGGTTATTAGATTTGAATTGATTAAAGTGTCTTGATAAGTTGTGTTCAGTTGGTTTTAAAGAATCTGGTGACTGGTCTACCAAAAATATTTCAGGACTACCAGATTTTAAAAGCTGGTAATACCCTCTCGACTAACAGGATAAGTGAATTTTGAGCCCTGATGGGGAATATTCTCCTGAAATTTTTATATTCCACTGTTATTTTTTTGGTGAGATTTTAGTCAAATGTCATTGTTAAAAACAGCAAATCTAACTAACATTCCATGTTTCTTAATGGGTAGCGAAATACAATGTAATTGATGCACTTCAAATTTTTCTGTGTACATTAATTTAGGTATTTGTCTAACTATAGTACAGCTATTGTATTAAAACATCATTAACATGTTTAATAATAATGTTAAGTCCACACACTTTGGAGTATTAGGACACAAGTAATCATGATCTGGGTTTAAGTATATGTAATACATTAAGTTTGAGAATAATAATACATGTGTGTCCAGTCGTCCACACACTTAAACCCTTTAACACATGGCCGATTCCCACTTTGAATCGCTGATTTCTTTGGGATTTGGTGGAAAATACAAAATATTGCAAATCATTTTGTTGTTTACTCCAAAGTTCAATGCTTTGTTTTTATGTGAAATGGAAGGGAAAACTGTTCCAGTTAGTCAAACATGCATTCTCAGATTTGCGATGTGACATCAGCGGACATCCAGGATGTAGTAAATAATGTTATGTGCAGATTATGGCTGTTCTGGCGAAGCTGATTCGAGCAGTTTAAGTGTTAGAGGGTTAAAGTGTTAGGACACAAGTAATGATGCTCTGGGTTCAAGGTTTATGGATCTGATTATGAATCAGGGTTGTTAAAGGTCAGCCAGATAATCTTTATAATACATGTACAGTTAAGATATCTTTGTCAGACACAGATTAGTGTACACAATGATCAGCTGAGTGATCAATGCAGGACAGTAATGCGTTGGATTATATTTTTTGTGTGTTTTCTATGAAACTATTAAAATATACTGATATTTAAAAATGTCACCAGGAATGTTAGTTTCTGAGCTTTATCATTATACAAGTCAGGTGTGATATATTTCCAGCATACATACTTTTTCATTCTAATGCTTTCAGTCGGTCATAGTTTAGTCAATTTTCTGTCAATTGTTTATAATTGTCTGTCCTTCAACTGTGCATTGTCATATAAGTTTGCAAGGCTAAGTAGGTTAATATTACTTTGCAGTGAGAGTACATTCAGCTCATCATTTATAAAATAATTGACAGAAATTGGCAAAAATAAAAGTGGCTATATAACATGATATAATCGTGATAATGCTAAGATCCGTTATGAAGACACTGCATATGGATTTTATCATTTGCAAAAACTCAGGTTGTTTTGATATTTACTACACCAGTGTAGCAAACCCAACTTTATCAAATACAGGCAAGTGAAAAGTGATCACCTAAAATTATATGTAGTTGAGTGATCACCCCCAGTGATTCTGGTTGACCAAGCATAGTCTGTAGGTGCCGTCTAATCAAATCATTGGACATCAACATAAGGAGATGCAGAAGCTGTCAATGCACATGCTCGCACACCATCACAGACTGCATAAGTTTGAGTACTAGCAACATAAATAGGTGTCATTCACACAATTTACTCATGTGTGTGATAACTTATGCATCTGATTGTAAAATCACATAGTGTGGTTGTGAATGGTTCTTTTTGAGAATTTTTGTAATGTCAATAATAAGGAGGATGCTAGAAAACTAATGCACTTAAGATCAGGCAAACCCACCTTGTGAACTAGTAGCGTCCAGAGCAACCCTTTCTTTGTGCCGTACATGTGTGACCCTTTAACCCTTACAACGCTGAATTAATTTTTTTTTAAACCATGGAGACTAAAGGGGTTTTTTCAATTTGAAATCATTATAAATGTATCAGTTAGCTCTTTCCGATTCATTTGAATACCTATGTTATGAGTCTACGGCCATTACAAATATTTTTTACTCTCACAGTGCGGTGATCGACTTTAGTCGTCAGAATCTGACGTCTACAGACGTCAGATTAGTCAGGTCTACAGACGTTAAATTCTGACGACTAAAGTCGATCCCCGCGCTGTAAGAGTTAAGCTCAATGTTCACTTTTTTTTTTTTAAATGTCAACTTTAATGGTGAAAATACTAATCACTTCTACAGCCATTAGATCTTAGCCATTGTTTTTCAACCAATATGATTCGAAGAAGGAATAAGCAATAAATGTACAAGGTTGGCATTGTTTTAATCCAAATAATGTATAAGTTGTGGGTAGCGAGGCACAACTTCATGAGGGTAATATTCAATTCTATGTTTTCAAGGCTTAAATATTAACCTTTGTGCTGCGGAATTGTTTGCTTCTATTTTTCATTCCTAATAGAAGCTGGAATTGCTAAGGCAATTTCCATCTTCAAATGATGAAAAATATTTATATTTTTGAAAAAATAAACAACATCTCCTTTATTGAATTATTGGATCAATTATGCTGATGATTCCAGCTTCAAATTTTGCAAAATGATTATGTACATGTAGCTACAGCAGCTCAATAGATGTGTATAAATTACTTCCGTTAATCTCTCTAATGAAACATAGTTTTTTGATGACATAGATAAAAATAGGAAATATTTGTCAAAATACTTGTCAAAACCGGCTGTATTTGTTGTGTTCTACAGAAGATGGTGGATTATGTCAGCATGGATGAAGTGACCTGGGCTTACATTGTCAACGTTTTGGCCATTGTACCGTGGATATGCTATGGTCTCTCTGTATTCTTTCACTTGGTATCTCTTGTCTATGGGTAAGGCAGTTTAGATTATTTCTAATATTTGTTGTCCACAGGCTTAGGTAAATTAATTTACTTCACAAATCCTTATTATGAAAATTGTATTGTTGCATTATTTCAAAATCATTTTTAGTAACACTGGTAGAAGTTTTTTATACCTTGTGAACTTTAATGCTTCTTTTTTTGAGTTTATAACCAGAGTATAGATACTAGGCCATCTGAACCCTTGACCTGTAATTTCCACCCACCTGAAGTGTGTGTTCAGCTATCACCACCCACAAATTTAAATGGGTGAAAATCACTCATTTTAAGACCAAACATTGCAAATCTAAGGGTCAAGTCCATTTCTGCAACAAAGCAGTGGGAATTATTAAAGGTATGCATCGGCCACTCTGTTGTCTGTACACTTGATATATACAGTACATGCATAGACTTAGTCAGGAAATGATAAAAGGGAATCTAAATTGACTTATTGTTGGGCCAGGACTGGGTCTGGAGTCCTCCCACAATGCAATTTGGTGGAATCTGGCGATATTTTTCTACATCCAGGCTGAAAATAGGCCGTCCAAAAGACAGCTGGACGGGTCTCTGGCCAAATTCTTTCGTATAAATCATGGAGACCAAAGGGTTTTTTCGCCTTAAAATCATCACAAATGACTTAGCTCTTTCTGCTTCATTTGAATACCTATGTTATGGGTCTACCGCCTTTAGAAATATTTTTATTCTCACAGTGCGGGGATAGGCTTTAATCGTCAGAATCTGACGTCTGTAGATAAAGTCTATCCCCGCGCTGTAAGGGACCTAGCTAGTGTGTATTCGTCTACCTGATGCCATACTATGTGTTTTTGTTTTTCTTTATGATGCATTACTTTTATCTCTTGGTATATGTTTAGTCATTTTATTGTATGTATCTTTTAACAGGTACTGTAAACTATATAAGAAAACTGATCCAAAGTTATTTGTGGAGGACCTGCCAGGTGTGACAATTGTTAAACCCTTGATGGGGATCGACCCATTTCTGGAAACTAATCTTACAAGTCATTTTACAATGAAGTATCCCAAAGTGAGTGTGATAACTTATTTTTCATTTTAGCCTGCCTTTTATTAAAAAAAGTTGGGCGTGATAAATTTGTGCTGCATATTCAGAGGTGGGCAAGTGGTCGGAAGCAAAACTCATTTCGCCTGCCCACCCCTGACATTGCTAATACCCAGTTCTTGACCAAGTTCAATAATGGCGGCGGGCTATTGTTTAGTGTACTATTGTTTGTGTTCTTTTCAGACAAAAAATGTTATCGAAAGTTATGTTTTTATTCTAATGAATTATTTTTTTCATCAATTTTCAGTTTGAACTTTTGTTCTGTGTACAAGATGACCAGGATCCAGCTATAGATCTTGTAAAAAAATTATGTGCGAGACATCCAGATGTGAACTGCCGTCTCTTTATAGGTAAACTTAAAACTTGGCTAGCCCTCTATTATATTTCAATATAATTTATTTGTGTGCAGTGAAAGACATGCTGACTCTATGTTGTGTATATCAGTCGATTCTTACTTCACAGTAGATTCTTACTTCATTCTTAATAAACGCCCTCAATATGAACATTTATTATCTCCAGCTATCGTTAGGGAAGGGGGATTCTAGTCAACACTAAGGTGATGTGCAAGCGATTTTTTCAAGATTTATTAGAATTAAAAAATGGCAACCACATATCAGCATCATAATTTTTTGTGTTTGCAAGCAACTCAAATTTATGGTGGGGAGGCTATATAGACTTGAGGCCTCTTGGTAGTGTAAATTTGTATTATCTACTTTTTATTTATAGGTCCAGGTCAATGAAATCACTAAATCCTTTATAATTCTTTTTTAGCTCCCGCCGTCACCGTAGGTGAGACGGAGGGAGCTATGGATCCCGCCTCTTCTTTTGCCTATAACTTTAAAAGAAAATAAGCTAGGAGAACAATTTTTGGTATGTGGGTTACTTCCAGGTGGATAATGGACAGGTTAAAATATTTTTAATCTGAATTCAATTTGCAAGGTCGCAGAGAAGAAAATGATGATGTTACGGCGTTGGGCCGTCCGTAAACAATTCGTTTCCGGAGCATATCTCTGAAAGCACTTGTCCGATTGTCTTCAAATTTTACACACAACACCCCTAGGGGGTCTAGTTGTGCCTTTTGGGATATTTGAACTTTGACCTACTTTTGGTTCAGAACTATGACCTATTTCGACGTTTTGATGCGCACTTCGTTTCCGGAGCAAATCTCGAAAATTACTGGTCATATTGCACATGCATGTTCTCTAAGGTCCCTAGTTGTGCCTTTACAGGTTTTTGGACCTTGATCTTGAAGTTGACCCAGCACTTTGACCTAATTTATAACATCGGTAAATCCGACTGAAAGATTTTGCGGAATGTCATGAAAACCGCTCAAGATAGCTACACCATTACTATAAAACAAATTGTGAGGTTTCAGGAGAGGATGCATCTTGAAAAATTTCAAGTCGTAAAATTAAAAATGGCCGCCTATCGGCCATTATTCACCTCGACAGGCCTGATATTGCGGAATATCATGAAAACCGCTCAAGATAGCTACACCATTAATATCAAATAAATTGTAAGGTTTCAGGAGAGGATGCATCTTGAAAATTTCAAGTTGATAAAATTCAAAATGGCCGCCTATCGGCCATTATTCACCTCAACAGGCCTGATATTGTGGAATATCATGAAAACCGCGCAAGATATCTACATTATTACTATAAAACAAATTCTAAGGTTTCAGGAGAGGATGCATTTTGAAAAAATTCAACTTGTCCAAGTTCAAAATGGCCGCCAATCGGCCATTATTCACTTTCACATGGCCGTTATTTGGTAAACCGTGCTAGATGGCTAGACCATTACTATAAAACAAAATGTTTGATTTCAGGAGAGGATGCATCTTGAAAAAATTCGACTCAATAAAATTCAAAATGGCCGCTTATTGGCCATTATTCACTTTCACATGGCCGATATTTGATCAACCGTGCTAGATGGCTAGACCATTACTATGAAACGAAATGTGAGATTTCAGATGAGGATGCATCTTGAAAAAATTTGACTTGATCAAATTCAAAATGGCCGCCTTTTCGGCCATTATTCATTTTCACATGGCTGATATTTGGTAAATCGTGCTAGATGGCTAGACCATTACCTGATTACTATAAAACAAAGTGTGAGTTTTCGGGGGAGGATGCACCCTGAAAATGTTTAATTTACGAATTCAAAATGGCCGACAATCAGCATTATTTACCTCGATAGGCCTGATATCAGGTAAACCGTGCTAGATAGCTAGACCATTACTATAAAAGAAAAATATAACGTTTCGGGAGAGGATGCCTTTTAAAAACTGTCAACTCAATCGAATTCAAATTCAAAATGGCCGCCTATCGAAAATGTTTAATTTACGAATTCTAAATGGCCGACAATCAGCATTATTTACCTCGATAGGCCTGATATCAGGTAAACCGTGCTAGATAGCTAGACCATTACTATAAAAGAATAATGTAACGTTTCGGGAGAGGATGCCTTTTAAAAACTTTCAACTCAATCGAATTCAAATTCAAAATGGCCGCCTATCTGAAAATGTTTAATTTACGAATTCAAAATGGCCGACAATCAGCATTATTTACCTCGATAGGCCTGATATCAGGTAAACCGTGCTAGATAGCTAGACCATTACTATAAAAGAAAAATGTAACGTTTCGGGAGAGGATGCCTTTTAAAAACTTTCAACTCAATCGAATTCAAATTCAAAATGGCCGCCTATCGGCCATTATTCACTTTCACATAGCTGTTATTTGGTAACCGTACTAGATGGCTAGTTTTTAAATGTGTTACTTTGTACCCCTATTTAATAAACACAATAGTGACTTTGGGTATTGCCTTTGCATTATTGGCTACAAATGATTATGTTAAAACAACCTTTAGGGGTAGTGTATCACTTGAGGAAACATTAGAGACGTTTACTCTTAAATGTTACGTCCTGATCTGCAGGATACCACGCTAGAAAAAAGATTTTATCATATATCATTATTATATTACGATGCTACCTGAATGTAGTAATTCAATAATGCTCTCTAAGAATATTGCATGTATTCAATTACAAAAGATAGATCAGTGATATTTAATGTGTGCATTCTAGGAGGATGTGATGGCATATTGAACCCTATGGTGAATAATATGGTCCCAGCCTATGAGGCAGCTTCTTATGATATTATTTGGGTTAGCACCAGCAGAATCAAAGGTAGGTGTTATTCCATATATGTATGTTTATATCAACCCTTTAGACCGCTAAGGGCGACTATAGTCATTTTTAATCAGTTTTAACCGTTTAACCCTTGCCCTGCTTAATTGTTTCAATTGTATTTTTCGTCAATTGAAGCTGGAATTGCTAACGCAATTTCCAGCTCCAAGTGACGAAAAATGTGTATATATTTTTTAAATATAAATCTTCTAAATTGAGTTATTTAACTAACTGAGCATCTACCACAAACTATGTTACCCATTTCAGTGACATATTATTAGGTTTAAAATTCTTAGTTTAAAATTACAAGGTTTAAAATCTGCTTGAAACCGTATATATACGAGTGTAGCAGGACAAGGATTGAATCACAGTTATTGTGAGTGAAATGTGTGTTTAAACATCAAGATTTGCAAATATTTGGTCTCAAAATAAACAAATATAAGTAATTTTCACCCACTTGAGGTTGTGGGTCGCAGTAGTAAGACACAACTTCCGAGTGGATGAAAATTTTAATGATTTGATTTAGCTATTTAAGAGTTAGGTCATCTCACATACTTGACCCACTTTAAAATCAGTAATACTTCAGAGGAAATAAAACAAATCTGTTTATTAATGTAACATGTTTATTATTGGTGATTTTTCAGCTAGCACAGATGTTTTGATGGATATGGTTGGCAAAATGCAGTATGCACGTGTAACTATGGTTCACCAGATGCCTTACACCACTGACCAGTCTGTTGGTCTGGCTGCTGCTGTAGAAAAGGTATTTTCAAATAAATAATTAATAGTTGAACATCCAACTTCCTGCAAGCTTTTTTTAGGCCTCAGCCAAAATTTTGGCGGATGTCTATTGTCGTCACCAGGCCCGTCCGTCCGACCGTCCGTCCGTCTGTCCGCCACTTTTTAGAACTATAACTTGTTTCACATTAAACTTCACATACAGGTTAATCATGACTGAGGCTTGACTAATTTCACATTTGACCTTTCTGTGACCCCTATGACCTTGACTTTTTTCTGATCGACAATTTTTCTTGTTAACGCGATTCACTCAACAATTTTTTATGTTTCGCTCCAAAATTTATACCAGATATCCATTTCACTAATAGCTCGGATGAGTTCGAAATTGAGCAAGATTCGTACAGAAACTAGGTCATGGCGGCCAAAATGGCCGATTATCGGCCATTATTTTTTCAATGCGTAATATCTGGAAAACCGGACCAGATAGCTAGACCATTACTATAGAACAAAATGTGCAGTTCCAGGTAGGGATATACCATGAAAAATTTCAACATGAAAAAATTTAAAATGGCCGACCTGCGACCACTTCAGATCGGCAAATTTTTTGGTTAACGAGATTTACTGAACAATTTTTTATGTTTCGCTCCAAAATTTATACCAGATATCCATTTCACCAATAGCTCGGATGAGTTTGAAATTGGGCAAGATTCGGACAGAAACTAGGTCATGGCGGCCAAAATGGCAGATTATCGGCCATTTTTTTTTAATATGCGTAATATCTGGAAAACTGGACCAGATAGCTAGATCATCACTATAGAACAAAATGTGCATTTCCCAATAGGAATATACCATGAAAAATTTCAACATGAAAAAAATCAAAATGGCCGACCTGCGGCCACTTCAGATCGTCAAATTTCCTCGTTAACGCGATTCGCTCAACAATTTTTTATGTTTCGCTCTAAAATTTATACCAGATATCCATTTCACTAATAGCTCGGATGAGTTTGAAATTGGGCAAGATTCGGACAGAAACTAGGTCATGGCGCCCAAAATGGCCGATTGTCGGCCATTATTTTTTTAATATGCGTTATATCTGGAAACCAGACCAGATAGCTAGACCATTACTATAGAACAAAATGTGCAGTTCCAGGTAGGGATATACCCTGAAAAATGGCCGACCTGCGGCCACTTCCTATCGTCAAATTTTCTCATTAACACGATCCACTCAACATTTTTTTATGTTTCGCTATTGTCGAATGTGCTCTTGTTTCAAATGATTTTCACTTTAAAACGATGATTAGAGGCTGAGGCCTTTTTCCGTCGCCGACGAGCCTTGTTGCTTTTTCTGTTTCACCCCTGGGTCAATTTTATCCTCCATCTCCAGTATGTACCTTATCCTGTAGTATTTAAATTATTAGGCACATGTCCGCACCCTTTGAAATTACAAAAGGTATTTGTAGTCTTATTTATAATTTATTTAACATAAGCTTTTTACAAGTACTTACAATGTGATTTTTTTGTAAAACCTTACCTGTCGCCATCTGGTCTATATGTTAGGGAACACTATGGAAATAAGAGTCACCAGACCCTTTATAGTGTTTCTATCCCTGGTGACCAGTATGGTGGCCCTGATTATTTATAATCATGTATTAATTATACTGTACTGTTTTACTGAAATAAATAAAATGAAACTATATCTAATTTAATAATATTTGAAATTTAATTGCGACATGTTTTTGTTGCAGATTTATTTTGGGGCTAGTGTTGCTCGTTATTATTTGGCTTTTAATAGCCTGAGTATGAACTGTGTCACTGGCATGTCGTATCTGATTCGTAAATCGGATCTTGATGCCATCAATGGTTTAGGATGGTTTGGAAAATTTCTGGCTGAGGATTTCTTCATTTCAAAATATTTACATGACAGGTAAGTGCAAGTTGTCACAAATATAGTTTCATGTATTTAGTAGACCTATGGCTGCAAATTGCTCATGCACGCAACATAATGGCCCAACATTAAACTAATATTGGGTTGATGTTTGTTTCGTATAAGGCACAAATAGATCGCTTCTGTAGTCTGCAGTGATGTCAGTCAAAATGTGATGTGTTAGTGGCTTTGTGCAGTGTGTAAAGTTGATGATTTTGGTTTATTTATTATAACTGTTTCTTACCAGTACTCTACATTACTAGCACATATTGGTATAAAATACTGCGGTTTATGTCGAGAGGATTTTGTTTGGACCCCCCCCCCTAAGAAAGGATATGCTGAGATCCAGAGCCTTCCACCCATACTAACTAATATAGAATGTGGAATCCTATCACTGCTGTTGGTGTACACTGCACACGCATGTTGTGTGAGTGTCTGTGTACACAAGAAGTGTCTTGAGTAGTCAGAGGCCATCACTGTTTCGTTAACATTTCATATGTGTACTGTAGGAATATTAACCCTTACAGCATGTACAGTGCGGCGACCATCTGTAGAAGTGAGATAAAGAGTGTTCCAAATCTGAAAGCATTAAAGTATTTATAATGGAACATATGTATTCAAATGAATCGGAAAGAGCTAACAATTTTTTTTTTTCAATTTCAGTGATATTTTTATTCAGTTTGAGACTTTGATTTTAAAATGTATATACTGGTGCAGACCCAGTATGACAGTGTTAATACAGCCTTATCAGTATTCACATTTTTGATAATTAATATTATTTTGCAGAGGTTTTCGGCATCAAGTCTCAGCGTATCCAGCGCAGCAAAATGTATCTGGTACATCCATTGCTGCTTATAAAGACAGGATGGTCAGGTTGGTGAAATATCTTCATACTAATTTACTGATTCTTTTTTTGGCAAACTTCTAAATCTCTTTACCTCTCTGCTGGCTCTTAAATGAGCAAATGCATATGGGCCTTAAATTTCACATTTTCAACACAGACACTGATGGGTAACATTTACAACATTATTAATAAAATCGATTGGATGCCAGTACACTGTAGCATGGATCTACCCGTCTTAAGAATCAACCTTTTCAATGCTAATTAAAACTATTCTAATCATATTATATAAAGCACACTGTGTCATGGTGTAAAAGAGTGTTATAGCAATATAAATTTTCATTACAAACACAGGTTGGATGACAACCGACAAAATGGTATTGAATTTATAATTTTGAAGTACATGTACATCATTACTTTATTGTTTAACAGGTGGCTGCGGTTAAGGCTAAATATGATGCCTTTCACTGCAGCTTTTCTGGAGCCTTTGTCTGAGAGTGTGCCACTCGGGGTTTATTTTGCTTGGTCGGTGCATCACTTTTTTGGCTTTTGTCCTTATACAGTATTCTTCGTGCACTGGACAGTGTGGTTTATCAATGACTACATACAACTCAGACTAGTGCAGGTAAGAATTATTACTAAACCCACCCCCCTCTCAACTAATAATTATATAATTTAATACTTTTTTTGCTAGGCCGGTATGATATGATATTTTTGTTGAACAAGTTTCACACAAAATGAAATATTGGTAGCACTGAATCACAATTTCAATAATGTGAGTGGACTAGTGCAGGGCTCGACTCTAATGGTTGCCCGATTGCCTGAGGCAACTGATTTTAGGTGGAGGGCAAGTAAAAAATTACAGACAGTGGCCCCCTTACAATAGCTTTAATTTGCACCATTTTAAATTTGAGCGACTGTCACAGCAGACAACGCATGTCATAAGGGAGGAGTTAGTTGGGCAGGTGATAAATTGGGGGGAAGGCAAGTATCCCAAAGATTTTCTTGCCCTTCTGGTAAGGAGATACAACCAGTTAGTGTCTAGCCCTACAGTGCTCTTGTTGCAATATTATTTTTGTATTTATTGATGATGAAATTTTAGTTGTCCTTGATCTTAATTATTATGTTAATAATATCTCTAAGTAACTGTTGCTTCTCATAATATCAATCACTTTGCATAGATAATAGAGGTTGAAGCCTTTTTTCGTCAACAAAAGGTCTTGTTCTAATTATGCTTACTTTTTTTTCAGAATGGACCCTTGCCATTTTCCAAGTTGATGTTTCTTATTGCGTGGATTATACGGGAGCTACTTTATGTTCTTGTCTTTGTTGAAGCTGTGATAAGTGCTCGTACGATCACATGGGGGAAACGGACTTACCGCTTATCAAATTTTGGTGGTCATATAGAATTGATAACGGACAAGAGCATACTGCCACTATGATGGCGGCTCAACTTTCCTCAATACACACAGATGCATATGAAGTGCCCGGTATGCATCCTGAACCTGCCCCATACCAGCAAACACCACATGTCACAGACATCGCCATAACCTTGACGTAATGCTCGGTATTGGCCCGATGTGGAGCCAATGTCTGTGGATATAGCTGGTATATGCAGACCTTCCTTATCCTGCTGTGGCAGGTGCCAGCCTCAGGATCCTAAGTTATTTTTCATCAATGATGCTGACTGCACGCAGGGCCGGTAAGATATGTTACCTGTGCTGGAGGCCAAACTCTTCAACTACTCGTCTGCTGTGGTTGTCAATCCGAGCACTACCGTGACTGATTTTTCTACTGATGAAAAGAAACGCTGATATATCTGTCAACACACAGCAAACACAACCAGCGTTGGTCTAATGCTGGGTCATTGGCGTAGATAAAGGACTAACATTAAACCGGCATTGAGTCAATGTCTATGTTTGCTGGCACACCTTTCAAAATATTGAATTATTACACCACTGCTACCATAGCCACATTCTCCGAGAAATTAATTCGAATTTTAGTGTACATCATCATCAAAATAAGATATTTTACTGAGAATGTTGCCTGATACTTTTACCAGATGTATTTGTGAATCAATACATTTAAAAAAATTATCATGTTTCTTTATGAAACAATCCTATGATTTGTTTTCTCTAAAGATGCTAATTTATCGATTTTAGTGGATACCTGAAATATATTCACTGGTGAAAGACCCTCTTCGTGCCAAAATATATCTACAATTATCCTGTAGTTTTCTTAGCTAGATTGATAGCCTTGTCATAATTCGGAGATTGTACATTATGTCCTTCACAGATCAATCTTTTTTAAAGTTATCTTGTTTTTTCCTCAGTAAGCATTAGAAAGAGATATTTGCTTAGTTTGTATACCTATCAGTTTGTCATTTCGGAAAGTAAACCCACCTGACTGGATCAGTGTGATCATAAGATTAACCACCTTTTTAACTGCCAAAGTACAATCAAGAGATTATTTTTTGGTAGTGAACTGGGAGTACTATTGTGCCAGTACATCTACTTTGTATGCCATAAATTACAACAGGGAAGTTGTGTTGAGAGTAATGATGACCAAAGAGTCCTCTGATTGTCTGTAGTCCACCGATTTATTATATTAAAAGAAAGGTACACCAAATACTGTAGTCATGCTATATGTATCAATCTTGGTAAATTGTATGCTTTTTGGTCGCTCTAGTATTTCAATTAAAATATCCAGGTTCTCCATGACATAGCCCATGTAAAATTATCTTTATAAATCAGAATAGTTATAAAATGAAAGAGAATATAATGGAGGAAGATTATTATAGAATTAAAATATTTTGCCATTGAAATTAGGGACGGCGATATGTAGGTACTATTTAAGCATTTTAACTTTGCACACACTTTACATTTTTAGCCTTCTTCTGATATTAACATTTTTTAAATGGTAAATAAATTTTAATAATAAAACCATTTTTAGAACATAGTCTAAAATGATTTATTGATGGTGTTTTAAAAGGCCTCGCCTCCACTTGAGAAACAAATGATGGTCCCTGTGATATAGGTGTTAACCCTTGTACTACTAAATTATTGGCGAGTTTTTCTTCATTGATTTGAAGCTGGAATTGCTGACGCGATTCCCAGCTTCAAATAAATGAAAAATAATAGTATTTATGAAAAAATAGAAGAATTTGAATTATTTTATAACTGAGCATCTACCACAATATATATTACAAATTTTAATGGTATTTTATTTTGTTTGCAATTTGCTTATAACCATATATATGTATATATATATATATATATATATATATATATATATATATATATATATATATATATATATATATATATACGGTCTTAGCAGCACAAGGGTTAAGAACAGCAAAGGTCCCTCCTGTAAGCACCATACTTAGTCATTGGAATTTTTAGGTGCTAATGCAATGACACCTACGTTAGGCAACATGTTGACATTTACTTAATGTTATGAAAACAGTGGTCATAAAGAAATCTAGTGTTGTAGAAGTAATATATTCTCCCCCATTAACTGTGCATTGATAATTTACTTAAGATGAAAACTGAAATTGTTAATACAGTCTTTATCTTCAAATGGTGGAACTGCTTTTAGTAGTGACCATTGCTTTGGTACTGAAGACTTACCAACCAGACTTTTTTTTATGAAATTCAAATCCAGTAAGTTTACAGAAATTTATGAATAAACAAATTGTAAAAACATCCAGTCAATAATAAGAGTATTATTAAAGGTGATATGTATGGTTTTTCTAATTATGAAATTTACAAATTTACAAACATTTCCAACCGAATTAGCTGAACACGTTGTTTCATTGTGGGTGATATACTCTAGTTTGTTAATGGTATCATGTATTAAAATGATCTTTTTTCACCAATTAGTTCATCTAGTATAATCTATTTCCAAAACGTGCTATTAAATTATGCATGCACATCTTTCCTTTTCATATACTCAGATTAGTGGAAGTTCTCTTCACTTACCATTAAGTCCAACTACAGTGAAATGGCATAAATACTGTTAGAACTTGTCTTTTGAAAGTTGTCGCTCTTCCATCGAGCCTTCCGTAAAAATAGTTTTCATATTAACCTGCAAGTAACTGTGGAAAAATATAATATATGTCTGCTAACCAACTCAATACATTTTCAAACTTGGTAAGCATGATTGAAATATTACAAATTGATATTGTTTAGTTACTAAAGTAATTAATTAGACACTTTATTTTCCATGAGAAAAAAAGTTCTTGTATAATGTAGAATTAATATGGTTTTCTCCCTAATATACTTAGTTATGTCATTTAATTATTATTTGTTACTTCAAATGATTTCACTGCTGAACTTTGCAATTATTTATTTGCAACCAACATATCTAGTAGTGTTAAAGGATAGTAGTTTTTTGTACCAACTGATATTTTAACAGTAAAAGTTAAGGGAACAAGTTGCAGAACACTAACTGTCTGTAAGGAGGTGCGGTATTGCATAATATGCCACTGCAATATCAAGGACATGGTACTATTTACTCGACTGTGATAGTATCTAGAGACTTGTTAAACGAAGGGCAATTTATGACTGTAGTGTTTTGTAAATTATCTTTATATTTGTTATGTAATATAATTGCTTTGTAAATCTAGTTTAGCCGATGTTGTTGTTGCCGATGCTATATTGAATATACAGTTGATTTTGAGTATTAGAAGTGTCTGTAACCACTTCAAGTACTGATATTCAGTATTCTGGTCACGGACATTTATTATATTGGTGGTTAAAAATCTGGGAATATCAATTACTCAAGTAATATTTGTTTGAATCAAAATGGATATCAGAATGTGGGTTTAAAAAATATTTTTTAATGCATCATGCACATGTCTGTACACATAGTTGAATCAACATTATTCTGTGGTGCTTGCACGATTATATATTCTGTAATAGTAGCAAACTCGCAAGAATATTCCGGTTGTGTCAAATGTTGTGAGGAGTGGTTATGATGAAGTGATAGAATCCCTCGGTGTTACATGTACATCCTTTTTGGAGTAATATGTCATATCTACCACTTTTCCAAGTTGCAGATATAACACCAGCACTCCAAGAGGAGTATTATGTTGTATTACAATTATTACACTTTTATTATGTCAAATGTTTAATAATATAACTGTCTTCCACAAACATGATTTTTTACCCAAGATGGTATAATTTTTTAATCGCATCTTGTTGTCTTGGTTTTAAACTTGAATAAGTTTCATATAGTGTCATTAGAATAGTTAGTATCCACTATAATTGTATGCCTGTAAAAGTGACTACACTTGAAGTGTTTTGGACTGAACAGCATCATTCTAGATGTGAAGATACCTAGTCAAGACATAGAGCATAATGAATCCCGCACTAAAAGACATACCCACATAGATCTCCTATCAAACACGAGACGTTAACCAAACTGATTTTAATGCTGCTTCATTGTAATTCTCAAGGGAAGTCATCATTTTATTAATGCAGTTTTTGGTAAGCAAGCGTTAAATCAAACATAATATATTTTTTAGGAATTGATTATTATTGTATGAATGAACATAAACAACCTAATATTTTTTTACAAATTCAGCCTTGTTTGTTGTATTTTATCTACATTTTCACATTAGCCCATAACTCCAAATACCAAGCTTTTTTTTCATTTTTAAGAGACACAAAAAATCCAACCCATCGATTACAAACTTTCAAACCAACTTGGAATAAAATCTGAGAATTGTAAACTCCACTATTTCAACCTACGTGTTCAACATGCTCTGAAGAAGCTCATTTATACACAATGTCATTCTTATCAATTTAAGGCTAAATCAAGCCTATAAGTTCAACCTTTAGGGTATAACACAGGACTAATTTAGAATGGAAGATTATGTGAGGTGTGAGATGTACACTGTTGACATTATTTTGATACATTTTTTCAACATATTAATAATAATCTAGACATAGAAGGATTTAGAGGAACAGTTAACAAATTTCTACCACAAAGCATTTTTTACTTCAGTGTTCTGACCGTGAATGTATCCTTAATTCAGATAGCATGAAAGTGATGTGTTTTAGACAATGAACGTAAGGCACTATTACTTTGATTTCTGACTGTGATATCTCTAGTATCTAAATAATTGTATAAAAAATATGATTTTGTTTATTTTTAAACTGTATAGTTTGACCTTTAACCCTTTCGCCGCTGATCATGACTACAATTATTTTGAATGTGTTTTATTAGCTGCTCAAATCACCGTTATCTGGAATGAAATGGGTGTTTAAACATCAAAAATTACTAATGTTCGGTCTCAAATTAGTGGTAAACAATTATTAGTAAATTTCACCCACTTGTGGTTGTGGGTCGCGTTAGCGAGACACAACTACATGTGAGCAAAAGTTTATGTAAGATAACTTAGCGGGCAAAGGGTTAAGTAATATTGCCTTTGCCATACCGTGCCTTGGATATGAAAGGGTGTATCTGCCACTTTACAAAGTCGCAGATAAACCCTTTCATATTCAAAGGGACAAATTATGTGGTGAGCACCCAGATACCAAGCTAGATGATTTTGTGTATAAATTTGTTCTTAGTAACTATTAAATTTGTTGTATATCAGACAAGCTGTTTCTATTATGTCTATGTGCAGTACATTTCTGATTCAGTGTACAATACAATCTGCTGAAGGCCTACTTTAATTGTAACTAACAATATCTTCTTCATCTCCCGAGTGATTGTCAGCTTCCAATCTGAGAGATTTCTCAGTTGTGATCAACTGCTAGCGGTGATGTTTGCCCAATGTTACATGAACGTTGGTCAAACTTGTCATAATTTAATTATAATATAAGCCCACCATGAAAAGTCTATTTTGCTTTATCAATGTGTCATTATTAATTTCATTGTGATTCATTTTCATTGTGTGCTGATTGTACGGGGACTATGGAACCATATACAATACCAATTACTTATAAGAAACGTTAGATAAGAGTGGGGTAACACGTGTGATATGGGAAATGTGTCGATTTGTGATGAAACGGTTATAAATAACACTACACAAAGTGGAATTTGTGACCTTTTGTCTTTAGGTGACTTGATTATATGTACTACCCCGTTATCAAATTGCCCATATTGTACTGTGTTGTTTGCAATTTTTCTATTATTTTTATTTATTGTTAAGTTTTCCTTAAGGTGACATATATGATTGCAACGCTCATTAGATAATTTAATGCTAATTTTTAACCCCTGACATATCAGTTGAGTATCCCTAGCTGATCTCACTGGCATAGTGATCCTGCAATACATAAAGCAGCCTGGATATGTGGTGTGTATCCACTGCTCGTAATATCTGATACACACTTTTCAATTATGACTGTCAGTTTAAAAGCTGCTTTTTGCCCGGGCAAAAATAGAAACAAACAGTTTTAATTCAATCTAACTTTTTTGCATTGTTTTTTTCTTAAGATAGAATGAGGAACTGGGTAGTCTTTGTAAGAGTTTGTGCTATTCATTTATGTGACTTAATTTTTTTAACAGTAAGCCATCACTTACAGAAATAAACGTATATTTATGTCTTATCATATATGATATATGGATAATATACAGTATTTTCTGGCCTATAAGTCGCACTGTAGTATAAGTCGTACTAGGCTCAACATTACGAACAAAACATGATAGGTAGTGCCAGCGGGTATGACACACCAGGCTAGGAGACCTGTCTGATGATTTTCAGTGACACTGATGTCATAGAAATGTGTTAGACTCGGCGCTCAATACATCAGTTGTCTGACTATTATAGCAATGTTAACCCTAAACCACTGGTACTGATTATATTCGTTTTTTTTACATTTTTTATTATTATATTGCATATCAACTTTCAAACATGTTGAAAATAAAACGTGACATCAATCAACAAGATTTTTGAAAATAGTTAACCTCCATTTTGTCAAATCTGAATAATTTTCACTCATTGAAGTTGTGGATCGCCTCAGCAAGACACAAATTCATATGGGTGAAAATTCAAATTCAATAATTTGGCAGTTAAAAGATTAATAATTAACAAAATGTATGACAACACAATTCAACCACAGTCTTGATTGTAACATTCTATTTTATACTATTGATCATAAATTAAAGACACAGTTTGTATGCATCACAGTAATAATCAATAATAAACTAAATGACATTCACAAATGGTAGAACACTGACACATAATGACCACAAACGATATGCCGTTACCGGTTCATGAATGTCAATCACCTCATTTTACTTGCCTGATGGCAGACTACTCTCTGTGATTGTTCTCGAGGGTCCTAGATCAAGTTCAAAAACCATAAATAAGTCGCACTAAAATATAATTAAGTTTTTTTTTAAGTTACTTACATGCCAGAAAATACGGTGTAGTATATATATATCCATATATTATAATATGATATATGTATATATTATATATATGATTTTTCCTTGGATTAATTATTAGACTTGGTAAGGTAGATTTGATTGGAAAGTAATGTATGGAGGAGCAGGGTAATGGCTATCTGATTCATCATTAAACTTATTTATTTAGTCTTTTAAATCTCATTTAGTCTTTAGTTTTATATTTCATCACCTCTGGTCAGACGTATTGAGGAAATTTTAATTCTGGAAGTGTATGGGTGGGGTCTATAACAAACACTGTTAAAAAAACAACAGAAAAATGCTACAATTTTTGTGTATTTTTTTTATTGGAGATGATTCAAATTTTTTTAGATAGTAGTGTGGACGGGTGCGTAGATGGGGGAAATCCTATGGATTTTTTTTCAAAATGTATTTATGTTTTTAAGACCCCTGTCATGCCTTTACTTATGAAGCTGTAGCTATGAACTTGGCGCTGTAAAGTGTGTATTAAAAGTAGATATAGAGCTTGTTGAATTGATTAGGATATTAAGCTTGTAGATAGACTCCCCATGTATATACCCATCGACTATGTTGCCGGCTTTAAGTCACTTGGCATTTTTCATTTATGTTAGTTGAAAATAAATAAAATGTGTACAACACTTCTTAAGCCAAAGATACCTTGAATCCCATCATTCTTACATCATCATTTACCCATCATCATTTGCTTGAAAAGATTAAGTCGCTCTCAAAAAGTGGTTTTGATCTGAGAGTATGTCAAAAGCACCTTTTATTGAAATTGATGATTCATCAAAAACTAATTTATTTTATATGTTGTCAATCCATTGATAACAATATTATATATAAATATGCATTTCTATTCAAATAAAAATGCATATTTTAATGTTGATGGCGAGTCTAAACATTGAATTTGCCGAAACTCGAGCCAGACATTTGAATTTCAATTTGGAATTATAATCAAAATCTTAAATTTTTGATTATCAACATTATTGACTGGTCCTACTTATTTGAAATAAATTCATTTATTAGTGCAGTTATTTATGGTTGAACGATTTAATTAACTATTAAAATAAATTAAATTATGAAGCTGTGTATAACATTAATGTATGGCATTGAGTCAATTACAAACCAATCTTATCTGCTGTTGCCATGAACACGTCATATATTTAACGATAAGATCTTGCACTTAAGTGACCATATCATATTTTTTGCGTACAGATCTATTGGTGAACTATTTGTAGTCTTATTTGCATTTAACATTGGAAATCACTGCAATGGTGAAAAAAACCACCAATAGATGAAATGGGTCTAGATACATGTATTTTTAGTCAAATAGTATCCCTATGATATGCCAAGACATTCTTCTACGTTACTCAAAGTGTCAAAACTTTTTTAACATCTGCCATAGGTAATATTATCTGCTGTAGGACAGTATATTATATGGCTTCAATCATTTTCCATAACCAATAAATTGTCATGCAGACATTATTTCATTTTTTGTTATTAATAAATTTTTTTGTGCTATATGTTCAGTTAGCCCGTTTCATAACAATCCTGGATATATTTGGGATTTGTGACAGTCCTAAAGGGACCCCGCATTCAATAGGGAATGATTACATAAAAATACTATGACGTCCTAAATTAATCTGGTCTCTGCAAGAGTGCAGCAGCAATTTAATCTGGTAGTCAACAGGTTAATCAAAAAATTCATTTAGAAGAGGTCTATTTTTCATACAGAGACATATTTTCCTCTTTTGAAGATAAAATTGTGTGAGCAATTTCATCTTCAAATTATTAAAAATAGAAACAAACAATTCAGCAGCACAAGTGTTAATATACACTATAAGTAATGCAATTTTGTTTTAATTTCCAGTGTTTAAAATAATGCTTTCCATGTTGATGTTTATCATGTTATTAATTTTGTATTTTAGTAGCCCTCAAAGTGTATAATTAGTCAATTCAAATCTCTAGCTTACTTTTGATATTGTGGGATTACATTCCTTATTCAAATCACATGTGTAATGATATTAAAGAGGCCGAGTAGAGATTGGGCACTTTGAGGGCTACTTTTGCTAACAGATGATAACACATAGATGCTTTGTTGGGTTCTATGATTCGATTGCTATAGAATTTTAAACAAATTTCCAGTTTAGCATAGTTTTTATACGATCCATGTTTGTGCAAGAGGCGATGTATTTTTTTTGTTGCTTCAATTGCTGTTTTTTTTCATATTTTATGTATCACATTAACATCTCTTGTCACATTTATGTACATGAAGAAAGAAATAAAAGCATACTCGATGTGCTATTTTGTAAGAGATAATTTTGCAGCAACAATATTTTTTCTATTGAATGATAGTGTAGCATTATTTTCAGTGTGGCCTGTCGCTTGATTACATGGTGGTCTTGCACGCTTGTTTTATTATGCCATTGAAATGTACATTCTTTCTCACCAAAAACAAAACGTTCACCCAATGTTGTATTTATGTCGGCCAGCGTCAAAGACGGTAGGCCTACAGCAATACAACATTCGTTCAAGGTCTTGTGTCTGCTGGGTTCCTCCTTTCCACTCATAAATCAATAGCCCCAATATTGATATTCCACTGAATTATTTTGTTTGCGTCAGTACAATAATTTATGATTTTATGATTAGGAAATATGGCTGCACGTTACGATTTTTTCATTGTCTACATAGCTTGGTGTTTTAAAACAAGTGAAGATTATGCTCAGTTGATTTTTTCAATATTTTACCTACGACAGCACATTTGAAATGGTATTGATTAGTATCATTTTAATATAATTTTATCTTGTTTGTAACTATGAGAAATGTAGAAATACATGTACATCTCAAATCTTAAAATCAAGTAATACGTTTTCTGTACAAATAAGCATCATTGTTGTAATACAGCAAGTTTAACGAGATATGAATTGCTTATAGTTTCACTTCATAAACAATGTGCAGAAGTGAAATTATGTATAAAAAATACAGGGGAACTATTTGTAGAGGATTTCATCCTTGACCTTTTTTTAACTTGGTGTGTATGTTTTTTGCCTGCTTGACTTCCTACAAAACTTCCCCCAGAAATTATACTAGTCATGAGAAACAAACAGTATTTGAATGCGGCTCAAAATCATCCTTAACCCTTAGCGTGGCGACCGACTTTAGTCATCACAATCTGCCGTCTGTAGATGTCAGATTCTAAAGTCGATCCCCGCACTGTTAAATTAAAAATATAATGGCTGTAGACCCATAACATAGGTATTCAAATGAATCGGAAAGAGCTAACGAATACATTTATGATGATTTCAAGTTGAAAAAACCCTTTTGGCCTCCTAGTTTTCATAAAAAAGAATGTAAGGGTTAAATATTTAAAAAAATATGATGGTGGAGATGATTGTCCATAATCATTAGCAGACTACGAAATCTCTCGTTGTGTTATATTATCGTTTAAAATTTACCAGAAACTGCGATGTTTTTCTGTCACACCAGGCATCGGTGTTATTATTTTATTACATGTAGACATGTTTTACAACTGCTCCAATATGTCTGCATGGCTAATTGAACGAATGTCTGAACTGTGGTGTGGATCCCACATCAATGCTGCCAAGGCTGTAGCTACATGAAATGTACAAAAATGTTATTGTTGGAACCACAATTTTTTGTGTGTATATATACATTTATATATATATATATATATCTGTACAATAAAATAGAATAATCAAACAGTAGTTATTAGACATCTTCTTTTTCCTTCACGTTTAACCTACTATTCCAATGACAATGGGTCCTTGTCCATCAACCCATGCTGTTAAACCAATTTTGTTTTAATGTTGTTAATTAAAGTGTCCAAAATTATTGTGTATGCAATATGAAATAAATCCAGCCCTGGGTTTCGGAGATCTTCTCCGGAAACGTAAAGGGGCCAGGAATTGGTATATTAACCGGTTTATTACAAGATTATTATGTAATAAACCGGTTAATATGCCACACACATCCCTTAGGGGTGTAAGTGTGCCTTTTGGATTTTTTCAAATTTGAGTTAGGCCTACCTAATTGGCCGACCATCGGTCATAATTTCATTTAATCTCAATCAACTTGTCTATGCCTGATACCAGACAAACCGTGCCAGATAGAGTTGCCCACGGTTTACGAACAGCGGGACAGAAAGCACCACGCTGATCACAAAGATAGAGGCGACTGGGGTAGGACCTACAACAAAAACAACAAACATACATAGAGTGGTCTATAGCTTTAGGTTCGGACATCCATCTATAGTTGATTAAATCAGGATTGCAGGGATCGTGAAAATCAACAATGTGTGATAATATGAGACTCAGGATGTTTTAACCTTCAAAATTAACATAATTTGAAAAATCATGATGATATAAGTTATTTTTACACTTTTTTAACTTTACTGATCAAAAAAATAATGATTTGAATTTTTTCTGGTGTTTTAGGATCTCTATTACAATGAAAGGGTTGTCATTTTTCGCTCTGCCACATTTTCCTTCTATTTTCAGAGGCTCAACACTCATCCAGTTTTTAATATTTTTTCAATCTGTGTTTTTGGAAGAAGAGTTGGTTATCTGAACATTTGTGGTGTATTTATAGCTGTTATAGTTTTGTAACGGCGGCTGTCTCAAGGTCGGAGGGATTGGAGTTTTCATGCTAGGTTTTAATTGTGCGGTGTATTTTGGAAGTGACATGGTGGCCATTTTCAGCGGATCCAGGATGTGAAAAAGGAGGGGCGCAGGTGGCTCAGGGGTGGGTTTTGGGGCATATTTAGGCCAATTTAGGAGACTTTATAAGGAATTTGGCGCAAAAACCGGTGGGCGTGCGCCCCTCTTCCCCCTCTGGATCCGCGTCATGTGACCTCATTGGAACATTCTATTTATCTTGATTTTGTAGCTCCATCTGTTCCCGTCATGTAGATATGCAACTTGTTATAATCACACCAGTATTATAAATACATTTTACATTTGCGGCGTGAAATTCAGGGTTGCATATATGATGTCTCGCTAATTTCTATTGCCACAATATATTGAGTCCAAACAAGTAGATAATAAAGAGATATAAGACAAAGTGTCCAAAAAGTTATCGTTTTAATCCCCCACGAGGGAGTGTGTGGGGGTGGGTCTGGTTTTCATATATACGTCTAGCACGCAAGATGTGTAATTTTGAATTTGAAGGGTTATTACATATTATTATAATAATGAACCCTATAATAAAAAAAATTGTATTGTTTTTTTTTCACATAGCATCTTCTGATAATATAACTAGTGTTTAATCCTTGTAATAAATACCCGTAATTGAACAAAAAACATACAACATGCCTTTGAGGAAATTAAATTTACCGCTTACAATTCAAGGGGGTTATATATTTGATTACCGAGTAATTTTCCTTGCCCCAATATTTTCAATTTTAAACAAGCAGATGTTGAATGGATATATAATAAGATATCTAAAAATTATTGTCTTCCAAAATCTCGCCCCGGGGGAAGTGGGTGGGTAGGGTTTTTACCCCTCTGCTCGTTGGGCCCGAAGGGGTATTGTCATCCCCTTCGTGCGCCGTCTCCGCCGCCGCCACACACACTCTTTTGGCTACTACACCAACATGGTGGAACAGATTAAATTCTTACAAACATTCAACCCCTCCCGGCACTTTTTTTCACCCAAGGTTATAGGTCAAAGGTTAAGGTCAAAGATTTAAAAAAATTCTTGTTAACGCGATAACTTGAAAAATAATTATTGGATCTCTCCAATTTTTTACGTGAAGTTAACCATGAGTATGGAGATCACCTGATTAGATTTGCAGCTTTCCACCGATAATCAAAATGGCCGCCACCTGGCGATTATTTTTTTTTTTTCATAATTCCCTTGAAACCTGATATATATAGGTTTTCAGGGTCTGCGAGTCTGTTGGCATTGTCCGTTTTCGCGTGCAACCGAAAACGAGGCTATGGCGGACATCTTAATTTTTTAATTACAAAATTCCTTGTTAACGCGATAACTTGAAAAATAATTATTGGATCACTCCAATTTTTTATGTGATGTTGCCCATGAGTATAGAGATGACATAATTAGATTTTCAGCTTTCAATCGAAAATCAAAAAGGCCGCCACCTGGCGATTATTATTTTTTTTTTTAAACTTTTTTCAGATTTCCCTGGGAACCTGGTATATAGGTTTACGGGGTCTGCGAGTCTATTGGCATTGTCTGTTTTAGTGTGCGACTGAAAACAAGGCTATGGCGGCCATCTTGATTTTTTAATTTAATAATTCCTTGTTACACGATAACTTGAAAAATAATTATTGGATCTCTCCAATTTTTGATGTGAAATTACCCATGAGTATGAAGATGACCTGATTAGAATTTCAGCTTTCCACGGATAATCAAAATGGCCGCCACCTGGCGACTAATTTTAAAAAAAAAATATTTTTCAGAATTCCCTCGAAACCTGGTATTTGTATAGGTTTTCGGGGTCTGCGAGTCTATTAGTATTGGCTGTTTTCATGTGAGACTGAAAACTAGGCTGCGGCGGCCATTTTGATTTTATAAATTTTAATAAATCGTTCCTATTTTCAATTAATTGCCTTGGAACCTGGCATATATATAGAGTCAATGCATGAGCCGAAATGTATTTGAATGCTTGCACGGTATTTTTGTATTTGGTTTTCATATACACATAGCATGCAAAACGTGTTCTTTGGGATTTAAAGGGTGATTACAATTATGATTGAAAGCCATAGAAAATAATTATTATTATTTTTGTTTCAGATAATATCTTCTAGTAACATAACTAATGTGTAGTCCTTAGAATAAATACCTCGATTTGAGCAAATATATACAATATGCCTTTTAGGAAAATAATTTTACAGCTTAAAATTAAGGGGGGGGGTGGGGTTAAATATGTTAGATGCCCAGTATTATTTCCTGTTCCAATATTTTGCAATTAAGCAGATACTGAATAGATTATAATAAGGTGTCCTAAAATAACTTCAAAAATCCTCCGGGGGAGGGGGGGGGGCTTCATAGCTGGCCCATCTACATGTACATGGATTGTTATTTGTTATGTTTGGGCTATGCCAAAATATATTGAGTTTGCTTTGATTCTCTCTCGTTTTTATTTTTCTATGTTAGACTGCTATTTCTCCCTGGGTTCTCATTCAATCAACTTTCAGTTTTAACACAATGTTTCTCAGATAGTCAGGCTGTATGCATTTTTAAGAATTATCTTTTTTAAGAATTATCAGTTGTTGCTCCGGATTTATTCAGGATTTGCTGGATCACTAAGTGTTAATCAATGTTGGGTCAGTGTTGCACATGTCGGGGGCTTGTGATGTCCTATTTCTCCCGAATTTTTATCCAATCAACTTCAAACCTTGCAGACTGATGCCCACCATTGAACCAACCTTGTGTGTTAACTATGGACATAGATAAACTTTTTAGTGCTACATTTGACAATTAAATTTACCGTTGTAATTCCATCAAACACGAAACGTTGAATGTGCTCATCTTCGACGTTGGTCTAACATTGTATAAATGCTATACAAATGTTTTGTGCTTACTGGGTACCACTCAAGTTGACCCAAAGCTTTACAGGCATGGACAAAGCGCAGCGCCTTTGTGAAGTCACGGGTAACCAAAACTTGTTTATTACAGAACTAATGATCACTATTGCTATCTGACGTTTTTGAACGAACACCATAAATTACGAGCACCACAAATGACGTAGGCCTACTATATTTATAGTGACTAGATTACCGTAGTATAGTGGCCAGAAGCAATGAAGCCCCCTTATCGGCTGTATGCACTCAACACTGCTCAATTTCAGCACTGCTCCTATATTTTGAAGTTATATATTCACATCATATTGTTGGATTTAATATTTAATCTGAAGCCATATAGTGGTGTCTATCATAATGTTGCAAAGAATTGACAAAGTTTTCACATAACATAAAAATTAGCCAAACATGAATAGTAATTTGAATATATTCCCTTCCAAGAATTAGGTTCACCTGCTAGTCAAGCTGACTGATTCGAAATTATGACCTCAATTTCTTGGGTTTGTAATATGCTCCAAGACAGCATCATCCACCATGTCTACATGAATCTGTCCTGTGTATAGGTGTGTGAATTAAATATAGAGGATGTTTAACCCACCCTATTCATTCATATTGTATAAATTACAGGTGATGAATTTGTTTTCTAACAATATCTAAAATTACAACTAAAATTAATTTACAAAATGGTATATAGCGTGAACATCTAGTTTTAATATTGGTTGTCATGTGTGTGAGCATATAAAGAATCAAAATGGTCATATTTAAATACCTTTATTTGAAGTGTCAATACAATGTACATACATAAAAGAGTAGCCCAATGTACATACATAAAAGAGTAGCCCAGCAAACACAAAACATTTTTATATTATTTGTACAACGTCGGTCCAACGTCTTCGACGTTGGTCCAACAATATACAAATGTTATAAAAATGATTTGTTTTGACTGGGATAGACGCGACTAAAGGCGACACTATAATTATAATAAACAACGTCATATCACAAGCGCAATTGGATAAACATTATTTACACTATAAGCTATTTCTACTTTTCCTATGAAATGTGTGCATAATGACAGTATAGCTATTACATGACTCGACTCGAGGAGATATTATAAATTAAGTGAAGTTAAGAGCGGTACCATTTATGTTACTCTTGTTACATAAATACTCCATATAAAATGGCCATCACGCAAAACAATTGGAATCTACTGTGTAGCCTCTTTGCACAGGCCCCTGAACGTGACGATCTGAAAAATAATAAAAAATATACATTTGAAGATAAAAATATGTTATGCCTCATCTCTGTTCATTGAAATAATAATTTTAAAAAATATAATAGAAATTGGCAACAATTTATGAAAAATCATTTCTATGGTTATTTTAGCGCTGGTTCAGCCTGATTTGATTTTAATCAAAGTGGCCATTTTGTAATATTGAGTATAAAAAGCGGTGTCTTTAACATTGCTGATGACATTATTATAGCGTATTATGTGCATATTACATGCTAAAAAAAGTACATATCGATAATAAATATTCAGACACTATATTACTATTTCTATATATTATTTCCTGTACACACAACGTACGTTGTATTATAAACGTTGAATAAACGTTAATAACGTTGATGCTCGTTATTTCGATTTCGAGTCAAGTAAACAGAATAAATTGTTACAGGCATAATGAACAAATGTCTACATTCGATTTCGTTCTCAGTATATCCCAGAGCTAAAAAAAACTTAGTTTCGTTGTTGAGATGGGGGCGGGGAGGGGGGCATAGTAGCCATAAGCAGCCCATCGACTACGACGCCATGTGGCCAGAACGTAATTATATATGTAGAATGTTGCTCATAAATGTAATATATTTATAGTGTTGACTTTATGTAAATTTAGAAATTGGGTGACGTCATAAGCATATATGCAACAAGCAATAATTTACATTTTCGCATATTCGACTTACTTTTTTTCAAGACTGACTATTTTGTAGACAACACCATCGCTGGAATCAGAAAATTGTGATGTTGATTCGAGGACGTACATCTCACCTGCCGAAATAAATCAAGACATGGTTAAAATAAATATAAAAGGTATACCGGCCGTGTTTATTTGCTTCTAGGGACAACTATGTGACGTTTAATATGACAAATAATCATGTTTGTTTTATACAAATCATTTAAAAATATTCATCAATACAATGTTATGATTGTGTTGGTCGAGGATAATCCATGTTAAGGTATTTAAAACCCCTATGACAGGGACCACCTGACATGCAGGTGCTGTTTTTTGAAAATAATTTGATAAATATACAATATTTTTTAATGTATGACAATATATATTTTTAACTCGTGTCCTGATACTTTAGCACAGTTTAGCACATCATATTTACAATTACGTTTAGTAATAATTATGTATAACTATATTTATCATGATTACACACTACATTAAAAAAATAATGATATTAGGTGGCGGAACAAATTACTGTCGACAAACATAGCAGTTGGAAAGATCACAAGAATCTGAATAACTTTTGATGAACTATGTACTGTGACCCAAAAGCTCCCAAACAACAAACATATCCCCAACATGTCCAACACAAATAAAGTACAAACAACAATTATAACTCCAGCAACAAATACACTTTAACAACAAATGTTTTAGTCCAACAACAAGTTATTTAGTCCAACAACAAATTATTTTCTCAAGCAACAACTATCTAAGTCCAACAACAAATTAAACTCAATCCATGTATGCTACTCAAGCAACAAATTTAAAAAGCAAGCATTATTTTCTTTACTTCAGCAACGAATAGAAAATGCATGCAACATTTATTTCACTCCAGCAGCAAATGATAAATATCCTTGACCTTCTGTTAGCTGTTTTTCTCTTGCTTAACCCTTTCAATCCTGAATTTACAATAGTCATCTTCATCCACTACAAGCCGCGAATTGCTGCCGCAATTCTCGACTTGTAGTGGATGAAGATGACTTGATGTGGTTTAAAAATTAAAGAAAATTACCACGTATTGGTAAACCAGTTTCATGGAAATTTTCGTTCTAAAACCCTTAGTTGTAGGAATTAAGTCTGTTTTCAGGGATAAAAAATGATGTTTTAATGCATCGTGGGGGCTTAAAGGGTTAATACCAAACAAATGTATATCTGCTCCTCCTAATATCGGTTTGCTATGTATGTTGAGGGGCGTCTCGTACAGGCTCCACCCACATAATAATGATAGATGTATACATAGGCTCTTCCCTGCAAGTAATATACATGGATTCTACGTTTAGTTTGGACAGCGTCGCAGACGGCGGACCAACATCGAGCCAACATAGAATCAATACATCGTGTTTGTTGAGAACGAAATCGTGGAAGTGGAAGTGTTACATGTCACTTAGGGGGCACCATTCAATTACTAGAGGGGGAGGGGAGGGGTGTAGTTTTTGAGCTGGATAAATTATTTATTTCGCCTCCTGTCTGCAAATATTGTATTTATTTCCCACTCCGTCTATATATATGTCTTTATTCACCTCCATATTGAAGTACATGTGTTATACATGGTATACAGTAAAGACAATACAAATACAATTCTACATAGTATTATAACCGATAAATAAATAATTAATTGCGTAGCTAATTTTAATTATAAATGTTAATAAATCTTCTTTTTTTATTTGACATTACATAAATGCGTCAGAACTTCTATTGAAAAACTTACCCAAATACACACATTATTAACATTATGTACAGAGGGTGAAACATTGCAGCATGTGTTTATAAAAGTACAAACGAAAAAGTACAGCCGAAATTGGCACAAGGCTGGTACACCGCCTGAAACCACCCAGTCGGCACAATACGTCGGTCCCATGTCGATCCAATGCTGGTCCAGCGTCTACGACGTTGGCCCAAGATCAGATCAACACAGGGCCAACGCACTGGGCCGGCCGGGGTGGGTCCAACTCTAATCTCAAAATGGCTCAAATTCGTATGATTACTGTGACATTTCAAGGTATTGTGAACAGCTCGTGGAAAATCACAGTCGATCTAAATTCGCCTTGAACTTGGTGTACATTGTGGCGAGAAAAGTGATAATGTCCTCATATATAACCTGCCACTCTGTAATGTAAGGACAATTCAATCCGCTCAATAACATAATCATTTTCTCATTGTCACAAAGCGAGCCTAACGACTCAGCCAGGGGACCGGGCATAGACTGAGTAGCGGCGGCCCAGCTGACACTTCTAAGAGGTTCAAGACTCGCACAGCTCAACAACGCGTGAGCAACAGTTAATCTGTCATAAGAATCGCACAGAGAGCATATTTGTAAATGTCGGACATTATCACCTGAAAAACTATAAAAGATACATCCGCTACCGATTAAAATCCTAGCAACAGTTTTACATTTACTTAAAAAAGCCTGATTACGTTTTGCAACCTTCCAAATCCATAAACAGTTCACAGATTTCACACATTTGTTAAACAAATATAAACTTGTGTACAATACGCGGGACATATTCCAACGCGCAATATGCTGTTGACTTACAGAGTTATAAACACATTTTTTCCAACGTGTAGATGACATGGGAGTTGCACTAAAAAATAATTCATTGTACACGATATCCAGTAGATTATATTTCTTACAAGTTTTATATAAAACAGCAATGGGTCCCTCATATGTAGAAATATCTTTATCTATATACATTTGCATAAAAACATGAACAGTCAATTTACGGGCTATGGAGCGAGGTTCAGCACAAATTAACCTGTGTACATAGCATAACCGTTTTATGTCAATGTGTGACTCAATACTCAGCCATCCAAGTGAAGCAGTGACCGCTAGACATGAGCTGTGATTTGGCAGACTCTGTAGGGCGCGTGCTGCCCATACATGAGCCTGCTCCATCATTAATACACTCTGTTCACTCATTGACCACACCTCACACCCGTATAGTAATTTAGGCACTGCCACAGCCCAGTACAGTTTACTACCACTGATAGGATTAATACCACCAGTACTGCTACCAATACCTAAAATCATATTTACAAGCATTTTGTGACAGGTAATCCTTTCATTACAAAAGTCTTTATCTGCTTTTTTTGTGCTGCATAGTGGGATACCTACATGAAGGTGACTGTCAACCTGTTTTATTAACTGGTTTCTTATTGTGATATTAACAATAGGCACTCTGTTATTTTTACAGAAAACAAGTAATTTTTTACAGAAAACAAGTCTCAAACAAAATATTTATTTCACTTTCTTGGAATTTATTTGTTCCGTCTACAAAGTTAGATCCCAAACTACTATAGGTTTAGTATTGATGTGGGGGGTAAAGGTGACGAGCGAAGCAAGGCTTCGCAAATTTAAATGTCATTTAATAATGCCGAGGCCAATTTGTTTTTGAGGACCATTAAATATTTATTTACAACATGTCCTTGAGACAATTATTTATTTCAAGAAAATTTAGTCTGAAAATATTTATTTCAAAAATACTCCAGCCCCCCCCCCCCCCCCTCCTCCCGAGATTGAATAGTGACCACCTAAATGATAAATAACAGCAAAAACAAACACCATGCATCTAATAAAAAATGGCTGCAATCTTGGATTTTTCGCCTCCAAACCTTTCAGATCTTTACGAATTTAAACCTAAAGGCACTGGGTAATTGGATGATGACTAGACGGGCTGTCAGCCTGGGATCAAACAATATGATGGAACTCGACTAGAAAACACATTGAAGACTGTAGATCTGGTACATTTCGCGCATTCAAATTATCGCGAACTTCTGATTTTGGGACTTTTCACGAAGTTTAGAATTTGCGAATTTACATTTTTCTTTAGTACCGCTATTTTAATAATACAATAATTCTTTGATTCGTGAATTTGTCCTACTCGCGAAATTAAAAACCTCGCGAACATTACCAGATCTACAGTATGTGATCGCCAGTGACTCCCTCAGAAAAAAAATCTAGATCCGCTCACGAAATTATTAACGTTAATTAAGGCATCTCATTTGTACACTGTGAAGAGATCCATTTTCAGTTTGTAGGCAGAGTCCATGCTATATAACTCACAGTGTTAGTGTTATTTATCATCACGTCTCATCTCATCACATCATACGTAATGTATTAAGCTCATCGTTCGAATGATGAATAGTGACATCAAATGACAGAAGAGATTGAGCTCACACGAGTGAAAAACAGCCACTAACGGCACGGATTCAATATATTGACTTCTGAAGTCAATTTACCGAGTTGCAAACTCAATATAATATATAAAGATGACAAACGCAATATATCAATTTGTTGGCTCAATATATCGAGTTGGAAACTCAATATATCGAGTTGTAAAAGGGAAAATCAACCATTACGATGGTTAACATAGTCAGAGGGCTTAATCATATGATTGTTCAAATCGTCCCAAAAGCACCAAATTTTGCCCACTTATAGCCAAGGTCATATAATTTTGATTTTTTGCGGGAGCCAAGCCATTCAAATAAGAGTCATGTCATAACTTGTAAAAATAATAGACGTAGAAACGCATGTAATACCACTTTTCTATGATTTTCTATGATTTTCTATGAATATTTAGAATTGATTTGTAATGTTTTGAAGCTGATTTGGGAACAATTTAAAGCACAAATATATATAGAAATGATATTTTCGTAAAAAAATGACATTTTCAATATATGCTAGCGATTTAAATGACGTAGATTTTCTATGAATATTTTTTTCAGCAACAGATCAGTGTCAGGTATTTTAAATGATCAATCCATAATATTTTGCACCAGAGTATGTCTTTGAGGTCTATGTGTATCAGCCATATTGCACACTTTCTAAATGCTGCAAGCCGACAAAAACAATTAAAATTATTATTATACAGGGACTGAATACCGTGTGAGCAAATCCAAATGCATAGTTGTAATGTTATTTACCAGATATATTTTTCAAACTGCCTTATGATATTAGTTTTTTGAAAGTAAGTGAGACAATGGTGCATAAATCCTAAAATGTAATCAGTCAAACTCCAATAGACCTCGATAAGATAAGACAAGATACATTTTATTTTGAATTGGCATGGTGCAGTATAACCAAACAAATTTGCCATGGGCTATTCAACAGAGCAATATTATTAAGAACAGTATATATTAAGAACAATATCACGTAGTATGTCACAGGTATTGCATAAATCCATTATGCAGGTCAAAAGTCGGAATTGTATACTTTTTTACCCATTTAGAACATCTTCGAAGACATACTAGTCACAATTTAGAATATCACCGTTTACTTAGGTTACACATTTTTAATCTAACGTTTTTCATATCGTAGTTTTTATTCATGGTAATCAACAAAGAATACATTATTTTCTTTATTTGTATATCACGTGGTACATGTATATCACAGGGTTAAAACTTATATTTCATGTTAAAATATCATAGTTACATTATATACAATAAATTTGTTGATGTCCTATCTATATATGAATATAATTAAAACAAGAAGATAACTATTTGAAATTCTAGATCTATACGTTTAACATATCAAGATAAAATATATAAGTTATGTTCGAAACGCATTGGATTTAGTTGCAAGACATCTATCTAATCACATTTGTGGTGACTTGTTTGTATCCCTGTCCATTTATAGTGCATTATATTGATCAAAACGACCATATTGTTGACCATATCGATCAACATGACGAACTGAAGCCCCAGCTACTTGCAATTGTTCCACCTATTGCAATGAACGGCCATGATGTTTTGTGCCTAAAAGCGAACAAGATACAGTGAGATCATCCTATAGTAGTGCAAAGGATAAAGCATGGGTTTCAAATGTTGCAACAGTGTCGGAAAAAGGCGAAATAAATACAGAAGATGTAATCATATGGAGTGGTTTTAAGTTACAGTGTATGTGGATTTGTCAAACTTCGATCGTGATCAGATTGATATCCTCCCATTATTTTGTAATACTCTGTGGACATTATCCGTGGACATTGTAAAGTAATGCTCCTAATTTCTTAACCAGACGCATATGCTAGCTCTTGGTTCGGATCTGCCATTCTATCCCATATGCAAAGAGCTCTAATGACAATATTCAGAAACCTTAGGTCAGGATACATTTCTGATGCAACTTCGAGCTTTTGCACATTGAAGAAAAGTATCAACTGATTATGGGAACGATTCTGCGTATCTCAAGCGGATGTACTCTTGTCTGGGCGTGCTGATTCCACCCTAAGTGACCATCATATAACGTGTTCAATTTACGTGATTCAAGTTTCAGAGATGGTGCTGACAAACAGATCATTAAATTTTGATGTCAGAACACTACAACCACACAGGGCAGATACATGTATATTTCAGCACATGAGCCATGCAACATATCAAAGCTTTTGCATGAATGATCACAAGTGACATTGTTGTTCCAGCTCTCAGCTTATTTGAAAAAAGCTAAGCTTTCAGAGTAATGGATCTGGTTTGGTGTTGGTAAACACTATAGGGAAATTCCTTAGTATATTCGGAAAAAACAGCTAGGCTCATATTTATTATATTAGTCAATAGCGTCACCGTTATTTCACATCTTAACAGGTTGTAATACAACATTCCACATTCAAACCTGTGACAATAAGAGTGTGAGGACTATATTGCAGAACATTCCAGGCCTGATTGAGATATTGATTACTATCGCTGAAGATCCACAATGTTTGACTCTGGAATTTGTTCATGAGGAACCCATTGAACGATATGTTATGTTGGTGTACAGCAACACAAGTGGCTCTATTAAGTATGTTAAACATGCCAGATATATTTTTTCCTTGACAATAGTCGCTAATCTGATAATATCCCGCCAACACTAGCTGCGCTCTTTAATCATCTGAAGAGATCTGTACTGAAAGCCTGTTTTATTGGCAAGCAATCAACTTTTACCAAATAGATAATTTGACTTTGATACATGGCGTGGGTATGGGATGAACATAACAAAATATGTTTGTCGTTTTGGACAACCATTGCTTACTCAATCAAAGCATGTTTCATACTCTTACACTGTAAATCCTGTAGAGCAATACAAAAAATAAAGAATGACTGATATGTCAAAGGTGACATGTAAATGGTCTATAAAACCTTTCAAACAAAAAACTTTGTCTTGGCTGAAAACGGGCTCTTACAAACAAATGAAATAATAAGTTCTTAATTTTGACGTCTGACACAATTATGTTGCTTCTAGTGCGCTTTTTATACTATTTACTGCCTTTAAGCAACTAATAAATATTTAAAATCGTTTTTAAAAACCGTAGAAAAATGCTATCAAGTGTGTCTCCACTGTTATTAGTTGACAAGTTATGACGTGGGCTTGTTATGAACAGCGGCCATTTTGAATTTATCTAAGATGGCTGATACACAGGAACTCTACACACTGGCTCTGGTACCAAATCTTATGGATAGGTCATTATCAATGCCTGACACAGACGATTGTATTGCTCATCTGCGTAATTTAAACCAGTATCATATATATAATGACGAAAATAACTTTAACTTATATTTCTGTGCTTTAAATAATTTCCAAATCAACTTTAAAACATCATAAATCAATTCTACATATTCGAAAACGATAGAAAAGTGGTATTACATGCGTCTCTACGTCTATTAGTTTACAAGTTATGACATGACCCTAATTTGAATGGCGGCCATCTTGGATTTGTCAAATATGGCGCCCGTGGCGGGAGTTCAGCTTGGCTCCCGCGAAAAATCAAAAGTATATGGCCTTGGCCATGCGTGGTCCAAATTTGGTGCTTTTGGGACGATTTGAACAATTCGGGGGTAAATATGGGTTAAGCCCCCTGACTAAGTAACTTGACTCAGTACACACGAGGCGTTGACCAATGATGTTTTATTGTTGGTTTAAATAACCCTTTAACCGCCGGTGCCGCATATATTCGGGTTTTCATTAGCACATTAAGTACCACTTTTCAAACATGTTAATGATAAAATGTGACATCAATCAGCAATATTTGAAAACAGTCGACCTCCATTTTGTCAAATCTGAATAATTTTCACTAACTTGAAGTTGTGGATCGCGTCAGCGAGACCCTACTGCCAGTGGGTGGAGATTCAGATTAAATAATTTGGCGGGTAAAGAGTTAACATTAAAACGCCATTGGGCCAACGTCTCGCGTAGGCTGTGACCTTACCGTCTTGATCCTGTCCGAAAGCAAATGCATAGTCAAGATGCTGGGAAGCGAGTCCGTCCCCACAGGTGTCTGCATCACAGAGGGGGACTGGGCTGCTAACCCAGGAGCCGCCGCTATCCGTTCTCAAACTTCTAAGTCCACTAAAATGCAGAAAAGAAAGAAAGGATAGAAAACAATTAAATATTTTATTGGTTGTTGTCAGTTTTGACATATTGGTCACTTATTTATTTATGTTTATATTATTCCATGCGACGTTAATCGGTTATTATTGCGATTTCAACAGTTGGATCATATTATGTATAATTATGTCATTTTTGTACTCGTTGGATTTGAGATTTTTTCAAGAGAAAATAAATATAGTGTAAGTTTTGAACCAGCGGTTAAAGGGTTGACCATTATCCTGCTGATCACGACTAGTGTCGTTTAAAAAAAAAAAAATAGTCGACAAAATCGCTGTTATTGGGAATAAAATGTGTGTCTAAACATCAAGATTTGCAAATATTTATGCTCAAATCAAGCAAATATTAGTAATTTTCAACCACTTGAAGTTGTGTCTCGCTACCGCGACACACAACAAAGTGGTTGAAAATTTAAATAAATTACCTTAGCAGGCAAAGGGTTAACTCACGTGTGATTTTTTATATATAGGTCACTCCATAAGTAACTTCCATACAAGTCTGTCAGATCACTACCTCTGTACACATGCCCCCCAGTAACAGATTGGCCACCTCGCCATTCGGTGTACCAGGAAATAGGAAACACTTCAAAACCTGAAACACAAAGCTAGAAACAATGTTTTTCTTTCAGGCATAGTCCTCATCACTGAATATGTAGGACTATCAAACAACCAACCAACCAACCAACCAATCAACCAACCAACCAACCAACCAACCAACCAACCAACCAACCAACCAACCAACCAACCAACCAACCAACCAACCAACCAACCAACCAACCAACCAACCAACCAACCAACTAACCAACCAACCAACCAACCAGCCAGCCGGACAATCAATCAATCAATCAATCAATCAATCAATCAATCAATCAATCAATCAATCAATCAATCAATCAATCAATCAATCAATCAATCAATCAATCAATCAATCAATCAATCAATCAATCAATCAATCAATCAATCAATCAATCGGTCGGTCGGTCGGTCGGTCGGTCGGTCGGTCGGTCGGTCGGTCGGTCGGTCGGTCGGTCGGTCGGTCGGTCGGTCGGTCGGTCGGTCGGTCGGTCGGTCGGTCGGTCGGTCGGTCGGTCGGTCGGTCGGTCGGGTCGGTCGGTCGGTCGGTCGGTCGGTCGGTCGGTCGGTCGGTCGGTCGGTCGGTCGGTCGATCAATCAATCAATCAATCAATCAATCAATCAATCAATCAATCAATCAATCAATCAATCAATTAATCAATCAATCAATCAATCAATCAATCAATCAATCAATCAATCAATCAATCAATCAATCAATCAATCAATCAATCAATCAATCAATCAATCAATCAATCAATCAATCAATCAATCAATCAATCAATCAATCAATCAATCAATCAATCAATCAATCAATCAATCAATCAATCAATCAATCAATCGATCGATCGATCGATCGATCGATCGATCGATCGATCGATCGATCGCAGCATGGTAAGTATACTGGTGTTCGATCACATAAAGTAAAAAAGAGGTACCCATACACTAAGCTTTGTACTGCTGTTTACTGTTTACTTCATTTAATTGTTCATTCAAAGGACGAAAAAAAACTGTAATATATATTGATATATTATTTATGGAAACTGGACATCTCTCAGATTGAATTGCTCGACTAACTGACTGAAGCATGTCTAGGTGGCAGCAACGGGTTATTGTAACATAATGATCGTGTTGGTGCCAGCAACACAATGGTTGATGTAACATTAAACGTGTAGGTGCCAACATCACAATGGTTAAGTAACATATTAAACGTGTAAAAGTGCCAACATCAAAATGGTTAATGTAATATATTCAACGTGTAGGTGCCAACATCACAATGGTTGATGTAAACAGATTAAATGTGTAGATGCCAACAACACAATGGTTAATGTAGCATATTAAACGTGTAGGCCTGTGCCAGCAACACAATGGTTAAGTAACATATTAAACGTGAAGGTGCCAACATCACAATAGTTAATGTAGCATATTAAACGTGAAGGTGCCAGCAACACAATGGTTAAGTAACATATTAAACGTGTAGGTGCCAGCATCACAATGGTTAATGTAGCATATTAAACGTGAAGGTGCCAGCAACACAATGGTTAAGTAACATATTAAACGTGTAGGTGCCAACATCACAATGGTTAATGTAACATATTAAACGTGAAGGTGCCAGCAACACAATGGTTAAGTAACATATTAAACGTGTAGGTGCCAACATCACAATGGTTAATGTAACATATTAAACGTGAAGGTGCCAGCAACACAATGGTTAAGTAACGTATTAAGCGTGTAGGTGCCAACATCACAATGGTTAATCCAGCATATTAAACGTATAGGTGCCAGCATCACAATGGCTAATTTAATAGATTCAACGTGTAGGTGCCAGCATCACAATGGTTAATGTAGCATATTAAACGTGTTGGTGCCAGCAACACAATGGTTAAGTAACATATTAAACGTGCAGGTTGCCAACATCACAATGGCTAATGTAATAGATTCAACGTGTAGGTGCCAACATCAATGGTTAATGTAACATATTAAACGTGTAGGCCTGTGCCAACATCACAATGGTTAATGTAACATATTAAATGTGTAGGTGCTAGCAACACAAAGGTTAAGTAACATATTAAACGTGTAGGTGCCAAAATCACAATGGCTAATGTAATAGAGTGAACGTGTAGGTGTCAACATCACAATGGTTAATGTAACATATTGAACGTGTAGGTGCCAGAAACACAATGGTTAATGTAACATATTGAACGTGTAGGTACTATTCGAATATTTTTTGTTTAAAACCGGGGTAAAGGGAACGGTGTGCGAACCCCAAGCTCTGATGTGACAGGCGATAGCGCTAGCAACCTCTCCCCCCCCCCCTCCGCGCTTATTTGTGGTGTTGTACCTCAAGGATCCCAGGATGCGATAGGCGTTTATCCAGCGTTGATTTATTGTTGGCCACCGTTTTTTTCAAATGCGCCCACGGTTGATTTAACCCTTGTCTCGCCGATTTGTTTGTTACCCATTTATTTTAAACCTTTGAACCCTCACGATGCATCAAAGCTTCATTTTGCAGCTAGGAAGAAAGAAATAAATTCCTAAAACCTAGAGGTTTTAGAATTGTTTATTATTAACAATATTTTTTTTCCTTTTGTCACCCACTTCACACTTGTCACCCACAGCAATTTTCGACCTGTAGTGGATGAATATGACAATAGTAAATTCAGGGTTGAAAGGTTTCATTTTAAGCTGCTTCAAATGACTATAAATACTTTTTATGAAATACTTACATCTGTCAAAATAGCTTGGCATTTTATTATAATAATTCCAGTGAATACAATACCTGGGGTGATTTCTTTTTCATCCACACACAGATCAGGGTTATGAGGATCTGACAATGGATAACAATATCCACATTCTCTCTTGTCCCATCCATAATTACCACCGGCTACCACCATATTGATCTCTTCACAATAAGACTGACCGACGTCACCACAAAATATTCGGCCTCGCCCTGCACCTTGTGAGAAAATAAGAATAAAAATGAAATGAATTGGGTTTTAGGCCACCTTTGTGCACATGCAGGCTAAACTGGGCCAGGAGAACTTCCTGAAATAAATAGGAATACAAATATTTTCCCTCACAGAACGTGACACCATGTCATTAGATTTGGGAGTGAATGATTTATGACTTAGGCCTACATAGGCCCCTGGAAACTTGTTAAATCATATAGTTATATAGCCATTTAATAAGGGTATTGAAGACATACAATTCTATCCCTATTAAATTAGTCAAAGCATGATGTATATAATTACTAAAATTTATCTTATAAATATCGAAATAGTTTATAGCCAAATGGTTTTATAACGAAGCACTTTGTGACTCCCAAAATCCAATTTATTCTATTTCTTCTATGAAAAAATATATATATATATTTGAAAAAACACATTTGCATATATTTTTGCAGAGTAGGCATATACTTGAGTCTCATTAATATCTGATCTTTTTAACACAATATACACTGTTTGCACGATTTTGCGCATAAGCAGGACTCCCAACTAAATAGTTCATTTTTATTCACTGTGTGGCGTGTTGTAATAGAAGTGTGACAGGACTCCCAACTAAATAGTTCAGCTTTTAGTCACTGTAGTGTGTGGCGTGTTGCTATTGGGAATGGTGTATTATGTATTCGCATTTTGAACAATTATTATTACCAGATCTGGTTAACGCAAGTGAGCTCATTTCAACTGAACAAATTGTACACATACCAGTAGGAGTATTGGACCAGCATTGATGCAATGATAAGCCAATATCGTAAGCGATTGCATAAATTAATTCACTCCGTCTTTAAATTATAAATCGCAACATCGTTAAATGTAATGCCAGGTTTCGGTAACTTGGTTATTTTCCTCTCTGCGATTATTAATCATTGGCGTACATTTCTCAGTGCTGATGGAATTGCTCTAATGCGATAATGAACCCTTTGTCTGCTGATCACGACTAAAGTCGTTTTTAGTTTGTTTTGTTAGCTGATTAAATCACAGTTATCGGGAATGAAATGAGTCTTTAATGGTTAATATTTGCAAATGTTTGGTGTCAAATTAAACGAATATCAGTAATTTTTATCCACTTGAAGTTGTGGGTCGCGGTAGCGAGACACAACTTAAAGTGGGTGAAAATTTAAATAAATCAACTTAGAAGGATAAGGGTTGACTCTTGCCCTGCTGACACGTTTGTTACTATATTTCATTCATTTGTACCTGGAACTACCAACACAATGTCCAGCTTCGAACGACAAAACAATATTTCAAATAATACAAATTAAACGTCTTCTAAATTGAATTATTTGATTACCGACCACGAGTTGTCTCGTGGATTTCATTGACATTTTATTTGTTGTGAAACCTGCTTCATACGTATAGACCGTATATATACAGGCCTAGCAAACAATGATCGATTGTGCAATTTTAGCAAACAATGATTGATTGTGCAATTTTAGCAAAGAGTAACCAGTTGGATATATATGAGCAATTTATGTGTCAATATGTGATTTTAAACTCATTCGGATGCCGCGATTTCTGTCGAAATGGTCAACCTTTATTTTACGCTTTCGAAAATTGTGTCCAATGACGTTTTCTACCCACTCTCTGCTGGCATCAAATATATGTAATGTACAATAAACGAATAAAAATAAGTTTACCCACGTGATAGATTGTAACATCATCAATATTTTTATGTGCTATTATCACTAGTATGTAACAAATAATTATTAATATATAGCTCCTTGATATGCATCATACAATATAATATATCAATAGCATTACGTGGGGATACTGCACACGGGGAGGTGCTGCATAACCGACGCTGATTTTGAATTAGAAAAAAAGTACTGCTCGTACACCTCTATCCCAGCAAACACGAGGCATTGACCCCATGCTGGTTTAATAAAGGTCCAGCGTCTGCGACGCTGGCCCAGCATTAAACCAGCATTGGGTTAACGCCTCGTGTTCGCTGGCATAGATAGTGCTGGGTGTGATTCTACTTTACATTAAATACCTTTCTCGTCCCCTATGTCAGTTGTGCACCTCCAGGGATTTCTGAAACCTAGGGCGAATATATCTGGTAGAGCACCTTCTAAGTCCAAGAACGGGTTGTCCTTCGGGATGACATAAGGCACAGCATCGTCTCCCGTGTTAACGTCTATGCGGAGAGCTTTCCCCAGTGGAGATGACCTGTTGATGAGGTCAATATGTTACTAATAACCTAATTTATCGTGATGAGACACATTTTTTTAAACTCGATAACACATTCCAATTTGACTTTCATGCAGCTTTGATGAAATGCTGGGTCAACGTCTAGATTTGCTGCTGAGGTAATAATCATTGGACGACAATTAGAAAATATTATCGAATACTAAGGGATGTTGCAAAGTTGAACAAATTCCAAACATCCAAATAACATTTGAAAGTGGGTGGGTGGGTCCAGGGCCATTTTGGATAATTGGAAAACCATATTTTTTTTTAATATTTGATGATTATTGGTTAAAAAAAACTTGGATGGGGGTGGGTGTGTCGGGTGAGCTTTATCCAAATGTTATTTTAGTCCGGGAGGCAGGTCGATTTATCTGACCGTCTTAGTAGAGTTTTTCAACTTTTTCTTGCATGAAATTTTGTCTAGTTTTCGAATCTCTCATTCTTACTTGCACATCACTATGCAAAACGTCACAAATTGAAGGTTTTCATGGTAACATCTTTTTGAGAAATATGGCGAAAAATGTGTTGTATCTCTAAGTATTAGTCATAAGCTGGCATAATACTACTTTTAAAATACATTAGATACGTAAAACCAATGCAAAATGTAACTAAGTACCCCTGCCCCTAAACAGTATCACGAATTGAGTGGAAATGCATGGTTTGAAGGTTTATATGGTTACCATGGAAACCACTTTTCATAAAATAAATTGTTGGAAAAATATGCATGTTATGATAATGGCAGAAGTTGCTTTGTTAAAAGTATACTGTGCTTATAATTGCAATTTTCTGGAATACAAATATAGAAATAATATATCTTGATATAAATATATATGTATGTATGGGCACATACTCTCTACTAACCGATTTAACGCTGAAACCTGGGCACTACCCCCACCCCTCCGCTGAAATCACGGAGAGGAGGGGCGCCAAAAATCTACAATATTTTGTACAATCATAATTGTCTGAGCACATCAGCAGTATATATAGTATATTAATCCCTCCTATGAGCAAATCGTTATTGGGATATCACCCCGAGGTCATGTTAAGTCACCCAAGGTCATCTCAAGGTCAAACTGGTAAAGGTTAGGCAAATATACACTTTTTGCATTTTTAACCCTTCTAGTCCAACAGATCTAAGCCTATTATGGGCTTGACTTTTTTAGAGTATAATTATTTTTTAAGGATGATTATTGATGATCAGGTAAACTGCTGGATAACATTTTGGAAATGTAAGGATTATTTTCCAGTCATAATCTCATGAAAAGAGGTATTACACATGCCCTAGCTTTATTTTATAACAATCATATTTTTGCTTACTTGACCTTGAATTGACCTTTGACATGGAAGAAAACGTTGAATCATGTAAATAATATAAAAAATACATTTGCTAGTATTAATTACATGAAAAAGAGGTATCGCACTTGTTCCTACCTTCACTTCTTGCAAACTCATATTTGATCTTGAAATTACCTTTTGGCCTTGAATGTTGTCCTCTAGCGCAAATTTCTAAAGTTTTCTCAAATTCATCCAACAGCTTACCTTATCATCAATGATCAGTCTTAAAAATAATTTTACTCTAAAAAGGGGTCATGTCCATAATTGGTGTCGTTCTGTCGGAACAAAAGGGTTAAAAAATGAAAAAAAAGAACATTTACCTAGGCTCTATCAGTTTGACCTTGAGATGAGCTGAGAATGACCTTGATATGACCTCGGGGTGATATCTCAATAACGTATAGCCCCAGTCTATATTCTATTTGCTCCTAGCTAGGCGGAGATATATTATATATTCCGCTGATGTGCTCAGACAATTATGATTGTACAAAATATTGTAGATTTTGGCGCCCCTCCTCTCTGGGAATTCAGCGGAGGGGTGGGGGTGGTGCCCAGGTTTAAGCTTTTAATTGGTTAGTAGAGAGTATGTACCAGTACATATAGATATATTTATATCAAGATATCTAATTTCTATATTTAAATCCCATAAAATTGCAATTATAAACAAATTAAACGTTTAACAAAACAAATTGTGCCAATATTATGGCATAAATATCTTGCAATCAATTTGTTTTAAGAAATATGGTTTCCATGGTGACCATATTAACCTTTAAACTTTGCTTTTCCACTTTATTTGTGATCATGTTTGAGGGTAGGGGTACTTACTTTCATTTTTGCATTGATTTTACCTATCTACTGTATTTTAAAAGTAGTATTATGCTAGCTTATGACTTTTACTTAGAGATACAACACATTTTTTCGCCATATTTGTCAAAAAGACGTTACCATGGAAACCTGCAATTTGTGACGTTGTGCACAGTAATGTGCAAGTAAGAATGCGAGATTCGAAAACTAGACAAAATGTAATGCAAGAAAAAGTTGAAAAACTCTACTGACTAAGACGGTCAGATAAATCGACCTGCCTCCCGGACTATTTGGATGTTTGGAATTTTTTATACTTTGCAACATCCCTGATACGAATACAAACAGTATATTTGATAGGCCATCGGCCCGTACAAAACTATAACGTACAAAACTATGCAAAATACAATTCGTTCAATAGCACAATGTGATGAAGAACATTTATACAATGCTGTATCAACGTCGAAGACGTTGGGCCGACGTTGTGTAAATCTTATACAAATGTTTTGTGTTTGCTGAGATCAATTATGTCTGGAACAACCACCAACCTAATTGACCTGCGCAAATACCACGTGGGATCAATTCAACGTGAACACCAGGTTGATATATCGTCTCCTTGGATATGAAAGTGTGTATCTGCCACTTTGCAAAGTGGCAGATACACCCTTTCATATCCAAGGGGACGATATTTCTCCGAAAAAATACTCACATATCTTGTGCGAAGTGAGAATATTCTGCACCTCCATCTCCAGTAAATATATACAAGTAGCCGTCATCAACACCAAAAAATATCTACAAAATCCAAGCAATGATCATTTGCTGAGTACGTTGACTTCTCAGTTCAATTACCAGATTAAAATTGCCTGGGATATTTGCTGGTGGTACAAGCTGCCTCGTACGTACCACCAACAAATAGTTCAATTTAATTTGAAATGATAGGTTATCCTTTTTAGCGGTTAAAATTCAGCATTTTTCTTGGGGATTTTTAAAGGAGTGTCTCACCACCGCGACCTTCAACTTCAAGTGGGTGAAAATTCTTCACATTTTTTTAATTTGAGACCAAACTTTAGCAAATATTGTTGTTTAAACACACTTTCGTTCCCAATAGCAGTGATTTTAACTGGCTGATAAAACCTTTTTAAAAACGACTATAGTCGTGGGTAGCGCTTTAACCCTTACAGTGCGGGGATCGACTTTAGTCGTCAGAATCTGACGTCTGTAGACGTCAGATTCTGACGACTAAAGTCGATCACCGCGCTGTAAGAGTAAACATATTTCTAATGGCCGTTGACCCATAACATAGGTATTCAAATGAATCGGAAAGAGCTAACGAAGACATTTATGTTGATATCAAAGTTAAAAAAAACCTTTGGTTGCAATGTTTTTTTTTACAAATTATTTCAGCCCTTTAAAGATTAAGGGTTACCATACTGATGTGACTTACCTCTCCCCCATTATGGGAAGTTGATGGTTGACTTATCTCTATAATAGTTCTCTCGCTGCTCATATCAGCCTTATCAGGATCATCTTTTTCCACCACGAATTCGGCGACACGGGTCAGTGGTGATCCCGTAACAGTTCCGTAATAAATGAAGACCCTGTTGTTCCTTTGAAACTCCGGGTGAAATGCCATGCCTAGCACTCCCCTCTCGTCGTACGAGGAGAGGTGGAACCGGTGGCCGAAGTCAACAAAAGGCTCAGCTTTACGGTTGCCCTGCCTATCGTAGATCCAGATTAATCCTGGCTGCTCGGAGATAAATATCCGGTCATCGTCACCGGGAGCAGTCTTAAAAAATGTGGGGTTTTTTAGAGTCCCCTCACCAAATTGTTCCAGGCAGACACATAGTGGAGTGTAAGAGTGTACCCCTGGCAACATACAACTGCTCAGTATTAATGCTATAACATTCACGATCATGCTGACCCTGAAAACTGGTCACCAGATATATAGTCAAAAACAATGTTGTCAAAAGCTCTGTCGCCAAAAGAATGACAGCTCTTAATCAAAAGCCATATATAGTTTGAACGCTACTTATTACAAATACTCACAAGGACCATTAATTTTATTCCATACAATTGTTAATTACATAATTGATTTTCAACTATGCAGGATACAGGTCTAGATCATCTTTATTACCCGTATATATATAACTGCTGACAGTGACGAGACTTTCCATTACGACTGGTTGTATCACTGTTTTTCTTACAAGCGCTTCAAGGATGTGTGGGAATATTATGCATATTATTTATATTATGTAAAATGCACCACATTCCTTTTAATGAGAGTTAATGAGCAATTTTAAATCTGAACATCACATGTTACCACACTCAGAAAAATTGCCATATCGCTGTCATATCCCTGTTTCTTTATTACACAATTATTTTAAAACAAAGGACAAATATGTTTTTGAATTACACTTTTTATTAAATACGACTCGCTACTGCTCATTGTATATCTTATACAACACAAGGGATATTCAACAATTCGAAATGGTTTCACAGAATATTTTTGTGATGTGCAAAAAACACATACAAGAACCACAACATAATGCAAGAACGAGTGACACTCGTTAACACAGCTCCGTTGTCACATCTATGTACCACGTGGCATTTTCTGAATAAAATTCATCGAGTGAAAAAGTGTGTAATCCACCACAATAGGGAGGTTATTTTTATTTACCTTGATGTGAGAATTGAGGTGAATATTGAGGTTATAATTGCGATTGTTGACCCCATGTGTAGAAACACAACACACAACATTTCACATTTGTACAATGTTAGACCAACGCCAAAGACGTTGGGCCGACGTTGTGCAAATGTTATAAATATGTTTTGTGTTTGCTGAGGGTTGAACCAGTACGGAGACTAATGACAAATCATGCTATTCACATGCTTAGTCATCCAATAGCCCTAAGGATATTTTTCATTACATTTATCACACACTCCCTTGGTTATTCAACACATGTTTTTAATAAAAATATAATGATAGAATTATGCATAATTGCAATCATGTGGGCGCGGGTCGGTGAGCGGAATTGTGTCAATCTGTCAAGGTTAAATTAAAATAACTTTAATAATGTCAAGGTTAATTTTGATGTGTAATTATGCATCGATCATGTCACGTATTCAATTTGCCAGAAAATATAGCCTTTTCAAGGTTTTAGTGTCGACTTTTCCGTGCATACCTGAAACCTTGCTAGATTTATTCTCAGGCCTTTTATAATGCAGCCCGGCCGGTTGTCAGCTTCGAGGTGTGTGTACCAGAGCTACACAGCATTTTCAAAATGGCCGCCAAATCCACCCTTAAATTGTAAATTTCACCAGTTAATCAACATTAGTATAAAGAGACAGTACTTAATTAAAAAAAACTGATCGGGTTAAAATAAATTATTTATTCTAGTACACTTTAACTTTAGGACAATCATATTTATTATGGATCAATATAGGAGTAGTACATTTTTAGAACTTTGAATTCAGGTCTAGCAACCGAACTCTTTAATTTAAAAAATATGCGAAATTTATGTAAAATCCAGCGCCTTATTGTCATGGAAAGGGTGAACCTGGAAAAAATTCCGGCATGCCAACTCCTTCACCAAGTTGTAGTACAGAGGCACTAGAAACACCAAACGTTTATGATTGTACCTTCAGGGTTTAATTATCCTACAATTTTGACTCCTTTTGGCGGAAATGTGCAATGACTTGCTTAAAAACAAGTAACTATACAGATGAGGTTTGACAGATAAATTGGATGATGTGCTGTATTCAAACATGAAGTTAAAACAACTTTTGTAAACAATATTGTTTGTTATCTGGTTGTTTGCTATATATTAGAGCATAGTATATCGTGTTTAGTATTTGATGTGAAAAAGTCACTATTAGTCTTCTGATATTTTATTTCAGCTGCACTGCGCTTGCCAACACCCCCGTGGCGCGATAGCACAATAGTAAGTACTGCCACGTGACATACAGAAACATATTTTATTGTTAGTTGCACATTAATTTTAAAAATGTATTCGCTGCTAAAAGTATATATTTATGTATGTTATATGTATAAGCAGTATATCTATGTATATAATATCAGATTGTGTATTATGTATTTCTGATATTATGTATAATTATTATTTTTAGATATTTTGCGCGCTTTATTTTATGGATCTATCTGCATAAATGAGCATTCTACTAGGTGTGACGTGTTTTATACCATCTTCTGTAGGAACTAAATAGTATCATTTTGACAGTAGTTGGTGAGTTACAAGAAAGTAAATATTTTATTGCATATTTCATATGGCTATCTGGCAAAAAGATAAATTATCAAATGCAAATGCTTCACTTTGATAGTGAAAGCAGTACTCGTTTTTTTCCGTTTACTTCATATAACATGAAACAAAAGCAAACTATTGTATTATAAACTTAATTTTAAAAGATACTCTGGTCCAATCATTGTCATTTTAAAAAAATGATTGATGGCGCATGTTAAGAAACGTGTTTGTGAAGTGCTTGGAGCATTTAATGTAACATAAGGGCGGTACCAATGTGGAAACGTGGCCCACTCTCTCATTTAATCGGGTGTCTTTGATCTACATCACAGGAACGAAAACCACCCCGCATGATTACATTATCATCGGCGTATCTGAATATTTACAGAAAATATTACTTCACAGTTTGAAATGAACCCAAATATACGAAAGCCATTTATTTATTTATTTATTTATTTATTTATTTATTTATTTATTTATTTATTTATTTATTTATTTATTTATTTATTTATTTATTTATTTATTTATTAAATATATTAAATATATTTATACAGGGTGTGTCCACTTCTAGCCAACTGACTATTATAGTGCAGGCAAATATTTATTCCCTGCACGAGCAGCTTACAATATCCAACAGATCGGTCATGCAGAGACTTTCAGCAGACACCAAACGTTGGCCAAATGTTCGTTTAAGGTCTCACCACACAAATTCATACGCGCATAGTGAGAGAAACGATCTTTTTTTTTATAAAATGTGGAGATTTATAGCAGGCTTGGGGTTAAATATTACATTACTGTTATTTTGATACCGATTCATCTAGTATGGGTGACCAGTTCTACCTACAAAAACATTGAAATCAGAAAATATAGGTATAAAATGTAGTCCCCTATTGTAGTAATTACAAGGCATATGCTGCATTCGAGAGTTCCCGTGTTTTGGCAACGCCCAGGGAAGGTACTCGGACCTTACATTTGCATGTGAAAATAGAAAAAAGCCCCATGTTTAAGCACCATTTTTTTATATTGATAGAGTATGTCCTGATGATTAAAAATATATACAGGTTTATATAGATATTTTCATTGAAAGAATGCTGGGAGGCCCACTCGTATGGGCCATAATACATGTAAATTTATGGGAGCGGTATTATGTGTGGTGAGACAGTTATATTGCCCCATCATCTGCGATGCTGGCCCAATAATAAGCCAACATTGTTTCAACGTCTCGTGTTTGTTAGACCAATACTGAGATAAAGCGTGAGGGTTCAACTGGCAATGTGTGTTTGCAAGAAAATGTTAATTTAACAATTATCCTACATGTGTTACCCAGTAAACACAAACAATTTTCATAGCATTTGTAGAATGTTGGACCAACGTCGAAGATGTTGGGACGACGTTGCATAAATGGTATACAAATGTTTTGTTTTTGCAAGGAATCATCGAAATTACATGAATTAGATAGCTGTCAATCCATTGAACTACTGTCTGACTGGCGCCACATATCCATGACGAAACGAAACTTTTTTAATGTCAGCTAGCCGATGTTATTCTAGACATCGAAACAGTAATTTAATGTTGGTACAGCATTGAAAGAACATTGAGTCAACGTCTTGTGTTGGTGGAAACACACCATATATAATAATGATGAATGGGATTCATTTGAAAACAATAATTTTAAGCTGAAAGTACAGCGACATCTGGTGAATGGATAAATATTTACGGAAGACAAGAATAATGCATGCACATTTTTATCAGGTACATGATAACGGGCTAGCCTCAACCAATGAAGCAGTGGTTAACAACCGTTGTTTTAATTAAGATGGATTTTAATTATTTATTCATCCCATTTATTTATCCACAGGTCATGTTTCGTTTACTTCAGAATATGAGCCACAGGCGCGTCGTGATTGTACGCCAACATGATTATATGAATGGAGGGGGGAGGGGGGGGGGGGGGGTATCAGGCCTAGTGAGCAATTACAAAAATGAGCATATTTGTTTTCTTGTCATTAAGAATACAAAAACAAGCCGATATGAAATAAAACTAATAATAATAGTGTAAACGTGTAGGATCCTGACATCGCTTAGTCAATGTGGCAGTCATCCCCAGATTCCTGGACGCAGCCTGACGGAGATGACCGCCCCGTTGTCATACTGTGGTGTCGTGTGCACGCAGAGCAGCGTGGTGCAGCCCGTAGTATTTTTCCCTCACTTGAAGCGTGATACTCAGCGACTGCGGACGTGCCGCAGCTCGCTCTCACCAAGTCATAGAGACGTGCCGTGCGCGGAGGGTTGTGCATTGTGGTTTTAGCATGTTCATCAATTAAACATGACAAGAGAGAAGACAGTTTTCTAGTTTATTTAATACCGTTGATCGGACGGAGAAGGAAGTTATTTGAGTTTGATGGCAAGATTGGGAGGAGTCCTTCGTCAGCCGTTATGACCCATAACGGAACCTCGGTGTAAGCTTCAATTCGCCGTATTGGTAACTACGACAACATCCCCACACGCCATATTGGTGACCTCGACGACTGATTGTTCACGCAACAGCATTTTCACCTAGACACCGGGTGAAAACTGCTGTTTTCAAGGATAGTTTCATAATTTTAGGGGATTTTTTGAAAAAAATCATCCGCATTTTTTTCACAAGGTACGTGAAAGCTGTAGGTCAAAATATATGTATGCCAGTATTAATTAGTTAGAAAGTGTTACCAGACGAGAAGCACGTTTTTTTGCGTCGAAAACGGCGTAATTTTCTAAATTTTTGGTCGAAATTCCACGTGTTTGGCGCCTTTTCAAGATGGCGGCCTTGCCGATTCTCTAGAAGAATCTAGAAAATTACTCTTATAGACATAGTCTATCATTTTTATAGTAAGAGTTTGTTTAATGCCTTTATCCTACTAATGCCACTGTAATTTTTAATTGTTTGTAAATTTTCTTTTTCAACACGATTGAGGGAGAAAATGTGTAAATAAGTCGTTTCGAAAACGAAATTATATCACTAATTGGTGAGATTTTTTATTCACTTTGAAACGCTTTTGGTGTTTGTAATCGTGCTAGGCTATTCAGCGCCTTATTAGGGCACGCAGTAGCTGATGAATATGCTAATGTGAGGCGAGACAGGGATGCTGACTGTATACTATGTACGCATCGCTCAAAGCTTACCGTTACAGACTATAAGCCACACGCTGCCTGCCGTACAGGCTGTGAGCGCCGATCATACACGCACACACCCAACACAAGCGACATAAACCAACCGCCATCGAACACAGTCGGTTTATACGTCAATCAATGAATCGATGCGAGCAATTGATTCGGACGTTTATGAAGTGATTCGGTGATGAACGTACCATTAAAAAAAAAAAAAAAACGTGGAATGTTCATCACAGATATCATTTTTCAGCGAAATGATACACTTTATCATTTATCAACATAGACTACTGTCAGTCACGTTTTAGATACTATTCTTAAATCACAAATGTCACTGTTTTTCTTCGCAGTCACATTTAGTCTATCAGTTTGAGAACGAAATTTTCTCATGATAGTTATTTCTGAAGCTCAAATTTTTATATAAATACAGAAATATTCGATTTGACAGTTGCGCTATCGCGAAACATTGCAAATATTTGAATGTGTTTTTCGACTTGTGTGAATTTTTTTTTTTTTTCACCCAGGTCGATTTACAAAAACTATTATAATAGCTTAGCATAGCTCATCACAGTTATATCTGGCATATTGTTTTTATGTACCACTGCGACCTACGGTTTTCACGCTATCCTTTTGCATGTGTGTGACTCAGTGAAAACGTTTTATGTCTCATATAGACCTACAGTTTTCATTTTAATTAATACATACCTTTTGTGAATTTGTGAACAGCACTTAGGCGAAATTTCAACGACACATATTTCTGCAACTAATCTGCAACCCCCGTTTCTCGCACCATGCGACATAGCATGAACATTTGCTAAAGTCTACACTTCTAGCTTCAACATATTACAGACATATTTCATCTGATTTTTACGGCATTGCACAACCTGTCCGCGCACGGCGCGTCAAAAATAGTTGGCATGTGTTAATACGACATGCCATTTCAAACACATTTGGGGTAGGCACAGAGCCAATAGGCCAGCTACCCCAGGTGCTTCATTAATTAAATAATTTCACAAACACTATTTCATCATGTCTAAGCAGTACTACAGCGAAGGATTCATGTCATCGCCTCTAGAAGGTGCGGGTGCTAGACCAAAAGATAGCTATCATCCTGACAGTGAAGACAATGAGGTTCAATTCCGAGCAGCTGATGAGGAATATCAACGCCTTAAAGCCGATTTTGCTCGGATTACTCGTGATAAACGTTTGCATTCCCACTCGAGGAGTGACTCGTCACGGAGTTCTTCACCGCTTGGTAGACAGCCGCAGAAACGAGCTACGAACCTGCCCAAATTTAGAATTGCAACATTCTACGCCTCTGATGTGGAGCTCTGGTTTAATCAAATCGAGACGCAATTCGCCCTCCACCAGATCGAAGATGACGACGAGCGTTATAGTCTAACCTGCGCTGCACTTTCTGGGGAGATAGCTTCAGACGTGAGAGACGTATTGCTGCAGCCTTTCAGGTCAAATAAATATGACAGCCTGAAAGCCATACTAATTGAGAGGCGAGGACTGACAACACCTGAAAGGGTCAATAAAGTTATCTCTGGCGAGAAGATTGGAAGCGACATTCCCTCACGGTTCCTGAGACGTCTGCAGAAGACTGCAGGTTTCGGCACCAAAGCTGTTGTTGGAAAGGCGGTGATTCGACAAGCATTCATAAGACAGATGCCCGCTTCCATCAGAGCCCATTTGGCGACGCAACCCGACAGTGCCTCACTCGAGAGTTTGGCCATTTTGGCTGACAGGGCACTAGCTGCAGAACAAGATGTTGAAGAGAGTAAGCCGGGGGTCGCAGAAATCAAAGTCGACGAGACCAGCAAATTAGTTAGTTTGTTAGAAGATCTATCCAAACGCATCAAGAAATTAGAGACAGTAACAACTTCTGAGAGGAAACGGAATAAAGGACGTGGACGAGCTAATAACTACGCTCACGCGCCTGCATTTGTCCCTAATGTACAGGCCTCAGGTTTCAATGATAATCAACACAGCCAATATAGAGACGTTAAACATAATGCTCGACCTTTCGTTCCGCCGCCGAATGTACAGGCCAATGAGTTTGTTTATAGGCCTAATTTAAATAATTGTACTAATGCACCACAAAATGTTCGCCCTTTCATACCGCCGCCACAAACGTCGCAAGATGATGTCGCACAACCGACCGACACAGCCACTGCACAGGTTTGCTATTACCACCACACTTATGGTGAAAAGGCGCGCTTGTGCAGTGAACCCTGTTCCTACTATGTTTCATTAGGTCAGCGCGAAGTCGCTAATATCGCGTTATCGAACTCTAAGTTATTATATGTCGCAGATAAAGGACACAAATGCAGATATTTGATCGACACTGGTGCAGCTGTCAGTGTTTTGCCAAAATCTTGCGCTAACGGGATTTCGGGCGCTGACAGTCTCCCCCTGGTGGCAGCTAATAATAGCACGATAAAGACTTACCGCAATTGTAAACGCGTCGTTGACGTCGGTTTGAAGCACGAATATCCGTGGACGTTCATAGTGGCAGATGTACAGCAACCCATAATCGGGGCTGATTTTTTAATCCACTACAATTTGCTCGTAGACTTGAGAAGCAGATGTCTTCGAGACATGCGTACAGGCTTAGCCATTGCCGCTTCATTATCTTCAATTAAACCTCTGTCATTGAACAGAGTCGATACAGTTCAAAACGAATATACTAAACTCCTCGGCCAGTTCCCGGAACTGACACGCCCTACGACAAAGGGTGAGCCCGTCAAACACGGCATAACTCATAAGATTGTGACTAAAGGTCACCCGGTTTTTGCTCGACCAAGACGTTTGGCTCCCGATAAGTTGGTTACCGCTAAACGCGTATTTGATGATATGATTAAATTAGGGGTCATTGAACCCAGCGACAGCGAGTGGTCCTCAGCGCTTCACATGGTGCCAAAGAAAAACGGCGATTGGAGACCATGTGGGGACTATCGTAGTTTGAATGCACAGACCGTACCGGACCGTTATCCGATTCCGCATATTCAAGATTTTACGCAGCGGTTAGCCGGATCGAAAATTTTCTCGAAGATAGCCTTAGTCAGGGCTTATTACCAAATTCCGGTGGAACCGTCCGACGTACATAAGACCGCGGTTACCACACCTTTCGGCTTGTTTAATTTCACTAGAACCCCATTTGGTCTGAGAAATTCAGGTCAAACGTTTCAGCGATTTATAGACCACGTGACACGCGGACTTGATTTCGTTTTTGTTTATTTGGATGACCTACTGGTAACCAGTCCAGATCATAAAACGCACAAGAAACATCTACGAATTCTTTTTGCTCGACTATCGGAGTACGGAATCATCATTGGTCCTGAAAAGTGTCAGTTCGGAAAGTCTGAATTAAGTTTCTTAGGTCATCACGTTTGCGCCGAAGGAATTTCGCTGTTACCTAGCGCCGTGGACGCGATCGTTAATTTCATTAAACCCGAAAAAGCAACGAGCATTGCGTAGGTATCTGGGAATGGTAAATTATTACCACCGTTTCATACCGCATTGCGCCGACAAGCTGACGCCACTTAATAATTTACTGACTGCTGCCAACGAAGGCCATACCAGATTGTCACCGAAATCAAATTTCGATTTGAAGTGAAATGAAGAAGCAGAGTCAGCATTTTCTGAGTCGAAGCAGATACTGGCAAACGCTACGCTTCTGGTGCACCCAGATTCGACGGCTCAGCTTAACATCACGTGTGACGCTAGTGATGTCGCCGTCGGTGGCGTTTTGCAGCAATTTTTAAATGGTATGTGGCAGCCGCTTTCGTTTTTCAGCAAGAAGCTGAACCCAGCAGAAACACGCTATAGCGCGTTCGATCGTGAACTTTTGGCAGTATACGCTACAATTAAACATTTCAGACACAATTTGGAAGGACGAAATTTTTTCGTTAATACCGATCATAAACTGTTAACATTCGTAATGTCATCCGTCACTGAGCGCGCATCCCTACGACAAACACGTCAATTAGCGTTCATTGCTGAATTCACCACCGATATTAGATATGTAAAAGGAGAGACAAATTTCGTCGCTGATGCGCTGTCACGACCATCAGTGTCAGCAATACACGATGGCCCAGTGATAGACTATAAAGCGTTAAGTCTCGATCAAGCTAATGACGTGGAATTCACACGTTTGAGACATTCGACTACATCCACTATGAATTTCAAACTATTGAAAACATTTGATAATCAATTGATCTGGTGTGATGTGTCCACGGGACACAACCGGCCGTACCTTACCGCGAAATTTCGCCGAAAAGTTTTTTCAAACTTACACGGTTTAGGCCATCCATCGCATAGAGCCACCAGACCTTTGATTAATACCCGATTCGTATGGCACGGCATGAACATAGATATTGCTAGATGGTGTCGTACCTGTAAGGGTTGCCAGACACCTAAAGTTTCACGTCATAACACTCCTGTTTTCGGAAAGTTCACTGAACCTACCGAGCGATTCGATCATGTCCACGTGGACATAGTCGGACCTTTACCGTATGCTGATGGTTTTAGATATCTACTGACTTGTGTCGACCGTTTTACACGTTGGCCCGAAGCTATACCTATGATAGATATTAGAGCCGAAACGGTCGCCGATGCCTTCTTCAGCGGGTGGATAGCACGTTATGGTACCCCGGCCACTATCACCACTGATAGGGGCGCTCAATTCGAGTCCAAATTGTGGGATAGTTTATGTAACCAATTCGGGATTATTCGGAATCGTACCACGAGTTATCACCCTCAGTCGAATGGCATGGTCGAGCGTTTCCACCGTCAATTGAAAGCCGCCATTATGGCGCACGAGTCACCGAATTTGTGGACTATCACGTTACCGGCCGTACTGTTAGGCGTTCGTTCAGCCGTGAAAGAGAGACTGGGCAGGTCAGCTGCTGAGATGATTTACGGGACAACCCTTAGACTCCCAGGAGAGTTTACTCAACAGTACAACGTCGACGCTAACACCGATTTGGAGAATTATTCAGACAAGCTACGCGTAGCCATGTCGCGTCTCCGTCTATGTCCGACACGTGACACACAACAACACAACATTTTCCAATTCAAGGAAATCGCTACATGTACTCATGTATTCTTGCGCAGAATCGCAATTGCACCGCCTCTGACCGCCCCTTACGACGGACCATACAAGGTCATCGCGAGGAGCGGCAGAGTTATGAAAATCCTAGTTAAAGGCAAGGTTGAGACGGTCTCCTTAGATCGCGTTAAACCCGCTCACATGGAGTGCGAGCCTACAACAGGTACGACAACACAGCGTAAAACGCCAAGCAACTCACGGAAGTCGACGGCTACCAGGATATCTAGTAGGAATCCACAGGGTCCACCTAGACCTGGTAGTGCGGACACTCCGACGTCCAACGGGACGAGAGTCAACACAAAAAAGTCGACGGCAGTCAGAAGCAATCAAACATCGGCCACAGTCCCAAAGCAAATAGATGTTCAAGTAAACTTGTCCAACAGAGACAATGCTTATGTAGCGCCGCATTCGCGAGCCCCTGCCGCGTCTCGCGCTAACGGGAACGGCGGTGGTTTACGAACGTATTCCCGCATACCTTTACATCTACGGGGTAAAACCCCGGGTGCTGCTGACTCGACAAAAAGCAAACATGCGAATATCGCTAATCGCGAAAAAATTTCGACCGACCAAACAGTGCGAAAAACTAGAGTCGGACGCATAATACAGACTCCTGCTCGATTTGTGCAGATGGTTCACGCCATAGTCGCGCCCAATGACGTCTATGGCGGGCCCAACCGCATACCTCGTAATCATAATGTTGTTAATTTGTAAATGAATATGCCAGGCCTGGCAGAATTGTGTACAGATATGTAAATGTAAAGACATTTTCTTTTAGCAAATTCATTGCTAAAGCATTAATAGCAATTCTGTTAATTAAATGAATGGGTTGATAGCAGATGGCAGCACGTGAATAATATATTAAGGACAGTTGGAGTTAAGAGGATCGGACAATTCACGTATAATGCTGCGCTTTCAACCGCCCACAATGTAACCACACCCGCTATGTTTTTTTTTAAGAATAATATGCTTAGTATAAGAGGTTACATAATTGACAGCCCTGTTACTTGCACGAAGCAGTCTCCTACACGTCAGTTTGGTCCTACGTTGTCACTCAGCAGGGGGTAATGTGGGATCCTGACATCGCTTAGTCAATGTGGCAGTCTTCTCCAGATTCCTGGAAGCAGCCTGACGGAGATGACCGCCCCGTTGTCATACTGTGGTGTCGTGTGCACGCAGAGCAGCGTGGTGCGGCCCGTAGTATTTTTCCCTCACTTGAAGCGTGATACTCAGCGACTGCGGACGTGCCGCAGCTCGCTCTCACCAAGTCATAGAGACGTGCCGTGCGCGGAGGGTTGTGCATTGTGGTTTTAGCATGTTAATCAATTAAACATGACAAGAGAGAAGACAGTTTCCTAGTTTATTTAATACCATTGATCGGACGGAGAAGGAAGTTATTTGAGTTTGATGGCAAGATTGGGAGGAGTCCTTCGTCGACCGTTATGACCCATAACGGAACCTCGGTGTAAGCTTCAATTCGCCGTATTGGTAACTATGACAACATCCCACACGCCATAAACGTATATAATTATATTACATAGGGCCTAATCATATAATCATATACACAATAGAATTATTATGTAGAAGAAAACTTTCAATATAATTATCACACTGTAATAATACCACAAATCATGATTAGGCCTATGGTAAATTATTATAATCAAACACATATATGGTAGCCGATGCTCCATTACTCAAAATGTGTGTCAAGTATGCCGAATCCAGTAACAATAAAACATGACTTAAATATTTTTAAGAAGCTACAAATGCGGGTTTCTATTCATATATCTGCGACATTCACACATATACATTGCATTATGGAATTAAAAAGATGCCTGATAAATTATTATATTCGTTATGTCATAGAATTAGGTATGATAATGTGCATAAACCTTTTGACTGCCAGTCACAGCTATAAATGTTTTAATTTTTTTTTATTATTGCCACTTCAAAAAACAAGCTGTGGATGTGAAATAACTGGTTAAATAACAGGAATGACAAAGTTCGTGTCTAAATTTAATTAAATTCATATAAGTAGGCCTAGGTCCAAGGGGAATTATAATGAGTTTTAATGGTTAAAATAGTACAAAGCCGGTGAAATATAGCCTGTCATTACATGTTACTTATTGTCACAATATTAGGCGAAGCATTAAACTAATGGTCAGCTCTCAAACGCGCATGCGTGGCAAGTGTCAAGGCTGTCAGTTGTCTATACATCAGCTGTACATTGCATCATGTGTAGGCCTGTAGGATCCTGACTTCGTTAAGTTTAAGTGGCAGTTATCCCCGGCTTCTCGGACGCGAGAAGCTGTGGACGACCGCCTCGTTTCCGTACCTTGGTGCCGGGCGCACACAATTACAGCCCATGCGGTCTCGGTACTTTTCCCGCACATTAGACGTTACACTCGGCGACTACGGACGTGCCGTAGGTCGCTCTCTCTGAGTCAAACAGGACGTGCCGTGCACGGGGGTTGTGCTTTGCTGTTGCCAGATGTCTAACGAATAAACATGACAAGTGGAGAAAGAGCTTTATGATTTATTTGGAACCGTCGACTCGACGGGGAAGGAAGTTTGTGTTGAAATGGTGAAGATTGGACAGTTTCCCTCGTCCGCCATTGCGACCCTACACTAGAGACTCCAACGGTCACTTACAGGTACTTTCGGCGCGAGGGGCTCTCCATCTCACCATACTGGTGACCCCTGACGACTGATAGTCTACGCAACAGTATTTTCACCTAGACGCCAGTTGAAAACCGCTGTTTTCAAGGATAGTTTTGATTAAATTTTAAGGGATTTTTTGAAAAAAATCAATAGCATTTTTTTCATCAGGTACGTGAAAACTGTAGGTCATTCTTTATATGCCAGTTTAAATTAGTCAGAAAGAGTTATCAGAGGAGAAGCACGTTTTTTACGTCGAAAACGGCGTAAATTTCTAATTTTTGGACGAAATCCCACGTGTTTGGCGCTTTTTCAAGATGGAGACCATGTCGGTTTCTCTAGAAGAATCCTGAAAATTATTCTCATAGACTTAGTCTATCATTTGTTAAATGTGAGAGTTTGTTAAATGCCTTCATCCTATTAATGCCACTGTAGGCGAATAGGAAGTGGGTATTTTCGGTAACTCATTTTTTATCGTTGATTACCATAATGGGTGACTCGATTTTAAAGTCCATAGACGAAGCCTCGTCATTTTTTCGATTTTTCAGCAAAATTGACAAGAAATTATAAATATCGCTTCGACTCGGGTAACCTTCATTAGGTTTAGGGCCAAAATAAAATTGTTTCCCTAAATGAATGTCAATAAACGGTCTTATTTGGTCTGTTAAAAATATTCCCAGGACCGTAGGTCAATATTTTATTACTATCATCATATGTTATTTCAGAGAATGCTGAATATTGTACATGTATTTGGTAGGTGAGCGCCATTTTGGACGCTGGTTCCCCTAACTTAGCTGTTCGCCCGCCATGGGCAAACACGTGTCCCGCCATAACCGGCCTGCATTTGGACAGTGAACCTGTGTCGCCACATCACATTAGCATAAATTAGGCCGCCATTTTGATTTGGTGGAGCTCATTCCTCACGTGTTCAAAATTTTACACGGACTAGTTTTTATATTTTTTTTTTAATTATTTATAAATTTTCTTTTTAAAAACGATTGAAAGAGAGGAAATATAAATAAGTTGTTTCGAAAACAAAATTATAACACTGATTGTGTGCGATTTTTTTTTTCACTTTAAAACGCCTTCGGTGTTTGTAATCGCTCTAGCCTATTTAGCGCCTTATTTGGGCACGCAGTAGGTAATGAATATGCTAATGTGAGGCGAGACGGGGCCGCTGATCATGTTTCTATGTACACACCGTTCCACGCATGCTGACACAGACAGGCAGCCACATGCTGTCTGCCGCACATGTTAGCAGCACAGACAATACATCATACACACACCCACCACAGACGAAATAAACACAACCGCTACGACGACAGCCGGTTTATACGTCAATCAATGAATCGAAGCGAGCGATTGATTCGGACGTTTATAAGAATGACTCAGTGATGAACGTGCCATTATAAAAAAAAAAACGTGGAATGTTCATCGCAGACATCATTTTTCCGCGAAATGATATACTATATCATCAATCAGCATAGACTACTGTCAGTCACGTTTTAAATATTTTTCTAAAATTATAAATGTAACTGTTTTTCTCCGCAGTCACATTTAGTCTATCAGTTTGCGAACGAAATTTTCTCACGATAGTTTATTTCTGAAGTTTAAATTTTTTATAAGTACAGAAATATTTGATTTGACAGTTGCGCTATTGCGAAACATTGCCAATATTTGAATGTGTTTTTCGACTTGCATGGATTTTTTTTTTTTTTTTACACCCAGGTCGATTTACAAAATACTATTATCCTAGCTTAGCATAGCATGTCATAATTGTATCTGGCATTTTTTATGTACAATTTCGACCTACGATTTTCACTATACCATTATGCATGTGTGTGAATAAGTGAAAACGTTTTATGTCAAATATAGACCTTCAGTTTTCACTAAAATCAATATATACCTTTGTGAATTAGTGCACAGCACTTAGGCGAAACCTCAGCGACGCATTTTCAACTATATCTGCAACCCCTGTTTCTCGCAACATGCGACATAGCATGAACATTTTCTACAGTCTACATTTTTAAGATTCAGCATATTACAGACATTTTTCATCTGATTTAGACGGCAACGTACAACCTATCCGCGCACGGCACGTCAAAATAGTTGGCATGTGTTAATACGGCATGCCATTTTAAACACATTTGAGATAGACACAGAGCCAATAGGCCAGCTATCTCAAATGCTTCAATAGTTAGCTAATTTCAAAACACTATTTCATAATGTCGAAGCAATACGACAGTGAAGGCTTCATGTCAACGCCCCTAGAAGGTGCTCGACCTAAAGATGATTATCATCAAGACAGTGAGGATAATGAGGTTCGATTCCGAGAGGCAGACGAAGAATATCAACGCCTCAAAGCTGATTTCGCTCGAATTGCCCGAGCTAAACGTATGAGTTCTCACTCTAGGAGCGATTCCTCAAGGAGTACTTCACCGCTTGGTAGGCAGTCTCAGAGACGTGCTACGAGCTTAAAAGGGTTAACAAAGTGATCTCTGGTGAAAGAATTGGTACTGACATTCCCTCGCGTTTCCTGCAGCGTCTGCAGAAGACTGCAGGTTTCGGCACAAAAGCCGTGGTGGGGAAAGCAGTAATTCGTCAAGCATTCATCCGACAGATGCCCGCTTCAATCAGAGCCCATTTGGGGACTCAACCCGACAGTGCCACCCTCGAAAGTTTGGACGTTTTGGCCGACCGGGCACTGGCAGCAGAAGAGGACGTCGAAGAGAGTAAGCCAGGGGTCGCAGAAATTAAGGTAGAAGAAACCACCAAGCTAGTTGGTTTGTTGGAGGATTTGTCTAGGCGCATTGAAAAACTAGAAACCGTGACTACATCAGAGAGGAAAAGAAATAAAGGACGTGGACGAGTAAATAATAACTATGCTCCTGCGCCTGCATTTGCTCCTAATGTTCAGGCCTCAGGTTTTGTTAACAACCAACCTAGTCATTATAGAAATGAACAGAATAATGCTCGACCTTTCGTTCCGCCGACGAATGTGCAACCAATTGCTCGACCTTTCGTCCCGCTGCCGAACCCACAGCGAAATGACGCCGCTAAAACATTAGATTCGGCTAATGCACCTGTCTGCTATTTTCACCAGACTTTCGGTGATAAGGCACGCACGTGCAGGAGCCCCTGCGCTTTTTCTTTAAACTGCTAAGCCAGAGCATGGTAGCGACTCTTGCATCTGGCGGTATAACTGAGACGCGACATGACTCCGCGGACGCTAGTTCTCCAAAGTTATCTCACTCTAAGTTATTATATGTCGCAGATAAAGGACATTAATGCAGATATTTGATTGACACGGGCGCAGCTGTCAGTGTTTTGCCGAGATCTTGCGCTAACGGGATTTCGGACGCTGACAGTCTCCCCCTGGTGGCAGCTAATAACAGTACTATACATACTTACGGCAACTGTAAACGCGTCGTCGATGTCGGCTTAAAGCGCGAATATCCGTGGACGTTCATAGTGGCAGATGTGCAGCAACCCATAATTGGGGCTGATTTTTTAATCCACTATAATTTGCTCGTAGACTTGAGAAGCCGATGTCTCCGGGACATGCGTACAGGTCTAGCTATTGCCGCTTCACTGTCATCGATTAAACCACTGTCATTGAACAGAGTAGACACTGTTCAGAACGAGTACACAAAACTCCTCGGCCAGTTCCCGGAACTGACACGCCCTATGACAAAGGGTGAGACCGACACGATATAACACATAAGATAGTGACTAAAGGACACCCAGTGTTTGCACAACCACGACGGTTAGCACCCGATAAGCTGGTTACCGCAAAACGCGAGTTTGATGAGATGATAAAACTAGGGGTCATTGAACCCAGCAACAGCGAGTGATCCTTAGGGCTTCACATGGTGCCAAAGAAAAACGGCGATTGGAGACCATGCGGGGACTACCGTAGTTTAAACGCACAGACCGTACCGGACCGTTATCCGATTCCTCATATACAAGATTTCACGCAGCGTTTAGCCGGATCGAAATTTTTTTCGAAGATCGACTTGGTCAGAGCTTATTACCAAATTCCGGTGGAACAGTCCGACGTACACAAGACTGCCGTTACTACACCTTTTGGCTTATTTAATTTCACTAGAACACCGTTTGGTCTAAGAAATTCCGGTCAAACGTTTCAGCGCTTTATAGACCACGTTACACGCGGACTTGATTTTGTTTTTGTCTATTTGGATGACCTACTGGTAACCAGCCCAGATCATAAAACGCATAAGAAACATCTACGAATTATTTTTGCCCGACTATCTGAATACGGAATTATCATTGGTCCTGAAAAGTGTCAGTTCGGTACAACTGAATTAAGTTTTCTAGGTCACCACGTTTGTGCCGAAGGAATTTCACCACTACCCAGCACCGTTGACGCGATTGTTAATTTTGTTAAGCCCGAAAAGAAACGAGCACTGCGTAGATATCTGGGAATGGTGAATTACTACCACCGTTTCATACCGCATTGCGCTGCGAAGTTGACACCACTCAATAATTTACTGACAGCTGCCAACGAAGGACATACAAGACTGTCATCGAAGTCAAATTTCGATTTGAAGTGGAATAAAAATGCAGAGTCAGCATTTTCTGAGTCAAAACAAATATTGGCAAACGCTACGCTTCTGGTGCACCCAGATTCTACGGCTCAGATTAACATCACGTGCTACGCTAGTGATGTCGCTGTCGATGGCGTTTTGCAGCAATTTTTAAATGGTATGTGGCAGCCATTTTCGTTTTTCAGCAAGAAGCTGGACCCAGCAAAGACACGCTACAGCGCATTCGATCGTGAGCTTTTGGCGGTATACGCCACAATTAAAAATTTCAGACACAATTTAGAAGGACGAAATTTCTTCGTTAATACAGATCTCAAACCGTTGACATTCGTAATGTCATCCGTGACTGAGCGCGCGTCCCTACGACAAACACGTCATTTAGCTTTCATCGCTGAATTCACCACCGATATTAGATATGTAAAAGGCGAGACAAATTTCGTCGCTGTGCGCTGTCATGACCATCAGTGTCTGCGATACATGATGGACCAGCGATAGACTATAAAGAGTTAAGTCTCGACCAAGCTAATGACGCGGAATTCACGCGTTTGAGACACTCGACTACATCCACTATGAAGTTCAAATTATTAAAATCGTTCGATAATCAATTGATCTGGTGTGATGTGTCCACGGGACACAACCGGCCGTACCTTACCGCGAAATTTCGCCGAAAAGTTTAGGCCACCCATCGCATAGAGCTACCAAACCTTTGATTAATACCCGATTTGTATGGCACGGCATGAATATAGATATTGCTAGATGGTGTCGTACCTGTTTTCGGAAAGTTCACTGAACCTACCGAGCGATTTGATCATGTCCACATAGATATAGTCGGACCTTTACCCTATGCTGATGGCTTTAGATATCTACTGACTTGCGTCGACCGTTTTACACGTTGGCCCGAAGCTATACCTATGGTAGATATTAGAGCCGAAACGGTCGACGATGCCTTCTTCAGCGGGTGGATAGCACGTTATGGTACTCCAGCCACTATCACACTATGGCATGGTCGAACGTTTCCACCGTCAATTGAAAGCCGCCATTATGGCGCACGAGTCACCGAACCTGTGGACTATCACGTTACCCGCTTTGCTTTTAGGAGTTCGTTCCGCAGTTAAGGAGAGACTAGGCAGGTCGGCTGCCGAGATGATATACGGGACAACCCTTAGACTCCCAGGAGAGTTTACTAAACAGTACACCGTCGACGCTAACACTGATTTGGAGAATTATTCAGACAAGCTACGCGTGGCCATGTCGCGTCTGCGTCTATGTCCGCCACGTGACACACAACAACACAACATTTTCCAATTCAAGGAAATAGCTACATGTACTCATGTATTCTTGCGCCGAATCGCAATTGCGCCGCCTCTGACCGCCCCTTACGACGGACCATATAAGGTCGTCGCGAGGAGTGGCAGAGTAATGAAAATCCTAGTTAAAGGCAAGGTTGAGACGGTCTCTTTAGATCGCGTTAAACCCGCACATCTTGAGTGCGAGCCTACGACAGGTACGACAATACAGCGAAAAACGCCAAACAAACCAAAGAGATCGACGGCTACCAGGACATCTAGTAGGAATCCACAGGGTCCACCTAGAACTGGTAGTGCGGACACTCCGACGTCCAACGGGACGAGCGTTAAAACGAAAAAGTCGACGGCAGTCAGAAGCAGTAAAAAATCGGCCACAATCCCAAAGCAACTAGATGTTAAAGTCAGCTTGTCTTACAGAGACAATACTTATGTAGCGCCGCATTCGCGAGCCCCCGCCGTATCCCGCGCTAACGGGAACAGCGGTGTTTTACGAACGTATTCCCCCATACCTTTACATTTACGGGGTAAAACCCCGAGTGCTCCTGACGCCGTAATCGACTCGACCAAAAGCAACCATGCGAATATCGCTAATCGCGACTCCTGCCCGGTTCGTGCAGATGGTTCACGCCATAGTGGCGCCTAACGACATCTATGGCGGGCCCAACCGCATGCATTGTATTCACAATGTTTTTGAATTGTAAATGAATATGCCAGGCCTGGCAGCATTATGTACAGATATATAAAATGTGATGCACTAGGCTATTGGTTGACTCACACTGGGTCTAAAAATATATATGCAAAATGACCTGCAATCGGCAGGGTACAGGCCGCAAAACTACCAAAAGTGGCCTGATTCTTCCTGCATGGGCAGCTGGTCGTATTGGTTGCCCTGTCAACACAGCAGGTGTAAAACATGGATATTGGGACCTAATGTCACCAAAGAGCATAACTAAGAGAAATATCATCTGATAGTAGCTGACTATTTTTTGAATTATCACCCATAGATGTCGCTCAAGTATATAGTTTCACTGTGATTTAAGAGCTCGTTATGATCTGTTGGTCAGGACTGGGTCACTTTGAATTGTGGGAGTGTAGTCGTCCCGCAAATAATCATCAGTTGACCATGGCTTTAAGGGTGCTTAATTATAGATTCATTTTATACAATTTTTGTAGTATATTATGTACATGTAATGTATAAATCGTAAACATACTAGACAAAGGGATTAAGGTTTTACTATAAATATAAAGTGTCGATAAACAGACTGAATCCGTTTCTTTGCAATCATGGAAACAGACACCGCCGCTGAACAAACACGAAATAGTGACGTAATGTTGATTTAATGTTAATGTTGGTCCATTCATTCATTCGTTCATTCGTTCATTCATTTACTCACTCACTCACTCACTCACTCACTCACTCACTCACTCACTCACTCACTCACTCACTCACTCACTCACTCACTCACTCACTCACTCACTCACTCACTCACTCACTCACTCACTCACTCACTCACTCACTCACTCACTCACTCACTCACTCACTCACTCACTCACTCACTCACTCACTCACTCACTCACTCACTCACTCACTCACTCACTCACTCACTCACTCACTCACTCACTCACTCACTCACTCACTCACTCACTCACTCACTCACTCACTCACTCACTCACTCACTCACTCACTCACTCACTCACTCACTCACTCACTCACTCACTCACTCACTCACTCACTCACTCACTCACTCACTCACTCACTCACTCACTCACTCACTCACTCATTCACTGTTGATGACATTTATATCATTTATTATGATTGTCGGAAGATTACAATAAACACAAGTGAATACGTAAAACTTATTCAGAAAAATGCGAAGATATGTGTCAGTTTAAAAATCTGTGTGATAAATACCTCCTTTATTAAGTACTTGTCACATATAGCGTGTAATAAAATATTGTTAGTTGAGTAATAAAATCAACTAGATTAAAGATAAACGGTAGCCCTACAATTGTCTGGTGAACATCATCCTCCTCTTCAGGGCCAGACTAGCACACCTAGCTGGCCCTGCTGAGAGCTTTAAGAATTTGTTCTGTAAGCTGCTTTCTGATAGTTAATACAAAACAACAGTCTGGTGACCCACACCTGACCCTGAAAAATTGTCAAACTCGAGGTTCCTTGCACCTATGAGAAATACGTTTTTCATAATTATGGCTGTCATTATATGACCAGTACATGCAATCAACTTGTGTTGTATTCTAATTGGTCCATCCTATACAATGTCGGTCCAGCATAAAAGCAACATTGGATCTGCGTCTTTTACTTGTGTTATTGTAGACTTGTTTTTTTGTAAGACAAGTATACCAGCATAAATAGGCACAGTGATGGTAACAACCACTCTTTGTTTAATGCTGGAACAGCATCTCAGAGTGTGGATTAACATGAACCCAGGCTGGGTCATAGTTCTTACTCAGCCAGTACATTAACCAATATTGGTTTAATTTTGGTACATCGTTTGCGACGAAGGCCCAACATTCAGAAAACATTGTGCCGGTGTAAACATATCATGTTTATGCTGTAGGATGGACAATGCTGGATTGATGTATGTCAACCGTTTACAATAACATGTGGTTTAAAATGTGCTTTTTTAGTTATATAATACAATTATACTAGGACAGTCACTCAATTTACATGATACATCTACATATGTAGGCTTATATATTACCAGACAATACTGACATGAGCACACAATGTCAGTCCCAAAAAACCACAGGATGTCAGGCCAAGTTGGACACGAAATATAGCATTTTAGATGTAGTGATGTAGTAAAACCCCTTTTTGGTCCACCCCACCCTCTCGTAAACATGTTAAAATAAGCTGCTAATTTCATCAAAATAGTCACGTGCTTGGCCACTTGTATTCATTGGCTTTACCATGTGGCTTAGAATGTCAAGGACACCATTTTGTTAGATATTGCCTTATTGGCAAGATACAAAATCAGGTCAAATTCATAGTCATTTCTACAGAACGCATTCTACAGAATGGGTAAACATACATCGGAACACTTTGAAAATACCATCGCTATCTCAATTTATTCTCAGTGTTCTCACTATGGTGTCAGACATATTTGTCCTCCAGCCATGTACATAGCTTATTCAAATTGAAATCGCCTTCACCTGTGAATTACGATGCGTGAGACATTGTGAGCTCGTGGGTTCAAATCCAACTCTTTTTCAAATATTTCCAAACGTTCACCTGAAGTTGATTCAATATTCAATATTAAACCGGCATTTCGTGTTTGTTGAGTTACAGTATAGCTGTTTGAATTATCATACAACCATGAACCTCTAAATAACCACTTATGACGCTTGTCGTCTCCCGTTTGGTGGGATTGTAGCACAATCCATATTTTAGACGAAAACTATGGGCCAACATCAAGCCAACATTAGCTGCACGTATTGTGCTTACTCTAACTAATGCATTTTATTACCGTGTTCACTTTCAAGAGATCATAAATGTCGTGTATAGTTCTTCACGCTTAGTTTTATACATATTTTACGAATCGGTGACCATTATAAATATTTCGACATTTTGAATATTGGAATTGAATTTATAGTGAAATGTTTATTAATCTGTCCACGCTGACGGTTGCTGTCTTAATGAATGCTAGCTTATGTCATTATATATTATATGATATATTAAATTTTTAATCGCAGTATGCCTCAATATTAGGATTGTTAATACACAGATCAAACGAAATTCTCCGGAAGGTTATGTCACTTTGATAAAGTCATAAATGTTATGGCTTAGTTAAAGGTGTGCACCCACTATCACGATTAGTAATGGCATAACACAGTCAGCACAAACGCCTGCATATATAACACTAGAACCTTGAATATTTGTTTCAAACAAAATAAAATAAATTGTCACTGACTTTTTTTAAGTAGCTTATGATGGATGCTCAGTTAATTAAATATTACAATTTTGACAATTTTGAACAATTTTGAGCATTTTGAACTATTTTTCATACATATAGTAGGGGTCTAAAATAAATTTTAAAATAGAAAAAATGTTGGAAGTGGGTTGGTGGGTCCACGGACAAATTGGATTCGAAAATAAATAAAAGCACATTTCTTGCTTTTGTTGATATCTTTTTTTACATGTCGCAAACAGTGAACAGGTGAATGCAACAAAAGTGAAATTTATTTTAAAAACTCGTGATATAAAGGTGTGAATTAAACGAAAATAACGACAATTCATCTTTTTTTTCAATATAAATAATAAACGTGTAATCTTATTCAATTTATTGCCACAATTACCAATACGCAGCCGGCAAATAATATATTGTTTTTAATTATGACATCTAGAGACGGTACAGTAATGAAATCACTAGCTCAATTTATCTATGGTTGTTTTAAATAAATAAAAAGTTGAAAATACTGAAGAAAACCTATACTATGCAAGGGTATTACAAATAATGTTAGTCATTAAATTAGCGTGTGATAACTGACATTTTTCAGAGCAGATCGACCCTGTCCCCATAAAATCATACTTTCATAATCTGACTTGTATATATATATATATATATATATGCGTATTATTACATATCACGACTGTTGCTCCAGGATTTTTTATTTTGTCGCTTAATATGACCGTTTAGGGACGTTGCCGTCGCCTTTATTATCAGACGAGGTAGGGTCTTATGGATTTCAGAGATGCTTAGTTTCTCTATGAAGTTAGGAATGGTTTTGTTCCATTGTAGCCCCGGGCATGTGGTAATAACTAGGTCGTGAAAATGGCATGAAATATTCACTAATTAAAATAAGCTGCACTGTTTTGGTGTGAGTTTCATGTCCTGCGTGAATAGCATATTATCTTTAATACAAATAATTAGTATCCGTAATTATTATTGTTATCACGCCACATTTTTATTTGAAACAATCGCTATTGCTAGCTAATGTTCATTGTGTCTTGGAATTGAATTGGTATTAATGTTAAATCTCAACACAAATGCAAGAAAGTCACATTGTAAATAAAATGAAATGAAATATAGGCTAAACTGGGCCAGGAGAACCTCCTGAGGATGGTGAGATGAATGAGATGACACTGCCCTCCAGACACAATATTCGAAACTCGAGTTATGGTGGTCTAAGGCCGTGCTCGCTGTTTTTCGGTCGTAGAGGCTCCCCACAATATTGAATATTTATCAGTGAGCAGGGAAGAAAAATTTCGCTTTTTAAACTTAAATGCCAGAGGGGGGATTCGAGCCCGCAATCTCCGACTTATTAAGCAGGCAGTTTTAACCACCGTGTTAAACTAATCATACAAACAAGTTTCAGGAAATGAATCGCTTTGTGTCATATGGTAGTCGATAATAACACACTCTGCGTGCAATACAGAGTCTATAAACATTACCATTCAAGCTATGCCCAAAAATCCGCTGTGCGGACGATCGATTTTGCAAGGAATTAATGGGTCATTGTTTGATCATTGATGTTTATTTTATTTTATAGTGACAGATTTACATATCATCGGAATAGTGCCTTGACGTGGTGATATGAACGCCAGTCTTTGTAGGTTAATTAATCATTTTAATAGGGTGACCCTCACTTTTTAATTGAATTCTTGATCGCGGCGTACACTGTCTACCAGCATACAATGCTCAACACAGCTTATGCTGTCCATCTCTGACGCTAACACATGTGATTGCGACAAACTTGCACTATCATATGGGGGTTACCAAGGGGTTACTCTAATAGTGATAATATGTAAAAATACTGATAATCAAAACAAGTCATTATAACGTCGATATGTGGATAATTTATTACACGAATTTATGGTATCACCAACAGTTTTAAGATAAAATATCAGTCGTCCGGACAAATTTCAGGTAGTGAATCCATAGTGTCATATAGGGGTACCCTCGGGGTTACTAAAATATTGATAAATATGAAAAAATACATAATATAATTAAACGTCGATATTGTGTTGATATTTTATTACACGAACATATGATATCAGATTAGGATAAAATATCAGTCGGTTTTAAACTTACTAATTTCTTTAGTGAAAGACTGAAATAATGAACAAGTTAAAAGATCGACTGGTGTTTTCACTTGGATGCCGAGAACAACTCACTGATGTATATATGCTCCACACAGACACTGATTGTGGTCTATGGTTGTTTCAAAATGGTGGAATAACAGGATCAGATTGTACCACCAGTTGTTGTTGTTGTTGTTGTGGTTGTTGGAGGCGGGGGTAAGCAGTTACTCTCCCATCCACAGACTCCTTCGTCGTCCTTCTTACACCAGCTCCGGTCGTAGCAGTATAGTATCGTAGTGAAGGCGTACATAAGACATTCATTACCTGTCTCTGGTGGGTTCCATTGGCAACTATCTGGACCACAAGTGCTAAGCTGGAAGTAATAATTAATTTTATTATTTATAATTCACGAACACATGTATTTATAAACGGTAAACATTTTTAGAAGTCTTGCTAGCTTGCATATTCGACATGTAAAGGGGGTGTCACACTACGAGGTATCCTATTTAGCGTTAGTTTGGCCAAATTCCACAATCAAATAGTGTGGAGTTTGGACGTAATGAATGAGATTTATTGAGATATTTGACAGACAGGCACGAGATTTCATTACAATATGGAGAATTTTGACAGTTATCGTCTGTAAAATTTGTAGAAAATGGTTCATGATTGGTTAGCACTTAGCACCGACACGGAACTATAGGGGTAAGTGTTTAATTAGTTATTAGGAATAGATTGTGCATATATATGTATTGATATGTTGTAAGCTGTATGAGGATACTCGCATAATTCCCGTATCAAAAGATAAAGTGTTGATCGCTTGCTAACGATAGGCATGGCCATCGTTCAGCTATTGCTAACTAAATAGCGTATGGCACCGTATGGACAATATCACTCATACGCTGGTATGTACGTTGACAAATGCTAGGGTTATGCTAACGATATGTTACATACGGTTAAAAAACAGCGGTGCAAGTTGGCAGACGGCGATGTTTCAAATTATTTTAAACGTGCTCAAAAATATCCTGCGTATAGTTTATATATGCTAAGAAAACGCTATGCAAACGTTGAACATGCACGTTAAAATAATGTTAGACGTTACTCATAGGGTAACCCCTACAGCGCTGAATTTAACAAGTCAATGTTTAACCCATTTGAAATACTCTACTCCGATTCGTTTAATTTGAGATCAAACATGAGCAAATCTTGATGTTTAAACACACATTTCGTTCTTAGTAACTGCGATTTTAACGGCTAATAAAAACGACTGAAGTCGTACTCGAGCTACTAATGCATTTTAAAACGTTAAGTGCACGCACAGAGAGTAACACTAATCGTCGCCTCGGAGCTAAAGGATCCTATCTGACACTCGTCAGAGTGGCAGATAGGATCCTTTAGCTCCGAGGCGACGACTTAATATAGCTATTACTTTAAATTGTTGATGACTGAATAACACTAAAGTAGTATTTAAAACAAAAATACATTTTCTTCCGAAACTCAGCGTCATATATGAACAGATTGTGCGATATGAACCTAGAAAGAATGGATTAACCTTCAAAGCGCTAAATTATAGCATTACTATTTTTACCCACTTGAAATTGTGTCCAGCTATCGCTATCCAAAACTTGAAGTGTCTTAGAATACCCCAATATGCACAAAAAAAGTCTATTGGTCTCCCTCATGGGCCAGAATCTTAAATGTCCAGGACATAATTAAGGAAAAAACCAAGGAGGCAAGTTCAAATATATCTTCAACGCGTATTCCTTCCACCACAATCGCCGGGGTTGGCCAACATTCACTCAATAATTGACTACGATGTACCTCGTGCAAAGTATGTAGGCCTACCCGCGTTGTAGTAGGCTTGATAAAACCTAAAAATATGGCATGGCAAAACCCGCATTTTTTATTACAAATGTTTCCTTTGTCATATATGTTGTTTATACTCTTGTGCAACTTTTAAGATGAGAGCACAAGCTAACACGGCCTTATTCAGCCCTCATTTGCATAACTCCAAGATGGCTGCCACAAATATATAGCCCCTCATATTTTATCATATACCTGACTCTAGAAGAAATATATTCAGCATCTTTTGTTCTAATTTTACATTTTAGTTGTTAATGGTAATATAAAATATTAAAAGAAGGACCCTAGATGAAGCTGCCCATTTGCAACCTAATTTGCAAAAATTAAATATCAGGTGCGGATCCAGATAATAATCTGACCGGGTTCCACATTGGCCTCTTACTTCATTTCCAACACCGCAATTAATTGGCAGAGATCTAGTCATCTATCATGCTTCTGTCATGTATCCTCATTTAATATGCATTACTTCTTTTTTTGTAACTATACATCATTGTGAAATGATATGGACGATTCTCTATGGCGTCACACCTGTTTTATTAATGATTGGGAACATTTGCATGGTCTTGAATTTTAAACAAACTGTACACGCTTCTTTAAAAAAAAGTGTCCTTAAAATGGAAATTTGTAACCAAACTATTTCATATAGGCCATGCCAAAAAATTGATTTAAAAATATGCCATTGTAGATAACTAAGTCTATTCCATTTGGCAATCTATTTAATAAAACGAAAAGTAAAAATTATTTTTGCAATTCTGCCCTTCAGAAGAAGTTCGATGCGACTAATTTCGTGCACATGTGTCATAAATTTCCCTATATGAATTATAATATATATAACTCTATGATGATGATAGAAACCACTGTATCGTGTGGATCTACATCTTAAAATCAAAATTCCTTTTCAATGTAGATAATTTAACGTGTGATTAACACTTAAGCCTACGGTTCGGCTGGGCCCCAATCACAGAGGTAGGTCTACTGGGTTCGAATCCTAGTAGGGCCAAATGCTTTGCATCGTGGATGTGCATAATGTGTACATGTAAAGTGTTTCAATCTGTTCAAAGACATGGAATTTACAGTGCTACCGACGGTACCATGGACTATCAAGAACCCTATTTGTTTAGTAACCCTGTCAACCGATCAATTTGAAAATGCTGCCAAGGTTCCGGAACCTTTTGAAGCCGGCCGCCCCTGAAGATGGCCGCCAATAGGGTCTATATAGATATAACCCCATCATATTTTGACCTCTGGAGCACATATCTTAAACATTATAAGCTCTAATTAAACATGTGATGTGATAATGGTAATACAGTTTGAGAAATATACTAATAAATGAGCTAATAAAGCTGCAATTTTAACCCCCATCTTCATAGCAACCCTTCTATTTTCATCTTCATCTGCATAGCAACCGATAGAGCCCATACAGCCCTATACCATTATCTCCAACCACGACAGTGTATTCTTTCAAAGCCTAGTCATATCATTATACATTTTAGTTAATAAGGTTTGTATCACCCCTAAGATTAAAACTGACACTGAAGCTATCCTTTTACAATAATTTGCATAAATCAAAGATAGCAGCCAATAGATTTGATGGTCTCACCACACAAATTCATACACGCATATCATTATAAAGTTAAAGAGCTACATTATAAAAAATGTGGCTATTTACAGTAACCTCTGAGATGAACAGTACATATATAATTTTGATATGAAATTATATTAGATTGTTGATTGTTGATGTCTTATCCAAAACACATCAGAGAAGTATCAATAACGTGTAATATTCACACTAGCAGTAACAAGGCATGTGTCATATATATTTATGTTTTTTAGGAGAATGTGAATTTCTTCACAAGAAAAATAGGCGAAAAAAACGACTGTTTAAATTTTCTATTAAAATAGTATGTTCTAATGGTCCTATATATATATATATGACTATGTATGTATGTATGTATGTATGTATGTATGCCTGTATGTATGTAGTAGGAAAGCAATTTGTGGCAATACTGTTATTTGCTATCCTTTGAAAATAAGTGTTGCTTACAGAAAAAAAACATTGGAAAGACAATAATGTGACCGGGTTTCAACAAGTGGCTTTTAATTCATTTCCATCCTCACACTTAAATGGCAGAGATCTATCTAATTCCACTCAACCTGTCGTCGCAGTCTTACTTTGCAAAATAAATGAGTATAGACAAGATTGCTATCTAAACACAATCGTGCTTAGTGTCTAGGAATAGATTAGGTGTCACCACAAGTTATTCATTATGCTTCTGTTATCAATATCCTCATTTAAAATGCATTACTTCAGTGTTTGTAACTATACGTCTTTGTCAAATGATATGGGTGATTCTATGCATACTTAAAAAAAATATATACACGCTTGCTTAAAAAATAGTTTCATTGAAATGGAAATTTGTAACCCGTGCTTTATCTTTGAAACAAAACTATTTTATATAGGCCATGCCAAACGTGAATTTCATAAAAACAACACGCAGTTGTAGATAACTATTTCATTTGGTAATCTATTTAATAAAACAAAAAATACAAATATTATTTTGTACCATTATGCACTTCATGAAAAGTGCGATGCAACAAATTTCGTGCACATGTGTCATTCATGCCCCTATGTAAATTTTTATATTATATAGCTCTATAGTGATGATCACAACCACTGTCATCGTGTGGGCCTATATCTTAAATTCAATATTCCTTTTCAATGTCGCTATTTTTACGTCTGATCAAAATTTACAGTCCCCGATGGCTCATTCGGTTTGGCTGGGCCTCAAAACCTAGATGTAGGCCAACAGTATTCGAATCCCAACAGGGCCGAATGCTTTGTATGAAGGCATGGAGTTTAGCGTGCCACCGACGCTACCATGTACGATAAAGAACCCTTTCAGTTATTCGATAAGTGTAGCGCCTCAACTTCGGTCTTCTGTCGCGATATTAACACACTGTGCATAAAATTAACGCAAATCAATATTTTTCACAAGATCTACTCTTAGTCCTAGTAATAAGGAGGTCATACCAGCTGCTGTACATCGATGCATAAATCATGATGCATGATGTAGGGAATCTTAGTATAACTAGATAACTGACATTCTTTTAAATTTAGCTGTGTTTATTTAATTATATTATAATTTGTATTGTCTACCAGAAAGGTGAAAACTAAACTGGGACGAAATGAGGTAAATGTTCAAATTTCCTTCCATTTGATTGTGTAAAAACTTTACATCATTTTTTGTTACCATCCTATGGAGCAATGGGTGGGGTTATGTAACATTACAGGCACGCCTTGAATTAGTTAACTGTTTGCACGCTATCCACGAGGCGGGACTGTTAGCTGTGTATTTAGACGGGAAACTAGCGGTCCATCCAAAAACATCCAGATCGCTGTACATACTAAAAACAAGAAAAAATAAAAGTAGACAAAAATAGATAAAAGTATATAAAAGTTAACTATAGGGCCTATACGTCATGTGTCTAGCGAACTAGGCAACCCTAAAATGTAGGCTGAATTTTCAGGGCAGAATGGTGATCCGAGTACCCTGAATAGCCTTCATCTTCTCCATGACACATTGTGTGTTCAGGCTCATTTAAAAGTGTCAGGCTAATTTAAAAGTAGTGGCGGCCAAATGTTGGCGGCACTGGCCCAAAATTTTACCATCTACTGCAAGTTTGCATGCTAGCGTATTTTGCAACGTAAAGCTTTAGACACAGACAAATGTAGCATACAATACCTTGTACACTGATAGGAAAATGCAATATTATACTATTGGCTGGGACATGGCATCAGATATGCAATATCTATACTAACCACTCTCAATAAATATTAATTATAGTTATATTCACGAAATGTGCTTCTCTCACCACTCATATATATCTAGATATCAAGACATACATGAAGTAACAATCACTTATTTATTGAATAGATTTCATGTATTTAATTAGAATTTACAACCAAAGTATTCGGTACTTGTACTCAAGTACTTGTCAAAGTACTTGTTAGCATCAATAATAACCCTTTAGATTCTGACGACTAAAGTCGATCCCCGCACTGTAAGAGTAGAAATATGTATAATGGCCGTAGACCCCTAACATAGGTATTCAAATGAATCGGAAAGAGCTAACTAAGACATTTATGATGATTTGGAGGTGAAAAAACCCTTCGGTTGCGATGGTTTTTTTACAAATTAATTCAGCACTATAAGGGTTAAACAGATCTCATGTGTGTCGCTGAATGGATTTTCCATTTCTTGAACAGTAGACACTGCCTGACAACAAAGTATACAAATATACCTAAAATTATTTTTGAAAACAGGGTATTGTAATTATGATGGGATTGTGTGGCATAAATATTTCGTTCAAGGTGTTTCATATTTTTAAATTATCATACCTATTTGAGGACCGGACAACTCCGGTACCATCCCCGAGAAGCATGCGCATTAAAACATATACATGTAACCAGCTCATCCCTTTCCTTTCTGTCGAATCACATTTTGCTCTTTGGCTTTCTTAAAGACTGATTGGCGTCAGTGATGTATCCAGATATAAAATAAGGGAGGCCTAAAATATTTGAGAAATAATTTAATAGGGGCGGCCCCTCTTGGTAATTCTGAAAAAAACGAACATAAACTGGTGCGATTCATAGGCATATTAGACGTAAAATGATACTGACCCTCGGTAAAATTAGATGGCAAACCTTCTGGATATTAACACTGATTAAGGGGTAGGCTACTCAAGAACCCAGAGCACCCCCCTCTCCGGGTACGCCTCTGGGTGGTGTTTTGACTCCAAAAGACTCATATCACGTATGTGGACTAGCTACAATCTAATATCAAAGACCATGGACAATAACATGATCGACTTTCGCCAAAACGTGTAATCGCTTTTAATGCTGTCCCCCGGTATCGGGAGTTGGAACTAATGATTTTGCCATCTATCAAGTATGATTTTACCATATTACGACGAGTAATTATGACATTGATCCTATTAAAAACAATACATACTTTACATCATAAAAATCGGAAAAATAAGTGTTGATGGAGGTTTACTGCTTTTTTATCCAATAATTTGGTGGTTAGTTATCAATATTTTTTAATTGTTTTCTTCCCTTTGGTACTTCAGGGGTTGATGCGCCCGTATAAACACGTATGCATAATCATTGTTTACAAGCAACAGCTAAAACAAGACGCAGACCCAATTATAGAGTGACGCTGGTTCAACGTTTTTAATGCTGTTCCAGCATCACCCCATCATTGGTTCATCGTCTCGTATTTGCTGGCAGGTGACGATGTGTACAAGAGTAGATGAGGGCAAAGTAAACCAAGATAAAGGCAAAGGAAGTATTAGATAATTAGTGAAGAACACGGTATTATTAGAAAGAAGCCTCTGAGGGCGGAGCCCGATGAGGCTTCTTTCTAATAATACAGTGTTTTGAACTGATTATCGGACATAGTCGTTACCAGAACTCTCCTCTGTGTCTACCCCACCCCACCCTTAAACTGAAAAACATTCCCATGAATCTACGTTTTGTTTACTGTTAATTTTTAGACACGCCCATTTTCAGGAGAGGGGTTGTGTGCGCATAGAAACTGATACCAAAAGTAAACATGGTGTCATTTAGAAAAATGAGTAGTTGCTGGTGAGAAGTGCTTCATCACAATAACTTGATTCTTGATTTTTCCCTGTCGTTAATAAATATTTGGTATGTACTATATAAACTTTTTTTGTAAATTATAAAGCAATGTATGTTAATTTAAATTGAAATTTCTCAATATAAAATTTAAGTATATATTTAATTATTTATCCTGTCTATATTCATGTTTATATATATTTAACATTTGCCATAAAAAAAGTCAATGGCTCATAACAAATCATAATCAGAATAAAATATAATTTCTGGTATTGCTCAGCATAAAAATCAAAACTGGGTCAATATCATATCCCAACAAACAGGATACATTCAAATTATGTCGCTTTAATGTTGGGTCAGCATCGCAGAAATTGGACCAACAATAAACCAACATTGTTTTGATGTACATAAGCGCCGTTTTTTCTAAAAAGGTATATGTCCACAACTGGCTGTGCCCTAGGGGAGTTCGGCTTCCCGATATTTTTAGAAATTTATATAGGGCTTCAAAAGGGCGAATTATAATAATACATAGGCTTATATGATCGTGTTTTTGTTTTGGGTACGTGAACAGAGGGGGGGGGGGTACAGCCGGCGACCCCTCTTTCGATCCCAACAGAGCGCTGCTCTCAGACATAGGGGTACCAAGCATTATTAGCCAGAAAACACGCAACATTGGCCCAAAGCTGGTTAAAGATTGGCCATCGTCGAAAACGTTGGAAATACATTACACTGGTGCTGGACCAATGCGGCCTATTTGTCGCTTCGCTGAATCAAGACGGTCTTATTCCGGAGAATGCCCAGTAAACACAATAGAAAAACAGCCCTGGTAATGACTATGACATAATATGACTATTTTGCTGATATAAAGCCTGTTACTGCTACTGCTGACTCACCTGATTTGAGCGATTCTGTCACAGAATTAGCTTATTCAATGCTGAAATCATTCACGCCCCACATGGGTATCACCATTGAGGAGGGAAATATTCTTGTATATATAAGTGGATATATATGTTACAAAATGTCGCGATCTGCATGTGATTAATGTAAAGTAATTTTAATGCCAATAATAAATTGCATACATTTCTGTCTGAGAAGCAATATTTGAATATTCAGAGTGTGGGGCTTTTGTTCCACGTCAATACTAAATGCAATCAATTGGTTCAAATGAACGAATTTCCGGAAATAAACCTGAACAGATTCTACATAGGAGTCATAAAAGAGATCAAATTATTACGTTTATCAAATATAGTAAATCACATGCAAGTTGTGAATGTTTCAAGTTAATATTACATTTATATGTCCCCATCCGGCTACACCATGTACTGCGGGGAAACAATAAACACATTATTACCAGTAATGGAAGGAGAAATAAAAAAATATTAAAATTCAACTATAAATAAATTGTGTCATAAAAATGACCGTGTCCTGTTTTTTAGATATCAGTATACTGCTACCGTTCCAGTCTTCAGTTTGAATTAAAAGACACGTCTGTGAAGTTATGGTTGTTATTTGTTACCAATGTTTGCCCCGATCTAATTTGTGGTCGCTATGCTTGACGACATACCGTCACTCCCCTCCCCTTCTGTGCCCACCTATTTGCGTACTTTCTGTACACAGCTCTTCTGTTATTTAAATGAAGACATTTTAATTTCTAAAATTTATCATAATATAAGATGACTTATCTTCTATATTCGTAGTTATTTTCGTTCCAAAAATAAATATTGCAGTGATATTGTCCTAACTGTCAAACATAGAAAAACATTATTTTTTTTTGGAGGCTAAAGTGGTGAAATTTTCACTTGTTTTATATGATGATACACTTGCCAAAGCGTAGTTCCAACTCCGTTAAAAAGGGACACCACTGCATAATGTATTACACACATTTGAATGGGGAAGTCCGCAAGTCGACCATCTTATTGTCCATAGTCTTTGCTAATATTATGAGGATAGTTGATTTAATCAAGCGCAAATAGCCATCGACTCTATCTAAGAGTGGTAACATAGAGTTGAAATTTACACATCGAAGCAATAGTAATTCAAGATCTCGACTCATGAGACGGTATTTTGACTGTGAAGGTTTTCTGCATTCTGCGTTGACGATATGTACTAAATTCGACTGTGTATTGTTTCTCTATATGTTTTACAAGCTGCTCGGGAAATAATATTGATAGAATGAATAATCATTATCTCGCTGTGAGTTGCATCGTAGAATACTGGCATAAGTGATAATGTGCTTGATACTGAGCTGGAGGGACCCATTCTCATTCATCAGATCCACTATCCTACCTAGCTGTGCTAGTGTGGCCCTGAGAAGGAGGCTGGTGGGACCCTTCTTAACTGTAAAGACAACAGGGTTCACTTGAAGAAGATGATTTATTTTTCACTGTTTCGTTCATATATCTGGTTCAATGCCCGTCAATCGTCTACGACGCTGGCCCAACACCAATCCATCACTGGGTCTGATGTATACTTTGCGCAAACACGTGGCATTCACCCAATGCTGTTTCAATGTTGACCCACAGTCTTCGACGCTGGCCCGTCATTGAAACAGCATTGGGTGATTGTACCATGTTTTCTGACTGCTGCATTGTGCTGGTGACGTTTTCCATCCCGGCGCCACAAAACAGAAGATAACACGATACATTGGCCCAATGCTGATGTAATGCTGGGCCACCGTCTGCGACGCTGGGCCAACATTATTCAAACCAAAACCCTGTAAGCTCCTAACCACAAATATAATCGTGAATATTTTTTTTCTGAACATTTGTTAGAAACTAATGTACTTAACCTAAGGCCCTGAAACAATATATTGCACATGTTCATAAGGACCGGTATACAGAAATGGGAACCGTTTCCCATACACAGTGCGCCTCTTTCCTCTAAATAGGACACACACTCAGGCAAAATAAACTATGTACAAAATCAACTATAGACCTGATTAGCACACTAAGTGTAATATGATTTACTGAATGAATTACTTTGGAATTATGACGAAGGTGAATGCTTTCAAATAAAAAATCATGATGAGCTCATTTACATTCACCAGGTGGCCTTTAGATGCATAATCGTGATCAACCATGGTGACGATCGCCCACAGCAAACACGACAAGTTACACTGAATTTTTTTTACTAGAAGGGTCACAGTTTCTTGTGAACAAAAAACTGCAGATGTCTCCCCTTCCAGCAGCATAACCATAAAGGTTGATAGCTAATATATGTAGTGTCAATGTGTTTTGTAATTAATGTTATTAAATGGCTCCTGTGAACATTGGAGAATATGTAGGCCTATCATGCGGAATTTATTATTCCGTTTTGGTGCGAAACACAATGTCGCTTGTCAACACTCCCAGCACACGAGACGCAGACCCAATGCTGGTTCAATGCTGGCCCATCATCTGCGACGTTGGCCCAGCATCGAAACCAGCACTGGTTCAACGCCCCGTGTTTTCTGGGCTGCATGCTGGTCTGCTAGTGGTTACTGTTGGCGGCGAGTACGGGAGCCGACATCGACAGTGCTGGGCAGTATCCATTCAGCCCTAGTCATTACTTCATGCTGGTGGTAGCAGCACGATGCTTTGAACCAAAGCTGGGTTAATGTTGGCCCGCCGTCTGTGACGCTGGCCCACATTAAGTGTGACACCAAACACGACCCGGTAACTCAATACTGGAGTGTTGAGTCAGCGTCGTAGACGATGGGCCAACAAAGCCCAGCATTGGGTCAACTCGTCCTGTTTGACAGCCTGCACCATAGAAAGCACTGGACAGACGGACATAAATGAATGAGACACACAGATGGAGAGAACGTGACAGACAGACCGTGCGGACAGAGGTAAACCAACATGTCCCCACCTCTGTGAGAGGGGAGACATAATAACCAGTGCTGGCTTAATGTTGTTCGGGCCAGAGTCTCGTGTTGATGAGAAAGATTCGGTTCTGGGCCCATTTTTTGTCATGACTGACGAGACTGACTGACTGACTGACTGAATGAATTAAAATTTGTACATAGGCTAAACTGGACCATGATTTTTATTGCAAATGGCTGGTGAGATGCAATGAACTTCGAGGTCTAACGGTCTGACACGCTCCTTCGGGTGACAAAGGCTCACCACAATATTAAACCCCACGGACACAAGGCATTCTGCCAATGTAGTTTAAATGTGGGTCGGCGTCATAGATAGTAGACCAGCATGAAAACAATACTGGTCTCGTTTCTGCCGGGAATATGTGATATATAGTATGAGTGTATGGAGAAGAAAAACAATAAACTATATAGACCTCTCACCTGGCAGTCACAGTGGGAATCATATTCCCCATCTTCGAACCGTCTTAACACCTTAGCATCAATCGATCCAACTAGTTTATTAAAATTACACAATCCGAACTCAAATGCAGTCTTGTTGTTTACTGTCCGTAAGCCACCTACAAATGTATAGACATAATATAAGTTAGTACACAGAAGTCTTGATGAATATTAAGGGCTTTTGTCAAGTTAAAAAAATCCAAAAATTCGAAAAAAACACTGAAGTGTGTGGGTGGGTCAAGCCCAAACTCGGGATTTTTTTTTTTTTTTTTTTTTTTTGTGTGTTGTTTTCATGCTTCCAAATGTTAAAAAAAAAATACAAGAAATGGATAGGGGGATGGGTGGGTGGTGTCTGGCCAATCCGAGTTTTTCTCGAAATTTTGGATTTTTTCAACTTGACAAGACCCCCTAAGTGCTTCAACACTATACTATTATTATATATCACCATTGGCGACTATTAGGTATTAGGCCCTATTTTATAATTTACCCAAAAATAACCACATATGTGATTAATCTATCATTTAACCATTACAGTGCGGTGACCAACTTTAGACATCAGAATCTAACGTCTGTAGATGATAGATTCTGACGTCTGAAGTCGATCTTCGCACTGAAAAAGTGAAATATTTATAATGACCACAGACCCATGACATAAATATTCCAATGAAGCGGAAAGAGCTAACTAAGACATTTATGATTATTTCAAATTAAAAAAACATTTGGTCTCCATAGTTTATGCAACAATATTTCAGCGTTGCATGAGGTAAGGATGAAGATAGATTAGATATACGTCAATATTTTCTTCACGCCAGATTAAACCGAATATGTGAACTTGCTGTGATTTGAGAAGTTGCTCTTAATGAGGCTTTGGGTATGAAACGCATATGTAGTATTATTATGGAATAGGGCCTTGACCTACCCACGGGTACTATTGCATTCTGGGGGACCCTTGTCCTGCGAATTTTAACAGTAGACTCTACCTTAACTGAGAAATCAGCGAACATCCTTCGCCCTGGTTCTTTACCTGTCGTTGGATATAATGATACTCACCCATAACAATGCTTTCACCCACACTTAAGGTAGCACCGCATATGATTCCGTGGTAAAGTGTGTACGCGAACGCAGTCTGTGGCTTTCCACCCTGAATAAGAAATTAAAAAAACACACATATTAGTCATAATCACCACACAAATCTCCTAATCAGATAAGAAACGTTATGTGGAAATAGTATGAAATATTTCGTCTTTGAAAATAATCCGTTCATGATGACGATTATTGCAACCGGTTTTTACCATTCAGCCCAAAGTGGTATTGTCGTCCCGCTCGTAACTTACGCAAACTTTCAAACCCCGAAAACGAGGCTATGGCGGCCATATTCATTTTAAACATTTAATAAATCGATCTTATGTTTAGTTAATTATTTCGAAACCTCGTACATGTAGGGTTTCGGGTACACTGCCCGCCCTAGACACTGCTACTTCTCATGTTAAAATTTGCAGATGGGTGACGTCATATGTCCCCCACTCTGTCTGCATTTTGATACACGCGTGCCATCTGTGTCTGGTTGGAACAGGCTGCACAGTGCTCTGTGTAGGTTTTGGGGTCAGGTCCGTTTTCATAAGCAACCACCGACAATGAGGCTGTGGCGGCCATCTTGAATTTATTCCATCTAATGCACCTACTCAGCCTGGAACCACGTGTATATATAATCGGGGAGCTTAGTGGAGGGGGGGGGGCGAGTTTGTTGGCAATTTGAGTCACTAAATTAGCCAGCATTTTTTATTTTATAAATAAATATTTAAAAGTATACATATTATTGACGATTATCGATAACAAAAATCCGGCATCCAATTTATCAATCATCTGGACTATATGTGTATACTAATACAATTCCTGGTAAATTATATAGTGCAAAATTCTCAATCATCTGGTCTAAAAAATTGTGACTAATGCATTCCTGGTAAATTGTATACGGATACAGTCCAAATAAAGTGTATGCCTATGCTAATACAGTCGAGGTAAATTGAAAAATAATACAGGCCACCTTAATTGTATACTAATACAGTCCTGGTAAATTATACACACACTAATATAACTAATATAACCCACCTTGTTCAGCTATCTGACATGACCTTGTTATGACTCCTACATGACCTTGTGATAGCCCACCTTATTCAGGTCTCTGACATGACCTTACTATGGCTCCTACATGACCTTGTTACTGCCCACCTTATTCAGCTCACTGACATGATATTGCTATTACTCCTACATGACCTTGTTATAGCCCACCTTGTTCAGCTCTCTGACATGACCTTGTTATAACTCCTACATGACCTTGTTATAGCCCACCTTATTCAGCTATCTGACATGACCTTGTTATGATTCCTACATGACCTTGTTATAACCCACATTATTCAGCTATCTGACATGACCTTGCTATGACTCCTACATGACCTTGTTATAGCCCACCTTATTCAGCGCACTGACATGACCTTACAAGTTATGATTCCTACATGACCTTGTTATAACCCACATTATTCAACTCTCTGACATGAGCTAGTTATGACCTCGCCATGACCTTGCTATGACCCACCTTGTACAGCTTTTTGCGTTTGTAGAGGTATCTGATGTACATTTCGCCCTGGTGGTCCAAGTGATTGGTGATTTCTGCTGCTGTAGCTGGTCTAGCGGGAAGTGACGTATTAAAGGGAATGATCCACACGCTCTCCTGGCCAATGTTTAAACTGACCTTCATAACTAAAAAACCAAAAAATAAAAATTCGAAATCACGAGGAACAATGATTATTTGTCTCCTTAGATATGGAAGGGTGTATCTGCCTCTTTGTAAAGTGGCAGATACACCCTTTCATATCTAAGGAGACAAATTATCTTCATCACTAACAAAAAATAAAATCTGAGTTGTATAATTAAATTATCATAACTAGGAGAAAAATAAATTTAAATCAGAGCATGTATATCTGATGTCTATTCAACATCACAATCAAGAAAATAATATTTATTAATTAATTAACCCTTGAGACGCTGAAATATTTGTATAAGCCATGGGGACCAAAGGATTATCTTCAATTTGAAATCATCATAAATGGCTCAGTTAAGTCATTCCGCTTCATTTTAATACCTATGTTATGAGTCTACGGTCATAGTACATATTTTACTTTTTCTGTGCGGGGATCGACTTTAGACTTCTGAAGTCGATTCTAAAGTCTAAAGTCGATCCCCGCACTGTAAGGGTTAATATAAGTAATTGCACATTTATCACAGTAACTGTGACAGAAAATAAAAATAAAAAGAGAACGATTCCTTGGCACCGAGGCACAACTTCAAGTGACTGAAAATTTAAATCGAAAGTTCACTAGGTTATGTTAGGCTAGAGAACTAGGTTAACTTTAATTCACGTTAGTACTCCAATTCAATTAAATGCAAAAAAAATATTGCGCCTAACACCTCTAAGAACAGAGCTCAAAAAAGATATATAAATGGTATGTCCGTATATAGACGGGGACAGTGCGTAGCGTTATATTGCCCTTTTCAGCCGTCTTATTTAGCTTTGAGACAAAGCAATTTGAAGGATAAATTATTTGTTACATATTTTATATTGTTATATTTTATTTGTTATATTTTCGATCAAGTTATACAGATATAAGTAAGTTTTACCCACTTGAAGTTGTGGGTCGCGGTAGCGAGACACAAATTCAAGTGGGTGAAAATTTAAATTATAAGCGTCAGGAAATCTCGGGTTAACAAGTTTCAGTCGGATAAATTTATTGAGTTTCACAAAGAAGGCTAGTCAAAATTGCGGGTTCGAACACCTCTCTGGCATTCAAGTTTAAAGATTCAACATTGTGGGGAACGTAGCGTGCTCGGCTTCAGATCGCCAGATCAAAACCCGTGTCTGGAGGGCAGTGTCATCTCATTCCTTTCACCATCCCCATGACCCAGTTTACCCTAAATGCGCACGAAGGTGGCCTAAACCCCCTTCATTCATTCTTTCATTCCTTCATTCCTTCATTCCTTCATTCCTTCATTCCTTCATTCATTCATTCATTCATTCATTCATTCATTCATTCATTCATTCATTCATTCATTCACTCATTCATTCTTTGGTATATCTCACTTTGGTATATGTATTTGGCTTTAACTTGGAGGGAATTGCGGCAGCAATTACGCAACAGTAAGTTAATTACTATACCTCTGTATACAGGGGTTGATAAGTGGTTGGGAGTAGTATTGCCTTTGATCAACGCTTCGTGACAAAATGTGACAAAATAATCTGCTAAATGTCCTTATAATGAGGGGTAATTCTATGTCTTTTTCCTAGCTGCACTCTGCCTGTCTAATTGCCCTCGTATATAACGTAAGGTTATGAACTCACCTTGGCTGGCCCTGCAATAGTCACTTTGAACAGTTGATTGTAAACATGTGCATGCGTGAGTGACGTCAAGATTAATTGTCATGACGAGCAGCGTCACCGCCGACAATAGCCCGACCCCTCCCATCATCTGAAACAGACATAATGAACATAATTATGGTACCCAACAACTGTGTACATCTAACAGACAAAATAAATGTGGGATAAATATCATTAAACATCCTAACAAATGCGAACCCTTTAATCGCCGGTGTCGCATATAATTTTTAAAAAGCACATTCAGTACACCTTTCAAATATGTTAAAGATAAAATGTGACATCGATTAATCAGCAATATTTGACAACAGTTGACCTCTATTTTCACTCACTTGAAGTTGTGGATCGCGTCAGCGAGACACAATTTCGAGTGGGTGAAAATTCAGATTGAATAATTTGGCGGTTAAAGGGTTAAAACATCGAGATAATATGTTTTTTTTTCAATTTATTATCATGATAAATGTCATAAATACCTATGTTATGGGTCTTATGGCCAGTATATATTTTCATTTTTTAATTCTGCACCGTCTTTAGACGTCAGAATCAGAACTCTTTAGACGTCAGATAATAACGTCTAAAGACGGTCCTCGCGCTGCAATGTTTAACTTTCTATCATTATCATTAGAAAGTTAAGATTGATCCTTTTCTAATGGGAGTGACAGAAAGTTAAGATAAGATCAAAGTTATGATTATAGTGATAGTATAATAATATACATACCTAACAACCTGTGGGGCGCATATTACAAAGAATCCTAACTTCGATCCTATCTCAACTTGCTCTCATTCCCATATAAAAAGTTAGGATTCTGGCACCTTCACTCATGTAAAACGGAAGATCACCCCACCCCCTGGTATTTTCTCTCTACATATTGCTACAGACAGTTTAAGTACTGGTAGATCTGGATAAAGTTCAAAATATTTCAGTAAATTAATCAGCTGTAAGACATAACCGTCGTTAAATCAAAGTCTATTACAGACGTCTGACGTTGATCAAACATTTCTGACATACGTCCGACGTTTACTGGAAACGTCGGTTTAATTTCACTCTATGTCACGTTAAAGCAGCTGAGTGGGTTTGCTTCATTGAACAATATCCACCTTGTTGCAGACCCCACTTCTGTGCCTGTTGACCATATTGCGCATATGTGTGGGCCCACAATGTTTACTCAGCAAAACATACCGAGTCACCTACATTAATGTATTTCACGACCTCTAGCCAGATATCCGATATAACGTCACGTCTGATCCAGGATGATGCTATAAGGTCTCACCACACAAATTCATACGCGCAAATCATTTAAAAGTTTAAGTGAGAGAGTTACTATTTTTTTTTTAATGTGGTAATTTATAGCAGGCTTGGGGTAAAATATTACATTTATATCATTTTGATACCAATTCATCTAGATTGGGTGACCATTTCTTCCTTCAAAAACATAGAAATCGGAAAATATAGGTATAAAATGTAGTCCCTACGCTGGTAGTAACAAGGCATATGCTGCATTCGGAATTTATCGTGTTTTGGCAACGCTCAGGGAAGGTACTAGGACTTTACATTTGCATGTGAAAATAGAAAAAAAGCCGCATGTTTAAGCACCCTTTTTCATTTTTTATTTCGATAGTGTATGTCATGATGATTAAAAAAATATATAAGTTCATATCGATTTTTTCATTTAAAGAATTCTGGAAGGCCCAGGCGTATGGGCCATAATACATGATTGTACGTCTATGGGAGCGGTATTATGTGTGGTGGGACGATAAATGCAACATTTGTCTTGTCTAATTCGAATGTGACGACACGGGCAAATCATAAGATATTTCACAACGTGTTGTAGACTTATGCGGATCAGTCAGTTTTTGTTATGAATTATCTCCCATAAAACTGTTTTTCGCTAGTCACCATAGCGATCAAATGGATATAGAAAATAAAATCCTACCAATAAAATTCCTAATGTTTTGTAATGATAATATATAAAGTAAAATACATGTGTATGCTTATATTATTGGAAATTCCACAATTAAATTTCTAAGGTTATTTGAAGTAGATAGGGTAACTTGGAACTAGAAGGGGTAACTTGAAGATAGTTACACCGATGTCATATATTATGCTGACACAGATATACATATACGTATCATGGTGAAAACCACAGCTAGATGTGTGCGAAACATGCAGAGTCACCGCGCTTGATATTGCTATATTGTCCCAATATAGCAATGAATGCTAAAATATCTGTAGTGTAGTGCCATTAAAGTTTCACTGGAAAACTTAAACTGGACCTGTTTATTCGTGTGTCATTTCAACTAAAAAGAGCATACCGTCGTGCAGCCACTTAGGCGCATTAAACATATAGTATCACCATCTCTATCCTATCAGGTAGTCATTCACAACTGAGTCAAGTGAAATATGTAAAGTGCCTTACCCACGGATACAACATCGAAACAATAATGCCTCAACATTGAGAGTGGAGAAACATATTATTTCTCTGAAAATCCGGCACCAAGCGGGGCTCGCAACCGCACAACAGGCTGCGACATTGACAAAGCACCACGCTCTAACCATTATGCCACGTCCCTCTCTAAATTAACGGTATATCTCAATTTTTATTCAATACAGAATGCAATACACTGTTCCGTGTCGACCGGGTTGATACAGATACTGAGTTGTAGATGTTGATTGCGCAAGCATATCACATGTTGTGTGAAAATGACTGAATGGGGCTGAGTGTGTGACGTATAATACTGACCTGATCAGTGAAGTCGGAGAGTGATGTGAAGTCAACCTCGTGCTAGGTTGACTACGTGACTGTGACAGACGTCTGTCTATCATGACCTATAAGTATCCTAGACTGCTAAAAAAACCACCCCTATCCCTCATTCACATCACCCGTGACGGCTTCTGAATTATGGGCCCTCGGATAAACGTTGCCTGCTACCGCAATTTTCCACATTCAAATGACGGAAAATATATCCAGTTATCAAAAAAAGATAACTCACAAATTGAATTATTATATTAACCTAACATCTATCACCGATTATTTGACCAGTTTAAGTAATATTATAAACCCATTCCGTTTTAACCGTTTCATTGAAATTGTATTGCTCGACTTGTAATGAACGAAGATGACTCGAAGTGGGCGACATGGATTTGTTTCTAAAAATAAAAATAAATGTTGCGCAAAAATCCTTCTAAATGTGTGGACAATTTGGTCAATTTTCGGGGGTACAATACGAGGCTTTTGTTGGGTTTTAAAGGGTTGACCCTTTCCCGCTCAGTTATCTTTTGTGCATTTTTACCCGATTAAAGTTGTGATTAGCTATCGGGACCCACAACTAATTAACTCTTTAACCGCCAAATTATTCAATCCGATTTGCACCCACTTGAAGTTGTGTCTCGCTGACGCGATCCACAACTTCAAGTGAGTGAAAATTATTCAGATTTGACAAAATGGAGGTCAACTGTTTTCAAATATTGCTGATTGATGTCACATTTTATCTTTAACATGTTTAAAAGGTGGTATTTAATGGGTTAATAAAAAAATGAGAACCCGAATATATGCGGCACCGGCGGTTAAAGGCTTAAGTGGCTGAAATTAAACCATGTTTGTTTAATTTGAAACCAAACAATTGCAAATCTACATCTTTAAACACTCATTTTATTCCGAATAGCGGTGCTTTGGTGAGCTAATAACACAGATTAAAAACGACTAAGGTCATGATTAAAAGTAAAAGGGTTAAAGCTGCTTAAATACGTATATATTTGTTTCTAGAGCCCTTCATTAAAACTTCTACCAGACCTTAACCGAGCCAAAGAGACATTACGCACATTATAATTCATATAATTCACTGAGTCCCGTCATAATGATTAGTTGAAAAGGCAATAAAGAGGCTATGCAATTTAAAATTAATGGATGCAAAGACCCGTGATTGTGCAAAGAAAGGAAATGAATCTGGTTGTTTGCCACCTTTGTGCACATGGAGGCTAAACTGGGACAGGATAACCTACTGAGGATGGTGAAATGAATGAGATGACACTGCCTAAAATTCGAGCCTTGGCGGTCTGAGGCTCGGTCACCGAGGCTCCCCAAAAAAATATTGATTGTTTTACAAGTGAGCAGTGAAGAAACTTTCTTTTTTTATTTATTTATTTAGCTTTATGTACTGTGGAAACATATATACATATATAAACACACAAATATATACATACCAAATATGATTGTGATATAATTATAATCACATTAGCACTGTACTTAGCTGCCAATAAAAGGTCGCATTCGAACTCTATTAGGCTTGACAGCTAATATCTAATTGAAAAATAGAGGTCATTGACATGTTTTTTTTGAAAGAAAATACACTGCTTGCCTCACGGATATACCGAGGCAAAAAATTCCACAAACGCACAAGGCGATAAAAATAGGAAACTTGGAGGGCAGTCGTTTTTACTTTAGGTAATTTAAGCAATGTTAGAGGACCGTAAACTATGCAAAGATCCGACAAATTCAAAATAACTAGAAAAATCACAGTCAAGATAATTATGTAAATATTTATAAAATAACACGAGATCAATAATATCTCTCGGCAAAAACAAAACTTGAATGCCAGAATGCACGGGGAACAAACCCACTATCTCCCAATTTCCAAGCAGACAGCTTTAACCACTACACCAGGCAAATTGTACAAGGATAATTTGCTGGGCTCCCTTCTAGGATTATTCGCTATGGTGGATTAAATGGCTGTGTTATTGGTTTTACTTTTGTCCATTCGGTAACGAATTCGCATCTGACCACCACCTCGTATAACACAATATAATTATGTTGATATTATATATAAACTATACATACAGTACATCATATAATTTATATATTACAACTTTTATATACTGTGTACATAACTTATACATATGAAACATTTCACTATAATTATGTAAATGTTTTTAAAAGCTCATGGTACCATTTTCTTTGTGGTGAGGACGGGGGGCTGGTGCAGTGGTTAATGCTGCATACTTGGAAAGCCGGAGATCGCGGGTTCGAACCAACATAGGGCCTTAATGTTTCAAAGAAACAAAATGTTTTTTCGTCGCTCACTCGTGAAGATTCAATATTGTGGCGCTCGAATTTCGAATCCTGTGTCTGGAGGGCAGTGTCATCTCATTCATCTCACCATCCTCCGGAGGTTCTCCTGACCCAGTTTAGCCTATATGTGCACAACAGTGGCCTAAAACCACATTCATTTAATTTAGTTGAGCTGAAAAAAATATTTGTGTGTGTTTTTCATTTATTTGTTTTTCGTGAACACGGTTTTCGCAAGTGAGGGGTGTTTTTAGTTAACACGAATATTAGTGTTAATGTAACAAATATGTTTTGATGGAAAAACATTAACGAATACTAGTAGAGAATCTCACCTAGGAAATATTATAGGACCTAACATAATGAATTCACGTATAAAACGCTCCACTGAATTGTATATGAGAACGAATCAGTTGTTATCAAGCTTTGGTTCATCAGAGGTAATGTTAAAATATTTTTTTTCAATTCTTTGTGTACGGCAGTGTACGGCTCCCAACTTTGGGACTACTCCACCAATGCTCCTGGGGCATTTTATACTGCACGGAGGAAATGTCTCAGGCGCATTGATGGATTACCTAATAAAACGCATAAAATTATATTACATGTATTGTGGGATGTCAAACCCATACATGTTCAACTTCATAAACGTTTTGTATTTTCTTTAAATAATAATGCTAAGACTGAAAGTGAAATAATAAAAATATGTCATAATCTTACAATGCAAGGCAGCAGCAGAGCAGCTTTGCCGTTTCTAATAGTGCCATATATCTTTTAAAATATGTCATAATCTTACAATGCAAGGCAGCAGCAGAGCAGCTCCGCCGTTTCAAATAGTGCCATATATCTTTTATGTATATTATATCACGCCATAAACATTCATTACAATTTGACACGCCTGCTGACGATGTTATTGCTGTATCAGCCTGTATAAATCAAATACTGACGCTATTTACACTTTAAAATGTTGTTGTTCAATTGCATGTACATGTACCCTGAGTACGAAAAATAAATCTATTATTATAAAATGTAAACATGCTTGTTTTTCTACCACTTAGCATTCACACAACTACATTAAACATATATATTTTAGTTCCTACACGTAAGCTACTTCGTGACATGGCCACCAAGACGACAGAAGTGATTAAAGCCACCGGGCCCACGACGTTGTTGCGACATTGAATCAACGTCATTGGCGTTGATTCAATGTCGCAACAACGACGTGTGCTGAGTGGGAACTGCTTGCTTTTAGTTTTCATCAATGTAATGTTGAAATGGCGAGAAAGAATTTTATTTATGAGCAAATGCACATCTCCCAAATCGATTGATTTGATAATCTGAGCATTTATATCAAATTATTTTTCAATTTTAATGCAATTTTATTAGATTTGAAATTTGCGTGGAAGCGTACATGCACGGGCCCAGTACAATGTTGGCCCAATGCTGCCCCACCGCCTGCAACGCTGGCCCACCATTGGGCCAACATAGCAGCACAGCTGACTGTTGTAGATCACGACTATCGATCCCTTTATTAGTATTTAATTGCGATATAAAATGTTATCTTAACTTTCAGACTTATTGTCCATCGAGGTAGTGAAACTTAAATGCAAAACACACCAACGCGAGCGCGAACGTGAGAGCGAATATGCACGCGACAAAAGACGACACAACAGACGCGAAATTCGCCTGACTGTCCACACGCCAACGTGAAATGAAATGAATCGGGCTTTAGGCCACCTTTGTGCACATATAGGCTAAACTGGGCCGGGAGAGCCTCCTGAGGATGGTGAGATGATTGAGATGACACTGTCCTCCAGACACAGGATTCGAAATTCGAGCCCTGGCGGTCTGAGGCCGAGCACGCTACCTCTCGGTCACGGAGGCTCCCCATAATACTGACTTTCACACGTGGATGGGGAAGAAACATTTTTGTTTCTTTCAAACCGCCGAGACCGGGAACCGAACCCTGAACTCTGGCGTGTAAGGCAGCGGTGCTAACCACTACCCTAGGGCCCCCGCCCACGCCAACGTGAAAATCAGCACGGCATGCGAAGCGTTTTTTTCCTGTTCCAACATCAGATTGTAATGAATTGCTTGGATTTGCCACACGAAAACCGGCGCGAAAACCAGCGCGAAAAAAATGCAACAGTATTGAAAATGTTTGCGCTGCCCTTTGTGCCCGCCTTCGCGCTGGTATGTTTTGGCCATGATAAAAAGTAAGTATGGTCATTTTCGTATTGACGTTGACACACTCTTGTTTTAATGTTGGGCACAAGACATATTATCTAGTGCGCTGTACACTCAACTACACTCGAAGCACTATGAATAATACTGTTCAAACAAATATGTTTTCAGTTTGACCTTGAACCGGTCATATACAGGAACTGTTTTTATGTTTTCCGGCACACTGTTCCAAAACACTCAATAAGCGAGCAGCAAATGTCTTTCTGTTGGTTTTAGGGACATCCAAATGGTAGGCCTATAGGACGAGGCAGCTGATCTTAGATGATGTATTGAGGATTTGATTTTAAACATATCCTGTAAATAAACAGGTGATGTTTTAGACACAACACTTTTATAAATAAATGTTAGTGTCTGTTTTTACATGAATAACATCATCAAACTAACACAATATCATGCATCAATATATGTTGCCATGTCAATGAATATTTCACGACCCTGTGATTGTTATACAATCCCGTTCAGGCTGTTGTGTATGCACCCTAGTAAATTGTGATTGTTGGTCGGCACAACGATTTCCGATTTCTATCTATATAGCGGTAGGTAATTAGTATAAGACTAAATATATGTAATAAACTTCGTTGTGTGATATGTTAAAGCTGAAAATATGCGATTACAGTTATTTTCTTCTAAAAAAGTGTAACACAAACTTGATGATAGCAATGGAATAAGTAACAAAGTCTTCACGATAGTGTAACAAAGTCTTGTCAAAATTGTAACCAAGTCTTGATGTTAAAGTAACAAAATAATGATGATAGTGTAGTAAAGTCTTGGTGATAATGTAACGAAGTCTTTCAGATTATCGCAGATATGTAATTATCTTGTGCAAGTTCCATCCAGCATTTTGATGGATGAAACAGACATCACTGCGAATATGTCCTTGTCAGTAGGCCTACAACATAGATCCCCGATTTCTATCTATATATCGGTGCGAGCTTTCCCATAGTCATATTCGAGTCACCGTAGAGTACTCCTATGAAACGCATAAACTTGGTGCAACGTGGTCAACATCAAAGCTACCAGAGTAAACCATATTAAAATAAAATTATTCCAAACGCTTGTGTTCTGGCATACGTTTTGCGATGAGAGGTAAAAGTTTGTTTAAATGTTTCATAATTCATTCCAGCTTGAATGCATTTAAATCTGCACTGCGCGCCTGCAGGCATATGCGAGGTACGCAACTGCGCACCTTAAAATTTCCAAATCATGTGTTTTCAGGAGCCATTGCATTTATTTCCCTTTCGTGACTGTAAATAAAACATTTGTTGACGGCTACAATGTCAGTGGTTTTTCACTCCCACGCTCTATTCGACCCCGCCCAGGCCCGCCTAACCTTGCTCAACGTTGCGGCTAAAACATAAACAGAGCCCGACTTATAATATCCAGATAAGAAATTCTAAATTCTAGAGGGCCTCTTTTTCAGATCACCGATACAACATAATGGCAATCGGATTGATCGAGTGCAGCAGGTTTACATTTAAACCTCCTCTTACATAAACCTAATCTGATACTCACGCCACTGTGAGCAATTCATATAGATGAGGGATATTATAACTTTAGGCACCAGTGATGATATTTTACTTGATAAATGAGATTGTCTGAATATTGTCAAAAATTTAGACACATGTCAACTTAGCTTTGTTTATTGACATAGCGTTGTTAGCAGAGCCTAATTTCAATAATGTTTTGGTAATGCTTATTTTTATTAATTAAAATTTTTCTTACCGTTATGGAGAGAGTAATTTACCGTTATGGAGAGACCAATTTATAAATTAAATAAAGAATTACTCCCCATACGACTATTGTCGTTATGGAGAGTAATAATAACGAGCATTGTCTCTCCATAACGACAGTTATTTCTGTTATGGAGTGACAATAAACAAACTAAATATCGATGTTAACACAATTTAAAAGACAAAAAGAAAAGTTACTATTTCAACAAGTGTCACTTGTTGGTTAAAATACAAAATTCATAAAGGTTTATAGCTATTTTTAAATGAGTAAAAGGGTAATTTTAGACTACTTTTTCTCTTTTTTTTACTAAATCGTACATAGCATCTATGTATTATGCTATACTATGATTATTATTTTTTTTTAAATGAGATTGTAGTAGTCTTGGAGGTTGTAGGGTGCCTAAAAGTTTAATTGCAGTATTTATGTGTAAAAAAATTCGTGATGGAGAAACGTTGAATAAAAATACTCACCCAAAGACTTGCACAAACATTACATTATTTCAAAACAAAAACACATTTTTTATACTTTTTTTTCACGATTCACTGTATGAAGGTCTCGCGCAACTCTTTTGCACCAGACAAGTGATATTTTGGTCAGAAAAAATATAGAAATAACCTGAAAACTATAAGCATTACAGAGAGTCGTTGCATAATAAGTGGTAAAATGATAAAATTATTTAAAAAAAACTTGTATAATCTTACAGATAGTGTTTCACACAAACATTATATCAGAAACAAATATAATATAGAATACAGGAAGTCTAGAATAAATCGCCTGTTTCTGTGGGATTTAGAATGTGAGACAAGGCTTTTTGGCTAAAATTGGCTAAATTTACATGATATTTCTTTCAAAAAAGACATTTATGTTAGTATTTTTGGGGTTGTAATATTGCTATATTGTAAATTAAAGGTCATTCATTGCATTTATGTAATCAAATTAAATAAAAATATTCAATAATAAATATTACAAGGTGCGCACAGTGCTGGTGCTTACAATTATAGAATCCCTCAGATAGGTTTTTTTCAGTGAAAAGGTACGTAGGCCCACATTGAAACATCACGTAGGCCTATATGTAGCCTACTGATGTGATAAACAAATTCAGGGGAGCCACCATGCTTACCACCAGGGACAAAAATACCGGAAAGAAGCCCAGTGGCAATTCTTTATATGCCACACACAACCCGTTCACATCATTTATACCCCAGTCACACATACCCCAGTCACACATACCCACCCCTTGAGTGACAAAAATTAGAGCAATGCGTTGTTGAGTGTCCATGAATTTTGTCAGGACATGAGAAGAGCCAGCGAGTTTGAGACGAATATACAAATATAAGAATATACGAATATATAAATCAGGTGTGTAAATCAGAGAATACACAGCGTTTCGCCACCGCGCTGTGCGTTTGTAGGGCGACAAAGTCAACGAATACACCGCGCATCGCCAGCGCGAGGCACGAATTAATCAGAAAGCATTTAGCACGCCCCATATACGTTATATGTTCGCTGGACATGCGTTAGGAACACGTTGGATGGGCGTTATATGCGCGCTTAGTGCCGGCATTATTGTGTTATTTCTGATCATAGGGCTCAGTCACACATGGTCGACGCACGACCCACGCACTGAAAATTGATTATTTTGGCTAGAGCGGCTTTCGTGCGTCGGTCGTGCGTCAGCACTTGTTACTGGTTCGTGGAGGGCGCTGCACTAACGCTACGCATATTTTTGTGCGCAGTGTAATCGTCAAAGGAAGTTGGGTGTGTTTAAAATATTGAACGCATATGAACGCATAAAGATACACGCCAGAAGACCGCCAGAAACACGTAGGGTGCGCTAGAACAACGCTATATCAACGCTAAATACGTTTGTTTTGTATCACATTGCTGCCCGTTGAGCGCTCGAATGTAACGCTGGGAACACGCAGGCAGTGCGCCCAGCGCTCGAGCAACAGGCTGTGACTATGTTATTTCTGCAGCTTAACCCTTGGAGCTCTGAAGAACGACATTTTTTTTTAATCATCTGAGGTGGTGTTGCACACGATATACGGCCTTTAAGTGTCGAATTTGTTTTTAATCTGTTCAAATTACGTCCAAACATATAATGTTATCATAAATTTAGGACACATTTTTTCTTTTAAAAATGGCTACATGTGTTCAAAACAAACTGATAAAAATTACTATAATCGTCGGCATTAGCATTCTAAGGTTTAATGCGCAATGTGTGCGTCCAACGCGTTAGCAAAGCGCTGTTCATTCGCCATTTGCGTTGAAAACACGTTGTGCATTCGCTACCATGCGCTTGCGACGTTTTTCACAATCCGTACTCAAATTGTACTTTTTATTTTTTTTATGCGTGGACTGTGCGTCGTTTATGTGTGACTGGGACAAACCTCGGTCAACGGAAACACAACGAATTTAGAGCGTGTGCTCTATTTGTGCCTAGCGTTAGACTGGCGCTGGTTTGACGTTCTTTTGGCATAGACACGTGGAAAAACGCTCAAATTTTTGAACATGCAAAAAATGTGCGCAGAGTTTGACGCAAACAATAAATGAATAACGTTCATCCGGCGTTCTCGTCAAACCATCAACGAATTCTGACGCACGCCCAGCGAATCACAACGCACTAACCAACATTTTTCATTTTTTGTGCGCTAGACGTGCGTGATGGTATATGTGTGACTGGGCCTTAAGGTAGGCTTGAACGTATTTAAGCCCTCATAGTTATTTTTAGTCTACTTTGTTTTTGTCGCTGTGGTATCAAAATTGTAGCTCTCCCTATTCTTACGGTGAAATGATAGATACACGTCTATAATGTATTTTATTTATTTTGTTCATTTTGCTGTGACCACACGTCTCGATCCCTCATCCCACTCCTCGGCCCTCCTCGTGTCTGCGTACTATAGACCAAATCCCTGCAGGCGCGCCTGTCTGCAGTCACTTCATCAAACTCTTCTGAATGTTCACGCCCAATCGTTCTACTGTCACAATTCATTTTGTACTAGCTTCTAGTATTTTTTTAAAGGGCTACCAGCCGAGCCGAGTAGGGTCGAAACTTAACTGTACATTTTTCTGGTTAATATGGACTTGAGCGACACGACACGTCTCATCACATTCACATATTTAAAAACGCTATGTTTTGTATTTCAATTTGTCTGCTATTGACAGAGTAGTCCAAAGCAGTCAGTTTTTTTCAGGGAGTTTTATAATGGTGCGCCTGATCACGTGTATTACAACACCAAACTTTCCATGACAATAATAGATGCATCCTGTCTTGTGATCCTATAATCAAGGTAAAAGTTATCATCCAGACTGTGTGCCATAAACAAAGACTATCAGGAAGACCTTGTCACACTATCACTAAGACTTTGTTACATTAATTTATTGTATTTCATTATTTTGACTATGATAACTAATAAACATCAGTGTAATAGGCAATCATTATACAGATACCAATATGGAGTAATATTTACAATCTTTATTTCCGATTATCTTAATTAAATAACAACATAAAACGATCTTATCAATATTGTATTTACAAAACATCACTAATAATTATTTATTACATATGTCATGTTAGTATGTACACGGAGACTCTGACAACTATATTTTATACATATACATGTATGTATAATTTAAATGCTAAATCATGTGTTTTCGTGCCATTTTGATCTGTCATCAGTTTGTGTGTTGTCACGCTGCAAGAAAACTATCACCACGTTTTCGTAGCCTATCACCAAGTTTGTGTAACAGTCATCAGGACTTTGTCACTAGGATCATAAATAATTCATTCTCGCTGTTACAGACCCTACTGGGAGTGAGACTGTAGTGCGCAAATTTTAAGTCTGCAGGGCCATGTGACCTGATGCGCCGAAAACACGGGTTTAAATCTGATCATGGGTAAATGGTGCACTGTGGCTTCCACTATAAAGTACCTAAAACTATGTTTGGTCGAACTACAAAATCTACAACATACCACACACCTGAATGGAACCTTATCCCAATGTTTTGTGGAAATAGAAATAATGAAATTGGCCTCATCTTGTTGTTATCATTGCATAAATAACGGTTTTGAAAGACGTATGACCAGAACGATTAACTCTTGGCAATAACAACTGTCTGTTGGCAGCGATACCACAAACGAAGTATTTGTATGTAGCGGCATTAGTAGTTGGAACGCAGGTTACGTGCTACTTTAAAACCTGTTGATCAGTAAAATAAACATGACTAAGTTGTGATGCGCCCATCTTGGCTTGATACGAAATGAGTACAAACAATCATCTCGTACTAAGCAGCTACCACTGTTTACGATAGTAACGTTACTATTCTGTTCTGTAAAAGTAAAAAAGTAGCAAGGATTTGCTTGCAAAGTAAGCAGTTTCTGCCTTTTGGCTTTGACTAATAATGTTGACTTGGGCAAAAGTGACATACAGCATTCATTCATTCATTCATTCATTCATTCATTCATTCATTCATTCATTCATTCATTCATTCATTCATT